>SJYO01016970.1:121830651-122430651 GCA_006410555.1 Capra ibex | reverse complement strand
GACCCACTCCCGAAAGAACGTCACTCGTCGCCGATGAGGTCGACACCACGCGTCCGAAGGGTGACGACCGAAGGGTCGTCGGAGGGACCGACGTGTCGTACCGGAGATCCGTACGTCCGAGTCAGCAGCACCGAGTCTCCGAGGCCGTCAATACCGTGTACCCGAATCACCCAGGTGCCGTGCACCTTAGCAGGGTCTGGTCCCTAGTTTAGGTACAGGGGACGTAACGACCCACCTAAGAAATGGTGTCTGGTGGTCCCTCACGGAAAATAAATAAATAAATAAAAGACTGAAACGATATTTATGGTAAATAAAAAGTCTAAGTTTATAAGAAGATTCAGTTTTTGGTTATAATTGTGAAGTAACTTCCCAATAAATGGTATATAAGTGATTTTTATTAAACTCTTAGTAATCATATTACTAATTCAAATATAATTTTTGGAAGGAAATGGTACCAAGTAATCTGGTGTATTCCAAAATTATAAGAGAGAAGTAATTGTAGAATGAATATTATTACACATTGTCAAAATTTTCCAACTACACCTGAAGGAATATAAAGACATAAACTAAATTTTGGGTCTACTAGGAGTGTAATTGTAGGATAAAGTCTTACGTCAACAACTTTTGAGTCTTTTTATCCTTTCACACTAATGTTACCATTAAAAGATATTGTTAGTTTCGGTAGAGAACATATAATTGGATGTTACAGTCGTCGTGACTTACAGGACGGTACGAACGTCCTTATCGGTAAGGAAGGGGTCAACTTTAAAAGTCCAATCGGTGATATGTATGGGACCGACAAGAGTGACAAAGACTACGTTAAAAAAACATTTTTTCCTCTACTATAGACATAATCTACTACATAAGATTGATTCCTGAACCTCTACATAAGAGTAGAGAGTCTTATGTACGAATCTCTACATAAGATTCTTAAACCGACAAAAAGTCTATTATCACGTTTCCGATTAAATAAGAGTTCTCTATTATTGTCGGTAAGGTTTAGATCTCAACTGTCTTGTGACAAAAATATTATTTCTATAATTATTTGAGAACTATGGATTCTGTGTCTGTTTTCCCCAAAAATTTTATCCAATTGAGTGAATTTGGAGTATTGAGTTCCATCCGTGTTAATAATTGAAGTAAAATATTTACTCTTACGACAACGACGATTCAACGCAGTCAATACAGACTGAAACACGCTGGAGTATCTGTCGTCGGGTGGTCCAAGGAAGTAGGGACCCTAAGAGGTCCGTTCTTGTGACCTCACCCCACGGTAGAGGAGGTTACGTATTTTCACTTTTCACTTTCACTTCAGCGAGTCAACACAGACTGAGAATCGCTGGGGTACCTGATGTCGGGTGGTCCGGAGGGGCAGGTACACTTATGACTCCCTGTCTTTTCAATGTATTAAGTCTATTCTCGACCCCCCCCCCGACTTTAAACTTGGGTCTATCAAACTGACCTCACACTTCAGTTCACCCGGAATCCTTCGTAATGATGTTTGTTTTGATCACCTTCACTACCTTAAGGTGGACTCGATAAAGTTTAGAATTCTCTACTACAACACTTTCACGACGTGAGTTATACGGTCGTTTAAACTTTTGTCGTTTCTGGTATCCTAACCTTTTCCAGTCAAAAGTAAGATTAGGGTTTCTTCCCGTTACGGTTTCTTACGAGTTTGATGATGTGTTAACGTGAGTAAAGTGTACGATTGTTCCATTACAACTTTTAGAAAGTTCGATCCGAAGTCGTCATGTACTTGATTCTTGAAGGTCTACATGTTGAACCCAAATCTTTTCCGTCTCCTTGGTCTCTAGTTCAACGGTTATAGGTAACTTAGTATCTTTTTCGTTCTCTCAAGGTCTTTTTGTAGACGAAGATGAAGTAACTTAGGAGATTTCGGAAACTGACACACCTAGTGTTATTTGACACCTTTTAATATCTCTGTCCTTATGATCTGGTAGATTCGACAGAGTACTTTTTGAACATACGTCCAGTTCTTCGTTGTCAATCTTGGTTTGTACCTTATAACCTGTCCAAGGTTTAACCCTTTCCTCATATAGTTCCGAACATATAACAGTGAGACGAATAAATTGAATATACGTGTCATGTAGTACACTTTACGACCCGACCTATTTCGTGTTCGACCTTAGTTCTAACGTGTCTCTTTATAGTTGTTGAAGTCTATACGTCTACTATGGTGGGATTACCATCTTTCACTTCTCCTTGATTTCTCTGAAAACTACTTCCATTTTTCTCTTCTCACTTTTTCGACCGAATTTTGAGTTGTGAGTTTTTTGATTCTAGTATCGTAGGTCAGGGTTAGTGAGTACCGTCTAGTGAAGTCAAGTCAAACCAGAGAGTTGACACAGACTGAAACTTTGGTGTACCTGACGTCATGTGGTTCGAAGGGACAGGTAGTGGTTGAGGACCTCGAATGAGCTTAAGTACAGGTAATTCAACCACTACGGTAGGTTGGTAGAGTAGGAGACAGTAGGTGAAGAGAAGGGCGGAAGTTAGTAAGGATCGTAGTCCCAGAAACGTTTATTCAGTGAAGAAGAGTAGTCAACCGGTTTCATAACCTCAAAGTCGAATTTGTAGTCAGGAAGGTTACTTATAAGTCCTGAGTAAAGGACATCCTACCTGACCAACTTAGAGGAACGAGAGGTTCATGAGAGTTCTCAGAAGAGGTCGTGGTGTCTAGTTTTCGTAGTTAAGAAGCCAGGAGTCGAAAGAAATATCAGGTTGAGAGTGTAGGTGTATACTGATGACCTTGTTGGTATCGAAACTCATCTGTCAACAAACGACCGTTTCATTACAGAGACGAAAAATTATGCGACAGATCCAACCAGTATTGAAAAGAAGGTTCCTCATTCGCAGAAAATTAAAGTACCGACGTCAGTGGTAGACGTCCCTAAAACCTCGGGGTTTATTATTTCAGACAGTGACAAACGTAACAAAAGGGTACATAAACGGTACTTAACTACCCTGTTTTACGGTACTAAAAGTAAAAGACTTACAACTCAAAATTCGGTTGAAAAGGTGAGAGGAGAAAGTGAAAGTAGTTCTCCGAGAAATCAAGAAGAAGTGAAGACGGTATTCCTACCACAGTAGACGTATAGACTCCAATAACTATAAAAGGGGCCGTTAGAACTAAGGTCGAACACGAAGTAGGTCAGGTCGTAAATAGTACTACATGAACGTATATTCAATTTATTCGTCCCACTGTTATATGTCGGAACTGTATGAGGAAAGGGCTAAACCTTGGTCAGACAACAAGGTACAGGTCAAGATTGACAACGAAGAACTGGAGGTATGTCTAAAGAGTCGTTCGTCCAGTCCACCAGACGATAAGGGTAGAGAAGTTCTTAAAAAGTATCAAACAACACTAGGTGTGTCAACTTCCCAAACCGTATCAGTTATTTTCGTCTTTATCTACAGAAAGACCTTAAGAGAAAAGACTACTAGGTCGCCTACAACCGTGAAACTATAAACCAAGGAGACGGAAAAGATTTAGGTCGAACTTGTAAACCTTTAAGTGTCAGTGCATGACAACTTCGGACCGAACCTCTTAAAACTGGTACCGAAACGGTCGCACACTCTACTCACGTTAACAATTCATCAAACTTGTATAGAATCGTAACATCCACCCTTTTTACCTTTATCACTGTTTGAAATAAAAGAACCCAGGTTTTAGTGACGTTTACCATTGACGTCGGTACTTTAATTATCTAAGAACGAGAAACTTCCTTTTCGATACTGTTTTAATCTGTCATATAATTTTTCGTCTCTCTAGTAAAAGGTCTTTACAGGTTTATCAGTTTCGATACCAAAGAGGTTGACAGTGTATACCTACACTCTCAACCTGGTATTTTTTCCGACTCTTGGTTTCTTAACTACCGAAAACTTAACACCACAACCTCTTCTGAGAACTCTCAGGGAACCTGTCGTTCCACTAGTTTCGGCAGTTAGGATTTCAGTTAGTTGGAACTTATAAATAACCTTCCTGACTACGACTTCGACTTCGAAGTTATGAAACGGTGGACTACGTTTCTCAACTGAGTAACCTTTTCTGGGACTACGACCCTTTTTACCTCCCGTCTTCCTGCTCCCCCGTTGTCTCCTACTCTACCGACCTACCGTAGTGACTGGGTTACCTGTACTCAAACTCGTTTGAGACCTTTACCACTTCCTGTCCCTTCGGACCGTACGACATCATGTGCCCCAGTGTTTCGAAGTCTGCACCGAATCGATGACTCGTTGTTTTTTCAAACTCTTCACCGACAAGTTCAGTGACGTCGATGATACACAGATAATTTAACTATCGTAATTACCTCAATAACCCGACGTAGACTCGTATGGTTATGGTGTTTAGATCTAAAATTAAAGGGGCATAGTTACTGATAACGTATGTAAATCGACCTCAAAGTGTGAATTCACCGAATTCACCGAAAGTTTGAATTCTACACCGAAAGTTGATTGAGTCACAATCATATGGGTCCAACATTTGTGACATCATAGACACTAAAGTAGCCTAAAAACAAGAAACAACAAAAGGGAGACCAAAACAACAACAACAAAAACAAAAATTCGGTTCGTTCTCGAATGTCCGATATTTACGACTCCCTCTAGTCCGACACTTCTAACTTTTTGGGACCAATCTTTGATGTGTTGAGTGATTGACTCCTTCTAGATCTCTCAGTGTCAAGTCGACTCAGAAGAGAGAACAGTTTGCATGGTTACACACGAAGTATATACTTTAATACTATGGCGATCTTTAGTTACTTTACACAGTCAGAAAGAAAAATTTTGGAGAGAAACTGGAAGCACAAAATGCACAACCAGTAGTAAATAAATCAAAAGAAGGTTTGGAAAACAGAGTACACGGACAAGAGAGAGAGGTTCATTCAGTATTCCGAAATTCCAGTTCTAGGTACAAAGACAAACAAAACCTAAGTGAGTGAAAGTCTTGAACCTTGTGTCATTCGTCTATTAGTTCCTTACGACTAAGAAATGACGGTGTACCACGTTTCATCATATTAGAGAGTTCTTGACGAAAGAATATAAGAGACTGTCTCGATCTATAAAGTATTTTTCTATTTATGTAGTAGGAAAAACCTCTGTCAATATATAAAATCTTATTTCGTAAATTTTTTATTTACAAAAAGTACTTACTATAGTGTTAAGAAGTACACTCTTTACTGATAGAGTGTGGTTGTCTTATTATTCAAGTAATTTGTAAAGGGTTATAAAGTATAAAAATATCTTTCCTGTCAAATCGTCAGAGTGGTTTTCTACCCTCCTTACCTTTTGTGATGTCAGAAGGAAACACTGGGGTACCTGACGTCGGTACCTGACTTCAGGCGGCCTAAGGAGACAGGTACCTTAAGAGGTCTGTTCTTATTGACCTTACCCATCCGTAAGAGAAGAGATCCTCTAGAAGGACTGAGTCCCTAGTTTGGACCCAGAGGACTTAACGTCCGCCTAAGGAATGACAGAATCGGTGGTCCCTTCAGGGTATCAGAAGGAATTCCCACCAGTTTTTAATGGAAATTTAAATGTGAATTTACAAGATTATTATAGTCTTTATCTTTCGATTAGGTGATAGGTGGATCTCTCGGATAGTCGAAACAGAATATGAGTCTACGGATGACGAGAAGAGGAAGCCGAGGACGGGTCGTAGTTCGGTGTCAGTGAGAGGAACACACCCGGAGAGGTGACCTGAGGACTACGTACAAGTGGAAACGGGGAATGTCGATTAAAGACAATTTTCGAAGAAAGTGAATAACAGTGAGAAAGAGAGTTTTGAACGATTTAACTCACAAAGAGTTTAAAATGTCACTAGCTGCGACCTCTCCACCTTTGGAGGGGGGAGATGGGAAGAACTTAAGAACACCGACCTGATTATTATCTTAACTATGTTCTGTCTAATTATCCTCTTTTCTTTGTATAAAATTCAGTACATGTTACTCCAGCGTATTTTTATCTTGGCCTGAATTCTTCACAGGTGTCGTCCATCGAAAATATGAAAGTATAAAAAATCTTTTCTTTGTAGTTGAACACTCGATGATTGTCCTGTTTCTTTGGACCCAAATCTCACAGGCCAATCACTTCTTAGATTTGTCTTAAACCCGAACACGATAATTTCGTCATTGCTCCAACCACATATGTCCGAGGAGGAAATTCAGGGGATAGAGACCATTATACCCACAGGAAGGTGGAAGTTTACGTCCGTCCGTCCTGGATGGAAATTGTGGTCTCTAAATAAGTCACGAAAGTCCCTCTGTCTTTCTTCCCAATCTCACAGGGAGGACACAACACTGAAAAATTTGCTTAGTTCACCGTATAAACCCCCATCGTACCAGACTCGGGAGTTCTTGATACCCTGTATGAGACTAGAAGGACGAGACGAGGTGTACACAAATGACAATGAAGAGATATTAGTTGACTCAAGGTGGTAGGCCCCGGACCGACCAGGAACCGATCCGTTTGTACCAGGATGGATCGGACACTGTCGACTGGACGTTTACGTCGGTGTCCGAAGTGAGGGAGTGAAGGGAATCGGGAGACGGGAGAAGTCTCTGGAAGGGACTGATGAAGTACATTGTGTCGTGGGAGAAAGGGCGAAGAGGGTTGGGAGTTGTAAAACGAAATGAAAAGATGTATCATTATTGATGTCCGACCGTATGACATAATTATTTATTTTATGACACAATTATGATGTAATAAATATACTCATTCATAAAGGATGTATTATACATCATACGATTTATTTATTGTGATTGTGATAGTTATTTTATGTGTGTGACAAACGAATAATCGACAGAGAAATTTTTCAGAATAATAAAACGAATAATATCCACTCAGGGTCCTTCGGTCCTAGAATAGATAAACCAAGTGATTAGTCAAGGATAACAGAGTCAGTCTTGGACGGTATTTAATCCTCGAGTTGAGTTTACTTATTCATGTATACGTGTTTATTTAGATATAAATGTGAAATGGTGTACAAAGGTAATGAGAATGGTACAATAATTCGTACAAAGTCTTTAGTGTAATTCTGTGGTATAAGTTACTCCTGTACTCGAATTTGAATATACACCTAGTAGAGAAGATAATTGTAATTAACAAGACAATTCTTTGAGGGGGAGGAGTAAGAATAAAGTTTTAAATATGAATTTCGACCATTTCAGAAATCATGATGAATATCCGTCCACAAGTTCGACCAAATCTTTTCCGTCTCCTTGGTCTCTAGTTTAACAGTTGTAGACGACCTAGTAGCTTTTTCGTTCTCTCAAGGTCTTTTGATAGATGAAGACGAAATAACTGATACGGTTTCGGAAACTGACACACCTAGTGTTATTTGACACCTTTTAAGATTTTCTCGACCCTTATGTTCTGTTGTACTGGACGGAGAACTTTTTGGATATACGTCCAGTCCTTCGTTGTCAGTCTTGACCTGTACCTTATTGTCTGACCAAGGTTTCTCCTTTTCCTTATGCAGTTCCGACATATAACAGTGGGACGAATAAATTGAATATACGTCTCATGTAGTACTCTTTGCGACCCGATCTTCTTCGTGTTCGACCTTAGTTCTAACGACCCTCTTTATAGTTATTGGAGTCTATACGTCTACTGTGGTGGGAATACCGTCTTTCCGGAGAACTACTTTCACTTTCTCCTTTCATTTTTTCAACCGAATTTCGAGTTGTAAGTCTTTTGATTCTAGTACCGTAGACTAGGGGAGTGAATTGTCCTTTATCTACCTCTTTGACCTCTTCCGTTACCGTTGGGTGAGGTCACAAGAACGGACCTCTTAGGGTCCCTACCACCTCGGACCACCCGACGGTAGATACCCCAGCGTGTCTCAGCCTGTGCTGACTACACTGAATCGTCGTCGTCGTCGTCGTCTACCCCTTTGTCACCTTTGTCACAGTCTGAAATAAAAAAAGCCGAGGTTTTAGTGACGTCTACCACTAACGTCGGTACTTTAATTTTCTGCGAATGTGGAATCTTCCTTTCAATACTAGTTGGACCTATCGTATAAGTTTTCGTCTCTGTAATGAAACTGTTGTTTCCAGGTAGATCAGTTCCGATACCAAAAAGGACACCAGCACATACCTACACTCTCAACCTGACACTTCTTTCGACTAGTGGCTTCTTAACTACGAAAACTTGACACCACAACCTCTTCTGAGAACTCTCAGGGAACCTGACGTTCCTCTAAGTTGGTCAGGTGAGATTTCCTCTAGCCAGGACCCACAAGAAACCTTCCTTACGACGATTTCGACTTTGAGGTCATGAAACCGGTGGAGTACGCTTCTCAACTGAGTAACCTTTTCTCAGACTACGACCCTCCCTAACCCCCGTCCTCCTCTTTCCCTACTGTCTTCTACTTTACCGACCTACCGCAGTGACTGAGCTACCTGCTTTCAAACTCACTTGAGGCCCTCAACCACTACCTGTCCGTCCGGACCCCACGACGCTAAGTACCCCAGCTTTTCTCAACCTATGTTGACTCGCTGACTTGACTTGACTTGTAAATGCTCATCATTAAACAAAGGTCTATGACAAAATTCTGAAGTACATTGTGGAAATATAGATATTTTTAAGATTAACTTTTTAATGAGTAGGAATAAATGTCTAATCATTGGTATCTGTATCATTCCAATCTATTAAACGGGGTTTGATCTCACTGAAATGAAACTATAAAGTGAAAGTAAGTAACCTCTTCCTTTACCGTTGGGTAAGGTCACAAGAACGGACCTCTTAGGGTTCCTACCCCCTCGGACCACCCGACGGCAGATACCCCAGTGTGTCTCAGCCTGTGCTGACTTCTCTGAGTCGTCGTCGTGTGTCCATCAATCAAAACCTCAGTTCTAATTTGGTTCCGTTAGACCAATGTCTAATACAAAAAATGAAGACAACGGGGTTCCATAAAGGATACCTGTATCTAAACGAAACGTTCACTGTAGATGAGATCCTTCTCTGTCTCTTGTAAAAGTTTATGTTGATGATTTGTTAGTTAGAAATTTCACGGTGTCTCTCCTTTTAAGTCTTTTTTTATTACAAGAAGTTTATAAAAATTACGATGAGCCAGGTGTACTAGAGTGAGTCCTCTGGTGTACTCTTCCTTACCTTGGTTGGACGAGAAGGTGTAAACTGACTGGGGTCACACCTGCTACAACGACCCGGGAGACGAAGAACGCCCTACAGAATGGTAACAATACCCGGGCACTTAGTCGTGTCCGTTGAATCGGTACATCTGTCCGCCTAACGGTAACAGTGTAATACGTTTCTCAATTACTATCGAGATTAATGTCATTGTAAAAAGTTAGGAAATATTTGATCAAAAATTTTACTCCTTGAAGTTAGTAAATATTTTCACTCATTACAGACCATCAAAGTGTACTTTCTAAATTAAAATAATACTAACTATTGTCTTTTTCTTAACTCGTACCCGAAATTTCAATATCACCAAAAGATGTAATTTAAAAAAAGATACTCCTAAAGTACGTCACATCGTTATCGATTGTACTCCTTATACACACCTTCTCTACCCATTATAATTGAAAAAAAAAAAAAAGAGAACTCGACAATACATTTGAAAAGTACGATTAAGTACCGTTAGTTAGGAGTACAATTGAAATGTCCCCTTAAGTATTCGTAGTGTCACTAAAGACCATACAATTAAAATGTCTCTTTCGTAAAAAACTCGTAAAAGAAACGACGTGTCAGTCCGTCTTTTGTATTTCAACGACGTGCGATCTTTCGAGTGACGACTCGTTGGGAGATCTTCTTAAAGAAGATCTACCGGAAAATTTACAACGAAGGACGACTAAGTCGGTCACGAGATCTCCAAAGGGTGTCTCGAGAGGTAAGTCATTAAAAAATCTTTTAAAAAGGACGTTATCAAGAAGTATTGATTAGAGAAATATATGGTGATTAGGTGTCAAGTGACAAATATTTTTATTAAAACGGTAAAAGATAAAGGAGGGGACGGTAAAGACTTCAACGAATTCAGACCGGGTGAGAGAATAAGGGTTTGTGTTGAGAAATTTTAAGTGAAGACAGAGAAGGTTTAAATTTGTCTGAAGAGACTTTAGATGAGATACAAAACACAAGTAATTAATATTTTATTGTAGAAAGAAATTTCTGGGAAGACATTTACCGTAAGTAAGTAAACCTGTCAGAAGGTTGTTGTCGTCACTTAGTTTAGAAACTTCTGTACCTCATACCTAACAAAGATAAAGAGATAATTTTACGTCCTGAACTTGTTTTCTAAGTATGTTTTATACATGAAAAGGATACAAAAGAGTTATCAAATTCGAAACAAACAGAGGGAAAAAACACAATATTAACGTAAGTAATTTTACCTTCGAGTAAAGGTCTGATCAAAATATAAACAGACACATTACTTTGTAATTCATAAAAATTTCCTTTGATTAAATGAACAACAAAACAAAGAATATCCGGTACTATGACGTTTATTAAAATTGTTTTCGGTTTCAGTAAACTTCTTTTATGTGAACACTGAATTTGTCTTTAATATTTTTCTGATGAATAAATCCTTCATTTTGTTGAAGGGAATAATATACGATGTTTTAAATAAATACGTTTCTAAAAAGTCCCTAATAGATGATTCTTTATAGTTTCGTATTTGTTAGAAAGATTCTAGTTAGTATTTGATCGTTATTATGATATCGTTTTATTCTAAGTTATTATGGTATACTTGATAAAATGGAAACGTAATATCCCTTACATTACAAAACTATTTCGGAGTCCTCATACGTAGGTACAAAACAGACGTTACTTCTTATGTGTTACAATTAAATTTTGTATCCAAGATTCCCACAGTATAAGTACGTAATCGTAAATATTTCTCAGACTATACCCACCCTCGTGAGGATTCTGTCAAAACGATTTCACTCTTTCTTATCGATCAGTCTATATTCTTGTTATATTGGTGTTTCATTAATATTCTAAGAGAGGAATTCAATTTTTAGAAAAGGAAAATATTCAAAAGTTTATTATTTTGTAAAGACTTAAAAAATTTCTTATATAAAAATCTTTGGTCAACCCGATACTCATTAATATAGTTAGTACACTTATTGATACAAAAAGAAGAAAGTGAACTATCAGAGTACTTAATATCCCATAAAAACGATTAATGAAAAAGTTACTTATCATTAGACGAGAAATGAGTACTGATAATAAGAAATCATAGTTTTTGACTGTTAAACATTCCCCTGTAAAATTGTAATTTGATTGTTGATTTGTAAATATGTTTTGTTTATTTAGTTAGACGATTTAAGTGAATTTTTAATTATAATCCTATCAAAAAAATCAGAGCTAAATCTCTTTGTAACTAACTCACAGTTGATAGTCCACAAAGTCTATATTTATTAGAATTTACGTCATTAAACTTTAATAATGTGTTGAGTTTAATTATGTCATCTCATTACTTCGAAGGGTCCACCGTGTCGTCATTTCTTAGGTGGAACGGTTAAGTTCTCTGTACCTACACTAGCGACCTCCCCCTTCTAGGGGGACTTCCTCCTTGACCGTTGGTGAGATCATAAGAACAAACTTTTTAAGGTACCTGTCTCCTCTGACCGTCCCATAACAGTTACCCAATGTTTCTCAACTTGTGTTGACCCGCTAACTCGTATCATCTTATTATCTTTATTTTCATTGATTTTCTTATCTTCTATAAATTTCATTAAACATAATATGTAATAATTGTAATTATTTTTTATTAAAAAAGTAAGTTAAAAACTTAAACTAAATATATAAGGTGTATAGAAGGTTTTGTAAAACACCTTGTATATTCGTTCTTTTTACGTTTTGTACAATTACAAATGTGTTCAGTTTAAATAAACAAACAAACAAAAAATGTTTGACGTTAACAGACATCATTTTGAAGAGTTTGAAGTTTATATAATACAGAAGAATTCATCAAAAACACTCATAAAATGAGGAGTACCCTTAAGTTTTTAAAACTTAGTCATGATATTTGACTTATTTAAATTTCTGTAAAAATGGTACATTTTATAATATATTCATGTGTGATTTTATTTTTAGTCCAATGATTGTTCCGTAAAAACTGTAAGTTAATTCTTGTAAATTTTTCCTACCATTGACTTCATTCAAGTTATGGTAATTATACAATAGTTTGACCCCCTTACACTTCTGTCTCTTTTACCGTATGTAAAGACCTTAAAATTAATAAAATTTGGGAAATTTCCTATGACGTAATATATTACTTTGTACAATACCCAATGTTACGTTATAAGTTTTTTATAAACTTCTGTTTTTACTCCCGAGATATTTTAGGACACGAGTACCACGTTAACTCCCGAGAAAGACTGACGACTTCACCTGTGCACTGTCGACGTGAACCCACTTTATAGGACTCTTCGTTATGTAGGATACCAAGTTTTTCGTCATAATCATATGACTGTGACTACATATTTGAAGATAAAGAACATACCTAAAAGTAAAATTGCTATCTAAAATACTAACCATGACTTATCACTATACTGACTAAGTTCTTATTAAATATGAATCTACACCGTTTATCAGAAAGTGAACGTATAATTTTATTTATTAGTGTTATCACATGTAGTTTCATTATTTTATGGTTTCTGAACGGAAGTCCTTTGGATTTTTATATAGATTAAAGAAAAAAATGGGAATTTGTTAATGAAAGTACAGAGAAAAAGGTTCTGTGATTTGTATCGAGTCCTCCTACATTTCAGATTGATTTGAAACTTATACTACCAAGTAAGGTTAGGACTCCATCTCTCTATTAACGAAAAAGGAAATTCTGTGATAATAAACTTTTGACTACTATGACGGAAACAATATCAGAGGATAACGTCATTGGATTTTTCTCCCACCCATATAGGTTAACAATGACCACTGTCTGACTTTATTAGTGTTATAATTTAATGGTCACCTATTCGACGTCAACGATGTTACTGTTTTCTAGATGTGGGTGTGTGGTTCACGTCTGTTAAATTACCCACAAGTAAAGTATGGAGAGCATATCCATGACGCGAATAATTTGGACTTCCTAAAGGTTTTACTCAGTAATTATAGTAAGATTAAATATGAAACCGTTTTCTTTAATTTTTTTCTTTTTTTGTCTTGATGGATATGTGATTGAATATATCTACACCGACTGGAACTTCTCTCCCATATCTACTACCCGAGACCAGTAAAATACCTGGGTGTCTTCTATGATCTGTGTCCCTTGACGACTTCTTTGTCCTTGTATCTATGAGATCTTACAAAAGGAAAAGAACTTTAAAATTTTATATTAGAGATTGAATTACCACTCGTAAGTGTATTTTCATTTACAGTCGTAAAGTTTTATAAACTGTCCACAGTTTGGTGAAACTGATGACCTGGTTACTTAGACGACAAGTTTTACATAAATCTAAATCTCGAGTAGATCTTTCTACATTCTTTGTAGTAACAAGAGTATAGTATTCTCAAATTGTATCACTTTCGTGGATAAAACTTATATAATTTAAATTTTGATTCATGACTACCTACTTACCTATCTAGACTTATGTTAGAAAGTACTTTTCTTTTAATGGCTTAATATAAATTTATAATAACTTTAAAGTTCACGAAACATGATGTTAATAAGGATGAGTAGTCATATAGTTGAGTATACAATTTCTTGTGTTGCATATTGATCAACTTAATAAATTGGTGTAAATAAGTACACGATACAAAACAAAAAATTTAATTTAATAAAAACTATATTTATCTTATATCCTAAAATTTTTAAGTTTTTCACTCGATTGTATCCCTTTCTTTTGTGGCTAATTTTACATTAGATACTAATACTCCAATCTATTAAAAATGTCTCTAGAAGTTTTATCAGGTTTTACTACGTTAAGATCATCTAAGTCTAAAAAAGTCTTGTTACTCGTGAAGACGGACACACGTACGATTCAGCTAAGTTAACACAGACTAAGAAAGTCTGGGACACCTGACATCGGACGGTCAGAGGAGACAGGTACCTTAAGAGGTCCCTTCTTATGACCTCACCCAACGGTACGGGAGGAGGTCCCCTAGAAAGGTTGATTCCCTAGTTTGGGTGACTGGGTCCCTAACTTCGATACAGAGTTCAGAGTACGAAACCGTCCGACCAAGAAATGATGATCGAGGTGGACCTTTTGGGTAAGATTGTTGATAATTTCGTAAACTTTTCTCTTAGTCACTTTACGGACCGGTTAAGTTTCTTATGGTCTGTTTAATGATTAACCCTCTAAATTATTTTTCTTTTCTTTTAATACAAATTCAAATTCTATTGTTAGAGAAAAGGAACCCAAAGACTCTCGGTTCTACTGAATCATTCAAACGTACATTATTGACTCATTTGACCTATACACTTTATTCTATTCAAAAATTACTGTCTTCTACTAGAAAGAAACAAATCTCATGTTACTTCGTATACAACTATCATCAATAGCCTTTCTACTGAACTGAATATACAAAAGATCTCGATATTAATGTCAAGGGTTCCCAGTTCTACATACTTAAGAGAATATTTTAAGGTGGAAACGTAGTGTTTAATTTTAAGTTGTCTATCCCGATAACCAAATTTAACCTCGTGTCCGAGGTTCTTCAAAAGAAATTGTCGAAATAATTTACTTTCGTAAACTTCACTGACCAATTAAAATCCATCTTAAAGACGTGACTCAAGGTTGACTTAAGCTCACTTTACAACTAGTTATTAAAAGACAATTCCTATAAATTAGTAATCTGAACTTTTTATTCTCTTCAGTTTTCTTTAAATTTCTTTTACTTCGACTTGTCCTTTATTGTTCACGAGACGAAGAAATAAGAGATATAGTTATTAAAAGGAATATCAACATGAGGATGACAGAAGTTCATTCTGTTTATATGTCAGTGACAAATGAGTAGAATGACAGGTTGAGGACCCTAAAGAGTTGATTTTTAGTGAGGTTTAATGGAAGTCTACTTCTCATTTAATCTTTTTTTCTCTTCTAGATCTTCATAGAAATTTTTTGTACTATCGTACAAATTTCACTACTCAACACTACATTCCAAAAAATAATGAAATAATTTTTATGAAGATATCAAGTCTCTTGATAAAGGTCTGCAAAAAAAAAAAGGATCCATTTCCCCTATTTTTGTTTACACTTAAATAAAAACCATATACAAAATTTAGTCTTCGTTCGATATTTCGTGTTATTTACAGTAAACGGAATGGAATAAGACTTTTTATTCATTTTATTATTTAAGAATCAAAGGATCCCAACTTTTCACTGACTTCACTTCACTTCACCGAGTCAGCACAGGTTGAGAAACACTGGGGGTACCTGACATCGGATGGTCCGAGGAGACAGGTACCCTAAAAAGTCCGTTATCATGACCTCACCTAACGACAAAGGAAGGGGTCCCCTAGAAGGGCTGGGTCCCTACCTTGGGCCCAGAGGGTGTAACGTCTGTCTGCGAAATAGTAGACTCGGTGGTCTCTTTTCACTGACTTTCAAGAAGTTTAATGGATTAGAGATGACTTATGTAATTAGGAGACTTGGTATAGGTTTACAAACTTGTGGAGAGTAAAGTCTTTTCTTTTTCTTTTATGAATCTTATTAAGGTAACATAAAACCGTTTTAAAACAACCTTAAAAAAAGGATGTAAATTAGATACTGTAATACTAAATGTGGTTAGGAATAATTTGAAACAAGGTATTGGGTTACTGTCGTAAGTTTGTATTTTCCAGAAGTTTGTAACGTTCTGGTATGGTACCCAAGAGTCGGTACGAGGATGAACGTACCTTCAGTACGTTCAGTAGTGACTTCGGAAAGAGTTGGTCTGTACAATGTTACACAGTTAGGGAATTTCGTTCTTGTGCGACGGACTCCTGTACCTCATCTTGTCTTACTAGATACAGGACCAAGTTCTGTCAAGTAATAAGTAAGTAGTCTTTTACTTGACCTTAGAACTGAAATAAAAAATGGATACTTACAAAATGGATGTATAAAATGGATGTGTCGGTGTAAATCGGTACAAAATGGGTGTGTCGTTAATTGACGTAAAAGATTTATTATTGTTATATCTTTATTCATATCTTCATAACATAAAAACCTTGGGTACAAACCGTTAATTGTCATAAAATAACAAATATCACATCTAATACTTGATTGAGTAATAAAAGGGGGGTATATGGATATTAGGATGATGTAGACAATAGAGAACGATGAAAGTCAGGGGATTCTTGAACTCATTGTAATAAATTCATAAGAGAGGGTTGAGTAAATATCATACAATTTGTCCTTTCCCGGGTCACGGGTAGTGGTTTCTTGAGGAAGATCTTACCGTTCTATGTAAAAAATTGAGATGACTTGATATATTTTGATAGTTTAAAAAGATAGAAAGGATATTTATATAGTACTTTATAAAACAGTTTACGGTACAAAGGGACGGGAAATTCTTTATTGTACGTTGATCGACAAAGAAAGAAGGACATGACTATTAATACTATATAAGTATGAATAAAATTTAAAGATGAAATTTTAATTATTGTTTAAGTAAAACAAGAGTTAAGTGAATAGTAGTTAGGATTATGCCAAAAGTTATTTTTCACTTCTCATGTAAGTTTGTGTGTGGATGTCTATTCAATTAAATTTAGTGATATTCGATACATTCAAGTCTTTTAAATCATAATGTCGATACTTTTCACTTCAATCCTGATTGAAAAATTCAGTCTAGTGATAAAAAACGTTAAAGTGTGGTGTCCTATTTTGAAGGTTTCTTCTATAACAGTACAAAAGACCTGATTTATATAATTTGTTGAGGTGTGAAAGTAATCCGACTATTGGTTTCTTCTAATTAATCGTTACAAACGTCCAATAAGATAAGATTGAAGTAAGACCTCAGTGTACCACACTATTAACCTCTTTCACTAAAGAATTGTAAAGACGAACTAAAAGTGTTATTATAACTTAACTAAGGGTCCAAGATATTTACCCATGTGAATGGAAAGAAAGATGATTTTCGTGCCAAGTACTACTCCTAGTTGGTTTAACTACAAGTTAAGTTGAAATATAGGATATTTTTGTATTTTATCATTTCGAATTTCCTTACAACTGGTTGTGGAAAATACGTTTAATAAAATTAACGTTCCAGAAAAATTTAAAAAATCTACAAATATTTGTTATAAGACTTTATAGGACTTCCTGTTACCCATTCTTATTTGCATTCATAAGTTATAATACTCACCGTGTCGTCTGTTCTTGTTATATAGTTTACCTTAAAGAGGTTTCAAGGAATTATAAGAACAGAAAAAAGAAAATATGTAGAAAGTAATTAATATAAATGAACGTTTAAATTCTTCTTTCTTCCTATTGAAAAGGGACTTGAACAGTCATTTTTATACCGTTACAAAACCTAATAGTAATTGTCGTCACCACCCATTTCTTCTCAGTAGACGAATACTGTTCACCTATAGTACGGGGGAGAGGTACGATACGACCCGTTGAGAAACGGGGTACTGTGAGGTCCGTCGACGACTGATAGAAAACTTTGGTTCCGTTACCCCGTAAAGGACGAGGAGTAGGGACTTTGGTGTCTCCCTCGTAACTACTGGGGACTTAGCGGTAGACCTACGACGTGGGGATCAGAACTTCTTGTCACACGTCAGTGTCGATTTATCTACATACCAGGACAGGACACCCTAGATTCTTTAGGTTTTATAAAAGTAGTAAAGTAGGGTAGTCGTAAAGGAAGTCAACTTTGGTCGTCGGAAAGACAATCTCATTGACTAATACAGACACTTAGTGTGTCTGTGATTAGAATAGTTTCCTGTCAAAGAGGTATTGGACCAATAATAGACGATGTACTTAACTGACTCTTAAAAGGTTTGGAAATTCGCAACTAATTAAACACGTATTGTTTAAATAAAGAGTGTAAAATGATATTAGTAAATTTTTCTTGGTTCGAGGGGGAAATTGTAAAACGAATCTTTAGGAGAGGTCAATTTATAGATTAAAACTACTAAGGATCAAAATGGGAGGTGTTTTGTCATCTTGTGTTATATTAAGTCAGTTCAAACAAAAAAAAAGGTAAAAAATTGTTACTAGTGGAAAGGTGGTAACAAGTTTTTGTACAAGATAAAAAAAAAGGGTTCTGGAATTTTCTTACCCGAAATTGTAAACATAAAGATGATTGTAGGACAAGTACTAACCGTTACCTGAGAGATCCTTCAACCCCTGAGAGAGAGGTCGAAAGAGGGAAAGAAGGACTGGAGAATGGTCTTGACACAAGTCGTCAGGGAAGTTTCATGAGAACGAAAGAAGATCGTACGTGACGTATTGGGAAGTTCGAAGAGGGGTCATAGATCAAGGTTTCGATGAAGGTGTAAAAATCGAGAAACAAGAGTCATTGTTAAAAACAAATAAAAAGGAACCAGACCAGTCCAACGGTATTGTTTTATGGAATCTGACCCACCGGATTTGTTGTCTTTACGTAAAGAGTGCCAACATCTCCGACCTTAAAACTCTCAGTATGAAATCGCACGGTCGTACCAGTCCAAAATTACTCATGGAAGATGGGTTAATCTAGGATTTCCGAGGTAGAGGTTTATGGTAAAGAAACCCCCATTCCCGAAGCTGTATAATTAAACCTCCCTTGTGTTCCTAAGTCAGGTATCGTGAGAGGTATTTAGATGTATTGTTAATTTCGTGTTGTCTCTTTAATTAGAAATAGTATTTCAGTGAAAATGTCACTTTAATAACGACAAATACAGGAACTTAAAAATGAGGTTCTCCTTTTAATTTTATCAATTGACTTAATATTTATAATAATAATCCGTGACAAAACATCTGAATCTATTACTGTGTTATCATAGTGAGACAATGAGTGGAGTATGAATATGAGTAGAAGAGTACGATATGTGATAATTATGTTCTTTAAATCAGTCTTTAATGAATGACTGGGGGGTCACGGTCTGTAATAAGTTCTACGTTTCATTATGTTATTTCTGGTTTATAAAGACATTGTACAGATCTTCGATTGTCTGTACAAACGATAGGAGTTCCTTATTCACTTCTAGTTTTGAACGTCTTTTTTTNCTAGTTTTGAACGTCCTTTTTTTTTTTTTTTTTTGCAAGTCATTTCTTTATGTTATATAGGTTTACATTCTAAGTTGAAGAGACCGTTTTACTTCTTTGGTTATGATTCTTACTTCTCTTTTAGAATTTTCGTCAGTCTTTTCTTCTATAATACATATCTCCTTGTTTCTAATCCTAACGTCGTCGAAAGTGTAGACTTTGTAACGTTTGATTTTCTGTCTCCTCGTTGTAGAACTTTCATACTTTTTTGATTTCGACCTACTTCTTTGTCTAGTGGATTAATTTATACCCCTTTCCATTCGTACGGGTTTCTTACAAGTTTGATGGTGTGTTAATGTGAGTAGAGTGTCCGATACTTTCAGTACGAGTTTTAAGAGGTTCGGTCCGAAGTTGTCATGTACTTGGTTCTTGAAGGTCTACAAGTTCGACCTAAAGGTTTCCGTCTCCTTGGTCCCTAGTTTAACAGTTGTAGGTGACCTAGTAACTTTTTCGTTCTCTCAAGGTCTTTTTGTAGATGAAGACGGGAGAACTGGTACGTTTTGGGAAACTGTCACATCTAGTGTTGTTCGACACCTGTTAAGAATTTCTCTACCCTTATATCTGGTGGACTGAACGGAGGACTCTTTAGACATACGTCCAGTTCTTAGTTGTCAATCTTGGCCTACACCTTGTCGTCTTTCCGAGGTTTAACCCTTTCCTCATGCAGTTCCGACATATTACAGTGGGACGAATAAATTGAATATCCGTCTCATGTAGTACGCTTTACGGTCCAACCTATACTTCGTGTTCGACCTTAGTTCTAACGGTCCTCTTTATAGTCATTGAAGTCTATACGTCTACTGTCATTTCTCGAAGAACTACTTTCACTTTCTCCTCTCACTTTTTCGACCGAATTTTGTTGTAAGTCTTTTGATTCTAGTACCGTAGGTCATGGTAGTGAAGTATCGTTTATCTACCCCTTTGTTACCTATGTCACTGTCTGAAATGAGAGGACCCGAGGTTTTAGTGACGTCTACCACTGACGTCGTTACTTTAATTTTCTGTGAACGAGGAACCTTCTTTTCGATACTAGTTGGGTCCATCGTATAATTTTTCGTCTCTGTAATGAAATGACTGTTTCCAGATCAGTTTCCATACCAAAAAGGTCCTCAGTACATACCTACACTCTCAACCTGATATTTCTTCCGACTTGCGGTTTCTTAACTACGAAAACTTGACACCACAACCTCTTCTGAGAACTCTTAGGGAACCTGACGTTCTTCTAGTTCGGTCAGTTAGGATTTCCTTTAACCAGGACTTATAAGTAACCTTCCTGACTACGACTTTGACTTTGAGGGTTAAAAACCGGTTGATTATACTTCTTGACTGAGTGACTTTTTCTGAGACTACGACCGTCTACCTCTTCCCCTGTTGTCTCCTACTCTACCAACCTACCGTAGTGACTGAGTTATCTATGCTCAAACCCATTTGAGACCCTCAACCACTACCTGTCCCTTCGGACCGCACGACGTCAGGTCCCCCAACGTTTCTCAGTCTGTGCTAACTCACTGACTTGACTTGATTGACTTTCTCACTAAAAAGTCCAGGTAAAAATTAAAGAAATATTTTGTAGTATTATATAACATGTCAAAATGAGAATAGAAAGAATCCCTAGGTCTCCGTTCATTCATTGAGACCGATACATGTTTTATGTTTACCCTATACATTCGTACTAGTTCTTTTCTTAACATTAATTGTTTAATAAATGTTACATATGTTTGTAATAAATTTCGGTTAACCCTCAAATTTTAGAGATTTAATTTTAAAATTTCACGTAATATTTGTAATTTCCATCCATAGTAATTTAATAAAATTAGGTTTTAAAAAGCATTTTTGTCATTTGTGTAACTGTTTGTGATACTTAGGTGAAGTATAAGTAAATGAGATATTCAAATTGGAAAAAATCGGGACTAACATTTTCTGCAAACTTCGGTTGTTAGTGAAAAAAATCTTATTAGGTAGTATATGTTCAAAATTTTAATAAATAGTTGTATTTAAACCATTTAAAGGATGTCTATAAATATTTAGTCAAGTCTTCTTCAAATCTCACTTAAAAATTACTTACCGTCAAAGGACGAAACGTTGGACGATGGGTCCGAGAACGAAATTTTTAATTTAATGTAACAATACTGGTTTCTTTGAGATATACCATACTTATAATTTTCGACATTTCATCAACCGAGACTTAAAGTAAAAATAACAATACTCATGTAAATTATAGTTTAAAAGACCTTAAGAAAGTTCCAATTTTCTTTTTTTTTGGGAAGTTTAACTAATTTTGTACAAAGTGTAAATACATTGAGTATGTAGTGAAATTTTAGGACAAGTGATTCTCTAGTCTCCACTACGATTTCTTTACTACTGATTAGTAATCTAAATTAAGACATGTCTTCCCTTTTTGGTCCACTTCAATTTTATCAAGAAAAGAACACTTACGTATATTTTGTGTAAAGAAAAATGAGAGTTTTCAAAACACACGAAAAATTATACATTAAGTTCTACCATTAGGACTCTGTTACAGTCTGTTAAAATCTAGGACGTAATTGAGGAGGTGTAACGATTTATGAGATTTCATCAACGATTGTTAACCTTGAAGTAACGAACGGTATATTTGCTTTAAAGTTTTTAGGAGGACCCCCTTGAGCCAAGTAAAGACTGTGAGAAGACCTAGATTAATCACAGATAACATTTACAAGAGACGAATTTAGAGGGTTAAGATTCAGTAGAAGTCTATAAGAAGGAGTGATATAAAATCCTGTAATTAAACGTTTCCCGAGAAACCAAAACACCTAGTTATGATTCGTGTCTGTTCTTTTGTTTGGTCATATGTTTGACTCTGTAAAGTGTCCTCTTCAGTACACTGAACACAAATTCTCCGATATGTAAATATTATATGATTCTTTATCGTTAAAATCACAGAAGACTTTAAGGGATTGCTCTATATTTACGCATAGTGATAAAAGGAAAAAAAAAAGTTATAAGTGAGTATAGATTGTGATATTTGTTTTATGAAACGGGAATGTCTTTATCGTTAAAATCACAGAAGACTTTAAGGGATTGAACTCTATATTTACGCATAGTGATAAAAGGAAAAAAAAAAAAGTTATAAGTGAGTATAGATTGTGATATTTGTTTTATGAAACGGGAATGTGATCGATGTAAAACCCTGGTGCAATGTACTGTTTGTAATATCCTTACCCGAAGGGTCCACCGTGTGACCATTTTCTTAGACGGACGATTACGTCCTCTACGTTCTTAGTGTCCAAACTAGAGACCTAACCCTTCTAGGGGAGGTCTTCCTTTACCGTTGGGCGAGGTCAAAAGAACGGATCTTTTAAGGTATCTGTCTTCACGGACCACCCGGTGTCAGGTACCTCAGTGTTTCTCAGTCTGTGTTGACTCGAACTAGAAATATCGTTAATCTTTCGTTTTTATTCATCCTGTACCAGGGACGAAAGTTCCTTAAATGGTAGAAACTCTCATTCCCTCTTCCTATGCACCGAGATGTCTACCCCTTACTTTGGATATTCTCCATCTATGGGAACTTTCTCTCTCTTACTCCGTGTCATGTCGACAAGACAAGTGTCCCTTTCGAAGTCGCACATACACTTGTTAGTGAAGGGATTACCCGTTCCCGATTTCCACTCCTACCCCTTTCCAAAGTCCGTCTTCCCGTCTCGTGGACACCATGTGCAACTAATCCCCGTACGTCGAGGATCGATGTGACGATCAGTGGTAGACCCTCGGTAGGCGACCGAGAGGAACTCCCGGATCTGATGATCCTTTGTGGGAAATAATCCTTACCTCCTTTCAGATTCCTCTCGAAATCGTAAACTATTACACCGGTTGAGAAGTCTTACCTAAATATATACTCTTTTAGAACTGTATTTTCTAGACTTTATGGTCCAGATCCCTTGTCGTTGTTGTTTTTTCCTGGACTTAAAGAACGTTACGATTTTCATTTCAGACCGCTGTGATCACCATTTTTGGTTGGTTTGTTTGTTTTTGGGCGGACGGTTGTGCCCTCTATAATCTCTGTGTCCAAACTAGGGACCCAGTCCTTCTATGGGACCTCCTCGAGTACCATTGGGTGGGGTACTAAGAACAGACCTCTTAGGGTGGTCGAAGGGACAGGAAGTCATAGAGTCCCTCAAACGAGTTTGAGTATCGGTAACTCCGACACTACGGTAGGTTGGTAGAAGCGGACGGAGACGGAAGTTAGAAATGGTCGTAGTCTTAGAAAAGGTCACTCAGTCGAGAAACTTAGTCCACCAGTTTCATAACCTCGAAGTCGAAGTGGTAGTCAGGAAGTTACTTATAAGTCCCAACTAAAGGAAATCCAGACTGACTAAACTAGAGGAACGACAGGTTACCTGAGTAAGAGTTCTCGGAAGAGGTCGTGATGTTATTCTTTCGTAATTAAGAAGTCGCGATTCGGAAGAAATAACAAGTTGAGAATATAAGCATGTACTGACAACCTTTTTGGTATCGAAACAGATCTGCCTGGAAACAACCTTTTCACCATAGAGACGAAAAATTATGCAACAAATCCAAAAAACAGTATCGAAAAGAAGGTTCCTCGTTCGTAGAAAATTAAAGTACCATCGTCAGTGGTAGACGTCACTAAAACCTCGGGTCCTTTTATTTTAGACAGTGATAAAGGTGAAAAGGGGATAGATAAACGGTACTTCACTACCCTGGTCTATGGTACTAGAAGCAAAAAACTTACAACTCAAAATTCGGTCGAAAAAGTAAGAGTAGAAAGTGGAAGTAGTTCTCCGAGAAATCAAGACGAAATGAAAGACAGTAATATCACCACAGTAGGCGTATAGACTCTAACAACTATAAAGAGGGTCGTTAGAACTAAGGTCGAACACTAAGTAGGTCGGGTCGTAAAGTGTACTACATGAGACGTACATTCAATTTATTTGTCCCACTGTTATATGTCGGAACTACATAAGGAAAGGATTACAACTTCGTCAGACAACAAGGTACAGGTCAAGATTGAACAAAGAACTGGACATATGTCGAAAGAGTCCTATGACCACTCCATAGAGAAATTCTTAAAGGTGTCAAACAACACTAGGTGTTTCAGTTTCCGAATCGTGTCAGTTACTTCGTCTGTATCTACAAAGAGACCTTAAGAGAACTAAAGAGACACTAGTTTGCCTAAAACCGTTAAACTAGAGACCAAAAAGACGTAGAAGATTTTGGTCGAACATGTAGACCTTCAAGAGTTAAGTTTATGACGACTTTAGATCAAACTTCCTAAAACTCGGAGTACAACGATCGTACACTTTACTTGTGTTGACATGTAATCAAACTTGTAAGAAACTATGACGGGAAGAAAACCTAACCTTACTTTTGACTGTAAAAGGTCAGAACACTGGTGACGACTTATAAGGTTTGAACAACTGTATGACTCACGTCATGAAATTGTCGTAGTAGAACATCCTAAAGGTTATCAAGTCGACCTCAATGTAGTGGAGGTGATCGAAATAATCATCATTGCGAATAATTCCGTGTAAACTAAAGTGTGAGGTCCTACAGACCGATATCCACTCACTGGTGTGGTAGTAACAGTGAGTGACTCTCCGATGTACTTAGTTTTCGTTTTTACCCGTGTATGTCGGATAAGTATGACTGTCACTTTCGATGCTATAAACTTTAAATGATTGTGAGAGATAAGATTCTCCTAAACTTTCTTTATATAAGTCTTTAGTAAAGGTCTCGACTCATGACAAGTCATTCGTAGACCAGTCATTAATACCGTTGTAACCCTATAGTGTTTTGAGTCATGTCCCTGACTCATAGTCGGACCCTCCCCAATGGTTGTGAGTAGGGGAGGTCTTACTCCTATTGGTGTCCAGGAAAAATCACAGGAAAGTTTTTTCTGTCTTTTGAGGACTCTACCTCTACATCACCTTTGGAGTTTGGTAGACTCGATAGGATCACCGTGCTACTCATAGAGTTATATGAAGGTATTCACGGATATTCTAAGACTCGATTTAAAACCGTCCGTATATAGTCAGACAAGGCTGTTAATCTCACTCTAAAAAGTACTTTCGAAGTGACTTACTAGTTACTTCATAAAGAGAGGGACCTAAAAGAAGTAATAGAATACGAGAATTACCCTCTAGTCAATGAAAAGAGATTTTACTCTATTAGTGTTGTTTAATACGATTTTCTTCGTAAATATTTCTGTTTTGAGGTATAATTTTACCTGTAATAATATCATCTTATTTGTACCGAAAGGATATACACCTGGATTCTCATTGGATCAAAATCAAAGTAAAACTTACAATCTAAGACTTCAAGAAACATTTTCAAGATGAATTATAAAGGGGGAAGTTTTTTAGTGTTATGTACTTAAGAGCGAAAATAAAAGTAACGGGAGTTTTCTTAATATGGAAAAATCTAGACGACAAAGGTAGTAAAGTGGTTTGTAAAACTATAGGAATAGGATTGACACTCACTCTCGAACACCCTAGGTTAGTAACTCCATCGTAATAGAAACCGTTTTGACAGACTTAAGGAAACTTTCTGATCTTATTTTGTCGAATTGACGAGTTAATTAAGACAATGTCAGATCCTGTCTGTCTTCCCTAGAACTGACCTTAAGTATTTTATATATAACACAGTTCCTTGTACACATATGGACACCACCTAAGTACACTACATACCGTTTTGGTTATGTTATAACATTTCGTTAATTGAAGGTTAACTTTATTTATTTAAATATACTTTTTATTTATTTATTTTATTTATTTTCGATCGAATTCTAATTTCTAAGTCAACTAAAGATGTCTGTTTCGTTGTTATATTTTGAAATATAGAGTCAAAGTTTAAAAAAACGGACAGTTATCCCATAAATCGAACTTTTTCTAAAAAAAGTGAATTTACAGAACAAGATTATAATAGAGAAAACTAAAGAAAAAAATATACATACCGTTCATCAAAAATAGAAATAGAATTTAAGATTATTGGTTCCTAAATACTTTGACGTATCTAAAGAAGTTCTTTTAATCTCTATTGTTCTCTTGTGAAGTACGTTTCTACCCGTGTTATTTCCTGTCTTTACCATACCTGGAATGTCTTCGTCTTCTATATTTCTTCTCCACCGTTCTTATGTGTCTTCTTGATATGTTTTTTGAAGTGTTAGGTCTATTAGTTTTCCACACTAGTGAGTGGATGTCAGTTGTAAGTCCTTACGTTTCAGTTCACCCGTAATCCTTCGTAGTGATACTTGTTTCGTTTACCTCCACTACCTTAAGGTCAAGTAGACAAAGCTTAGGACTTTCTACTACGACACTTTCACGACGTGAGTTACACGGTCGTTTAAATCTTTTGAGTCATCACCGGTGTCCTGACCTTTTCCGGTCAAAAGTAAGGTTAGGGTTTCTTTCCGTTACGGTTTCTTACGAGTTTGATGGTGTGTTAACGTAAGTAGACTGTGCGATCACTTCATTACGAGTTTTAAGAGGTTCGGTCCGAAGTTGTCATGTACTTACACTTGAAGGTCTATATCTTCGACCTGAATCTTTTCCGTCTCCTTCGTCTCTAGTTTAACGGTTACAGGTGACCTCGTAGTTTTTTCTTTCTCTTAAGGTCATTTTGTAGATTAAGACGAAGTAACTGATACGGTTTCGGAAACTACCTAGTGTTGTTTGACACCTTTTAAGAATTTCTACACCCTGATGATCTGGTGGAATGAACGTAGGACTCTTTAGACATACGTCCAGTTCTTCGTTCAATCTTGACCTGTACCTTGTTGTCTGACCAAGGTTTAACCCTTTCCTCATGTAGTTCCAACATATAACAGTGGGACGAATAAATTGAATATACTTCTCATGTAGTATTCTTTACGAACTGACCTACTTCGTCTTCAACCTTAGTTCTAAAGACCCTCTTTATAGTTATTGGAGTCTATGCGTCTACTATGGTGGGAATTACCGTCTTCACTTCTTCTTGATTTCTCGGAGAACTAGTTTCTCCTCTCACTTTTTCAACCGAATTTTGAGTTGTAAGTCTTTTGATTCTAGTACCGTAGACCAGGGTAGTGAAGTACCATTTATCTACCCCTTTGTTACCTTTGTCACTGTCTGAAATAAAAACCCCCGAGGTTTGAGGTTATGAAACCGGTGGAGTACGCTTCTCAACTGAGTGACCTTTTCTGAGACTTCGACGCTCCCTAATCCCCGTTCTCCTCTTTCCCTGCTCTCTCCTACTCTACCGTCCTACCGTAGAGACTGAGTTACCTGCACTCAAACTCACTTGAGGTCCTCAACCATTACCTGTCTCTCCGGACCGTACGACGTTAAGTACCCCAGGGTTTCTCAGCCTCTGCTGACTCGTTGACTTGACTTGGTTTGACTTGACTTTTAAGGACGTCTACCACTGATGTCGGTACTTTAATTTCTGTGAACGAGGAACCTTCTTTTCAATACTGGTTGGATCTGTCGTGATTTTTCGTCTCTGTAATGAAACGGTTGTTTCCAGACAGATCAGTTTCGACACAAAAAAGGTAATCAGTACATACCTACACTCTTAACGTGATATTTCTTTCGACTCGCGATTTCTTAACTACGAAAACTTGGTTTCACAACTTCTTCTGAGAACTCTCAGGGAACTTGTCGTTCCTCTAGGTTGGTCAGATAGGATTTCCTTTAGTAAGGACTTATAAGTGACTTCCTGACTACGACTTCGACTCCGAGGTTATGAAACTGGTGGACTACCCTTCTTGACTGAGTAAACTTTTCTGGGACTACGAACCTTACTAACTTCCGTCCTCCTCTTCCCCTACTGTCTCCTACTCTACCAACCTACCGTAGTGACTGAAATACCTTCACTCAAACTCATTTGAGACCCTCAACCACTACCTGTCCCGTCGGACCACGACGTCAGGTACCCCAACGTTTCTCAGCCTGTACTGACTCGCTGACTTGACTTGACTTATCTAAAAGGTAAAATTAGTAAAATATATCAAAATTCTGTCTCCCTTTGTTAAAGGAAATGGTCGAGACGTAGTCAGGATCTTCTTTGAAGAGTATAGAGAAGTGTACTATGGATGTTGTAGAATGTCACAATTACCGAAGAAATTCCCGTGTGACTATCTTTTAGATCAGGAGGTTTTGTATAGGAAGTTTATAAAGGTAACATTTTAGTACGAAAGGAATGATAATCTCCGTAATGACAATAACAATCTCCGAGATATGAACGGATCCTCGTTATAACAAACTGGTATCCTTTATTACGAAAGACAGAGACACTGATGTTAGTTTTACTGAATAAAAATTGAAATCACCTTGGTACCATTAGAATTCAAACATCCACTGGGAGGACAGTCGAAAGATGGTGAGAAAGAATAGGTCCACGGTTTTGTAAAGATGGTTCTTTAGAGATAGAAGTAGTGGTGGAACTACTAAACTTGAAATGGGATCAGTACATTAGGACCTTTTATTGTTTCCAATTCCTTTAGGGGGTGGGAAACACAGACCATTACCGAACGATGTTTCTTTGTGGGAAAGGGTGTAATGAATCTATTCTAAGTCTCGTGAGAGGACAAATGGGTCTTGTCCCAGTCTGAATTTGGAAGGTGTAAGGGTAACAAACGAAGTAATCACTAACTGACTTTAATTTTCTGTGAAAGAGGAACCTTCTTTTCGACACTGTTTAGATCTTTCGTGTAATTTTTCGTCTCTGTAGTGAAACGGTTATTTCCAGAGATATCAGTTTCGATACATACCACGATACCAAAAAGGTCATCAGTACCCTACACTCCCAACCTGGTATTTCTTCGGACTCGTAGCGTCTTAACTACGAAAACTTGACACCACAACCTCTTCTGAGAACTCTCAGGGAACCTGTCTTACCTCTAGTTTGGTCAGTTAGGATTTCCTTTAGACAGGACTTATAAGTAAACTTCCTCACTATGACTTCGACTTTGAATTTATGAAACCGGTGGACTGCACTTCTCGGTTGTGCAACCTTTTCTGGGACTACGATACTTTCTAACTCCCGTCCTCCTCTTCCCCTGTTGTCTCCTACTCTTTCTACCTTCCGTAGTTACTAAGTTACCTGTACTCGACTCGTTTGAGACCCTCCACCACTTGTTGTTCCTTCGAACCGCACGTCGTCAGGGATCCCAGTGTTTCAGTGAGGCTGTACTGACTCACTGATTTGTTGTTACTGACTAATCGACTTGACAGACATAATGACTGGTTAGACCTGTTTTATGGACGATGAATCTACACTGGTTTGATCGATTCAAAGAGAGGAAGGTGTCCGAGGACTTGAAACTGGGTGGGAGTCGGAAGGAAGTATCAGAGACGATTCTCCTCTTGGAGTCTCATTTTGTAAGAGACCAGATGACAGAAATTTACATGGTAGGAGTGTGTAGAATGTGAGGATAGTTGTAAGATAAGAAAGGTCAGAACGAATGAGAAGGAATATTCTCGTGTCGGGAAAAGACAGAGCGGAACTTTACGAATGTCTAGGATATGAACCGTATAAGAGGGATGAAGTTAGTGGATGAGGGTAATAACTTCATTAGAATAGTTTATATATCCCAGAGAGAAGAGTTGGATTTAAACTTAAAAAATAAACTGTGAGGTAACCTGGTATAAATCTTTCGAGACCATTGATTGTAGATGAATGAAGTGACTTAATTAAACGTTTAAAAGGAAACTGATTTAGATTAGTTTACCTCAATCGAGAGAGTAAGAGTGTAAGTCCCCACAGAAGTAAAGTGGTAGTTTATTTAATGTTTTTCTATAGGATCTTTTCATTTACTGAGACCGAACATTTTTAAAGTAATAAAAACATAGGGATCGTAGTTCAAGTATAGATGTCATTTATAGTTAATTTAATGTTTCACTTAATTGTTTAAACTAATATGAAATTAATATTTCAATTAATCGTTTACCAAAAGTTTTTGTTATATGTAAAATAACATTACGTTCATATATGGAATCAAAGGTTTTAGACAACTTTTACACGTTGTTTCTTTTTAGAACTTAATGAAACTTCTATAAAGGTTTCAATCCTTTTAAAGATTCTAACAAATCATCAGGTTAATTGTTTCAATTTGAGAATGGAATAATGTATATATCATGTCTCAATACTGTATTTTACGTTTATTTATGTTACGTGAAGAAGTAGTTTCTTTTGTAATATTTGTTCGGATATTACTATTATCGGTACTAGTAAGAGACTGTATTCTATATAAACGACAATCTGTTATTCTTTAGTTAAATTTATTATGTAGACCACTTTGTTATATTTAATTACTTATTAAACTATTTCGGTACATATAAAAGTCCGAAGGGACCATCTAGTCTCTCATTTCTTAGGTGGACGTTACGACGTTACGACTTATGGACCCAAACTAGGGACCCAACCCTTCTAAGGGACCTCCTTCCGTACCGTTGGGTAAGGTCATAAGAACGGACCTCTTAGGGTACCTGTTTCCTAGAACCCCAACCCCCCCACACACACCGATGTCAGAGACCCCAACGTTTCTCTACCTATGTTGACTCGTTGAAAGTGAAACTAAAAGTACATGTAAAAGTCTGACTTCAGGTCGTCTATCATACTAATAAAGTTATCGTTTTTTATTTCTTTTTTTTAAATGAGATTATTCCGTTTATAAGAAAGATCCAATTTCAAAAGTATCTTTGTTTTAAAATTCTTTTCTTCCTTTACTTCTATCATACATGGATTCCTGTTCCCCCTTTATGAACATTTACTCTTTTCTCATTGTTCAGTAATTATTCACTTGGTATACCTTATATAATTGTACTTTTATATTACAGACTTTAATATTTTTCAGTATTTTTATTAAACTTCGTAACCATTTTAATTATCTACTTAATAACTGGTGTTTCTAATTTACCTTTTTGAGAGGATCTCTTGATTTTTTCTCGCATCTCGATATAGTTTCTTTATGACTCTCTAAATCTCGTATCTTTATTTTCACAGTTTTAGATCTATGACCCTTATGGTCTTTCTCTCTTTGTTTTTTCCTCTCTAGTTCTATGTAAATTTTTTTTAATACTTCACTTAAAAGTGTCTAATACTTTTTGTAGTTTATCTTTCAAAGTCTAGATCTGTATAACGTGATTTTAAATCTTATCATTTAACGTTCTGTGATATGTTGTGTGTGTCCGTCTTTATCTAATGGATGTATCGTTGTTTTTCCTGTGAAAAAAACCCACAATCAAGATTTTCCAGAACATCCAGAAGTATTTTGGCAAGTTGAAGTCGAAGAAGTCACAATGACCAACCCCGTATCTGAACCTATTGACACTATAACTTACCAAACGGAACCTCTACTTGTCTCTAGTAAGACAGTAAAAACTCTAACGTAGGTTCATGACGTAAAGCCTGAGAAAACAACTGGTACTACCGGAGAGGTAAAGCAGACTCCCTAAGGACGGACGTCATCATCTATATTACCAGTAGACTCAATTTAAGTGGGTAAGGTCAGGTAAAATCAAGTGACTAAGGATCTTACAATTGCAAGTGGGAACGGTAGAGAACGAACTGGTGAAGGTTAAACGGAACTGAGTACCTGGACTGTAAGGTCCAAGCATACGTTATGACGAGAAATGTCGTAGCCTAGAACGAAAATAGTGGTCAGTGTAGGTGTTGATCCATAACAAAAACGAAACCGAGGTAGGGAAGTAAGAAAGACATAAATAAAGAGGAGACTAGAGGTCATCGTATAACCCGTGCATTACTGGACCCCTCAAGGAGAAAACCATAGGATAGTAAAACGGAAAAGGATGACAAGTACCCCAAGAGTTCCGTTCTTATGACTTCACCGAACGGTAAGGGAAGAGGTCACCTGGTGCAAGACAGGAGAGGTATTACTGGACGTGACCAGTATCGTTTGTGGGAGAAGGTTGTTGTGTTCTCTTCTGAGATGTGTACCTGTAGTGGTCTACCAGTTGTGACTTTAGTCTGACTAATATAACATACGTCGGTTTCTACCTCTTCGAGATATGTCAGTTGTTTTTGTTCTGGTCCTCGACTGACACCGGGTCTAGTACTTGAGGAATAATGGTTTAAGTCTGAATTTACCTTCTTTCATCCCTTTTGACGATCTGGTAAGTCCATACTGGATTTAGTTTAGAGAATACTAATATGTCACCTTCACTCTTTATCTAAATTCCCGGATCTAGACTGTCTATCTCTCGGACTACTTGATACCTTACTTCAAGCACTGTAACACGTCCTCTGTCCCTAGTTCTGGTAGCGGTACCTTTTCTTTACGTTTTTTCGTTTTACCGACAGATCCCTCCGGAATGCTTATCGACGCTTCTCTTCTCTCCATTTTTCGTTTCCTCTTTCCCTTTCTATATCCGTAGATTTACGTCTCTAGGTTTCTTATCGTTCTTCTCTATTCTTTCGGAAGAAGTCACTAGTTACGTTTCTTTATCTCCTTTTCTTGTCTAACCCTTTCTGATCTCTAGTGAAGTTCTTTTAATCTCTATAGTTCCCTTGTAAAGTACGTTTCTACCCGAGCTATTTCCTGTCTTTATACCTGGATTGTCTTCGTCTTCTATAATTCTTCTCCACCGTTCTTATGTGTCTTCTTGACATGTTTTTTCTAGAAGTGCTGGGTCTATTAGTACTACTACACTAGTGATTAGATCTTGGTCTGTAGAACCTTACACTTCAGTTCATCCGGAATCTTTCGTAGTGATGCTTGTTCCGATCACCTCCACTACCTTAAGGTCAACTCGACAAAGTTTAGGACTTTCTACTACGACACATTCACGACGTGAGTTATACGGTCGTTTAAACCTTTTGAGTCGACACCGGTGTCCTGACCTTTTCCAGTCTAAAGTAAGGTTAAGGTTTCTTTCCGTTACGGTTTCTTACAAGTTTGATGGCGTGTTGACGTGAGTAGAGTGTACGATCATTTCATTACGAATTTTAAGAGGTTCGGTCCGAAGTCGTTATGTAATTGGCACTTGAGGGACTACAAGTTCGACCAAAATCTTTTCGGTCTCCTTGGTCTCTAGTTTAACGGTTGTAGGCGACCTAGTACCTTTTCCGTGATCTCAAGGTCTTTTCGTAGATAAAGACGAAATAACTGATACGGTTTCGGAAACTGACACATCTGGTGTTCTTTCACCCCTTTTAAGACTTTCTCTACCCTTATGGTCTGGTGGACTGGACGGAGAACTCTTTACTAATACGTCCAGTCCTTCGTGGTCAATCTTGACCTGTACCTTGTTGTCTGACCAAGGTTTCTCCTTTTCCTCATGCAGTTCCGACATATAACAGTGGGACGAATAAATTGAATATACGTCTCATGTAGTACTCTTTACGAACTGACCTTCTTTGTGTTCGACCTTAGTTCAAACGACCCTCTTTATAGTTATTGGAGTCAATGCGTCTACTGTGGTGGGAATACCGTCTTTCACTTCTTCTTGATTTTTCGGAGAACTACTTTCACTTTCTCCTCTCGCTTTTTCAACCGAATTTCGAGTTGTAAGTCTCTTGCTTCTAGTACCGTAGGCCAGGGTAGTGAAGTACCCTTTATCTACCCCTTTGTCACCTTTGTTACCGACTGAAATAAAACCCCCCGAGGTCTTAGTGACGTCTACCACTGACGTCGGTACTTTAATTTTCTGCGAATGAGGAACCTTCTTTTCAATACTGGTTGGATCTATCGTGTAAGTTTTCGTCTCTGTAATGAAACGGCTGATTCCAGGTAGATCAGTTCCGATACCAAAAAGGACACCAGTACATACCTACACTCTCAACCTGACACTTCTTCCGACTCTCGGCTTCTTAACTACGTAAACTTGACACCACAACCTCTTCTGAGAACTCTCAGGGAACCTGACGTTCCTCTAGGTTGGTCAGGTAAGACTTCCTCTAGCTGGGACCCTAAAGAAACCTTCCTTACTACGATTTCGACTTTGAGGTCATGAAACCGGTGGAGTACGCTTCTCAACTGAGTAACCTTTTCTGAGACTACGACCCTCCCTAACCCCCGTCCTTCTCTTCCCCTGCTGGGTCCTACTCTACCGACCTACCGTAGTGCCTGAGCTGCCTACACTCAGACTCACTTGAGGCCCTCTACCACTACTTGTCCCTCCGGACCGCACGACACTAAGTATCCCACCGTTTCTCAGCCTGTTCTGACTCGCTGACTTGACTTGACTTTGACTTGTATCGTTGCTCGTGGTTTAATTATTATTTGAAGGATTGACATTGTGTTCTACGTTTTTTCTGTTAATTGGTTATAAAAGTCACATAAGACTATATTTTCTTGAAACGTAAAGCGTACAATATTCATTGAGATGACCCAAGTAACTAATCGAGATCATTAAAAGACCACCTCAGAAATCCCAAAAGATATATCTTCTAGTACAGTAGACGTTTGTCACTCTCAAAATGAAGACGAAAAGGTTAGACCTAAGGAAAATAAAGAAAAATACGAGACTAATACACTGGTTTTGAAGGTTTTGATACGACTTATCATCAACACTCTCACCTGTGGGAACAGAACAAGGGTTGAAATCCTCTTTACAAAAGTTAAAAAGTGGTAACTCATGTTACAAACGACACCCAAACAGTATATATCGAAAACAATACATCTCCATACAAGGACGATAAGGACGAAAGACCTCCCAAAAATAGTATTTACCTACAATTTAAAACAGTCTCCGAAACAGACGTAGATATCGTTATTAGTATACCAAAAATAAAAAGTTAAACAATTACACCACATAATGCAACTAACTAAACACTTATAACTTCTTGGAACGTTGGGACTCTATTTCGGGTGAACCAGTACTACATACGAACATTATACAACAACCTAAGACAAACGATCTTAAAACAATTCCTAAAAACGTAGATACAAGTAGTCACTATGACCGGACCTTCTCTTTAATTCCTTTGTTAAGGTAATTGGTAACGCTACTTTTCTTATTTTATAAATCCTTATATAGATGGACTTCTTTGATTTCCGAATATATATCTTTTACTATTTTGTGACCACTTTCTTTAGTTTCTTCTGTGTTTATTTACCTCTTTATATGGCACAAGTACCTACCCTTCTTAGTTATATCACTTTTACTCATATGATGGGTTTCGTTAGATATCTAAGTTACGTTAGGGATAGTTCGATGGTTGTTATAAAAAATATCTTGATCTTGTTTATTAAAGTATTAAACTTACCTTAATGTTTTTTGTAGCTTATCGGTTTCGTTAGAACTCTTTCTTCTTACCTTGACCTCCTTAGTTGGAAGGACTGAAGTCCGAGATGATGTTTCGGTGTCAGTAGTTCTCTGATACCATGACCGTGTTTCTGTCTTTATATCTAGTTGCCTTGTTTTATCTCCGGGTCTTTATTTAGATACGTAAATACCTGTGGAATAGAAACTGTTTCCACCGTTCTTATGTGTTACCTCTTTTCTGTTGGAGAAATTGTTCATCACGACCCTTTTGACCAGTTTGGTGAACGTTTTCTTACTTTGATCTTCTGAAAGATTGTGGTATGTACTTTTATTTGAATTTTACCTAATTTCTAGATTTGCATTCTGGTCTTTAATATTTTAAGGATCTCCTCTTGTATCCGTTTTGTGAGACTGTATTTAGTGTCGTCCTAGGAGATATTAGATGAAGGGTCTAATAACCTTTATTTTCGTTTTTATTTGTTTACCCTAGATTAATTTTAATTTTCGAAAACGTGTTGTTTCCTTTGATATTCGTTCCACTTTTCTGTCGGAAGTCTTACCCTCTTTTATTATTTTTACTTCGTTAACCGTCTCTTAATTAGAGTTTTTATATGTTCGTTGGGGACGTCGAGTTAAGGTCTTTTTATTTGCTGGGTTAGTTTTTTACCCGGTTTCTTGATTTGTCTGTAAAGAGGTTTCTTCTGTATCTCTACCGATTTTTTGTGTAATTTGCTATGAGTTGTAGTGAGTAATAATCTCTTTACGTTTAGTTTTGGTGTTACTCCATAGTAAAGTACAGTCAGTCTTACCGATGATATGTTTTCAGATGTTCGTTATTTACTACCTCTTCTACACCTCTATTCCCTTGGGAGAATGTGACAACCACCCTTACGTTTGATCATGTCGGTGATACCTCTTGTCACACCTCTAAAGAATTTTTTGACCTTTATTTTTACGGTATGCTGGGTCGTTAGGGTGACGACCCTTATGTGTGGTTCCTTTGGTCTTAACTTTCTCTGTGTACATGGGGTTACAAGTAGTGTCGTCACAAATATTATCGGTCCTGTACCTTCGTTGGATCTACAGGTAGTCGTCTGCTTACCTATTCTTTCGACACCATGTATATGTGTCACCTCATAAGTCAAGTCAAGTCAAGTGAGTCAGCACAGACTGAGAAACACTGGGGTACTTAACGTCGTACGGTCCGGAGGGACAGGTAGTGGTTGAGGGTCTCAAGTGAGTCTAAGAGCTGGTGACTCAGTCACTACGGTAGGTCGGTAGAGTAGGAGACAACAGGGGAAGAGGAGGACGGGGGTTAGGGAGGGTTGTAGTTTCGGAAAAGGTCACTCAGTTGAGAAGCGTACTCCACCGGTTTCATGACCTCAAAGTCGAAGTCGTAGTAAGGAAGGTTTCTTTAAGGTCCCGACTAGAGGAAGTCTTACCTCATAATGAGTCGGTAATTTTTCTTATGTACACTTAGTCAAGATTACTCCACCTACTTTGACCTCGGATAATATGTCTCACTTCATTCGGTCTTTCTTTTTGTGGTTATGACATTTGATTACGTATATTTACCTTAAATCTGTCTACCTTTGCTATTGGGACATACGCTCTGTCGTTTTCTCTGTATCTACATATCTTGTCTGAAAACCTGAAACACCCTCTCCCTCTCCCACCCTACCAAACCCTCTTACCGTAACTTTGTACATATAATAGTATACACTTTGTCTACTGATCAAGTCCAAACTACGTACTCTGTCCCACAAACCCCTACCACGTGACCCTGCTGGGTCTCCCTACTCTACCCCTCCCTCCACCCTCCCCCCAAGTCCTACCCCTTGTGCACTTGTGGACACCGCCTAAGTACAACTACATACTGTTTTGGTTATGTTATAACATTTCATTAATCGGAGGTCAATTTTATTTATGTAAATATAATTTTTATTTATTTATTTTATATATTTTTTCTTCATTGATATTATATTATATTACACCCTCATTATTGATGTAACTTCTACTTGTTACGGAGTCTTAACAATGGTGACTTTTTTTAAATAAAACCAAATTCCCTTATGATTTTTATAAGAACCCTCATCATTTTATTCTTTTCTTTGTTTAAGTTCAAAACATTTCCTCTCTGTGATTAAAATGTAAAATAGTATTCTTGTTATTATCGATTTAATCCTGATCTTTTCTTTTTATCTCTATCTACGTATGTAATATTTACTTTGGATACATATACATATATATACATTGTCATACTTACATTCGAAAATTTATTGGTAATTAAGGATAAACTTGTACAAAACAGTCTTTTATCTTTTGTTTCCGACAGATCAATTAAATAATTGTATATAATTACATCAAAATAAAGTTTTGTTTTTGATTAATTTTTTTTATTCTTATACGGGGAAATATGCACTTTATCTACGTTTTTAGTGTTATTTTACAATCGATGACTTCACCCTCTTTTCCATTTCTTGTTCGTATTTTTCCTGTCTGAGTGTCCCTTCTAGCACTGATACTTGTCGGGATTACTCACACTGATAAAGTCATGGAACGTGGACGTTAGTTATATAAGTAGAAACGTGTACCGACTGTGGGAGTACGGTAAGAAGAAGTAAGTCAACGGGTCCCATGTCCCTCAAGACACCGTGGGAATACCCCACTGCAGTCTCTACGACGGGAGTCGTGTCCTTTTACGTCTTTAAGTAAAGTCCGATCTTTTGTTATGGAACGTGAGTTACCTATATGGATCTGACCCCGGAGGACCGATGAGCCACAAGGAACATAACAAAAAAGGAAACCATGGAGCACCATCGATAAAGTCCATGAAAGATACGAGTAGTTCAGTATACGAGCCTCTATTGAAACGGAGAATGAAATGACTCCACTGACTACTGTCGGACAGGTGTAGGGGTGAAAAAAAAAAGATAATGGAGGTGATCAGTTAACCTGTTACTACTAATGAGTGAAATTACAACTCTAGGATTATCGGTCAGTAGTTAGAGACGGATGAGGGAAGTGGTAGAGAGAATAGAGTCTCCTTGTCCTTGTAGAGTGAGAGATGTGAACACGAGAAACAAGATTAAATTAGAGTCAAGAAAGGTCAAGAACTCTTAGTCGTAACAATAGGAGTGAGGTGGTTCTCTACTTTTAGAAATCTCATTCTCTAAAGAGAAAATTGAAAACGGTGTTTCAAAAACTTTAAGACCGATGAAAAAAGTGACACAGCACAGGAGTCTGGAAAACTTTATAGAAGACTAAATATAAAGTTTCTCTCTGGACTGATCAGATTAACTACCTACATATGACTTTCATTCTCTTACTCTTGAGTTCCTGTTGATGAAAGGAAAAATGAAAATCGACTCATTTAGTATCATAGTGAATACTTTTTCCCTGTGAACCCCTTTCGTTTCCGACCTTTCACCTTAGTTCTTAAAACAAAACCTTAACGATCAAGAATCTGTAGACAATCTGTAGATCCTTCTCTTTAACTCACTTACCAATCTATATCCTCAGACACTGACCGTCCGTGCCATCTTTGTCTTTACATTAAACACTTCATTAGTCAAATATGTACTACTGTAGTCGATCCTTCACCTATATTTATCTCTTTACTATGAACTCGGGTACCCGTACGGTTTAAAATATTTGATCCGTCTTATTCTTCTAATTCGACCCCCTACTAATTCTTTGTCGGTGACTTCAGTTGTAATTTTGGTTCTTTAACACGTCAAGACGTAGGTTTACCTCTTATAAAAGTCATTTTTTTTTTTTTTATGACTGTACAGATGTTTCCCCTTCGAACTCTTTATCGATGATCAAAATTTTGTACTCTCTAATACCCACTGAAAACGTAACATCAAAGTCCCCACTTCCCCGATTCTGTCGAACTAACCAGGACCAAGGACTGTCTTGTTCACTCCATCATTCTGTCCTTCACCTTTTTGAGTACTTTGAAGAAGATATTTCCCTTCGTTCTTTATTCCGTCCTGAATTCCCACTACTTGAGTCTCTTGTTCGTAAATAATTCATGACAACGTACACATAAATCGACTACTCTTTTATTGAAATCATCCTCTTTTAACTACTATGTCTTTTTCTCCCCTATTTATGTTCTTGTTTAAGGAAATTGTCCGTTTTTCCCTATACCAGTTTAGGTGTTCACTTCACTGAATAAATCTATTTTCCTTTCCAGTAAGTGAGTAGAAACTTTCATTCCAACTCAGTAACCTTGTGTATTTTCATGAACCATCAAGTCATCTAACTCACCATTCCTTTATACCTTAAAGAGAAGATTAACGTATATAACATAGTCAATTTTACGTCCAGGAATCGGGAATTACTCCTTCACTTGCCTACCTTCCTACTTTCTTCCCTTTTCTTCTTCTTTCCTCCCCAGTCTTTTGTCAGTAGAGTTTCTGTTCTTGTTTAAATTCAACTTAAAGGCTCGTTAAAATTACTGGACTACTCCTGACGTCAGATCTGTATGTAAGTCTGAGAAGTCGTACCAGTACTCAACACGTGCAATAAACACGTGAACTGGATAAATTCTTGACTTCTCATGTCTTGACCTTGTATTTTTTAGAATCAGGTACTTTTAACATCTTCCATCGTGCTCTTTTATGAAAATTCATTCCACATTTTTCAAATTTTTAAACAACCCTTTTCGTCAGAGGAACATCAGGAACTGTAAAAATTATAGATTTTTTCTCTGACCCTGGTACACTATACTCAGGTGGAGAAATAAAACGTGAAAACATAGGATCTGTAACGACAGTCCGTGTTGGACCATTCGACTGAGACGAAAGTCTCATCACAGGACCTCCACTTTTCAGAGTGAAATACTAAAGAGACATCTTTGTATATGAACAAAGACCCAGACCACGAACGAAAGGAAAGTAATAAGAATTGTATATTTTTCTCTTCAGTGTTTTCGTGTTCAAGGTCAAAATTACTGTTGGTCTATCTCTTCTTTGCTCAGACAGGTCCTTATTGTTGTTGTCAACAGGGATCGGAGAACGTGAATCTTTCGATTCACACGGATAATCTTATACGATTTATGACGCCCATACCCGAAGGGCTCCCACGTCACCATTTCTTAGACGGACGGTCACGTCCTCTACGTCCTCTGTACCCAAGTTAGGGACCCCGTCCTTATAGGAGACATCATCCTTTACCGTTAGGTAGGTCCTGAGAGTGGACCCTTTAGGGGAACTGTCTCCTCGGACCTCCCGATGGTAGGTACTCCAGCGTTTCTCAACCTGTGCTGACTTCGTTGAATGGTACGTGGTAATAGAAATTAAAATCCAATTTTGCAATTAAATGACATACAATACTATATATACAGATAGTATGTATCTTTGGCTCATGAAGTTACCTAAACTTTACGGAACTACGTTAAATTTTAAATCAGAAGAAGAAGGATCATGTAAGATCGTCCCTATAGTAGTTTCTATTTTCATTTGACTCTGTTCTTTATTCTACATGTATAGGGACTACATGGAAGAAATTGTTCACGACCCGTTTCCTGTGAAATGTTTGTAACACGAAAGTCAGTACCATAATTATGACTCTTATTATGATTATGTCTCTAATTCTTTCGATTTAATTTTATTCGTAAAAAAAAATTTAATTTCCTTATGACCGTTTCACATTTGTGAAAACTTCATGACCTAGGTGAATTGAGTAGATTATCGTAGGAATCGTCTATCAGTAAATTCCTATTTTTACGTCAAATACGTGATACTGTTTCTTCGACAGAACCACCTTCACTTTAGTTTTACGAGAAGATTTCTCTTTGTTTAGACCTCAAAAGAGTACAAAGGGTCACGAAAATCAAAGATAATTGTAAGACAAGAGTATTACGTTTGGAACACAATGTTATATGTCGGGTCGAGTAAGGAAATTGTAATGTGTTTACACGAGTGAGTCGTCAGGCTGTTTTCACTGGCTTAACGACACTTTCAGAAGCTAGTAAAGATGGGACTGGAATCGGTCCATTTCATTTTGTTGTTACACAGAAAGGAGACGTTACATAGTACAAAAATTCTAGTATTTGACAAACTTCTTTTAGTCATCTTTTAATCAGAAATTTTTTAAAATTTAAGTCTTTAGTAGTTGGTTTTGTCTTTCAATTCTCTTCTATGGTCACGACGAAAACAAATTCGATTTTTCTCAATGACATAAAGTGTGAAATTTACTCGTGTATATGAGTAATCGATTTACTCACTAAGTGGTATTCCATTTCCATTTTGAAGAATGAGAGCCCGTTTTAGTCCTTGACTCACTCCTTTTACATCGACGTCCAATGACTAGAAGTCGACCCTCTGTTTGTCACGAAGTCTGACTTGAGCTTTAGGAAAACTTATCACTGCAACCCCGAGGGGTTTGGACCTCCTTAAAGTGGGAACGAAGACAACCCAAGGGACGAAATCTGATACCTTCTTGTTGAGGAAGAGTTTCAAATTCTTCAGGTTTATATGGATGATTTGTCTTTGTAGAAACAGAATTTTTTCTTTAGAATACAGGAGTATGGAAGATAAAGAAAATGTAATTCTGTAAGACTTAACTTCTCTCAATTTCTTTTCCTATCAATATGTAGAATCAGGTGTCTACGTGACTAATAACGTAAACTCTTTTTACTTATTAACGTATATACACGTAAATATATGACTAATTTATATGTGACGTAAGAATTATTAAAATTATCAGTATAATATATGTAATCATAATAAAATCCATTAACACTTAAACGTACATAATTTATACATTTGGTATATATAACGTTAAACCAATCTAACTCTCTTTAACTTAATCGACTTTAGATTTACGTGTGAAAATCTTTTCTTCTTCCTTTCCTTTAACCTCCGTCTTGTTGAAAGATTTATGAACTTACTTACTTGTTTTCTTTGAGATATCTCCGTTAAACTCAATTACGATGTGATATGAAGGAAATTTAAGTTCGTTTTGGTCACGGAGTGACTTAGACGGTTATTGCACCGTTGTTAAGTAGAACCAGTATCAGAACATATTGTAAAGGTCACGCAATTTCACTTCAGCGAGTCAGCACAGGCTGAGAAACGCTGGAGTACCTGACATCGGGTGGTCCGAGGAGGGGGACACCCTAAGAGGTCCGTTCTCATGACCTCACCAACGGTAAAGGAAGAGGTCCCCCAGAAGGGCTGGGTCCCTAGCTTGGGTCCAGAGGGCGGAAGATCCGTCTGCGAAATTGGAGACTCGGTGGTCCCTTCGAGGTCCGTATAAGGTTCTAAGACTTAGAATCTTATCGTTACCCTTAACGAAACGTCAGGAAGTGTAATCGTCTTCATATAAAAGTAAACCATCTAGATATCGTCTTTATAGGTAAATTTAAAAGATCGAAATAACAACACGACGTATGGGATGTGATGTGTGTAGTTAGGTGTCTTCGTTACTATAGAGTGTACTAACACGGTAGACATAAGAGTATGACAGTATACAACTCAAGGTATTACGACAATGATCTTCATAGTCAAGTCAAGTCAAGTCAACGACTCAGTACAGGCTGAGAAACGCTGGGGATAAATGATGTTTAATCATAAGTAAAGTGTATTAAAGAAATCACTCTTTTTATGTATCTATATATCCCTCCGTCCGGTTTCGACTCCAAGGATCTCTTTCTCTCTAAGTTACCACTCATATCTTTTTATGTTTTTTTTTTTTTTTTAATGCCTACTTCTTTCTTTTTTTATCATTTTGTTTAAGAGATGGGGACTCCAATTGAAGTGATATACTGTTCAAATATACATCGATTGAAATGATGCACTTTCGTCTCAATGATGTCCAAATTGTATAAAAACATCCTATTTATAAGACAAAGAGACGTTCCGACCCCTTTTGCTTCCACCCTTTACTATCTGTTGATTTAAACTCTTATGACACATTAAGTGGTTTGCAGATCACACATGGATAAAACACAGTCCGAGACCTTAGATCAACGAAAGTATATACAAGAAGAAAGTATGTCGGTAAGAGACTTCGTCCATTATGATAAGTATCTACCCATACGTCTCCAAGTATATCTAAAATTTATAAGGGGTCTAGTTTGTCGACCATTCTCTGTGTAATTTATAGATTGGGATAAGAGTATTACCGTTCAAGATCTTCTCAAAGTGTGTTTATGGTATGTTTGTATGGAAACATACCTTACCTTCCATTTATCTCCTATATAAAGAATGTATTTTACGAAGAAAAAAATTTTAAATAAGTAAAAAATCACTACACCCCTTCATCCGAAAAAAAAAAAAACCTACCGTATCGTATTGATTTTAACCCCAACGTTTCCTTCTTTTGTTATACCCAGGACTAACTAACGTTATTACATCCACTTTCTCAATTTGTATAAAGAATTTTGATCTATTCAATATTAATCGTCACGACGGAATGTATACGATAGTTTGTAGATAAATTTGAAAAATAGTGTCTAGAAGATCCTACGAATATCAAAAGAGAAAACGGTAATATTCTCTAGTTTTATAGACTCTTTAGGATCATATAGTCTTAGGTTTGGTATAGGAAGACTGAAATGGAGAATAAAGTCTTGACTGTGTCTGATGTACTAGATTATAAAAAGTTAATATACCAGTAACATCTATAGACTAAAGACGAAACTGTATGAACGTACTTTCCTTTTGATACTGTTTTGATTTGTCACACAATTTTACGTTTCTGTAGTGAAACGGTTGTTTTCAAGTATATCAGTTCCGATACCCGAAGTTGTTGTCATGCACTTAGTTCTTTAAAGTCTACAAGTTCGACCTAAATCTTTGCCATCTCCTTTGTCTCTAGTTTAACGGTTGTAGACGACCTAGTATCTCTTTCGTTCTTTCAAGGTCTTTTCGTAGATGAAGACGAAATAACTGATACGGTTTCGGAAACTGACACACTTAGTGTTGTATGACACTTGGTAAGAACTTCCCTACGTTTTATAGTCTGGTGGAATGGACGGAGGACTCTTTAGACATACGTCCAGTCCTTCGTTGTCAATCTTGACCTGCATCTTTTTCTCTGACCAAAGTTTAGCTCTTTCCTCATATAGTTCCGACATATGAGAGTCAGTACACTTTACGACCCGACCTACTTCGACCTTAAGAACTAAGGGTTCCCTTTATAGTTATTGGAGTCTATACGTCTACTGTGATGGTAATACCGTCTTTCACTTCTTCTTGATTTCTCGGAGAACTACTTTCACTTTCTCCTCTCATTTTTTCAACCGACTTTTGAGGTGTAAGTCTTTTGATTCTAGTACCGTAGACCAGGGTAGTGAAGTACCCCTTTGTTACCTTTGTGCTGTCTGAAGTAAAAAGACCCGAGGTTTTAGTGACGTCTACGACAAACGTTGGTACTTTAATTTTCTGTGAACGATGATCCTTCTTTTCGATACTGGTTGGATCTGTCGTAAAAATTTTTCGTCTCTATAATGAAACGGCTGTTTCCAGGTATATCAGTTTCGATTACGAAAAGGTCATCAGTACATACCTACACTCTCAACCTGGTATTTCTTTCGACTTACGGTTTCTTCACTACGAAAACTTGACACCACAACCTCTTCTGAGAAGTTTCAGGGAACCTGACGTTCCTCTAGGTTGGTCAGTTAGGATTTCCTTTAGTCAGGACTTATAAGTAACCTTCCTGACTACGGATTCGACTTTGAGGTTATGAAACCGGTGGACTACACTTCTTGACTGAGTAACCTTTTCTGGGACTGCGACCCTTTCTACCTTCTATCCTTCTCTTCCCCTGTTGCCTCCTGCTCTACCAACCTACCGTAGTGACTGAACTACCTGTACTCAAACTTGTTCGAGGCCCTCAACCACTACCTGTCCCTTTGGACCGTATGACGTCAGGTGCCCTAGCGTCTCAGTCTGTACTGATCAGTTGACTTGACTAGACTACCAGAAAGGTCATGAGTGTATGTCAACACTCTCAACCTGGTATTTCTTCCGACTCACGGTTTCTTAACTACGAAAGCTTGACACCACGACCTCTTCTGAGAACTCTCAGAGAACCTGACGTTTGGTCTAGTTTGGTCAGTTGGAATTTCCTTTAGTTGGGACTTATAGGTAACCTTCCTGTTATGACCTCCATTTCGAGGTTATGAAACCGGTGGTCTACACTTCTCGGCTGAGTGACCTCTTCTGGGACTACGACCCTTTCTAACTTCCGTCATCTTCTCCCGTTGTCTCCTGCTCTACCGACCTACCGTAGTAGTCACGTTACCGGTACTTGAACCCGTTTGAGGCCCCATACCACTCCCTGTCCTTTCGGACAGTACGACGTCACGAAACCCAGTCTTTCTCGGTCTGTGCTGAACCGTTGACTTGTTTGTTTGTTTGACCGTAATTCAGATATAGGGATATCATTATATTTCACTTTCAGTTCACTTCAGTGAGTCAGCACAGACTAGAGCCTCTGGGGTACCTGACATCGGATGGTCCGAGGAGGTAGGTACCCTAAAAGGTCCGTTCGTATGACTTTACCCAACGGTAAAGGAAGAGGTCCTCTAGAAGGGTTGGTTCCCTAACTTGGGTCCAGAGGGAGTGACATCCGTCTGCGAAATGGTAGACTCGGTGACACTAAGTATCATGATGCCATTGTAGTTATCGACTATGAAATACAATACCAAAAGGAGTATCTTTATCTAAATTTAAAAAAGATTGGGGTTTAATTTTAAAAGGAACAATAGTTACCATTCTCTCATTCTGTGTACATCTCGCGGTATGACAGATACCCGTACCTTATTTTTCTTAGTTACGCAATTGTCTCATTGATCTTAAGAAAGGAGCCAAAGTAAAAGTCCCTTGAGATTTCTCAAATGTCTGGTATATAAACCGTAAATCACGTACGGACCGTTACTTGATCACGAAATTTATGTCGTAGAGTAAATGAAGAGTTTTATTGTAAGAGGCTCACGATCGTTAAGGTGTACTGGTATAGACCTGATTTCATCGTTTTACTAAATGGGTTTAGATTCACAGTCAGTTTCACTGTCTCGATCTCAGAATGAGATTCAACTGCACTGAGTACCTATACAAACTTAAAGGATGACATATCCCGACTGAGAGTCGAACCAAAGGATTAATATTTTGTCTAAGGAAGATTTAATGGTGGCACCTGTTACTGTCACGGTATCCTTGAGAATCAGGGTTACAGTAATCTGTGTCTCTTTCTTTGTGGTTATGTCGTAATTCATTTTGGTACGAAGTGAATGAAGTAAATTTTTGTAGTCTTCTTTTAATTAAAACTGTAAATGTATATTTAAACTTTACACGGTCCCCGTGGGATGGTGACAAAATTAAGGTTTATACAGATAATAAAATAAAAAACGTGTTTCTTAAATTGGAGACATTAATAGTAGTCTTTCTATTAAATAACTGTAACATTTTTATTTCATTGTAAAAATAATCGACTGTAAACTATAAAAAGTGGATCAAAAAATTTCCGATAGAAAGTACTAAAATTTTTGGTTACCAGTATTGGACAGTTGGGTAGTAACACTTCAGCTTGAGTTTTAGAAACGAAAAGTCATTTGTCTTCGGGAAAATCTAGACAACGTAAAAAAATTTGAATGTTTCGAGATAACTAGTCTCGAGACAGTCAAGGTTTATTTCTTGTTTAGTTAAAATCAAATTTGTTCTTTCCATCCCCGGAATAACTAAGTAAATTGGTCTAGTTTCTTTTGTCTTTCGTGTCACCAACCATGTATCGTGACCCGAGTTCCATTTCGTCTGTCATAGTCCGGAGAGTCAAGTAGTAAACTCAATTGTAATTAATTCTTTTATTGAGACTTTTTATTTATATAATGTACATATATATACATTGTATATATTTTGACTTAGTGAACCGAGATACGAATGGTAATTTTTCTTTTATATAATTTTCTTATCTATTATTAACTTCGTTTTTTTTTTTTCTTTTACACTTGATAGTCCAAAGGAGAAAAGTCATAGAAAGATCTTCTAAGTGACACCCACTGACTCGGACTTTCGTTTGTACTTACGTCCCCAAGGGACTACGGTGTGTCACCTCGGACTCAGACTCGTTCTCGTGGAAACCCTCCCAAACTCGTGACACCTAATGACCGGTTTTGAGCGACCGAAACCTCCTCCCGTTTCGAACCAACGTAAGGGTCGATATTTTAAATCTCCCATTAAATCTGATTTATAGTTGGTAGGCGTCGGAGTCTAGGGTCTGAAATTTGTACAATTATTAGTAGGTTAAAAATTAATCCTAATTCACTTTTTCGTACATTATCTCGAACATCTTCTAGACTAGATATCGATAGTGAATGGTTTTCTCTTTAGAACACCAAAGAAGATTTACGTACCTAAGACTCTCCTAGTTTGTATACCCATACATTTGTTATTTCATGATATATCTAAAGTCAATACGATATAAGTAGAGGTGTGAAACTACATGTCCCACGGTTAGGGTTCGAGGTAGACAGGGTTATCCCGAAAAGTTACGATAAGTTTACGTAGACGGGAGGCACATTCGTTGGTCTCGTCTCCGGTGAAGAATGTAGAGGGAGGAGGGTAGGAAGGAGGGTGTTAAGGATTGTGGTGCGACTCTTGTCTCATTTCCGGTCGTATGTAGACCCTTGACTGATTGACTGGTCCTAATTAACTAGTAATTGTCTTTACGTTTAAGGGTTCCTCCTATATTCATCTTAAAATAAAAAAGGGGTGGTTTTTATTATGAAAGAAATAATGAATTCATTATTTCATGTACTAATAGTTACCAAATGAAAGTTCAACTATTGTTTGTTAATGGACCTATAGAACTTATGTATGATTGAGAACGTTTTTAATATGATTTTTCGAACACTTATAATGATAATTAGTTTCAAACATCGGTATTGGGTGTTGTATCCACCATTTAACTTCTGTCCCGAGTGTTGTTTCGACTTTATGATGTTATAATTTTATTTATGAACTCACACACAAAGGTATGTTTTATAAATAGGAACTCCTAACTCCATAAGATGTACTCATTGTAAAGACTATCAAAAACAGAAATCTGTTGAACCGAACATAGTTAAAGTCTTACTCTGGAAGGGTATCAATTTAAACCCGAAGGGGTCTTCGAGTCGTCATTTCTTAAGTAGACGTCACGTCCTCAATACCCAAGTCAGGGATTCAGTCCTTCTAGGGACCTCCTTCCGTACCGTTGGTGAGGTCATAAGAATGGACCTCTTAGGGTACCCGTCTCTTCGGACCGTCCGATGTCACGTATCCCAACGTTTCTCAACCTGTGATGACTTCACTGACTCGTGTCGTGTGTATCAATGCAAACCATTGTCTCTCCGAACTCTCTTCGAAGTCATCAATCTAAGACGGGAGTCTAGTTACGTTTTAGTGAAGATGTTGAAGGGGGGTTTATCTATACGAAGATGTATTACTTGTACCACTTGATACAAAGAAATAGACGAGACCGAATATCTTTAGAATCTTAGATATAAACGCCGAGTTAAACTCGTTTTATGTGATCGGGAAGTCCTTTACGTAAATATTTTGTCAAGTGAAGTCAAAGTGAATGGAACAAATAGGGGAGACATAATAAAGGAGTGAAAATCTAAGAGAATCTATAATACCAACATGTAAAAAAGAATTTGATTCTATACGTATTTACTTGTTCTATATTTATTTAAGGAAAAGGATAGTAGATTACGATGAACTACGTTCCATCAAAGTAAAGTAATGTCAAAAGGACGTAGTGAAATGAGTATTTGTCACGAGTTATATTGGAGATTATATAACGTAAGATGAAAAATAGTAAAGAAAAGTACTGTTTCAAACTTATAGACGATGTTTTAAAAAATTTTATGTCTCTATGTCTTTCCCTTTTCTATCTTTAGGGAGAGGGGTCAAATTGATGGTAAGGGAAGAGGGAGAAAAAGACAGTAGAGAAGGGGGATCTTGGTGTGGAACTTCTAGTACGGTTGGTGACCTTTTACCGAACCACCTCTTACAATGTCTTGTGTACGTGTGTTTGTAAACATACATAGACATCAGAAAGAAAGTGAAAAATGTAGAGATTTCCAGTTAATAACGGGTGTACTGTAGTCGTTCTACCACCTTGTCCTCGGGAAGGATGAGTGTAACGGGAAGTTATTGTTGTTAAGTTGTGTTGTCACGAAAAGACCCTAGAAACCCTAGGTCGGAGTCCGACCCTCGTCAAGACGAGAGGATCTGTTGACGGTCCTCAGTGTAGACCGACGGGACCGTCCGACCACGGAGTTTGAGTCACGATGTGTGTGGGACGTTTCCAGAACATTGAACCAAGAACGAGGAGAGGTGATATCGGGTCCTTACGAGAACGGTGGGTCGTCACCCCGTCCTCTGTGTGAACAGACACGGGACTCCGTTCGGGTGGCTGGAGCTAAGACGACGTCTCGGACTTTACCGGGTCATTGAACTTAAGTCAGGGAGAGTCAGTGTCCGGTTTCCGTCAGGACCGGTGGGTACCTGGGGATGGGGGTGGGGGGGTGCGTGTGTTTTGTGGTGATACTCTGTGGAGACACACAGGGGTCTCGATCCGGAAAACAACCACCTAGACCTTCGTCGGGAATTGGACCCAGATCGAGGAAAGTCAACGGAAGATCCTCACCAAGACGGACGAGTTCCTTAACCTCCCTTTAATCGGGTGGGTACACGGTCCTCCTTCCGGGAACCAGGTCGAATCCGATAACTTCGTCGGGTCGAGGTCGGGGTGACACGGGGTTAGGTCTCCGTGAGGGTGGGTGACTCCTTTGACCGTCCTTCTTGCGGGTAGACACAGGGACTTCGTGGAGGTACTAAATTAAGATCAGGGATAGTCGTTTAGTGTTTCCGTCTGTCTGTCTCTCCCTTTCCCTGTTTGCCTTGTTTATTTGGTGTTTGTTTAGTCTTTCCTTGTTTTACCGCCGTCACTCAGGTCTGTATATGTAGTAGTGAAACTGTAAGGTTGGTTCGTCATGTCTTACCTAAATTTTCCCTAAATTCTTTTATTATTATTAGGTTATAGTGCAATGGATTTTTTCTAAGTGGATCGAAATTCCTGTGTGTATTCTACTTTCACTTCCCTATCCTTTTGTATAAGGTACCTTTACCATTGGTTTTCTCTAAGTACGACCGATGGGAATGTAATAAAAAAATTATATTTAAATAAATAAATTTCACCTCCAATTAATGAAATGTTATAACATAACCAAAACGGTATGTAGTTGTACATAGACGGTGTCCATATTTGCACAAGGGGTAGGACTTGGGGGGAGGGAAAAGGGAGGGGTATGGTAGGGAGACCCAGTAGAGTAATATGGTCGGGGTTCGTAGGTCATAGTGCGTAACTTGGACCTGTCTTCTGAGTAAAGTATATACTATAATATGTACAAAGTTACGGTAAGAGGGTTTAGTAGGTTGTGAGAGGGAGAGGGTGTCTCAGGTTTTCTGACAAGATATGTAGACACAGAGAAAACGACAGAGTGTATGTCCCAATAGTAATGGTAGAAAGATTTAAGGTATATATACGTAATCATATGACATAACCACAAAAAAAGGGGAATGTAATCTATTTGTTCTATAGAGAGAGTAAGTTACATTATAATAAGTGTTTCCACTTCTATATCTTTGTTGAAGTCACATGTCTACCCACCTATTCTTTTTACACCATATACAGATACTACCTTATAATGAGTCGGTAATTTTTTTTGTTTGTTTGTTCTTTTGGAACGGGAAACACTGTTATACTTCCTTGGACCCCTTATAATACGACTCTCTTTATTCGGACTGTATCTTTTTATTTATGACGTACTAGAGTGAATTACACCTTAGATTTTTTTCATTTTGAGTATCTTTGTCTCTCTTATTTCCACCAACAGTATTCGACCCCGTAGTACCTTTACCTCTTTACGACCAGTTCATATAGTTGAAAGTCAATATTCTACTTATTCAATACTCTTAGATTACATGTCGTCCCATTGATGTCAATTATTATGACATAACTTTTCAACTTTAAACGAATCTCTCATTTAGAACAAACAAGAGTGGTAATTTTCTTTGTTTAATGATACACTTTACTATTTACACTATTAATCAAACTGACACTACTAGTGGAGTATTATATATGTATATAATTTAGTTCAACAAGTATAATTTGTATACGTAAAAAAAACAGTTAAATGGAGTTATTCCTACGTCTCCTTTTCTAGTTAATAGTAAGATGATATATCTATGTGATATCAAATAAATTGGTTTTTAGTAAATTAATAATAATAATAAAAAAAAAACCAAGTTCTATTTCCTACAATAAGGTAGGATTTTCTCTGGTCAAGACCCACAAGGAACCTTCCTGACTACGACTCCGACTTTGAGGTTATGAAATCGGTGGAGTACGCTTCTCAACTGAGTAACCTTTTCTGACTACGACCCTCCCTAACCCCCGCCCTCCTCTTCCCCTACTGTCTCCTAGTCTACCGACCTACCGTAGTGACTGAGCTACGTGTACTCAGACTCACTTGAGGTCCTCAACCACTACTTATTCCTCCGGACCGTACTTGTCTAAGTACCCCAACGTTTCTCAACCTTTACTGACTCCCTGACTTGACTTTCCTACAATATTTCTGTAAGAACATACATACAGACGGACGAATTCTTAAAAAGATCCTATCAAAAAAAGGGGGAGATTGAAATTAAATTACCAAGATTAAACGATCAACTGTCCTTGAACCTCTTGGTTCGACTAATCTTACGGGATACTTTACTATTTACACGAAATTCACTCCCCTACTTCTAAAGTAGTAATCATTTTAAGTACTCAAAATCTGAGGTTAGAAGTACTTTAGATACTCTCTTATCAATAGTAAGTCTTTTCTCATATTAAATTTCGACTATTAAATTGACATCACGATTAAAGTCCTTTATTAAATCACAAAGAAATTTTTTTTCGTAAGGGAGGTTTGAAAATTCATGTAAACTAAAGACTTTTAAAAACCTTATATATGATAAACATATTTACCTCCCTAAAACACGATCTAAGTAAAAAATAGAATTCATTGTCCTGAATGATTTTACTGTAATTTCTGTGTATCGTTATTATATACTAAAATTCGTAACATGTTTCAATCGTACCGACTTGAGTGTAAATAAAACCAGACTATTGCACTGAGTTACTCAAAATAGATAAATGGAAATAACTCTGATAACAGGTACATTGAAATAAAACACGAAAAAGGTATAGCATGATATATGAAAAACAAAGGAGAAGGACAGGGTAGGGTACCAATTTACTTAATAACAAGAGTTAACAAGTGAGAAAACAATACAGTAATATATGTTACCTCTCAAGGTTTCTTATCGTTCCTCTCTATCCTTTCGGAAGGAGACACTAGTTACGTTTCTTTATCTCCTTTTGTTGTCTTACCCTTTCTGATCTCTAGAGAAGTTCTTTTAATCTCTATGGTTCCTTTATAAAGTACGTTTCGACCCGAGCTATTTCCTGCCTTTACCATACCTGGATTGTCTTCGTCTTCTATAATTCTTCTCCACCGTTCTTATGTGTGTTCTTAACATGTTTTTTCTAGAAGTTCTGGTTCTATTAGTGCTACCACACTAGTGAGTGGATCTCGGTCTACAGGACCTTACACTTCAGTTCACCCGGAATCTTCCGTAGTGATACTTGTTTGGATCACCTCCACTACCGTAAGGTCAACTCGATAAAGTTTAGGACTTTCTACTACGACGTTTTGACGACGTGAGTTGTACGTTCGTTTAAACCTTTTCAGTCGTCACCGGTGTCCTGACCTTTTCCAGTCAAAAGTAAGGTTAAGGTTTCTTTCCGTTACGGTTTCTTACGAGTTTGATGGCGTGTTAACGTGAGTAGAGTGTGTGATCATTTCATTACGAGTTTTAAGAGGTTCGGTCCGAAGTCGTTATACACTTGGCACTTGAGGGACTACAAGTTCGACCAAAATCTTTTCCGTCTCTTTGGTCTCTAGTGTAACGGTTGTGGGCGACCTAGTACCTTTTTCGTTCTCTCAAGGTCTTTTTTGTAGATGAAGACGAAATAACTGATACGGTTTCGGAGACAGACACACCTAGCGTTATTTGACACCTTTTAAGACTTTCTCGACCCTTATGGTCGGTGGACTGGACGGAGAACTCTTCGGATATACGTCCAGTCCTTCGTGGTCAATCTTGACCTGTACCTTGTTGTCTACCCAAGCTTTATCCTTTTCCTCATACTGTTCCGCCATATAACAGTGGGACGAATAAATTGAATATACGTCTCATGTAATACTACTTGCGACCTGACCTTCTTTGTGTTCGACCTTAGTTCTAACGGCCCTCTTTATAGTCATTGGAGTCTATATGTCTACTGTGGTGGGAATACCGTCTTTCACTTCTTCTTGATTTTTGGAGAACTACTTTCACTTTCCCTTCTCACTTTTTCAACCGAATTTCGAGTTGTATGTCTTTTACTTCTAGTACCCTAGACCAGGGTAGTGAAGTACCGTCTATCTACCCCTTTGTAATCTTTGTCACAGTCTGAAATAAAAAAACCCGAAGTTTTAGTGAAGTCTACCACTGACGTCGGTACTTTAATTTTCTGCGAATGAGGAACCTTCCTTTCAATACTGGTTGGATCTCTCGTATAACTTTTCGTCTCTGTAATGAAACGGTTGTGCCAGGCAGATCAGTTGCGATACCAAAAAGATGACCAGTACATACCTACACTCTCAACCTGACACTTCTTCCGACTCGCGACTTCTTAACTACGAAAACTTGACACCACAACCTCTTCTGAGAACTCTCAGGGAACCTGACGTTCCTCTAGGTTGGTCGGGTAAGACTTCCTCTAGTCGGGACCCTAAAGAAGCCTTCCTCTCTACGATTTCGACTTTGAGGTCATGAAACCGGTGGAGTACGCTTCTCCACTGAGTAACCTTTTCTGAGACCACGACCCTCCCTAACCCCCGTCCTCCTCTTCCCCTGCTGGGTCCTACTCTACCGACCTACCGTAGTGACTGAGCTACCTGCACTCAGACTCATTTGAGGTCCTCAACCACTACCTGTCTCTCCGTACCGCACGACGCTATGTACCCCAACGTTTCTCACCTTGTGCTGACTCGCTGACTTGACTTGACTTATGTGTCGGGAACTGTATGGGACTTTCTCCGACCGAAATCCCGAACCCATACACTGAGTTTAATCGGTTACTTTACAACCTTCTACTTTAAGTTCTTCGCTGGACTTTACTTTACAAGAACGTGTTAATAATAAAAAAATTGAGACTAAACAGGACCTGTTCTAAAATATTAAGATCCGACTCAAAGGACATGATACGAGTCAAGTCAAGTCGGCGAGTCATCACAGACTGAGAAACGTCAGGGGTACCTGACGTCGTACGGTCTGAAGGAACAGGTAGTGGTTGAAGGTCTCAAATGAGGTTGAGACAGGTAACTCAGTCACTACGGCAGGTTGGTAAAGTAGGAGACAACGGGGAAGAGGAGGGCGGAAGTTAGAAAGGATCGTAGTCCCAGAAAAGGTTGATCTATCAAGAAGCGTAGTCCACTGGTTTCATAACCTCAAAGTCGAAGTCGTAGTGAGGAAGTCACTTATAAATCCTGAATAAAGGAAATTCTATCTGACCAACCTAGAGGAACGACTGGTTCCTGAGAGTTCTCAGAAGAGGTTGTGGTGTCAAGTTTCCGTAGGTAAGAAGTCACGAGTCGAAAGAAATATCAGGTTGAGAGTGTAGGTATATACTGATGACCTTTTTGTTATCGAAACTGATCTGTCTGTAAACAACCGTTTCATTACAGATACGAAAAATTATACAAAATAGTCAACCAGTATCGAAATGAAGGTTCCTCATTCGCAGAAAATTAAAGTATCGACGTCACTGGTAGACGTCAATAAAACCTCAGGGGGGTTTTATTTCAGACAGTGACAAAGGTGACAAAGGGGTAGATAAACGGTACTTCACTACCTTGGTCTACGATACTAGAATCAAAAGACTTACAACTCGAAATTCAGTTGAAAAAGTGAGAGGAGAAAGTGAAAGTAGTTCTTCGAGAAATCAAGAAAAGTGAAATACGGTATTCCCACCACAGTAGACGTAGAGACTCCAATAACTATAAAGAGGGTCGTTAGAACTAAAGTCGAACACGAAGTAGGTCAGGTAGTAAAGAGTACTACATCAGACGTATATTCAATTTATTCGTCCCACTGTTATATATCGGAACTTTATGAACAAAGGGCTAAACCTTGGTCAGACAACAAGGTACAGGTCAAGATTGACAACGAAGAACTGGACATATGTCTAAAGAGTGTGAACATCATATATAATCTTAAGGGAAGGGACGTAAAGATTCGGACCTTAAATAATGAATTACTACTGGAAAGAGGATGGGTTCTGGGACATGTCTGTTCACACGTCTTAATGAATAGACCTAGTCACTTATCCAAAACAAAACAAAACAAAAAATTTGAGTAAAAGTATCACCCTAGTTAAGAGTTCGAAATACATACGTCGACCTACAGTCGAGGGAACAAAATTCGTTCAGATTCGGGTATAGAGACCCGAAAGGTCCACCGCGACCACCATTTCTTGCGAGGGCGGTTACGTTCTCTGTATTCCCTCCCTTCAAGATCGGGACCTCAACCTTCTCGGGGGACTTCCTCTCGTACCATTGGATGAGGTCTCTCTTAAGTAACGGATCTATTAGGTACCTGTCTCTTCGACCGCCTGACATCAGGTATCCTAGCGCTTCTCAACCTGTCTTAACTTCCTTAAATCGTGTGTACGTGTGTTCGGGTATAAAGATGGGGTCGTACTTAAAGGGGAAAGAAAGAAGTCTTAAACAAACACACGAGTTTATGAAAAACCTATAGATGACACTTTACTTTATAAAAGATGAAATACGAGATGGTCATTTGTTAGTAAAAGATATACGTTTAAAGATTTGTGTCCACTTTGTTTCAGTCGATAAACCTTCGGTAGTCGATGAAGGAGGGTTTCTTCGTGACTCCTCGTCCCCCTTAGACTCTCCGGTGGTAGATGGTGTAAACGGTAGAGAAAGTCATTTGTTCCTTAACCATAGACTTGTTATTTCGTTCGTCATCGATCAATAGACCCGATCTACGGGGTCTATCGATATACGTATACTTCCTTCACTAAAGTCGGTCGGATCTGTGAACGTAGAAGAATAGGTACAACAACAACTCAGCTAGTTAGGACAGACTGAAAAACACTGGGGTACCTGACGTCGTACATTCTGAAGAGACAGGAAATGATAGAGGGTCTTCAACAAGTTTGAGTACGGTCAACTCAACTAATACGGAAGGTTGGTAGAGTAGGAGACAACAGGGGAAGATGGGAGTTAGAAAGGGTCGTAGTCCCGACAAGGTTACTCAGTCGAGAAGTGTAGTCCACCGGTTTCATAACCTCAAAGTCGAAGTCGTAGTCAGAAAGGTTACTTATAAGTGTCAACTAAAGGAAATCCTAACTGACCGACTAGAACGTCAGGTTCCCTGAGAGTTTCTCAGCAAATGTTGTGGTGCCAAACTTTTGTAGTTAAGAAACCGTGAGTCGGAAGAAATACCAGGTTGAGATTGAAGGTATGTACTGTTGACCTTTTTAGTATCGAAACTGATATCCCTAGAAACAACCGTTTCACTACAGAGACAAAAATCATGCAACAGATCCAAACAGTGTCGAAAAAGAAGGTTCCTCGTTTGTAGAGTTAATCTTCTAGTAATTTAGAGAAGTACACTCTCTAAACCACAAGAGAATTAATTGTCATTAGAAAATTATATGTCTAATGGACGGGGAACGACGTTTGAACATATATCGGACCGAGGAGGGAAGGGAGGATCCTCAGTCGAGAGAGTCCCAGTGGACTCTATGACTTAGGGTCCGACCTCAGGATTGTAAGGGTGGTTTATATTGTGTTGAGAGTTGAAAATCCAACACCTATAAAGAGACACTTTATCTCCCTCCTCAGTCAGTTGTAATCAAATCGAACTATAAATGGGTTTCAGTGAGTTTATTGGAAATGGAATAATCGAATAAACTTGTATCATATTCGTTTATTTTCAGTACCTTTCATTGTCGTCTTTCAATCCTTCTTATTGTTATAGTAGTGTTAAGTAAGAGTGTAAACCTTCCGTGGACTGTTTATTGGTGACTCGTATCGACTCATCACAGTGGACAAGTAATCTGTTAATAAATAATTCTGGGATATTATTAAACCCCTAAGGGTCCACTAAGCTACCATTTCTTAGACGGACGTTACATCCTCTAAGGTCAAGTTAGGGACCCAGTTCTTCTAGGGGATCTCCTCCTTTACCGTTAGGGGAGGTCATAAAAAAGGTCCTTTTAGGGTACCTGTCTCCTCGGACTGTCCGATGTCAGGTACCCCAGTGTTCCTCATCCTGTACTGTCTCGTGTGTCGTGTGTAGTATGAAACATGAGTTTAGTTTCTCTCATCGAAAGTCCTCTACTGTCAGGTGGTTCTTTCCACCGAGTCAACCATTTCTTAGGTGGACGTTACGTCGTCTGACGGATGTTATGTCCTCTGGACCCAAACTAGGGACCCAGTCCTTCAAGGGGACCTCTTCCTTTACCATTGGGTTAGGTCATAAGAACGAACATTTTAGGGTACTGTCTCCTCGGACCGTCCGATGTCAGGTATCTCAGCGGTTCTCAGTCTGTACTGACTCGTTCATTTGGTGGTAGTGTTTATTGTCTCTTATTTCGATAGTTTTCTCTGTTCATGGATTTCGTTATGTTCGTTTCTAGTAAGGTCGACTCTCCTTCACTATAATCCTACATTATTTACTACATATAAACCAAAAGTAAGACATTGGCCCGTGTCTCGAGGACTTCGGAAACCATAAAGGACTTACGATCCCTACTCTCCTCACGGAAAACAATAAACATTATTCGAGGAGAGATGGTTTGGTCTCAAATACAGTTATTCTACTGACCTCCTCTTACCCCGAGGAACAGTCTCCTAATCTAATTTCCCAACTTTGAAAGTCGGGATGGGGGTGGAGACCCTTTCCCCGTTTCCGATGTCTAACTCAAGTTGCTCGCTGGTTACTAGATTAGTCGACACGGATGTACCGTCTTAGAGTCTTTTTGGGAGTTGTTTCCCCACACTTCTCGAAGACCCAACCAACCGTTTTACGTAGGTGCTCGGACCTTTGAGGTCTCTATCTTCAAGGACACACGTCTTGGGACACCTGGAGTGGTACACGTAGCGAAGTAGACTGATGAGTGAACACAGGGAATTTTATAGTCAACATTATTTGACTATTATCATTCATCTGACGAGAGTTCCCAAGATACTCGTTTAATAAATTAGACTTCTCCCCAAACACCTTTAGAGGGTTAAATATTGTTAGACCCTATGCACTAGTCGAAGACGTCGACCCCGTCAGAACACCCTGACAGGGTTATCGGACATTCTAGACACTATTTTTATACATCTGTGACTGTCTTAAATGCATTTAACCTCCTGTAGATCCAACACAGGTGGTTCTTAATCTCTTATCTAACCATACCTTTGTGAATATGAGTAGTAAACAGTCTACACAAAACTCATCTTCTTTGTCATAAAAAGGAAAATTTTCCTGTTACTTTTATCCGAAATTTCTTTAGTGGGGAAGAAAGAGGGAGAAAGGGACGACAGGAAGTAAAAAAAAAAGAAGAAGGAAAAGTGTTTATAAATGACTCGTAGAAGAGTTAAAGGTCCGTACTTAGACTTACGACTCTTTTAATCAACTTCTTCTGTTTGATGGACGAGAAGACTATAAGAGTCCGTCCAACAAGTCAGTAAGTCAACACAGACTGAGAAACGTGAGGGTACTTGACGTCGTACGGTCCGAAGGGACTCGGAATGATAGAGGGTCTCAAATGAGTTTGAGTACGGGTAACTCAACCACTACGGTAGGTTGGTAGAGTAGAAGATAACAGGGGAAGAAGAGGGTGGAATTTAGAAAGGATCGTAGTCCCAGAAAAGGTTACTAAGTCGAGAAGCGTAGTCCATCGGTTTAATAACCTCGTAGTCCAAGTCGTAGTAGTCAAGAACTTTCCTTATCAGTGTCGACTAAAGGAAATTCTACCTGACCAAACTTGAGGAACGTCAAGTTTATTGAGAGCTTTTAGAAAAGGTCGTGGTGTCAAGCTTTTGTTAAGAAACCGCGAGTCGAAAGAAATGTCAGGTTGAGAGTGTAGGTATGTACTGATGACCTTTTCGGTATCGAAACTGATACACCTGAAAACAGCTGTTTTCAGAGACTATAAATTATACGACAGATCCAACTACTATCAAAAAGAAGGTTCCTCGCTCACAGAAAATAAAGTACCAACGTTTGTGTTAGACGTCACTAAAACCTCGGGTTCTTTTAGTTCAGACAGTGACAAAGATAACAAAGGGGTAGATAAACGGTACTTAATTACCCTGACCTACGGTACAAGAATCAAAAAACTGGTAACTCAAAATTCGGTCGAAAAAGTGAGAGAAGAAAGTGAAACTAGTTCTCCGAGAAATCAATAAGGAACGAAAGACGGTATCCCATCACAGTAGACGTATAGACTTCAATAAGTATAAAGAGGGTCGTTGGAACTAAAGTCGAAGACGAAGTAGGTCGGACCGTAAAGAGTACTACACGAGTAGAAGATTCAACGTATTCGTCCCACTGTTATATGTTGGAACTACATGAGGCAAGGGTTAACCCTTGGTCAGACAACGAGATACAGGCCAAGATTGACAACGAAGAACTGGACGTATGTCTAAAGAGTCCTCCGTTCATTCCACCAGACCATAGGGGTAGAGGAATTCTTAAAAGGTCAAACAACACTAGGTGTGTCAGTCTCCGAAACCGTATCAGTTATTTCGTCTTCATCTACAAGAAGACCTTGAGAGAACGAAAGAGATACTAGGTTGCCTACAATCGTTAAACTAGAAACCAAGGAAACGGAAAAGATTTAGGTCGAACTTGTAGACCTCTAAGAACCAATTAGATTACAACTTCGGAGTGGACCTCTTAAAGCTCGTAATGAAACGATCACACACTCTACTTAGGAATAGGTCGGCTCCCGTATTTCTTACTTTTGGGGTCCAACCATGTACGAGTTGTACGATGACTTTTTCCCGCCTCCTTATCGAGGTCTACCTTACTTCTTCGGCTCGGGTTCACTTTGTTGTGGGTCAACACGTACACATACCACCTCTTCATTTCAGGTTGTAACATTTATTCTTATAACGTATCCTTGGACCTTACAATCCAGGTACTTAGTTCCATTTAACCTTCACCAGTTTGTCCTCTATCGTTCTCGCTTACTGTAACTGTAAAATCCTTAATCACTTGGTTTTACCTACCCTTACCCGTTTAAAATAAGTCGACTGTAAAATAGATGATGACACCTGTTCTTAGGGAATCTTCTTAACCTCGTTGGGACTATCAGTTACTGTCTGAGGCTTTACGTCATGGTCTACGTTAGAGTTTTCGTTGTCTTGTTAGAGTCAAGTAGAGGTTCCGTTTGATAAGTCATAGTGTCATTAGATTCAGATACGGGGTTGTTGTTTACGGTTTCTTCGACTTCAACTTACCAAGATACTTCTAGATGTTCTAGAAGATCTTGATTGTGGTTTTTTCCTACAGGAAAAGTATTATCCCCTGACCTTACGTTTTCATCCTTCAGTTCTATATGGACCTCATTGTCCGTTCAAACCGGAACCTCATGTTTTACTTCGTCCCTTCAAAACGGTTCTCTTACGTGATCAGTACCGTTTGTGGGAGAAGGTTGTTGCGTTCTCTATTGAAAACCCGTCCCCCGTCATTATTTTGTCTCTTAAAAGCCGTGACTTTTCATGATAATTTTTATTCCATTTTCCAATTTTTAATTATACTACCCCGTATTAAAATCTAACGTCTAAATCTTTTTCTTCTACTTTACCGAAACTCATCTTTGCATTCACTTCACTCGATCGTTCAGTTCCTTGAAGATCTGTTTTCGTTCTCCTTTTTCGTTCAGGCCGTAAAACTTTTTATCGTTCCTTCGGTCATACGTCTCCAACTCCCATTCTTCCTTTCACCATTCCTGTCTCCGGTCGTCCGGTCTACGACGTCCCGAAACATTTGTACCATTCATCATACCTAAGACAAGATTCATATAATCCTTACGTGACCTTTCTAAATCGTTTTATCAACTATTCTGAACTGAAAAATAAATTTTCAATAGTAAGACTGTTATTTACCTTTGATCTGACAACTCCACTCCCTTGCACCATGTTCTCACCTTCGTCCCTCCGATTCATCCCCGACGCTCTTTACTGTCTCTTTTCTCGGACAACATTCCTCAGTCCGTGTGTCTTCATTTTTAACCAGTTTAACACGTACATAAAACTCCTATCTTGGTATTTAAGAATGATTGTCTACCTGACGACCCATATCATCTAAACTCTCTTTCACTCTAATAGTCACTAGAACTTCCCTTTTTTGTTCACTCCTCGTTTAGATCCCTATTTAACACTCAGTTTCAAAGAGAAAACTGTGAAAGATTCGTTAATGTAAAATGTCAGGACACTATTATAATGATGATTGAACCTTTTTGAGAATTTTTTATTAGAATTTCGTTTATGGGACGAAGACAAGGAAAGAAGTACGGACTCCGATCGAGGTTAATCTTGTTTCCTTCTCCGACCCACCGTCACGTCGAGTACAGGGTGAAAAGAAAAAAGATTGGTGTTTTTGGTCGCTCACGTTGTAGAATTTATACGTTCTACGAATAAGAAGTACAACCAAACTAGGGAAGGACTGTCGTAATACTTCTTGATATACCATGTTGGTAGCATTATAAATCTTTATAAGTTCAGTCACAATTTCATTGTTTCGAATACGTTAACTAACCCGATAGACCGTCTAAATCGATATAAACACAATTATTCTAGATTAAATATACACTGGATTTTTTAGGAAGATATAATAAGTCACAAATTTAACAACTCTAAAAGTAAGAATGAAAAAATGTAAATAGTTAACTGTCTCGTTTAAGAATTGTGTACAGAATCGCAGGTCGTAGTTAAACGTTTGGATGACAAAATCAATTTTATTAAAATAAAAGAACTTTATTATTTTATAAAAATAAATTCCATCTAATTTGTATTACCAATATTTTAAATTTTTTAGAAGGTTTTATGGGTATATTTAACTACGAAATAAAATTTAGGAAGTGAGCGACCCCGTTTTTTGTGTTGTTTTTCGTAAAGAATTGTCGATCTTTCATATAAACGAAGTGTCCATTACACATCCGTGGTACGACACACGTAGACCTCTTAATTATAGACAAAGGTCTATTATTCTAAGTTCTTTGATCGTCTATTGGAAACTAGAGTTTTGACGATTTGTAGGAAAATTTCTCAATTGACAAAAAATTAAGAAGAAACAGAGAATACGACTACATTGAATGTTGAGGTTCTTGAAATTAACGGTTCGTTTATAACTTCGGCTTCACTTTTTCTTTACGATAAAGTGGAGATTTATCTTGTTTGTCTACTATGGTTTCATATTAGTTAAGATTGAAGTTGAACTATACACGTTGACGGTTAATCTAGTACACCCGAGACTTAAAATTTCTCCAGACTTCTTGTCAAAGTTTTTCTTAGTCATTTAAATCGAGAATTACGAGAAGAAAGAAGCCCATGTTTTACATCGGATTTTTCGTATAAAGGAGGTAAAGATCTTTTCTAAGACTCTGTAACGAAACATAAACATGATAGTCAATTGTCTATAATTATAACAACGAGTCAGCATGTCAACACAGAAGTAGCGGGATTACGTATTATACTTTTTAAAGTAAGTCACCACCAAAAGTATATAATTTTTGTTTCTATATAATCTTTACAGTAAGTTCGTCTTGACGATATCTTTTAAACGATTTTCTTCCGTTCAGATACTACTTATTACGACACTAAGTCCATTCATTAGTGAACAATAAAAATAACGTCTTGTCAGTTTAAAATAACACAAGAATGGATATACGGTTCTCGATTCGGAAGGGACCACCGAGTCCATTTTTTCTTAGACGGACGACACGTCCTCTGGGTCCAAGCTAGGGACCCAACCCTTCTAGGGGACCTCTTCCCTTACCGTTGGGTGAGGACATAAGGACGTACCTCTTAAGGTACCAGTCTCCTCGGAACATTCGATATCAGGTACCCCAATGACTCTAAACCCCTACAAGGGCCACCAGGTCACCGATTCCGAGGTACAAGGGTTACGTCCCCCGGACCCAAACCGGGGGACAAACCTTTGATTTAGGGTGTACGATATTAATTCTCAAGTGTATCACGTTGATTTCTAGGGTGTACGGTGTTGATTATGGGCTACGTCGGTTTATTTATTTATTTTTGTTTATAAAAATTTTTCTGAAAAATCTTCTCAAAGACCTACACCCAATCGTCAGGACCGAATCGAGACAGGTGTCTAGATAGACGGGAAGAGTATGGAGTATAACCCGAAGGGACCGAATTTATCATTTATTAGACGGACGTTATGTCCTATGGACCCAAGTTAGGGACCCAACTACGGGACCTCTTCTCTTACCGTTGGGGGAAGTCATAAGAACGGACCTCTTAGGGTACCTGTCTTCTCAGACCGTCCAATGTCAGGTACCCCAGTGTTTCTCAGTCTGTGCTGCCTCGTTGATTCTGAAGGTACGAAGTGTTCCTATATGTCGATCTCTATCTTCATATATCGAAAAGAACTTCATGAAAGACTAGTTTCTTTCATAAGAAATTTTACAAAAGAAATACTTCTGATAAACATCTCTTGCGAACTCGTACACGGGGTTGTGTACACGTTTAATTATATACATGTATATAATATGATATAAATTAGATTTTTAATTTAGATGTATGATGAAAGAATTATAATCCTATACAACTTTATATGGATTTGTGTATACCGTTTTTCGTACTCTATTTTTAACTAAAACTTATTTTTAAAATTGTAAAGAAAAAAAAAAAAAAAAGAGAAACTTAAGGGGTATCCTTAAGTACATAAGGTGAAATCTTTGGTGACCAGTTTCTTTTTTCTGTCATTTTACATATGATGCTTTTCTCCGTACTTTTACAAAAATACTACCCACGAACCCTCCTCTCTTAGATTTAAACACTGTTCCCATTAGGGTTTTATTTTACTACTCCCGGATCCCTGAATGTGAAACTATTTCATCCTTCTAGTATGGATACTACGATACCACAGAAAAGAATGATATAATAGAGTGTAAATTATAACAATCGTATTTTTAAATTAATGTCTTAAACACCTTTTCCACTACTACTACCTATCCTACACTTAAGGAGGTAATTTTATTTTTCGTGTTAATTATCTCGTTTTAATTTATAGGTCTTTGTTTCAGATGTTGTTTTAATCCACTGTTTTGCACTACCTGTCTTTAAATTCTATTGGAGTTCTAAGAATGGACGATCACATGTATGGGAAATTTATAAAGGGTAGCTTACACCTATCCTAGACTCTCTTATTACCCCATAGTAAGAACCCTACTGTAATCCACTAACCTCATTTTCACCTCTATGTCACTTCCAGAGATTCGTCAACTGAAATATTCAATTATTTTTTTTTCTTTAATAGGACCCATCTGGATTGAATTAGTTCACTCTCGGGAATTTTCTATATGACCCGAGATAGACTTCTCTCTGAGAGGACTATCCTCTTGGTTTCTCGGATGACACTTAACGAGTACTTCTCTCTCGTCGGAAGGGGGGTCTAAACTATAAAATTCTTGTCTATATCTGAGAAAAATTGGCCGAAACGGTACTTTACGTGTGACTTTCTTTTACTTAAGACTGTTTTTGGGTACATCAGAACCTTCGACTAAGAAGAGATCAACTCAGATGACTACTCTTTTGTCAGGTCGGGTGTGGAATCATAGTCAGAACACTATGGGACTCGTCTCGTGGGTCGTTCCCCCCAGATACCCTGAAACTTGTGTGCTTTTGACACCCCTTTATTTACTACTATCGATATTCGTTCCTCCACAAAATCTACCGTGTTGTAGACAATGTTCCATATCTTTTGCTTATGTACACGACAGAGGTCATTAGAGTATTAAGTTGATTTACTCCTATTTGTTGACTGTCGGTCTCTGTGAACATCATAGTCGTGGACACTCCTCTTTTATTTCCTTGATCTTTCAGAAAACTGTGTGGTCTTATCGGTTCTCCAAGAGTCACTGTCGACCACATTAACTCTCCCGTAAAAGAGAACGTCGAGAGACCCCACCCGTTCTCAAAACCCACTTCCAAGTTTTACCAGTCTCGTTAGATTCACGGTACTTAAGGGTTTTCGATGTGTAATTTCGAAGGGTAATTACTATTGAACCCCTTTCTCTTTGTTTGATTCTATTTGACCTTATCTTCACTGACTTCTTTTTCAGATCTTTTTGAATTGCCTCTTCTGTTCCGGTCTTAAACTTTCATTCTTCAGCATGGTGTCTTGTCTTTTAAAATCGTGACACTTCGATCTTTTCTATAACATTCGGTGATGGAAACAAAGTCGTTTGGATAAGAGTACGGTTTTTATAATTTTATGTTTTTCTAATATAATCTTAGAGTATTCTGACATTATTCTATATTTTCTTTTTACTCTTCCCTTATTATAATATTCGTTACTTTCCCTCGATTTTCTAAACCGTTGTTTAGTTTTATTTGGAGATCGTACTAAAAAGTTTTATTCGGTTTTATTGAAATTTTTTATTATCTTCTGTACTTTTTTTACTGTCTCATTTGTAATCTTTTTGAGTTTTTAATTCACCGTTTAGAGTCTTTTAAGTCTTTATTTACTCTATTCATTAAAACCTTTCTTTTTGATTTGGTCTTCTCAAGTTTGTGAGAAATATTACGATATTTCTTGATTTCCATTTTTATTCTTCTTAATAAATTCAATCGTTTTTTCTTTACTTCTTTCTCTATGTTTCCTAAACTCTCCTTCAGAGTTTTTAACTTACGTCTTTTTTATTAGGTTGTATATTACTCATGAGTTTCCTCTGTCGGTTCTTTACCCTGTCTTATTTATGATTTTATGATTTAAAAAAAAGTAATTTCAAATAATTTACTTTTTTTTAATTATACAGTATACTTATAATGTAACGTATGAACCCGTTTCAGTGGTTGTATTGGTTATTCTGTATAAGATCAGTTTAAGGTCATTTTAAATTTCAATTTTTTTTTTTTTTTTGAAACTCTTACATCCGTTTTTGAGGTTCCATGAGTATTTCTTCTTTTTACAGTCTAACTTTAGTTCAAAATTGTTGTTACGATTATCGTTTTCTGTTGACTTCTTTTCTTTTACCTTTGATTACTAAAACCTATCTCGTTTATAGAGACTTTATAATTCCATGTCTGGTTTACGACAGTCGGACACTCTTGATTCCTTTGTAAGGTTAGTCAAGAAGGACTTCATAGTGGAAGTCAGTCCGTTTAATTCTTCTCTTTGTTAATGTATTCCGTTTAAATGTAAATGTCGAGTGTGTTGTTTTTCTGAACTCGTCTGTAAAGAGGTTTCTATATGGTTACCGGTTGTTCAAGATGTGGTTTTCTACAAGTTGTAGAAATTAGTAATCACTTTGCGTTCAACTTTGGTATTACTCTATGGTAAACTATGAGTGATCTTAGTGATCTTGAAATTTTTTATCTACAGTACACAGATACTCGTACTTCTACAGTACGCAGTTACTCGTTCACAGTTACTCGTACTTCTATAGCGACCTCTCTTATATTTTACTACGTTAGTAATACCTTGTCAAACCGACAAGGATTTTTCAATTTGTATCTTAATGGGGTACTGGGTCCTTAACTGGGAGTTCTTAACTTTTGTTCAAGGGTTTATGAACAAACTTTTACGAAGACCGTCGTGATAGATGTTATTAGTTTTCCACCTTTGTTGGATTTATGAGTAATTACCTACTCACCGATTTATCTTTACATCATATAGTAAATTTCCTAACTTCATGATCTTGTACGATACTGTACTTTCACTTTTACAGTCAGGGAGTCAGTACAGATTGAGAAACACTGGGGTACCTGATATCGGACGGTCCAAGGAGACAGGTACCTTAAGAGGTCCATTCATATGACCTCACCCGTCGGAAGGGAAGAGGACTCCTAGAAGGGTTCGGTCCCTAATTTAGGTCCAGAGGACGTTCAAAGGACGTAACGTCCGTCTAAGAAATGACAGGCTCGGTGGTACCTAAGGAGTTTTTGTAATGATTTCACTTTCTTTGGTCTGTGATTTTCGGTCTATAATATACTAGAGTAAATGAACTTTATATATCTTTCTCTTTTAGTTTTTCGTTCAACCCCCGTCGGTCTACGACTCCCCTCCACCCTTACTCTAGACTGAGAATAATCTATACTCCAAAAGAAAATCCGGTTACCTTTATAAAACCTTGATCTTTACCACAAGTTTTTTGTGACACTTACCTGATTTAATGATGACTTAACGTGTGAAATTTTATCAATAAAAATAAAACACTTAAAGTAGAGTTTTTATTTTAATCCTTTTTTATATATATATGGATGTACATTTTGATTCTACTTTACTACTTCTGTCATATTTTATATCTCACAAGTTACATCTCTTTCCTGATAGTTTTTACCTACATTAGTACCTTTTATATACTTTTGATCTTACTTGAACGACAGAAAATATATAGTTGCCGTTTTATTTCTGACAATGAAACTCAGTCTACGATCTCAATGGTTCCTCTCTTCTCTAGACTATGACGAGTAGTATCCTTTTGTTCTCTAATTTTATTTTTCTTCCCAAGTATCTGAGTTCTGAGTTAGATGAGATCCTCGAATAGACCCTGATCTGACTGTACAAACTGACACGACTAGACTCCGGTCAGTCAGGGAAGGACACACAAGAAACAGTTCCCGTCACAACCGTTTTACAAACTATCGACCTAACTCCGTCTCTTTCTTGTTCTACTTGGTCTTGGAGAATTCGTGGTTTTTCGTATTTTCACGACTTTCTTACTACCTCCATACGGTTTCACTGTGTTTCCGGATTTCCCAGTGGTCACTCTGTTAAATTTCTTGTGATATTTATTGTTGTCATTACCTGATATTCGGTGACTTATTTTATCCTTCAGTACTTATTTGTTACGATATTTATTTATGTATGTAATGTCTCTTCAATATGAAATATCGTCTTACGGTTGTGTCTCCCTTACTTAATTTTTCGGTGGTAAACTGTTGGTAGTGTCTTTATTGATTAATTCTGTTCCCAAGTCAAGTCAAGTCAGTGAGTCAGCACAGGCTGAGAAAGGTTGGGGTACTTAACGTCGTGTGGTCCGGAGGGACATGTAGTCGTTGAGGGCCTCAAGTGAGTCTGAGTCCAGGTAGCTCAGTCACTACGGTAGTCGGTAGAGTAGGAGACAGCAGGGGAAGAGGAGGACGGAAGTTAGGGAGGGTCTTAGTCTCAGAAAAGGTTACTCAGTCGAGAAACGTACTCCACCGGCTTCGTGACCTCAAAGTCGAAATCGTAGTAAGGAAGGTTTCTTTAGGGTCCCAGCTAGAGGAAGTCTTACCTGACCAACCTAGAGGAACGTCAGGTTCCCTGAGAGTTCTCAGAAGAGGTTGTGGTGTCAAGTTTTCGTAGTTAAGAAGTCGCGAGTCGGAAGAAGTGTCAGGTTGAGAGTGTTGGTATGTACTGGTGTCCTTTTTGGTATCGGAACTGATCTGTCTGGAATCAGCCGTTTGATTACAGAGACGAAAACTTATACGATAGATCCAACCAGTATTGAAAAGAAGGTTCCTATTAGTCACGATTTTGATCATCCACTTTTAACTACATCGAGTTCAATAAGTGTTCCAAAACTAAGACTCAGAGAAAACATACATTTCAGTCTATTGTTACTTATTACGATATAAGAAAGTAGAGGTGACCATAACTCTTGACCCTAAGAATTTTATAGAGAGGGTTTATAACTAATGAGTAAACGTATTTTGATGACTAATAGTTAGAAAAATATTCTCTTTATGCCATCTTTGATATAATTGATTCAACTCCTTTACTGGTCATAACCCTTTATAACTGTGGAATACCAAGAACTACGTAACTCTTTTTGTGGTCTGTTTGAGTTTGACTCTCTATGGGATGTTTCATCGGCCATAAGAATTATTTTATAGTTTCAGTACTTTCCTTTCCCTTCTGACCATTGAAAGGTTTGACCCTCTAATGTCTCTGTCGATATATATTATATGTCATGAATTAACCTAGAACTTCCTATGATAACCCTGATAGTCGTTTTGTATTTATCTCAAACACTCACTCTACTACCTTAAGTTATAATTAAAAGACTAAAACTACCGATATGACACCAATATTTCTTCTTACAGGAACAAAAATCCTTTTTCAGTGACTTCATTATATCCCATTACCCTGTCGTACAGACGATGTACTAGAGTTTGTCAAGACTTTTTTTACAATATAAATACCCACACAATAATACGAGGTATGGTACCTACATATTTAGATATTTATACGTGTACATACATACACATATATGTATCTCTCTCTCTCTCTCCTCTTTATCGTCCTTTCTCTTTCTTTTATTTATATATACGAATTACGTCATTTTAAAGTTACTTACCTTTCGATCCTTTAGAAATAATCCGTTTCTAATATACCTCAAGAAGTATTATAAGAATTTTGTAAAGACATGTTGTCTTTGAGGAATAACTCTTTTCTTTCTGACATATTATTGAGGACCGGAGTGACTAATGGGTTTCACTTCCCTTCGACGTTGTCTGTTGCTGACTCGGGATAGATGAAATTCATATGTAACAAATTAACTAATTTGAAACTTTTCTCCATTTAAAAATGATTTAAAATTTCTTGTTAAAATTTTACCATTAAAGAATCTTATCTTTTATTTTCCTTTTTATAATAAGATTTATACATAGAACAACCATCATATTAGTGTGTTTGTTCTCAATAAAGAACACTGAGACTTTGTCTTTTTAAACTGGGTTATAGAGATTCCACTATACGGCATTCCTTGTTTTCCTTCACGTTTGTTTTCTTTAAGTAAAGTCACTACTATATGCACTCTGTCAGGACCGTGACACCAAGAATCAGAGAAAGCATATATTTCAACCTGTTGGTAGTCAAGTCAAGTCAAGTCAGTGAGTCAACACATGTTGAGAAACACTGGGGTACTTGACGTCGTACGGTCCGGATGGACAGGTAGTGGTTGAGGACCTCGGATGAGTTTGAGTACAAGTAACTCAGTCACTACGGTAGGTCGGTAGAATAGGAGACAGTAGGGGAAGAGGAGGACGGAAGTTAGAAAGGGTCGTAGTCTCAGAAAAGTTTACTCAGTAGAGAAGTGTAGTCCACCGGTTTCATAACCTTAAAGTCGAAGTTGTAGTCAGGAAGGTTACTTGTGGGTCCTGACTAGAGGAAATCCTACCTGACCCACCTAGAGGAACGTCAGGTTCCCTGAGAGTTCTCAGAAGAGGTTGTGGTCTCAAGTTTTCGTAGTTAAGAAGTCACGAGTCGAAAGAAATATCAGGTTGAGAGTGTAGGTATGTGTTAACGACCTTTTTGGTATCGGAACTGATCTACCTGGAAACAACCGTTCCATTACAGAGACGCAAAATTATACGATAGACCCAACCAGTAGTAAAAAGAAACTTCCTCATTGGCAGAAAATTAAAGTACCGACGTCAGTGGTAGATTTCAATAAAACCTCAGGGGGTTTTATTTCAGACTGTGACAAAGGTGACAAAGAGGTAGATAAACGGTACTTTACTACCTTGGTCTACGGTACTAGAAACAAAAGAGTCACAACTCAAAATTCGGTCGAAGAAGTGAAAGGAGAAAATGAAAGTAGTTCTCCGAGACATCAAGAAGAAGAGAAAGACGGTATTCCCACCACAGTAGACGTATAGACTCCAACAACTATAAAGAGGGTCGTTAGAACTAAGGTCGAACACGAAGTAGTTCGGGTCGCAAAGAGTACTACATGAGACATGTATTCAATTTATTCGTCCCACTGTTATATGTCGGAACTACATGAGGAAAAGGATAAACCTTGGTCAGACAACAAGGTACAGGTCAAGATTGACAACGAAGGACTGGACGTATGTGTAAAGAGTTCTCCGTCCAGTCCACCAGACTATAAGGGTAGAGAAAGTCTTAAAAGGTATCAAATAACACTAGGTGTGTCAGTTTCCGAAACCGTATCTGTTATTTCTTCTTTGTTATTAGTTACAATATAAGATAATAGAAGTAACCATAACTCTCAACATCCACTTTCTTCTACGTGTGCACTTTGTCTTTATCAATTGATTTTGAGGTGTCAGGACTATAGTTTAATCTTGTTAATCACATTAGAGATCTGTATGCGAATAGAAATTTTCTTCCTTATAACTTTCCAATCTTTGTCGGTTTAGATCATCATTACTTGTTGTGAGACCGTGGGTTCAAAACCAGAATTTTTATCACGAAAAGTGCTTTCTTGGTTTCAAGGAACTTGTTTACCGACTCAGTTACAGATTCTGCCCTTGACATGTCTCAGATTCCAAACTTCCGGGGTTACCTTTTCAGTAGTAGTTAATCTTATTATTGACTTTACCTACCTTTTTACAGTTTATACAGATGTAAGTACTCAATTATTCTTATTCTTTCCTATTATTGAGTAGGGAGTTGTGACTTTTCTCGATCTTTTTTTTAAGTAGTAAAGTTCTCGGTCGTTTATTTCCTTTTCTTAGTTGGTAAATAGAGTTGAAGGGATACATTTGATAAAGTAACCAATTGGATCTTGACCAAAAAGAAATCTTCATAGGACGATCAATTCACATTTTCATTACTGTCTTACCCTTGTATGTAAAATTAGGGATTATTTGATCACCTCGGTAACTCATAGTCACCAATGAATTGTAGTTTGTTCTCTTTGTTCGTTTTCAATATATTGAGGACTACTTTCTTACGATGTGGTGGTCCTTTATCTAGACGACTTTCTTTTAGTTTGGACTAACATTAGTTTGGAGATAGAGGTTGATTGATTGCATGTCTTTTAAGTCTCTTGACTCCTTGTACAATTTGATGGGGTGTCCCAACGGTAGAAATTTTAGATCTGTCACTCTTTGAGAGATCGTGTTTCCTTACCAAAGAAGATGTAAATAAACAATGTACCTCCCATCTTTCTCTCTTTCTACTTACTCTTTTAACTAATTTTTCTGTACTTATTACATTCAATACCTGAATAATTCCTTATATTCAATATAAATTTTGTTCGTTTAACTTTTGTGATACTCTGTTAACCGTTAAATTTGTACCGATCGTCAACTACGATAATTTCTTAATGATATTAATAAAAGTGTAGGATTACTGTGTCATTAATGTAAATTTTATCAAAATCTATAAGTGTGTCTCTATGAGTATCTACTTTAATTTCTGACGACCTTAAACGTAGTTTTATTATAATCCTCTCCCCATTCCTTTCTCGTATGTCTACTTGTCTTACAGGTACGTACCTTTAACGACTTCCACCCACTCCCTATGTACTCCCAAGTAATGTAGTGACACTTGAGACGTGTACATACTTTAATAAGAATTATTTGTAAATTTTATTAAATATTGATGATATCACCTAATTTGATCATTAAAACTACTTCATAAGAGATATAATGTTTTAAATGTATGTATATTTTTAAGTATTTTTACAAGTCCAATTTTCTCAACGTTGAAAAATTAACCGCACAAAGGACACAAGGATCAGTCATCAGGAGAAACAGTAGTCAAGTTTATTGTTAGAGTACAAAAGGTACACTGTTTGGTTATACTGTCTAAAGATTGTATTCCGGTCTCCTGCTAAGGAGGTTGTCAGCGTGTAAATTCTGTGTTAATAGAAAATTATAGATATCATTTATTTTATGGTTTTACAGGACTTTACTCCGTTTCTATGTGAACTGAAAATTCCAAATAAAAATCCTGACTTTGAGTTCACGTGTGTGTATACATATGTATATGTATAATATATGTATATCACACACATATATGGGTATATACGTATATATATATGTGTGTCTGTGTATATATGAAAATTTTTATCTTTGTACTACCTTCAGACTTTTATTTTTCTTTAAAATTTTCACGATAAAAGTCGAGTGGAAATGGGTAGAATTTTACGATTGATTAGTACTTGTAAATATAAAGACGATTACGAAAACTTTTACTAAAACTATACAATTTACAAAGTATTTTATGGAAATTGGCTGAAAACTCAACGATTTTAATATACCTCAATTTTTTATGATCAATCGTGTCTTTAAAACACAAAAGTAGTATAAAAATTTTAAATTAGGAAACAGTCCTTAAAAATTGTCTTATACGAAATGTTCACACATCATGATAATTTTACGTCAGTCTAGTGTCTGTATCTTAGAGATATTTTGATATAACGAAATAAATTTTGATTACTTTCTCGGATTACAGACATTCGTTGTAACACGTCGTCTTTCTTATGATGTAATCCTTTTGTTCAACATTAAGAGTGATGGCAACAGACATACCCGTTTCCATTTAGGGTATAAAAGACCTTAAATTAAAGAAAATTATCCCGGTATTGTACCCTTATTAACAAAGATGTCTGTATGACTTGTCAAAATTTCCTTATTTCTATAAAGGAGTAGAACTTTTACCCTATGTATTGTAATTATGAAATGACACGAGAAACTCACATCACGATGTCTTTTCGTCCCTAGTTAATATTCGTTTAACTCAAAGAGTTTCTGAGTGGGAGTCGACCATCTTGTACTGAAAAAGTAGGAGTCCTCGTTACTTATTTGACCTTTGTCGATTCCTCTTCTTTGGTAGGCACCAACTGAAAACTTTTCGTCTAATGTATCATGATTTCTAATTGGACTTAGAGATGGACTAAAGACTCGTCGAGTAGAAGATTCGTCATCAAGAGTCTTTCCTCCAGTTTCTCTACAAACTCCTCAGGTCCCCAGGCCTTTGACTTCGTCGTCTCTTTATTTATCACGGAGATATCCCAGTCACGGAGATTAATCGTGTCCGGGTCTCTTTGAGATGACGAAAGTACGTCAGTGTCATTCTTTCTCTCAGAATAATGTAGGACACTGGACACACAGGACCTTTTCCGAGTCCTTCCTTTTTCCATAAAAGTCATTGTCAATTCTTTTAAAGAAAAATTTATCCGCACCCCTAGAAAACACTTAGTTTTAAGGACGGACTCAAGTTTTGACTAATTATTAGAATAATTTTAATAAATAAATTAAACTTACAAATAAATGAAATTTATCTATGTGTATATAAATTAATCTTTTATGTAGTCTCAAAGTTTATGTTTCACTTTTCGTTCAGATTTTATTCAAATATAAAAATTTAAAGTACAGACATTTATTGTTTATGTTGTAGTCTAACTAATTCCGATAAATTCACATCCTTTACAACTTCCGTACCGGACAGTAAGTCAAAGTCCTTAATTCATACTTGTGTGTGTGTGTGTGTGTGTGTGTGTGTGTGTGTATGTATTTATACATTTAACATACACACATACCACATACACATTATGCATACGTATGTACATGTATATGTGTATGTATACATAAACATGTTTCGACTGTTGACTTAAATAAGAATCTTTAATTGGCTAATTATATCTGTTTAAATAACAAAATTTTCCCATAACTATTGATTAAGGATCAACTTGATCGTGAAATTTACTTTAGACTACTTAAAAACTGATTTTATAATTTTCCTTAAACCTCTTAAAACTTTCCGTATTTATATCATAAATTTCTCATAATTATATACTACCTATTTTTTCATTTGGATTTCTCTTTACTTTTTCAGTTATTTTATTGTCATACAGGTCACCAATAAGTCATAAATAGATGTTAACTCTTACTAAAAAAAAAAAATTAAAACTTAAAAAACTGTGTACATAACTCAGGACGGGGGTTCTGGAGTCCACACTCCGAAACATGGTTCCGGTGTCTCCACCTCGGGTCTTAGTTCCAGTGGAGACTTCGGCTGACTCGGGGAAACATTGACAACGGTTTCCGGGGACTAGTGGTGATTGTTGGAAAGACTGAGCGTTAATCCGTTTCTACGGGTGAGGTCATTTATGAGAACGTGGGGTTGGTTAGTGGATTGCGGTTGGAAAATCGTTCTTAAAAGAAACAGAAATCTGATATTTTTCACCGATAATTGCGTGCTTTAGCCAACTGAGAGGAGCCAGACAGTCCTCCAACCGGACAACGGAACGTCATGGGTGAAATAGAGACGAGAAACAAGAATTATTTGACTGAGGGAAGACTTTACGAAATACAGACCTTTAAGATTGGGTACGAGTCTGACGGAGTTGTTGTACTCTTTATAAAATTTTTAATTCTTTTATACTTCTTTCTCCAAATTGTGAAATAGAAACTAATTTTTGTTTCTTATCGATGAATCGAGATAAACTTCACGAGAAGATACACATTCCTTTTTCGTCAATCTCAATATAAAGGTTTTTACTTCTACACTAACAGGTAAGAGACGAACCTCTGGAGGTATAAAAGTAAGAAGTCGAGATGGACAGGGAGAAGCACAGTTCGAAAAGGAGTACGTGACCTCACGAGGTGAGGGTTTGTTTATTAATGAGAAGGACGTTCAGAAGTATATAAGACAGTGTCATAAACTTTAATAATTAAATATGTACGAAAGTGAGATAATATCACTTTATTTATCTAAGAGTTTACTTTGTTTTTCTAAGAGTTTACGTTTTCGATACGGAAGAAATACCAAAATTAGGGTTTGGACTGTATGTACACTGTTTTTCTGTTTTTATTAGTTAACTACTTACTGATTTACCCACCTACCTTCAATGGTGTTGTTTCTCGACCACTACTATTGGGAAGTATAAAAATTAGACTTTAAAATGATTATTACAAGATTTTCTTTTTTATATCATACCGTATTAATCGTAAAATAGTGACACAATAGTGGATGTAGGGAGACATTTGTGTTTTGTGTATGTGTGTGTACGTGTGTTTGTGTATGTCTATAAGGTTCAATTTTACATTTAAAAATCAAATCTGAAGTGTATAAATTTTAAAGTATTAAACATGTCGGGATGTCCCCATCCTGATGGTTCAAATAATTACTGACACTGACTAAGTTTTTACAATTTATCCCCTTTATTTTCGAGGTGGAATTTTCTTGTTTAGACGACAAACAATTACTCTCCCACTCTGGTTTATTAGTTATTCCCAGGAGGTTTAATAAAATTTCTTAAAAAGGGTACCGTAGTTTGAGGGTAATTCGGTTTGAAAGTGATTCCGACCCGTGAGTACAAAATGTTGTCTTGTTGAAAAATTCTACTGCTCTTTGATTAAAAAGTTTACTATCGTGTCAACTTATTTATACTTATTTAAGAGATCTGTAAGACATCATTACATAAAAAACGATAAAAAATTGATTAACCTTATTTAATATGATATCAAAGGTAACCCTTTTTGACAACTTTACCTAGAAGGAAGGATTGTACCTAGTGGACTCGATAAGAGTATTAAATCTCACACATCCGTTAAAGACCGTGTCTTACATTCCTTCATTCACATTTCTTTGGTAACCCATTAAGATCGTTTATCGTGATCGAACTTGTTTGCGTTTTTTCCTTGTTAGGAAATATTAGGTTACTCTGTACGAAATTTTCGAAGGTCGCCAAAGGACTCTTCGTGAGTCTCAGTAATTTTTCGTCGGTGCAAAACGGTATTCTCTCTTACCCTTTTCCTAAAAGGACAACATTACTCATTATACTCCGTTGTTTTTGTCGGTTTAGCTGTAACAAATGTCTGTTATGTTTCTGTTGTTGGAAATAAACATATCACTGTGAATATAAGTTTAACCGACCTAAGAGTGACGGAATCGAAATTTTGTGTCAAATTGACAATTCATAAAACTTTTAAAAGGATCGTATCTGTTTTTCATAAAAGACTCGTAGATTTTGAAAAAGTTTTTGTCTTTAATTTTATAAAAAAAAGTTTTTGAGTTAGAAGTGGTAATACTCAACCGTAGACTCTTACTTATATCAGATGGTCTGAAATTTGTATTTACAAGTTCATATAAATAGGTTGATATAGACAGCTTTACGTCATTTACAGAATATACAAACACACGAAAAATAAGTGAAAAGTTAACTTATGACACTCAAGTTCCCGAACGGTAGGACACCGGACATAAGTAAATTAGGACAGAGACTTAATAACGACTGTCAGAGAGAAGGGTCCTACATCCTGTGTTTAAGGTGTTCCACTATGTCCACTTAATTTCGACTCTGACTACGGTCGAAAGACTAACAGTCAGGTCGAGAAGGTAGTGTTCTGATTTTTAGTGCTCTAACCATTCTGGTCTTTCCTGATGGTCAACTCAGGACTTTGATTTACAGATCGGAACACTAATCAACATTAGTTAGACTCTTTTCTGGATCATAGGAACATGAAATGAATGAGGTCAGGTCAGTGGAATCAGTTGGAGACCAACCGCAAATGAACTATATATTAAATGTATGGTATCTCAAGTGAGTAAATTTTATGTGTTAAGTCACCAAAAATCTTATAAATGTTTCAATACGTTGGTAGTGATAGATTGATGTAAATATGTCTTGTAAAAGTAGTGGGGTTTTTCTTGAGAGTTACCTCCTTGTCTGCTTGCCTCCCCTTTTTCTCCTTCTCTCCCTATCTTTCTTCTTTCCTTTCCTGTTCTTCTCCTTTCGAGGTGTTTTTCTTGAAGTAAATTTTCACTTTTTTTACGAATGTTTTTATTTATAATTTTTTTTGTGACCTTTATATTTAAGTTATTGTAAAATTTTCATGTAAAAAAGTGAAATAAGATCTACTGATATAGAAGGGAAAGAAAAAGTTTCAGTCATAATAATAAATCAGTACCCCATCCATTTTCTAAGAACCTAATCTTTGAACAAAAGATTCTGTCTCGTGACCCCATAGAACCAAACCAATATAATAAAACGTTTGGTACTTTAAATGAAAATAGACTCTTACCAACGTGAGTAAGGTACAATGGAACTCCTTAAAACTTTATTATTTCCATAAAAATATTATCCGGTACTCTACATTGATCCCTGAGAGTCGAGGAGTCGTAACAAAGTTGAGATAAAGAATGAATACTATCCCGACACTCAGACCCGAATGGTGTGGACTGTAGATGGGACAACAATAAATCAGCGAATCGGTACAGACAGAGAAACACTGAGGTACCTGACATCGGACGGTCCGAGGAGACAAGTACCCTAAAAGGTTCGTTTTTCGACCTTACTCAACGGTAAAGGAAGAGGTCCCCTAGAAGGACTGGGCCCCAGTTTTGGGTACAGAGGACGAACTGTCCGTCTAAGAAATGGTGACTCAGTGGACCCTTCGGATCTGAAGATGGGATCTGGTGATAAATGAATCGAATCGAACGACGATTACTTTTTTCGACTACTACGGACAACTCTGACTTCTAATCAAGATAGACGAAGTCAAACAGATACAGGGAGCAAAGAACAAAAAAGTCTTGATCGATCGGTCTCTAAAGACTGAATCTATTACAAGGTCAACGTTCGTTCTGAACTACCGATGAACCTTAGTACACTGGTTCCGTTAGTAGAGACTTTTATTTTCGGGAAAGAAGAAAAAGGATGTATTTCACTTCACTTCAGTGAGTCAACACAGGCTGAGAACGCTGGGGTTCCTGATATCGGACAGACTGAGAAACACTGGGGTACCTGACATCGGGTGGTGTAAGAAGACAGGTACCCTAAAAAGTCCGTTCTCATGACCTCACCCAACGGTAAAGGAAGAGGTCTCCTAGAAGGGTTGGGTCCCTAGCTTGGACCGACCCAGAGGGCGTACCATCCGTCTGCGAAATGGTAGACTCGGTGGTCCCTTCAGAGGGTCGTTTTGGATCCCTCGACCTTCAACCAGAAACCCTGTACTCAGGTGGAAGTCGGGTCCTGACAGTCGAAGGAGTTGTTTCGACGGAAAGGAAAATGGGTCGTGAACAGAGAGTCATAACCTAAGAGTCCGTTGTTCGTTGACTTGGATTACATCTATTGTAAAGGAAAATAAGAATAACATTGAGAGTAAAAGTCGTGAGTCAATCTTATATGAAAGTCCAGAAGTATTAGAATTCGAAAAATCAGAGTACTACCTTGTCTACCTACCGTTAGTCTTTTGACCTTTTTAACAGTGAAATTAAGTGGGGATAAAAAGTGAAGAAGGAAGAGAACGTTCCCGTACAAGATACAAGAAGATGAGAAAGAAGAGGTTAACGTTTGTGGAAAAAAAGACTAAACAAGATGTGACTGTTTCCTAAATTTGTCTGTAATTGTAAAGTAAATTGTGAAAAGAAACTTTAAACGACACAGTCTTCTTATTCACAGTATAAGAAATTTTATAGTACCCTAAGAAGTTTTTCAGTTGAAAGTCTTTAATAATTATAGTAATTTGAAAAGTCATAGACCCGACGTAAAGTGTCTGTCTAATGTACGTCAGGACGTCAGAAGACTCTATTTTAACGAAATAATGAATCTATTTTATCTAATATAGACTCTAACACGATTAACTGGGACTCTTTATGTTTGGTATCATCGGAGGTTCGATATTAGAAAAAAAATTTTCAGGGATGTTACACGGGAAATAAAAAAAGAAATTTTATGTGTCAAAGGATTCTATATGAGGAATAAGATAGTCTTTGAGGTTACCTGATATATTTCCTTTGAGAGACCTAGTATAATTGGATATCACTCCTTAGAACCAATAAACGTTTCATTAAACCCTGACACTTTTACTCCGTTTACTTGAAATTCATTTATGACGATTTTCAGTAGAAATTTGTGAAGTAAGTTTGTAAAATTCTGAATAGGGTGTACCATTGTATATATGGGAACTATATTATAATCACGTATTTTGGTCCTTGATATTTAACAATGTTTCCTCAATATTATAGTGGATAAGTGAGGTAAGTTTAGAACAAAATATTATTATTTTGTCAGTACATTTAATTAAGGTAAATTCTTTAATATTTAATCAGATTAATACATTTAAAATAAAAAACTCTTCTGGTCGTTGTTAAAGACAGTGACATACTAATTTTTTAAATGTATCTGATTTTGTGTATTTGACTTTATTAAAAGGACAGTGATTACGATAAAATCTTATCTTGTTTAATATTCGGGGACTGTATAATGTTTTGGAGGGAGATTACTAATTATCACAACTCAAGATTCTCCTTAACGGTTCGATTACTGTATAATTCGAAAAGGTCGAAGTCGTAAGAAAACTTGTGTGACCCTCCCGTTCATAGAATAGACAGTTTAGGAAGTGAACCAAGAACGATTTAATTCAAGATTTTTTATGTATTTAATGAAAAAAAAAAGGTTACTTCGAATGACTTCACAATACTAAACCTTATAACGGATGACCTCTCTTAGTATGATTATTCAGTATTTTTACTAAACGGATTATCAATGTATCGACATCAGTTATAAGGTTAAATTTTTATATAACACAACGAAGAAACATTTCTTTTGCTGTCTATTTCATCTGTATATTGTTTTTGAACAGTGGTTGATCTTTGTATTTTTGACTGGTTATTTATTTTTATAAAAGGAATATTTTGTGAATTAAAATTATGTCAGTTTTTTAAACCACAAATTGTTCGTTTGACTTTATCCTCGTAGAGAGTTGTTTATGTTATTGAATATATTATACTAAATAGGAGGTTATAAGTAAAATTAGTATTAATCACATGCCCCAATTCCATATCTAGAAATAATTCAAAAAATTAAATCTCTGTCACAGTCTTTTGGATTTTCTATGAATTTTCCCTATTTGACTGAAGAGAGTTCTTTATGAGACAGAAATTTTCATCATTGTTTCCATAGAAAGTTAGTAAGTCAGGGAATAAATTTGTTATAAATGATACTTGAATGTAACACTTAATATAATATTATGTTCACTCGTTCTATCTTAATTCGATACGGAGTACCTTAAATATGTGGTAGTTGTTTCTGTCTTTACCCTCTTTTATTGAGGGTGTATTCCTCTTCTTTTTATATTACTAAATATCCCATAATACCACCGAATAATGTTCTTTTGGAATCGACCATATTTTTTTTTTTAGTTCCCCAGGAAAAACCTCCTTCAGTACAAATCTGATATTAAACTTTCTACATTCACTGCAAATGGTACGTCTTCCTTGTCCCTTTCCAAACTTCCACACGTTTGTACCGTAAATTTCTTGACTTTTGTCCGGTTATTCCTACTTCTCGCCTCTTTCCACCTTCGTCACTGTTGTCTCTCTCGACTTCTCTATTCCGGTCCTTCTTTGGACAAACCATGCAAGTCGGAACGTTATCCCTAGTTGACTTCCACTGACCCTCTATTATTTAGACGTACATCTAAATGTACAATTATATAAGTATAACAACTTCTGTGAAGATCTTCTTCTCAATTTTTCGACAACGACATCGAGTCCGTTTTCTACTACCATCCCTTTATTTCGACAGTGATTCTTACCTTCGTTTACTTACGTAAAATAAAAAATTTTTTAATTACCTATTATAAGTCACAGACTTTTATTCCCCCACACCTTTCTGCTTCATTAGTGTCTTAATTTCGAACTCGTCGTCATGTTTCGGGACCATATAGACCTTCTCACCTGATCAAGATCCTGTGACTATGTCCAGAAGGTCGGTTTCTCTTCGACGAGTGGACTGAAGTACGTCAAAATCTAATTGACGATTAGTTTGCACGAGAAGTTCCTCACATTCGGAAAGTACTTTTGGTTTTCAACTAGCCTTTGGATAGTTTTCTAGAGTCTCACTTTCCACTTTCGTACTTCTAAAACGTAACTTTACATGTAGTCATTTTTGTTCCTTGAAATATGGTAAGTAATTTCTACTTTCCCTTATTACATTATAAATTAACCCGAAACGGTTCAGAGGTAACAAAAAATATTTTAACCCCTGTGTTTAGGACTAGGTTGTTGTACCTTAGTGACATCTCCTTTCTATTTACTATAAGTTCCACTTGAGGTTCTTCATGGTTTTTCGTCTATTTTTTACTCGTATTAGACAAATATTACGATTGACTTTTAAAACACTATCGTTAAACGTTCATACTTTATAAATTTGTATCGTAGTCAGTAGAGAATTTATGCCAAACGTAGACAATCTACCGATTCCTCTCTCATATATAATAGGACTCTACTTTTTTTTTTTTTTTTCGGAGTCCTCCTTTTACGAAGGATGATGACCTCATAACCTCCTCTTAGTGACTTAGTACGTTTAATTGTACAACGTGTATTTAACTACAAGACAGAGTTTGGGTCGTCGTTAAGTACAAGTTCAGTCGTTAGGAGACTAAACTGAACGGTATCTTTTAAGTATTTTTTATGAGATTTCTTTTAACATCTGAATAATCGGGTTTTGTGACACTCACTGATCTTCGTCATTGTATCGGGATAGAACTCACAATGATTGTACACTTGTATGTGCAAAAAGATATTTTATTGACTTTTATCAAGGTTTACATTAGATATTCTGAACATCTATATCTTTCTAATACAAATTCTATACTAGATACTAACTGGAGAGTCTCTCTGAAGTTTAACATAGGTTATGAGTATCGTCGTAATAAATGTTAACGGTTCTTTATAATTATCTTCGTTAGATTCAAAGGTAGTTCTCTATTTACATGTTTCTTCTACACCACATGTGTGTGTGTGTGTGTGTGTGTGTGTGCGTGTGTATATGTGTGTTTGTCACCTTATGATGAGTCGGTATTTTTCATATTTTTAAAACGGTAAACGTCGTTGTACCTACCTGAACCTCCCTTAATACGGGTCACTTTATTTAGTCTTTCTCTTTATTTTCATAATATACTATAGTAAATGTACAGACTAGATTTTTTATTTTATTTCATCACTTATATTGTTTTGTCTTCGTCTGAGTGTGTATTTCTCTTATTTGATCACCAATGGTCACCTTTCTGTCTTCCCCCCGACATATCCTCATCCGAGAATTTTTATATACGATTTATTATATGTAATAACATATATAAGTACGTAGTATGGTTTAGTATGACTGATCAATGACTTTACGACTAAGACATGTTGGGTTTTGTCATTGAATCGTTAAGACGTTCAACGCTTTTTGTTTCCTGAGGTCTTTTAAGGTTTCAAAATGATCGTAACATTGATAGTCCCTATCTTCTTTTTTTTTTTAGGTCGTGGAAAAGTTGTAATTAAATTACCCAAACAAACGTTACTTTATAATTCTGATACCGACCTTTAAACAATCCGAACCCTTATTATTCAATTTTTTCGATTTATTGGAATATAGATCCAAACCTTCACCTTTCTTTGTTCGGTCGATTTTTCGATTTTTAGATGTCACATTAAGACTTTTTATGAAACAATGATAAACCTTTGAAGGTATCGAGTCTTCTGTCTTTTTTGTAAGAGATACGGGATGGTGTGTCTGTCTGTATGCTCCAAGATAAAGATCTTATTTATTGGTCAGTAATATTTTCGGACTGTTTGATCTCACGGTAAACGATGAAAAATTTCACCCAAGTCAAATTAAGGATTCACTCTCGACCCTACCTCTTCTCCACATGAGAGATGAAAAAACGTAAGGTTATGAAGTTATTTCATAAAGTATTCTCAAATAAAAGAAGTAGTAACAAATTTAACAGGGACTCTTCACACTTGTTTGTCTTTTTTTGTCGGGTTTGAGATATGTTTTTGATTTGTTGAGTCTAAAATGTTTCCGTTTTTTCAAAAGGGGACGACAACTCCTTGTTAATAGTCTTTTGTTAAATGATTTTGAAACCACTACTGTGGTAACTTGTGACGTTATAAAAAATACCAAAATTGTGACTTTATAAAGTACTACAAAATTACATTTTCAATACATAGTGCGAAATTAAAACCTTTCTTAATGTAATTTTGTCGTTTTTCGTAAGAGTTATTCTTTAAACAAAACAAAACTTTACTATTTTATTGGAACCAGGAGATAAGTAAGGATTAAAAATTGTGATAAGGATTGTAAAGTTTATGTGTCACTTTAAAATCCGACTTTATAAAGATTAAATACGGAACGTAACAATTTCGTATTGTTCAACTTGTCATCCCCGAAGGGTCCACCGTGTCACCGTTTGTTAGACGAGCGGTTACCTCCTCTGTGTTCTCTACGTCCAAGTTAGGGACCCAGTCCTTCTAGGGGACCTCTTCCTTTACCGTTGAGTGAGGTCATAAGAACGCACCTTTTTAAGGCACCTGTGTCCTCGAACTACCCAATGTCAGGTAACCTGTGTTGACCCGTGTGTGTGTGTTTGATGTTCTACTTTACCATTTCCTTATACTAGTTCAAAAATTAAGTCAAAAAACGAAATGAGAGAAGATAAGTTCCTTAGGGGGGTAGGAAGACGACAATATACAATTGACGTGAGACGAATGAAATAATTGAGAACAATAGAGTCATGACATTAGACAGAAGTTACTCTCACTTTCCTCTCTCAAGAGACTAAGGGCAGTACCAACGATTCTGGTCTTGTGAATTGACAAAAAGAGGTTAGGTTCGTGTATAGAAGTCGTAGGTCTGTCATCTTCTATTGACCCCGAAAGAAAATGGTCAAACTTATGAACTGTTTCGAGGAGACGTAGTGTTGATTCATTCGTCAATGAGTAGGGTCGAGTTCCGAAGAGGTCGTTCGACCTTGGACGGTAAAGACTCTTACCACGTAAGAATTACGTTGTGGGTGGAAACCAATTCACAGGATGGGTTCCGGACACCAAACAAAAGAAGAAATTTTTAACAAAAAAATAAAACATAACCCCATCCCGATGGGACTACTGAGTGTCCGTTTCTTGGGTGGACGGTTACGTGTTCTGTGTCCTCTGCCCCCAGATAGGGACACACCCTTCTAGGGGACCTCTTCCTTTCCCGGTGGGTGAGGTCATAAGAACGGACCCTTTAGAGTATTTGTCTCCTCGATGTCGGGTACCCCACTGTTTCTCAGCCTGTGTTGAATTCACTGACTTACTATTATCGGTAATTTGTCGTAACCCTGTCAAAGTCCATTTGTCACTTCCCTGAATCGATATGTACATCACATAGGTGGGAGGGAGTTTGACGGGAGGGGTCCCGGGTAGAAGTCAACACTGAAGGGTCACATAGGAAAATACCTAAAAAGTATGAAAAACCAGATAACTTTCAAGAGACTGAATAAAAGGTTATGTTAAGATTTAACTTAAGATACATAAATAAAAGACCAGATAGGTCCCTAAACTCCAATATTGTCCCTATAATGACACACACGAACCAAATAGTGTTCCTTATCTTTTACACATTAAAAGGAGAGTGTTATTTTAAATTATAGTTCACATTCAAATTTAATACTTTCCCCTATATTTTTGAGAAAGATTACAAGAGCGATGAGACCTTTGAATGATAACGACGAACGTAATCACAATAGAAATCCTATGTCTTGATTACAAAATGAAAGAGTTTTACTATAAGAGTAGAGAAGGTTCATTTGTTTTATTCTCCAAATAGAACTTTACAAAGACATATGACCTTTTGTACATTTATTTTGATATTTTGACTTATACTCCATCCTCTTGTCAGTTCCCTAGACTTTATTTACTTTATACTCCTCCTACTCACCATGTTTTTGCACCCTCTTATTCTTTATACATTGGGTCGATAGTGTCTCGACATACAGTCTATAAAGGTGTTCTTCTACTGTCCCTTATGACTACTCCACAGACTATAAAAACCTAATTTTAAGAAAGTATACTTAGATATAGAAGAAGTACTTCCTCATACTACCTATTTTATCATGTGTCCCCAAGATTAGGGGAAAGACAGTAAACTAGAACCCTTTTAAATGAAATGACGAAAGACGAAGTCTAAAAAGTAGACATTGACTCAGGGGATGGAGTTTGATAGGAATATTCCTAATCTGTCCAAGGAAATATGTCTGTCGATTTTTGATGTGGGTTCACGACTTGTGACATTAATTATAATAATTACGATGACCCCGACTAAAAATTAAGAGTCTTCAAGTGTTTTGAGTTCTTACCCCCACCTCCCTTCGGATATTTGAGGTTCGTCCATCTGGAAGTCCAAGTATCAGAACAACAACAACAAGTTAGTGATTCGACACAGGTTGAGAAACACTGGGGTGCCTGACGTCGTACGGTCTGAAGGTACAGGAAGTGATGGAGGGCTTCAAACGAGTTTGAGTACAGGTAACTCCGCCACTACGGTATTGTCAGGATTGATTCACTTTAAAATATATCCTGTTCAATGGATTTTTATAAAACCCCTACCCGATTGATTTATTACATTCTCTATATTTGAACGAACTTTTTCAGTTCGTTACCTCCGTGTCTGTATCTCTTGTCTAAACGCCTGATCTCACCCTTCCTCTCCCTGCCTGGTTCACTCTCTCATTGTGACTTAGTCGTACATGTAAGTCAAGTCAAGTCAGTGAGTCAGTACAGGCTGAGAAACGTTTGGGTACTTAACGTCGTGCGGTCCGGAGGGACAGGTAGTGGTTGAGGGTCTCAAGTGAGTTTGAGTACAGGTAGCTCAGCCACTACTGTAGGTCGGTAGAGTAGGTGACAGCAGGGGAAGAGGAGAACGGGGGTTAAGGAGGGTCGTAGTCCCAGAAAAGGTTACTCAGTTGAGAAACGTAGTCCACCGGCTTCATAACCTCAAAGTCCAAGTTGTAGTCAGGAAGGTAACTTGTGGATCCTGACTAGAGGAAATGCTACCTGACCAACTTATAGGAACGTCAGGTTCCCTGAGAGTTCTGAGAAGAGGTTGTGGTGTCAAGTTTTCGTAGTTAAGAAGCCGTGAGTCGAAAGAAGTGTCAGGTTGAGAGTGTAGGTATGTACCGGTGACCTTTTTGGTATCGGAACTGATCTACCTGGAAACAACCGTTTCATTACAGAGACGAAAACTTATATGATAGATCCAACCAGTATTGAAAGGAAGGTTCCTCATTCGTAGAAAATTAAAGTACCGACGTTAATGGTGTACAATTTATCTGTCTGTCACCCTTAAACGACATACTGTGTCCCTCGAGTTTGGACCACGAGACACTGGTGGATGTCCCCACCCTACCCCACTCTTCACCTTCCCTCCCAGTTCTTCCTCCCCTGTACACATATGGATACCGACTAAGTACAACTACATACCGTCTTTGATTGTGTTATAACATTTCGTTGACAGGAGGTTAATTTTAAAAAAAAAAAAAATTTCACTTTGAAAGGGAGGGAGGGAGAGGGAGGGAGACTCAGGTTTTCCTCCCACCCTACTACACCCTCTTACTGTAAGATTGTACATATGATAGTACATTCTTAACTTAGCGGTCAGATACAGACTACGTCCTATGTCGTACGAACCTCGACCACGTACCCCTACTGGGTCTCTCTACAATACCCCTCCCTCCACCCTCCCCCCAAGTACAAACCCTTGCGTACATTCTTAATTTCTAAAATTTTAAATTTTTTATTTTTTTATTTATTTTAATTTTTTTTATTTATTTCACTTTGAAAGGTGACTTTCATCTCGAGACAACCGAGTCTACCATTTCTTAGACGGTTGTTATGTCCTCTGGGTACAAGTTAGAGACCCAACCCTTCTAGGGGAACCCTTCCCTTACCGATGGGTAAGGTCGTAAGAACGGACCACTTAGGGTACCTGTCTCCTTGGATCGTCCGATGTCAGGTACCCCAACGTTTGTGCTGAATCGTTGATTGTGAAAGTTACTCTTCTAGTACTTTTTCTGGACACCACTGTGTATATAAAACCCGAAGGGTCCATTACGATCACCATTTCTTGAACGGACGGTTACGTCCTCTCCATTCTCAACACCTAAGTTAGTTAGGTGTCCATCCCTTCTAGGGGACCTCTTACCGTACCGTTGGGTGAGGTCGTAAGAACGGATCTCTTAGAGTACCTTTCTTCTCGGACTACCCAATGTCAGGTATCCCGCCGTTTCTCAGCCTGTACTGACTTCACTGAATCGTGTGTACGTGTGTAAAATGGCTTTACAAATGAAAAGATAATATTAAAAACCATAGATATAAAAGAATATTTATTAATTGATTCTTTACATAAAGATCATATATAAAATGATCTTATATAAGTTCTGATAAAAATTCTTTCTTCCAGACGAATGAAATATCAGTAATCGTTCATTTTACAAACTTAAACTTGATAAGAATTTATCGTTTTATAAATATGTAGTAGAGTCAGTCCTAATCGTTTGTTAAAATAACTACTTAGTTTCATTTGTTACGATAAATTCGTTAATCGTTATGAAACTTTTTGTTTTTGTTTTTTTGTTTTTTGGAGGTGTCTTCATAGTTTACTAAAGGTAACTATTTGTAAAATATTAACAATAATACTCTGTCATTAATTTAACGAAATAGTGAACGTTCTTTTTATCAGTTTTCTACTACACTCTCAAAATTAACGGGGTAGTGTAGTAGGTCATATGCAATTACCTTACGACGACGACGACGACGATTCAGCGAAGTCAGCACAGGCTGAGACACACTGGGGTATCTACCGTCGGGTGGTCCGAGGAGACAGGGACCCTAAGAGGTCCGTTGACCTCACCCAACGGTAACGGAAGAGGTTACGCACTTTTACTTTTCACTTTCACTTCAGCGAGTCAGCACAGGTTGAGAATCGCTGGGGTACCTGGCGTCGGGTGGTCCGAGGAAGTAGGTACCCTAAAAGGTCCGTTCTCATGACCTCACCCGACGGTAATTACCTTATCAACAAATTATAAGACTTTGACCCACCTTTTGTGTCTTCTTGTACGTTTACACAAGACAAGAGTGTCGTGCTGGGAACCTATACATTTTATCGAAATTGTAATTTCGAGATTAAAACGTAAGGTTTTTAGATTTATGTGAAGTCAGAATGTTTTTAATCATTTTAGAAGTGTCCTTACAATACGGATTAGTGGAATGTATTCCAATGGACCTCAATGACTACTATTGAATGTATTTGCCTAGTTAAAGATACGAAATAATTTAACGAGTGAGTGACTGTACCAAAAGTTTTAGTTTTATTTTTACGTAAGTCAGGTTTACATAAAGGATAGAATACAGGTTTTCATCTTCAGAAAAAGAACTAAATCGATGTATTGGGTTGACTCCTACACGTTAGTTATAGAGGTATGTATAAAGTCCTATAAAATACTTCATAGAAGAAGTCCATATTAAGAAATAAGTGAATGATGGGAAAAGGGAGTATTCAGTTTTCTATGACTTAGGAACTTTAATTAATGAATAAAAATTTTTGTGATACGATACATTTAGAAGATAGTCTAAATAAATTACACGATTTTAAATGGTTTTTTTAGAAAAATAAGGGTGGTAATATTTTCATCATTTACGAGAAACCTGGGCGACATGAAATTTTTACAATCTTTCTCATTTTAATTTGAGTGGTGACGATTGTAAATTCACGGAAATGAAAATCACAAATTATAATTTCCAACTTCCAACGGTCTATATCACAACTCTAGAATGACATCTATGTCGACACACAGGATCAAAGTGAGAAAGTGAGAGAGAGAGGTCAAAAAGAAAAAGAAAAAGTAAAATATTGATGTCAGATACGTCAGTGTTTCTTAGTCTGTCCCGAGCTCACTGATTGTTTGATGGTAACAAGGGAGTTTCCGTGGATGATATAAGTCCTATTACAGTTTGGGGAATGTACAAGGGAATAGCAGACAAGGTAAATTGGAGAAGAGACAGGAGAGAGGAGAGGTGGAGAGTGGTCAGGGTACATGAGAAACGAAGTCGACTTGACTTGATAACTATGAAAGTAAAGAGGGTTACTTGATACGAAGGAGTGTTCGTGACCCTCCCAGGTAACATGTGAGGAAAGGAAGACGACTCGTAAGTGAGAGTCGATAAAGGAAGTTCACCCCAAGAGATCGTATGGGGTTTTTATCCGGGACCCTGGGATGTTTCTTGTGGTCGTCATAGTACACTGGAGGGATATCACCCTGTTTGTGGTAGAGGGGGTTTAAGTACAGGTGAGTCTTGGAGTCGTACACTGGAATAAAACTTTGTCACAGAAATGTCTACATTAATCAAGTTCTATAACTCCACTTTAGTAAAACCTAAATCCTATCTGGGATTTAGGTTACTGACCATAAAAGTATTCTTCTCCTCTCCTGTGTGGGTCTTTGTGTCCCTTCTTCCGGTACACTTCTACCTCGGTCTCTCCCCTCCATCGTCGGTATCCGGTTCTTTCTGGTAGTCGGTGGTCTTCGACCTCCTTTGTGTCGTCCTACGAGGGAATCTTAGAAACCTCCTGTGTACTGGGAGACTGTGGGTCTAAAGTCTGAAGATCGGAGATCTTAAAAACAACAGAATTCGGTGAGTCAAACATCGAGAAAGAATGTCATCGAGATCCTTTGATGCTATCGAGACCAAGATCTGAAAGACGTTATATAATTAACAATATATATAAAGTCAAAAGTGATTCTGAGATATGTTTCGTTTTTGCCTAAGATAACAAATATCGAAATACAAGTGACGAATCCTGTCGTGAATCGTGTACCGTCTGTTATTTGTATGCATATTTTCTTTCTTGTTTACTTTAAAAGTATTCTCATCTATAGATAATTCTGGACTCGTTGTAATGATAAATTAGATACGATTAAAATGACCGTTTTAGAAATAAGAGACTCAAAAAACGACAATCTCAAACTATGAAAAGCTTACTGTCAAGACTTCTTTCCGAAATCTTTGTAGTTAACAAAAATGAACGGGATGAGGGGTAGAATCAGGATTTTGAGACTTTAAGAAAAACCCTTGGATGGGAGAGGTGTACGATCGTCAGAGTCCTCTTAACAATTAGTTCACGGTACCAAGGACCGTCTCCCGTTTACTAACTTTGGGTCGGTACGTGTGACCGAAACACTTACATTCTTCTTATCGTAATTTGGTGTAATAACCAGGTCTAAATCGAGGTACCGTCATGAAAAGTGTCAGAGAGAGGTGAAGGACGAGAGGTCTAGGGACCTTTACGAGACCTAGGACAGAAAGGACCCTTGACAAAAAGACTAATGGGAGACTAAGGTACTCGATTGAGTATAGGAAAGTTGTTTTATGAAAAAACGAATTTCATGTGTCTTGAGGAAAGACAATGAACGTTTTATTCTTGACATTAAATATCTCTGAGCAGTTGATATCTACACTAATTATAATTGTGTACCTTGTCTGACGAACATATTTCTCTACAACTGGTAATGTCCACCGTAAACTAGTTTTAAAAATGTCAAATCTGGCAGTCCGGTGACTTGACTACTTGATGCGTTAAGTTTTGAGTAGTAAATTGTTAAAGGAAAAGACTCTATCGGTGAAAGTAGAGAAGTAAGTAACGTGTATTAATACATTTAGTAAGTAAATAAAGATAGAAGTACACATTTTTTTAGGAAAAATTTCTTAGAAAAACGATTCGATTTAAAACAGTTATATCTAATACGAGATTTTCGTTCTATTTAGTAAAACATTTCTTACAATTGAGAACCCCTTGGAAGTCTCCATTTTTTTTTTTTTTTCGGTCTTACAATAAAGATTTATAAATTCCGAAACTATATGATATATTATGGGAGTAGTGTATTTATTAAGCAAATTCGATTTTCGGGTATCTAATGGTTAGACATTGTATCTCTGATTGTATAAACTATTTTTTGGTGAAAGGGACAAAAGTGATAAAGTAAGTTTATCGTTAAGTAAGTACTTATTTGGTAAACAATGTTAATGTATAATGTATCTATATGTTTCGTAAAAAGGGAAACAGAGAAGTAATTTACTTTTGATTACAATTATAATATGTCCATTACTAATTAAACTTATAGTAATTAATAATCTTACTTTCATACAAAATGTGTATGTCTACATGATTTACATTTAAACAGTACATGTCAGTTTCCAGTTACTACCATTTTACCGAAAGAAGTCAAAGACGTTTGTCGAATTTCTACTAAAGGAAACCATAAATTTACCACTAATTCGTATTGTGTAGACGACTTATGCTAAACCTATACGAGAGGTGACTCCGTGAAGGGGTCTCCGTAAGAAGTCTGTTCTCGTGATAATCAGAATGAAGTCAAGTCAAGTCAAGTCAAGTCAAATCAGCGAGTCAGTACAGGTGGAGAAACACTGGGGTACCTGACGTCATGCGGTCCGAAGGGTCAGGTAGGTGGTCGAGGACCTCGAATGAGTTTGAGGAAAAGACGACGAAAGAATTGTAACGTAACGTAAAAACAGTAGATAAAGAAGATGAAGAATAGAAGGGATGTGAAGGATAGATTATATTATATTTGAGATACTCCTACATGGAAAATTATGAGAATTCGATGTAATGTCGGTGTAAGTTTAGATTTGAAATATATCCCGGAGTTTTGACTTTGAGAAAAAAGTGAAAAGACTGAGGATGAAGAGGGTGTGTAAATGTGACTTGTACAGAAACACAAATAAGATGGGAAATTGATAGGTCAAAACGAGGTTGTAACTAATCAGGTATCAAAAGGAAAGAGAATGTACACAAAGGTAGAATTTCCTCAGACATTCAAATCAGTAAAATAACGACAACGTTCGGAGAAGAGAAGTAGAAAGTAGAAATTGTAATCAAATGTTGTCTACTTTTGAATAAGACACGACCGGTAACATAATCCGTAAGACGTCCCACGAGACCAATGTTTTTGTTTGTGTGTGGATAGACTAATGACCTTTTTCTCTTAGGGTCTCTGTCCATTCGTTTTTACTTTCTTGTATTATATAGACCTTTCGAAATATGTTAAAAGATCTGGATATAATTCCTTACTAATTTCTATGTGAAACCTAAAATCTTCAGTTCTCGGTCAGGTGTATTCCTTTAATACATTAGGGTGAACTTAAAAGTTTTCAGTGAAACGTCGTTTTCCAAACTTCTCCTTTACGAGTTTTTGTCTGTCTCGTGAAATCCCAATATGATGATGAAGATCTTTCTGTATGATTACCCTATCTACTATTTTTAAATTCCTTATCTTACTTTTTCTGACCAATTATATAATTTTCCAATACTCATAATTCTTTTTTTCGACTTTAAGTTTAATTCAAAAGGTTAAACTGATAGGTTTACTTAGTGTTAAGATTAGTTTCTCAATCCTTTATGTTTTTATTTCTAGCACTAAAAATTCTTACACTCTATTGCTGAGATTACCAGACCGATATGTCTACGTAGTTTATAGTTCGTTTACCTCCCTAAGCCTTTAGATTATCTTATCGTTCTGAGAGTCTACCGAAGACGGAGGACTATAAGTACGGAAAAACACTGGGGGACGGTGACTTACTCCAGATCTAGATACTACGTAAAGATTTTATATTTTCTGATGTCTTTTCCCACCATATAATCAAAGGGTGTCGAAGGTATTGTTTGGTGGTGTTTGACCCACTGATTTTTGTTGTCTTTAAGTAAGTAAGTATCAAAACTACCTGTTCTCAGTCTAACTCCACAGTCTTTCTGATGTGGAGGAGACTTCCCAGATTCCCTCTAAAATAAGAACGGAGAAGTCGACCATCACCACGGTCCGTTAGGATCTAACACCAATGTAGTATGGTCAGGAACGGAGACTGAGGTGTCTTGGAAGAAAGAAGAGATACATATGGAGAATTCCTATGTACAATAATCTAAATTTCGAGTAGATCAATTAGGTCCTACAAGGGTGAGTTCTAGGAAATAAATTAAGGTAAATAGAAACATTCGGAAATAAGACAAAGGTTTATGACAGAGTAAGTGTTTATTGTGTCCAATCCTGAACTCGATAGAAAAATCTCCGACGACCCTCGGTGGTGCCCTCTAGGGTGGATACTGTTCCAGTACACCTTGTCTTGACAATTCGTTCCGAAGTCCTGAGTTGCCCGAGAGATCCGAAAGAACTCGTAGATGGGGTTTTGGTCTTAGACAGACAAAATGATAAAGTACTGAAAGTGATTGAGGAGACTGTAATTTTCCCCCGATAGGGACTGGTGGAAAGAGACCTCTTTTAGTTGGATCCCGATATCGATTGTTCAGAGAACCTGTACTCTTTTTATAAAGTTTAGTTTGGGGGAGACAATCGTAAGATCGAACGAACCGTCCAGACAGGTCTGAGAACGTCGATACGTACACTAATAAACGTCGGAGGGTTGACACTCTCCGTACCCTTCGGATTTTGTAACTCGGAAAGTTTCTCAATTTTTGATAATGTCATCACGACCACATCCTAAAGTAATAACCCGGTTACGAAAAACGATTCAAGGGTATAGGGATTAGGTGACACGTGCACCCTCACGTAATCAATTGTATCAACCTTTCATTCTTTTTGTTCACATCGGAACTTTAATTTATGTAGTCTGAAAACTCGATTAACCAAGAAAGAACATTGAGTGACGTGGAAACGAGACACTCTTTACATTGAACAAATTATGAAAGACTCCGACTGTATCTAATCCTTATATTTCTTTTTTGTGAAACTCCCTTTTATTCAAAAGACCAACTCGTCGGAAATAGTTTTCTCCTAGTATTTTACAAGTGTCCGGAGGTTCCGGTCTTCTATTACATGCGTTATAACAGATACCCTTTCCAAACGTCTTTTTTAGGACCAAAACTTTTTCTGTTTTGTCTACATTACAGACCCGACTGAGACATACTGAAACGTTGCAAGTAAAGGGAGATACGTATTCTGTTCCATATTTTGATGGAAAATTTTTATTTCGATAACCCGGAGCGAGCTTCTTCGAACCAGTGGGGGTACAAAAAGGAAAAAAGAGAAAAAAAGAGAGAATGAAAGAAAAAGTCCGACTAGGGAACCTTGTGTCTCCGAGAGACACAAGTGAAAAGACGGACCCGAAGATTCTGAAATAATCGAAAGATACATTTGGTTTTTATAGTCGGGGAAAGAGAGGAGACAAAAGAATAGATGTTATATGAAAGGAATAGAGAGAGATTTAGTAGGCGGTTGCGACAAAAAGGAAGTCCAAGGGGACCTAGGACGCCGCCGATCTGGGACTGTTCTCCGGTAGTAATTTGATGGTGTTTACCTTACTGTGAAGGATCTAAACCAATATCCCCTTGGGCCAAAGGTAGTACCTACGAGTGAAAAAAGAGAGAGAACCTAACGAACGGGGTCTCTTTCGATCGAAATTAAAGTACCTTCGTTGGGATAACTCTCTCCGGGAGGTACCGACTCAGACCTCACCTGAGAAGTCGGTGTCGATTCGACACTTTACTGATAACGACGTCTCCTGGATCTCGGTTTTTGGAGTCGATTCGACACGGGTCTAAACATCAGGTGTCTTTTGACACTCTATTATGTATTCACGACAAAATTCGACGATTCAAAATTTCACTAAATAGTGTCTCTCTGTCTGTTGATTGTACTTCGAGTGTTTTAGTAGATTCGATCCCGTCCTTACTACTTCTGTTTAATACCTTTACCTAAGTTAAAACGTACATTCTTTATAAATGTCTCATAGATATTTTGGTTGTAACACCACTCGAAATAAATCTCACTTAAATATAGACCTTACTATTTACTACTGAGTTAAGAGTTCTTAGAATCAGAGTCCTTTAATATCTGTTTTGGTGTTACGTACCATGTTGACTCCTTACAAATTATTCGCCACAATTCCAAGTAGTCACCGTTGTCTAGACCAGAGTCTATGTTTTTAATCCTTTCTGAAGGACCTCTTCAACTTAAGAATTGAAGATGTTTGAATAGATAAATATTGAAACATAATCGTTTCAAGGGAAAGGAAAGTTGTTACGTTTTAAATTCGGTGGAGATTCACCATTTCTATTAAAAGGACAGGTAATGTGATTCTGAGGATATTATTTAAATGAATTCGAGAATCCCGTCCTTGTATGTAAGTGAAAACTCTGACGACGACGACGACGACGACAATTCAGTGAAATCAGCATAGGTTGAGACACGCTGGGGTATCTGTCGTCGGGTGGTCCGAAGGGATAGAGACCCTAAGAGGTCCGTTCTTGTGACCTCACCCAACGGTAAAGGAAGAGGTTATGTACTTTCACTTTTCACTTTCACTTAAGCGAGTCAGCACAGGTTGAGAAGCGCTGGGGTACCTGACGTCGGGTAGTCCGAGGAGACGGGTACCGTAAAAGGTCCGTTCTCATGACCTCACCATCTTTACGATTTAATATATGTATCATTTATATATATATATATGTGTATATATATATACATATATATATATATGTGTGTGTGTGTGTGTGTTACCGATACTTAGTTTAGTCCAGAAATGAATACAAAATAAACCACATTGAATAAAAATGACAATAGTATAAACATTAAAATTTCTTTGAGTGTAGTGAAAAGTATCACTTATTTACTTAGGAGTTAATTAATATATTCCTTAACGTTACTTTAAAATTTTACGACTCACGGAATCGTTTCTATACCCGTTTTTTGTACTTTCATTCCGTTGTGGTTTGGATAATAAAATGGGTGTACTTTTAGGGTCGGTCCGGAGGGACAGGTAGTGGTTGAGGGTCTCAAATTAGTCTGAGTGCAGGTAGCTCAGTCACTACGATAGGTCGGTAGAGTAGGAGACAGCAGGGGAAGAAGAGGACGGGGGTTAGGGAGGGTCGTAGTTTCAGAAAAGGTTACTCAGTTGAGAAGTGTACTCCACCGGTTTCATGACCTCAAAGTCGAAATCGTACTCAGCAAGGTTTCTTTAGGGTCCCGACTAGAGGAAGTCTTACCTGACCAACCTAGAGGAACGTCAGGTTCCCTGAGAGTTCTCAGAAGAGGTTGTGGTGTCAAATTTTCGTAGTTAAGAAGCCGAGAGTCGGAAGAAGTGTCAGGTTGAGAGTGTAGGTATGTACTGGTGACCTTTTTGGTATCGGAACTGATCTGCCTGGAATCAGTCGTTTCATTACAGAGACGAAAACTTATATGACAGATCCAACCAGTATTGAAAGGAAGGTTCCTCATTCGCAGAAAATTAAAGTACCGACGTCAGTGGTAGACGTCACTAAAACGTCGGGTTTTTTTATTTCAGTCGGTGACAAAGGTGACAAAGGGGTAGACAAAGGGTACTTCACTACCCTGACCTACGGTACTAGAAGCAAAAGACTTACAACTTGAAATTCGGTTGAAAAAGTGAGAGGTGAAAGTGAAAGTAGTTCTCCGAAAAATCAAGGAGAAGTGAAAGACGGTATTACCACCACAGTAGACGTAGAGACTCCAAGAACTATAAAGAAGGCCGTTAGAACTAAGGTCGAACACAAAGAAGGTCAGGTCGCAAAGAGTACTACATGAGACGTATAGGTGGTGTAATGGTGACGGAATAAAATGTAAATGTGATAAAAGTGATGTCCATTTCAAAGTGACCAAAGAACGAACTTAAGAACGTTTCAGATCTTTGTGACAAAAGTACATATTGGCATTATTCTGAACTACAGAAACCTTTTTGTCATAATCAGTTATTGGACCATAGATGTAGAGTTATATCGATCAATGGATAGTCAGAATGGAACTCATACTGAGTCAACAATGAGACAGTACCACATAAGGGAAAAAAAAAAAAAAACGGTACATACAGATTGATATTCACGGAGTTTTCACTCCTAATATAGAAGAAGTAGAAAAAAGAAATGTCAGGGATGGTATCACGGACCGTTTATTGTTCACAAATTTGTCTACAACTACTTTTATTTTGTCTTTTCGGATGTTTAACAAGGGGGAGGGAAACCTAAACGAAAGGTAATCAGATTGTGTGTATAGTGAGGGTCTAAATAGAAGAATCTTATTTCGTGTCTAGTAGAATAAGGGGACGTTGACAGGGAGTAACATATTACTACTTTATATTTACGGTTTCAAGTCCTTAGGTTCAGTGCTTGTATAAAGATTAGTGAGACGATATAGATGAGATAAAAGGTTAAAAGACTCATGGGGGTCCGAAAGGGTCGAGACATAGATACGTGATTAACTGGGAGATAAATTTACAAGTGGACAGTTTAGGATGGAGGTTATTTTTCGTGTTGAGTTGACCAGAGAGTAAACGCTTCCCAAGTCAAGGGTTCGACTTTCATAGTAATAGTTGTTAGTGCGAAAGGAAAATGAAGAAAGAACCGTGAATTATGTAGGATAGACACGGATTTCATGACCTTATATAAACGAAAAAGTAGTATAAAATAACTTTTAATATTCTTCTTTCGTTGATCGTTGATAAAAATACAAAAGGACGGGGATTGTAGGTAATAGTGGTGGTAGTATGTTAGTTATTAGTTTATTAGTGTCACGAACTCGACTCACTTTATTACAAAAGTGGTCTATAATTAGTTTATTTACATATGAAGTGACAGTAGATATTTATTACATGAAAATCTGTCACACTTTCCTAACACGTGTATATTATAAGTGAAAGGAAGATCCGAATCAACACATTCCCTGTTTGACCGACTTATGTACACTCATCTCCTACGATGACGAGCGTTGGTTTTAAATCTTAGAATTGAATCAAAAAACGTAAAAATTAAGTTGTGTTTGATCTAAATAATCCCTTTAACAAACTTACGTTTTGAGATTTAGTCACCCAGTTGTTTATAAAAGTTTTTTCTGATTACTTTTGATATTGAGTAATAGTGGAAGATCTCCATTAAACTCGTTATACTTATTTTTCGAAATTTTTGTAATATCAGAAACTTGGTCACTACGATTAAAATCATTGAGATGAGTACGTTTTACTCGTGTTAAATATAGTTAAATAGATATTTCTATAAGAGACTTATTATTTGGGTTAGATTTTTGTAAAATTTGGTACATACGAATATAAATTGTCTATTTTACCCTTTATACTTGTAATTAAGTATAAGAGTTTATCTTGTTTTGTCTGAACAATGTTTTTGTTATTTCTGTAAGTTGTTTTTTATGTGTATGATTAATCAGGTTGTAACAAATTTCCCTTTTTAGTTGTTTTATTTTTTGTTCACTATATCTTGTTTTATTATTTTCTTCAATAGAAATCTCTTGTCTGTAAGTACTAAAGTTAAAATAAAACGAAAATACATAAAATGGTAAAACGAGTTATTTTGACAGAAGAATTTGTTAGACACGTTTTATTTCTGTAGAAAATATCAAAACTTAGTAAAAAGTTTTAGTACCATTCATATCTCTACTCGTTAGTGAATAAGAATGGACCCATCCATACAAGTTTATGTCAACTTTCTTATACGTCTGTGAACTGAAAGTTAATATGTCGACGGTAAGTTTAAGAGGAAACCAAAGAAAAGAGAACACATATGGTCTACCTTAGTGTGTATTGATTTTTACTTTACTTTTAACCTGAATTACCTCCATTAGTTATTAATGTAAATACCCATAAGATTAAATCTATAATATTACAACGAGATTTTAAGATTAACGTAAAGAACACTTTCAAGTTCTTTCAATGGGTTATTATCCTTTTGGTACCATTTCGTAGATTAAAAAAAGCTTTTTCGTCTCATTATCTAACGATCTTTTCCCGTTTATTATTCTAACGATCTATTACTCAATTTACAAAATTAAGTACCTATACAATGATAATTTTGTCACTACCAACGAACTGTCATATGGGGGAGAGAGCGAGTCCGACATACTGTTGAGCCGGGTCGACAGAGGAGGTGAATAATCGATTACTCTGATTGGTTCGCGTATGAGACAGGGACTAATTCTTCCACTTTGTTTCAACATCTTTCGTGATTGGATACAAAAAGTAAAGTGAAGTTGACGATACCTCTTCGTAAACCCCTCGAATAGGAAGGTAAATAAGAGTACGATATTGATCTTCTCTGTATCGTCGAGCAATTCTAAAAATGCAAAAATAAGGTTGCCTGTTTTTCCTTTTCAGGAAGGTCTACGTCGTCGTATTTAATACGGAAGGGAATTAAGGTAGTAAATTTTACCTGGAGATTGTGTTTAAGTTTATCGTCTTTTTTTTTTTTAAATCTCATGTCATAAAGAAGAACGGTTTTGTCGTTTTTGTCACGAAAAACAACTCCTCCTCCCCTTCGTGTTCATGATTTCGTATGGATTGAGTAGACAAGTCGGAGGGAGGTATTGAGATTATGTCTGGTGACCATTTCGGTCTGGATATAAAAAGTGAAAAAGTTTAATATCTGATTTCTACCGAGAGTTTATGAAATAAAGACGGAGAGACATAGACTCAGTAGATTTATAAGACTTTGTTAAGATTGAATCGATTTTAAAAGAAATCTTCGAACAAATAGATAAACAAGTGACATAAGAAAAAGTAAAAGATTGTACAAATCTCTATTTCTTTTTTCCGTAGACTCAAATACTTCGTGGTCTCTGTTTGAAACCCCGTTATTAAGTTCACTTTTTCGAATAGACCTTCTATGATTCCGTCATCGCATATCAGTCTAGTAGTTGTCGTAGACCGTCTCTTCCGTTGTTAACATTTTGGACTTAATTTTATACGCGTCCTATATAAAATTCCGGTAAATACCTATGAGATATTAAAATCACTTTTTGGACACATAGATGGGTTACTACGACGACAAATAATTTAGTAACGTACTATACAAGAATTCTAACTGAGTCCCATATATTTACTATACTAAGTGGAAATAGAAAGGACTTTTTCTATTTCGACGTAATAGTTCATGAAGGTCGAAACTTTTATCTAGACAAGTTGGACTTGTCCTTTAAAGTTTGCACCGTATCGATTTACCATTGGTACTTTATTACGGTACTAAAGGTTTTACTAATTGGTCCAGTAAAAAAAAAAGAGAAAGAAAACAGACACAACCCGTTCCTCTTCGTTTTTTCCTCTGTTTTGAGAAAAAATCGTATTACCGACAAAGGGATATATAAAATACACTTATAATTAGATTACCATACTTTAATCTTTAGTCGGTTCTATTGTTCATTAAAACAATTTTTTTTAGTATAAGGTTGTAATGTCGTTTCATTTATAAAAGGAATTTTGCCAATTAAGTACAATAGGGGTGTCGAAAATAAAAGAGTCTAACTGACTTTAGGTGAAATTGACACCTTTTATGAAAGTTGGATTTTATAAAATACATTACACTGTCTTATTTCTTTTCGTATTTTTATGGGTGTAGTTTTTTGTTCTTACTTGAAAACGGATGAAGAAAGAAGAACTTCCTTTTACTGTGTATGAGACTTCACCTAGATAATAAGGTGACAGACTATACTAATCTAAACAAATATATTTCTCGTAGAATTTATAAGAACGTTTTTGACTCTATACGATTACTCGACAGAAAAATTTGTGTAAAATAAAATTTTATATTTTAGTTAAAGGTACACTTACTAAGGATTTTAATAAGAATTTTAAAATCGTGTTTAAATAATGAGAGTTAGAATATGATACAACAGTGGTAAATAATGTTTAATACTTGAAACTTCTCCATGTTTTTAATTTACTCCGGTTAGTAAAAATAAATAAATAAAAATGGTTTACAAGTAAGAAAGTTTGTCACAATCAAATTCTTTTGGTAATATTTGTAACGTTATACTGATCTTCAGAGTTTACCAACTACGTTGTAAACATAGAAATTTATAAGGTATGTGTGGTTTTGGTGGGATTTGTTTGTTCGGTCCGATTTTCTATAAGAATAAACAGTAGTTTACTTTATTTCTGATGGTACTTTGTCTCTGGTGGTAATAGTACTAGAATTTTGAAAAAGTTTTAGTAAAATGATGAATGAAAAGAAAAATATAGATCGAAATTCTTAAATCGTCATAATGTTTGATTAAAGGTTTTACGACGTTTTTTTCAAAAGGACTTACAAGTAAAGAATATAGATAATATCCATAGATTTAAGTTTTATACGTTTTACCCTAAGAACCAAGTGTTAATGGAAAGAAAAAGGAAGCAGGACTCTGAAATTAATTCATTTATGATGTTAAGAGTGAGATTAACGAGTTCTATCTTTGGTACGTAATGATTAGGGAAAATAAAGGGAATGGTCGATGTACGTCAATTTAGTTCTTTTTTTAGGTTAATATGAGTTATGACTAGTAAGGTAAAACAATGAAGAAGTTCAAATGAAGGAATGGTCCAGTAGTCATGAGTTGATACTAAAGAGATTGTTCATTATATTGGCATAGTGGGAGACCTGTTTCAAGTTTACTGAATCGTACGGAATTGTAGAAACAGGTTGACGGAATCACCAACAGAAGAGTTACAAAAAATGGGACTACAAGATCCGGTTTTCATATTCTACTAACAGTATTCACTGAACCCTGTTAGTCAAGGACACGTAAGATCAGAAGAGTGACTCAATCACTGTAAGTATATCGGGATTATATGAGGATACGAGATCCCTTTCATTTCAACTTTTTAATTGAACCAAGTAATTTTTTTAAAAGTACTTTTTATCTAAGTTCTCTAATCTAGAGTATCTGTCTCACTGACTTCTTGATACCCGTCTCTAATTATAGTGACATGTCCTCCGTCACTTGTCTTGGTAGGGGTCTTTGTCTTTACCTTTCTTCGTTTTACCAACGGACTTCTCCATCGACTCCTTTCTTCTCTTTGTTTTCCCTTTCCTCTTTACCTTTCTATAAGGGTAGACTTACGTCTCAAGGTTTCTTGTCTTTCTTCTATATCCTTTCGGAAGGATTCATTTGTTCCGGTTCTTTACATCCTGTTGCTGTCTTATCCTTTTTGATCTCTAGAGAAGGTCTTTTAATCTATGGTTCCCTTGTAAAGTACGTTTCTACCCGTATTTTTTTCCTGTCTTTGACATACCTGGATTGTCTTCGTCTTCTATAACTCTTCTGTATCCTTCTTATATATCTTTTTTGATATGTATTTTCTAGAAGTACTGGGTCTAATTGGTACTACCACACTAGTGGGTGGATCTCGGACTATAGGACCTCACCCTTCGGTTCACCCGGAATCCTTCGTAGTGATGGTTGTTTCGATCACTTCCTCTGTCTTAAGGTCGACTCTATAAATTTTAGTATTTTCTACTTCGACAATTTCACGACGTTTAAACGGTCGTTTAAAATTTTTAAGTCGTCACCGGTGTCCTAACTTTTTACACTCAAAAGTAAGGTTAGGGTTTCTTCCCATTACAGTTTCTTCCAAGTTTGTGTATTAACGTGAGTAAAGGGGACGATCATTCACTTGCTCACTTTCAACGAGTCAGCACAGACTGACAAACGTTAGGGGACCTGATATATCAGGTACCTTAAGAGGTCCGGTCTTGTGACCTCACCCATCGACAAGGGAAGAGGTCCCATAGAAGGGTTGGGTCCCTAGTTTGGGTCCAGAGGACGTAACGTCCACCTAAGAAATGGTCGACTCGGTGGTTCCTTCGGGGTACGATCATTCCAATACAAGTTTCAAGAAGTTTGATTCACAGTCGTCATGAACTTGGCTTGTGAAGGTCTATATGTTCGACCTAAATCTTTTCCGTCTCCTTGTTCTCTTTTTTAACGGTTGTAAGCAACCTAGTATCCCTTTCGTTCTCTCAAAGTCTTTTTGTAGATGAAGACTAAGTGACTGATGCGATTTGGGAAACTGATACACCTAGTGTTATTTGACACCTTTTAAGAATTTTTCTACCTTTATGGTCTGGTAGACTGGACAGAGGACTCTTTGGATGACATACGTACAGTTCTTCGTTGTCAATCTTGACTTACACCTTGTTACCTGACCAAGTTTTAACCTTTCCTCATGTAGTTCCGACATATAATAGTGGGACGAATAAACTGAATATACGGTTCATATATTCGATAAATGAATGCACACACACACACACACACACACACACACACACACACACTGTAAAGTGTTCGACCATAGTTCTAACGACCCTCTTTATAGTTATTGGAGTCTATACCTCTACTGTGGTGGGCATACCGTCTTTCGCTTCTACTTGATTCTTTACGGAGAACTACTTCCACTTTATCCTCTTACTTTTTCGACCAAATTTTGAGCTGTAAGTTTTTAGCTTCCAGTACCGTAAACCAGGGTAGTGAAGTACCGTTTATCTACCCTTTTGTTACCTTTGTCATTGTCTGAAATAAAGGAACCCGAGGCTTTAGTGACACCTACTAATGACGTTGGTATTTTAATTTTCTGTCAACAAGGAAACTTCTTTTTCACACTGTTTAAATCGGTCTCATAATTTTTCGTCTCTGTAATGAAACGGTTGTTTCCGGGTCTCCAGGAAACTGTAAAACTGTTTCCAGTTTCGATACCAAAAAGGTCATCAGTACAGTACATACCTGTACTCTCAAACTGGTATTCCTTCCGCCGTGTGACTTCTTAACTGCGGAAACTTAGAACTAAGACCTCTTCTGAGAACTCTCAGGGAACCTGTTGTTCCTCTAGTTTGGTCAATTAGGATTTCCTTTAGTTGGTACTTATGAGTAACCATCCTAACTACGACTTATAGGTTATGAAACCGGTGGACTACTTTTCTCGACTGACTAACCTTTTCTGGGACTACGACCCTTTCTAAACTTCCGTTCTCCTCTTCCTCTACGGTCTTCTGTTTTACCAACCTACCGTAGTGGTTGAGTTACCTGTAAGTCAAACTCGTTCGAGACCCTCTACCACTTCCTGTCACTTCGAACGACACGACGTCGGGTACCCCAGTGTTTCTCAGTCTGTACTGACTCTCTGATTTATTGTTGTGTTGTTTATAAACAACTTGTGGATGAATTTCAGGTTAACATAATCAACAACAACGACAACATTGTGAGTGATCCAGTCCAGGTTGAGAAGACGTCATGGCACCTGATATCGGGAGGTCCGAGGAGACAGGTACCCTAAAGGGTCCGTTGTTTATGTTCTAACCCAACGGTAAAGGAAGAGGTCCCCTATAAGGGTTGGGTCCCTAGTTTGGGTGCAGAGGACATAGCTTCCGTCTAAGAAATGGTGACTAGGTGGTCCCTTCGGGACGTAATTAGTAATCCCTCTCTTTTTATTCAGATATGTGAGGAAACTCAGACAGTTTCGTTCTGATACAATTACCGTTTTACTCCATAACTTCTTTGTTTCTCTTTCAAGTCCTTTAAGAAGGAATTTTTTTTTTCTCTTAGACTTGGTAGTCAAGTCTTCAACAGATTACTCTAATCAACCGTCTCCCTTGTAGCATTCGTTTCCATGTGTTTGTTCTTTTTTGTACGGTGGAAATTCCTTACGATCACTAATCACTAAAACTTTATTTTATGAATACTTTGATAAATACTTTTTTAAAATGTCATTCTATTCTGATATAGTTCTTCGAAGGGCTTACTGTACGGTTTTAAACCCAAAATAGGATTTCCACTATACTTATAATATTTTCTCCCTTCACCACGTTCCATTTTCTACTACTCCTATCGTTTGATAAAGAATCTAGACACATATAAACGATTTACCGTTACGATTTTATCTTCATCTAAGTCCCGTAAGTATAAACATTCTATATTTTCCCCTTACTAAGAACCCTAAATTAAGTACATCCTCCTCTCGATCTGGTTCTGTGATGACTAGGACGGGGAAGGATAAGAGTCTCTACGGTTAGACCTGGTTCTTAACTAACTGTAGTAAGAAATAACGAGGTACACATGAAATTCAATAGATGTAAGTCAAGAGTCTTACTATTTCTTTTTCACTATATTCTAATCTATCCTGTTTAATAAAAGTTTTATAGTTAAAATTGAATGGTTAAACTTTTGTTTAATTTAGATCAAGAAGGGAGATATAAACTGTACCTTTAAAATCGTCTTGAAACTTCGACAGTGGTCGTGCTCTAAAAGGATTAATCTTCAACCTCTTGTTTATCATTCAATAAGTGAGGACGACGTTAGTCACCTTTTGTGTTCGGTGAAAGATACTTTGAAAACCAATAATATGAAAAGTCATATTTATCTAATTTCGATTCAGAAACAAGAAAAATTGCAATTGAGAAGTGTTTGAGACTGGAGAGTTTATAAATCTATGAGAATAAATTTTGTGTACCCGAAGGGACCACCGAGTCTCCAATTTGACAAACGAACGTTAAGCCCTCTGGTCCCAAGTTAGGGACCCAGTCCTTCTAGCGGACCTCTTCCTTTACCGTTGGGCGATTTCATAAGGACGGACCTCTTAGGGTACCTGTCTCCTCGGACCATCCGATGTCAGGTGTCCCAACGTTTCTCAGTCTGTACTGACTGTCTGAAGCCAAAGTGAATTTTGTGTCATATTCGTGATGCTACCTAAGTTTCATCACTATTGACCGGTGTCTGATTTTTAAATGAACGTAATTACTCACTACATACCGTTTCACTTTAAGTACGACTCGCTTACTCGTGTGTATGTAATATTTTACATCTTTATTTATTTACTCTATTTGGTGTCTATCACGGGTCGTGTAATTTTATTTTTCTTGAACCATTAAGTTCTGTGAATAGTAATGAATAATAGTACCCTTATCGTCTGGTGGACTGGACGGGGAACTCTTCGGATATACGTCCAGTCCTTCGTTGTCAATCTTGACCTGTACCTTGTTGTCTGACCAAAGTTTATCCTTTTCCTCATGCAGTTCCGACATATAACAGTGGGACGAATAAATTGAAGATACGTCTCATGTAGTACTCTTTGCGACCCGACCTTCTTTGTGTTCGACCTTAGTTCTAACGGCCCTCTTTATAGTTATTGGAGTCTATACGTCTACTGTGGTGGCAATTCCGTCTTTCACTTCTCCTTGATTTTTCGAAGAACTACTTTCACTTTCACCTCTCACTTTTTTCAACCGAATTACGAGTTGTAAGTCTTTTACTTCTAGTACCGTAGAGCAGGGTAGTGAAGTACCGTTTATCTACCCCTTTGTCACCTTTGTCACAGTCTGAAATAAAAACCCCCGAAGTTTTAGTGACGTCTACCACTAACGTCCGTACTTTAATTTTCTGAGAATGAGGAACCTTCCTTTCAATACTGGTTGAATCTATCGTATAAGTTTTCACCTCTGTAATGAAACGGCTGATTCCAGGCAGATCAGTTCCGATACCAAAAAGGACACCAGTACATACCTACACTCTCAACCTGACACTTCTTCCGACTCGCGGTTTCTTAACTACGAAAACTTGGTACCACAACCTCTTCTGGGAACTCTCAGGGAACCTGACGTTCCTCTAGGTTAGTTAGGCAAGACTTCCTCTAGTCGGGACCCTAAAGAAACCTTCCTTACTACGATTTCGACTCTGAGGTCATGAAGCCGGTGGAGTACACTTCTCAACTGAGTAACCTTTTCTCAGACTACGACCCTCCCTAACCCCCGTCCCCCTCTTTCCCTGTTGTCTCCTACTCTACCGACCTACCGTAGTGATTGAGCTACCTGCACTCAGACTCACTTGAGACCCTCAACCACTACCTGTCCCTCCGGACCGTACGACGCTAAGCACCCCAGAGTTTCTCAGTCTGTACTGACTCACTGACTTGACTATGACTATGACTAGTAATGAATACTACTTAACAAATTTTCAAGATGTAAAGTATTATGTTCATTCCGTATTGTATATAGAAGTATGTATTTATAAACACGAGTGGAATTCAATAAGGAAATATTACCGAAGAACCTTCAATTTAATGATTCACTTTTTTACAAACTAGAAACCACATAAAAAATTATATAGTGGTTCAACGAAAGGTCTTTTTATATTGTTTTGTCTGATAATTGTCGTTTACTATTACAATTAAAGTTTGGTGGGAAAGATCGTTACTAGAAAAATGAGTAGAAAACTGTTAGACTAATAGTTTTTTAACAGAAAAAGACTTTGTACATGAAGAAATTGATGTCCACTTTATGTTTAAAATACAAATTAAATGGTTTATGAATTAAATATTAAAATAAAAGGTAAACCTCACGAAAAATAAAAATGAAAAAACAGTTGAAATTTAAATGAATAAAAAATTAACTTCTTATTAACGAAATTTTTATAACTACTAAAGAAAGTTTGTAGTTGTACTTAACACGGGGGTGAGAGAACTTGGAGGGAGAGTAGACGAAGGGGTAGGGTGGAGAGATCAAACAATGTCTCGGGACCGAACTCAAGGGACTTAGTACTCCAATAAAACTCTACAACTACGTTTATTCGGAGTCCTAGAAACTTGAAAAATAAAAGAGACGGAAGAAAAGAGGAGAGAGTCTATTGATATAAGATAAGTAGGTGTCTTAATCCTTCCCAACAAAAATAAAATTTCAAAGGGTATTACAGTCGATGTATAAAATGTTGGTTTTAGTATATTCAGTGATTAGGAATTTAATTCTGGAATCGATACTTCACTGTGTTTCCAAAATTTCGTTGATTCAGTAATAGTTTTTACAGCTAGTCGAAATGAATAAATTACAATGTTAAAATATGTAGATCATATCAAATAACCTCTTCCGTTACCGTTGGGTGAGGTCATGAGAACGGACCGTTTAGGGTACCTACCTCCTCGGACCATCCGACGTCGGATACCCCAGCGATCCGTAACCTGTGCTGACTCGCTGAAGTGAAAGTGAAAAGTGAAAGTACGTAACCTCTTCCTTTACCGTTAGGTGAGGTCACAAGAACGGACCTCTTAGGGTCCCTGTCCCCTCGGACCATCCGACGGCAGAGACCCCAGAGTGTCTCAGCCTGTGCTGACTTCGCTGAATCGTCGTCGTCGTCGTCGTCATCTCAAATATCTAAATTAATCCGAATTAAAATTTGACCCGAAGGGACCACCGAACCTCCCATTTCGCAGACGGACGTCACGTCCTCTGGACCCAACTTAGGGACTCAGCCCTTCTAGGGGACCTCTTCCTTTACCGTTAGGTGAGACCATGAGAACGGACCTTTTAGGGTACCTACCTCCTCGTGTGATCCTGACAAAGATTTTGTGACGTTTATACTTAAAATCGTGGTAAATCTTTGTCTTAGAAAGGGTTGATAAGAAGTAAAAATCCATAAAAGAGAGGAAGAAAGTAAGGAAGAAGGGAGAGAGGACGGAAGAAAGAAATGCAAGAAGAAAGGAAGGAAGGAAGTAGAGTCTTCTACTTTTAATATTCAGTGATAAGAAATGATATCATAAAATTATGTAATTTTTTTTGTATAAGTCCATTAACTTCTTTGTTAATATTTTGTGAATACTATCCCCGGTAGAATTAAAAATTTTATGAAGTATAATGATGAGTTTTGACATTGTCACATATTTATATAAAGGCACACACATACCTTTATCTTGTGGATAAGTTATTTACGAGAATGATTCGTAAAAACATTTATCAGGGTGTTATCTCCGATAAGTTTGCTTCCCTTAGTTCTTTGACACCAACTCAGGAATTACTTTTTAACCTGGTCTTTCGTAAGTAAATGAACCTAATACATTTTTCAGTAATCAAATTAAAAAGGTCAGGACACCTCAAATGAAAATAACTACGATTATAGGTACTTTACTTATTACGTGAATTTCTGTTTAAAGTCACTCGACACTATGTCACAAGGTTAAAGGGTGTCAATTTCGTCTCCCACCCCTCTTCCCAAAAGGATTAGGAATGGAGATACCATTCAACTAACGTTATAATGGTAGTAACCTATATTAATTTAATTTAATATGTTTGCGATAGGTTATTTTAGACGTTATGGAAGATGTCGCTATTTTAAGTTGTGTTTTTATTTACATATTTACATACATGACAATTGGTTTATTAATAAAACGTTCACTCTTTCAGAGTCTTAACGATACTAGTGTTCATAAAACATTCTACTAACCAATACATGGGTCCGCAAAGAAGTCGTCACTTTGTAAAAGTCATAGTTCCAAAAAATAAGAAGTACAACAAGATGGTGGTTTATAATCATGTGGTAAAATTTGAGGACGAAAAAAGGAATTACCCTGAATATATATTACAATGTGTAAATTAAATTACGCCATGTGATATTGCCATGTGAGAAGTAAATTAATCATATATGTATGTAACGCGAAACGACGACAGTAGTGGTGGAGAGTGGTTTTGTTTTTGTTTCCGTTTTGTTCCATGTCTGAGTACTATAACGGGACCCACAGGGAACGTCTGGATGTGAAGAAACGATGAATGACCATCAATACAAACGGACCCCAATAATAAGATCCAGGTCCTGACCGGTTACTTACGTGGTATTTGGATCAGTATTAATAAGAACAAGTCCTTACCTTTCAACCTGATTCACTGTTGTTTCTTTTAGTTTAGTTGGGAAAAGATTTTGATAAGTCTTTCTTCGTTAGAGATTAGTGAACTCAACTGATGGACCCCCTGACTTTCGGACCACTGAAACAGGATAAATTCCACTGTAACGGAATTTTACATAGGTTGATTTACCTTTTGTTTGATACTCTCACGGATCTAAGTCGGCACAGACTTTATAGTGATATCTTGAAAGTTAATACTATCGGATACACACCACGTCTCCAATTTCGCAGACGGGCGTTACACCCTCTGGACCCAAGTTAGGGACCCAACCCTTCTAGGGGACCTCTTCCTTTACCGTTGGGAGAGGTCATAAGAACGGACCTCTTAGGGTACCTGCCTCCTCGGACCACCCGATGTCAGGTGCCCCAACGTTTCTCAGCCTGTGCTGACTCGCTGAAGTGAAAGTGAAAGAAAGTATATATGAAACAATTCGAATTGACTCAAAATTAACTAAAAGACAGTTCATGTTGGTTTAATAGTGAGAGTTTATACAATAAGTGATTACACATTTTTATAAAAGAATTTAAACGTACAATGGAAGGGTTTTAACTCGATTGTCATATTTTATTAACTACATAATTTTTGTTATTTTTAAAAGATGTTTTAACAATAAGTCGTTGAGAGGACCACAAGACTTCCTTAGACAACAACTTCGACTTTTCCCTGTATGACACGGAAGTTATCCAAAAGTCTTAATCGTCCCGTTTTGAATGTACGATATTTTACAAACCAAAAGAATCCTTTAGTATATTGTATCAGAAAGTAATTTAAATCTAACCTCATAGTATAATTAGTGTAAAAATGAACTTCATATTGGACTAACCAAATTTGTTAATGTTTATTTGTCTAAGTCCTATCTATACTTCTTAAATTATTTAGACTACACGTTATTCTTTACACCTCGAAATGATTAATTTTTTGCTATGTTCTACTTATTGTAGAGAAGGACTACTTATTTACAATACCGAATGTACTTTCGTTTATTTTTTTGATTAACCGTCGATTTCTCTTAATAAGGTTGGACTAATATGAGATTTTTCCAGGAAAGAAAAAAGAAACTACGAGAAGTCTTTCTATGATCGATTCATTTAGAAACCACGGAGTGATTCACCAGTATCTTAAAGGATTTCGTTAATAGACGAAACTGTGGACTATGAAAGTCTCTAAAAGTGACAGACTACTCCTAAACTATAGATGATTCACCATAGACTTACTGGATAAAAATAAAAAATAAAAACAAATTAAAATAAAAAAAAATAAAAAATTTAAAATTTTAGAAATTAAGAATGTACGCAAGGGTTTGTACTTGGGGGGAGGGTGGAGGGAGGGGTGTTGTAGAGAGACCCAGTAGGGGTACGTGGTCGGGGTTCGTACGACGTGGGATGCAGTCTGTACCTGACCGCTAAGTTAAGAATGTACTATCATATGTACAATCTTACAGTAAGAGGGTTTAGTAGGGTGGGAGAGGGAGAGGGAGACTCAGGTTTTCAGGCAATATGTGTAGACACAGAAAAAAGGACAGAACGTATGTCCCAGCAGTAACGGTAGAAGGATTTAAGGTATATATACACAATCATATGACATAACCACAAAAAGAAAGACCGAATGAAGTGAGACATATTAACCGAGGTCAAAGTAGGTAGAGTAGTCTTGACTAAGTTTACTTAAGAAAAATTGCCGACTCATTATGAGGTAACACATATACATGGTGTCGAAAGAATAGGTAAGTAGACGACTACCTGTAGATCCAACAAAGGTACAGGACCGATAATATTTGTCACGACGCTACTTGTAACCCCATGTACACAGAGAAAGTTAAGACCAAAGGAGCCACACATACGGGTCGTCACCCTAACGACCCAGTATTCCATCAAGATAAACGTTAAAAAATTCCTTAGAGGTGTGACAAGAGGTATCACCGACATGATCAAACGTAAGGGTGGTTGTCACATCCTCCCAAGGGAAAAGAGGTGTGGGAGAGGTCGTAAATAACGAACGTCTAAAAACCTAGCGTCGGTAAGACTGACCACACTTCACCATGGAGTAACACCAAAACTAAACGTAAAGAGATTATTACTCACTACAACTCGTAGAAAAGTACACAAACAATCGGTAGGCATACAGAAGAAACCTCTTTACAGATAAATCAAGAAACCGGGTAAAAAAACTAACCCAGCAAATAAAAAGACCTTAACTTACTGGATAAATTTTTTTTTTAACTTGATGACCACAAATATCTTGACCTTTTTATTTGAAATAAAAAATATTTTGTGGATTCCTATATATTCTATGGACCCAGTGACGCTTTACTTTAAAGTGTTAAAGTAAAAATTCTGAACCACATGTTTTATAGTATTCCGTAGTTTTTGAAGAGGGTTTACAGTCGACACTTCTTTATTTTCAAAGTCAATGATTTCAAGTGAAGAGAAGTGATAAACAATTCTTTTTTTCACAAAAAAAATTCTTTTAGAATCCCGGTAAAAGGAAAAACAATTTACCCAAATTTATATAATTTGATAGATTTATAAGTACTCAAACTCGTTTGAGGGGTCTCAATGGACTAAGAAGAGATCTTAAAATAGAGGAGAGTGGCGTAGAGAAATCTGGAATCGGGGTAGAGTTTGTCCTAACTTGTTTGATATTAATGGTTTCTTTCTTCATTACCTAATATTCATACGTAAACTTATTCAGGAAGGGGACTGGGGTCATTTTGTTTATATATTTTGTGTTATTTGCTCGTAATGTAAATAAGTTTGATATTTACAGAAAGTGAAGTCGGAAGAGACAATGTGTAAAAGGAGTGGTCTTCTCTCTGTATAGATGGAACTGTTTTTTAGTTTTTTTAGAGATAAAGTCAATAAGAAACTAATGAGTGTCAAAGGATAGAAACTCGTTTCCTCTAACGTTATTAAAGTGGACTCGGATTAAAGGGTTCTGTGTTCCAGGGTTTTGGGTTACTATACTAAATCGTATCTATATAGATACGTTCGTAAAAGAACCAAGTGTCTAAATGGTCTTCTCATTTTCCACACCTTTAAAGTTGTATTAATCCAGTTTAGATTAAAATGAACTGTTAATGTATAAGACATCCATTGAATTCTTAGACGGACGTTACGTCCTCTGGGTCCAAACTTGGGATCCAGCCCTTTTTAGGGGACCTTTTCCCTTATCGATGAGTAAGGTTATAAGCACAGACCTCTTAACAAACCTGTCTCCTCGGACCACCCGATGTCAGGTACCCCAGTGTTTCTCAGTCTGTCTTGACTTGTTGATTGTGAAAGTGAAAGTGAAAGTGTAATCCAGTTTCATTGAATGTCTCGTCAACGTTGTTTTACGCACATTGTGGATAAGAGGGAAAGAAGACCTCATAAAAGTTTTTTCAATACATATTCTCGTGAAAGTTTTGACATTTCTAGATATGTTTGTCCTCCAGTACAATGATTCGGTTTTTTTCTACGTAAGTCCTCGTAAATACTACACGACTTTTCCATTGTAAATGTTGGTTTAAAGGGAAAAGATTGTTCACTACAGTCTCAGGTGTGTACGTACCTTTGAACACGTTTCTGTACATTAATCTTAAGTTGAGACTCGGTATCTTTTATCTTTTAGTACATTATTATCGATACAGTTTCACTACGTGAGTTATACGGTCGTTTAAACCTTTTGAGTCGCCACCGTTGTCCTGACCTTTTCCAGTCAAAAGTAAGGTTAGGGTTTCTTTCTGTTACGGTTTCTTACGAGTTTGATGACGTGTTAACGTGAGTAGAGTGTGTGATCATTTCATTACGATTTTTAAGAGGTTCGGTCCGAAGTTGTTATACACTTGGTACTTGAAGGTCTACAAGTTCGATCAAAATCTTTTCCGTCTCTTTGGTCTCTAGTTTAACGGTTGTAGGCGACCTAGTACCTTTTTCGTTCTCTCAAGGTCTTTTTGTAGATAAAGACGAAATAACTGATACGGTTTCGGAAACTGACACATCTAGTGTTATTTGATACCTTTTAAGACTTTTCCGTCCCTATGGTCTGGTGGACTGGACGGAGAACTCTTTGGATATACGTCCAGTTCTTCGTTGTCAATCTTGACCTGTACCTTGTTTTCTGACCAAGGTTTATCCTTTTCCTCATACCGTTCCGACATATAACAGTAGAACGAATAAATTGTATATACGTCTCATGTAGTACTCTTTACGACCCGACCCCTTAGTGTTCGACCTTAGTTCTAACGGCTCTCTTTATAGTTATTGGAGTCTATACGTCTACTGTGGTGGGGATACCGTCTTTCACTTCTTCTTGTTTTCTCGGAGAACTACTTTCACTTTCTCCTCTCACTTTTTCAACCAAATTTCGAGTTGTAAGTCTTTTGATTCTAGTACCGTAGACCAGGGTAGTGAAGTACCGTTTATCTACCCCTTTGTTACCTTTGTCACCGACTCACATAAAAAGACCCGAGGTTTCAGTGACGTCTACCACTGACGTCGGTACTTTAATTTTCTGCGAATGAGGAACCTTCCTTTCAATACTGGTTGGTCTATCATATAAGTTTTCGTCTCTGTAATGAAACGGTTGTTTCCAGGAAGATCAGTTTGATACTAAAAAGGGACCACCGAGTTTGCCATTTCGTAGACGGACGTTACGCCCTCTGGGCCCAAGTTAAGGACCCAACCCTTCTAGGGGACCTCTTCTTTTGCCGTTAGGTAAGGTCGTGAGAACGGACCTTTTAGGGTACCTGCCTCCTCGGACTATCCGATGTCAGGTGCCCCAGCGTTTGTCAACCTGTGCTGACTCGTTGAAGTAAAAGTACTAAAAAGGTCACCAGTACATACCTACACTTTCAACCTGATATTTCTTTCGACTCACGACTTCTTAACTACGAAAACTTGACACCACAACCTCTTCTGAGAACTCTCAGGGAACCTGACTTTCCTCTAGGTAGGTCAGGTAGTATTTCTAGTCAGGACCCACGAGTAACCTTCCTGACAACGACTTCGACTTTGACGTTATGAAACCGGTGGACTACGTTTCTCGACTGAGTAAATTTTTCTGGGACTACGACCCTTTCTAACTCCCGTCCTCCTCTTCCCCTGCTGTCTCCTATTCTACCGACCTACAGTAGTCACTGAGCTACCTGCACCCAAACCTACCTGAGGTCCTCGACCACTACCTGTCCCTCCGGACCGTAGGACGTCAAGTACCCCAGCACTTCTCAGCCTGTGTTGACTCACTGACTTTACTTGACTTGACTTAAACGTTCGACACTCATAAATTTTCTTAATTTACCAATTTCTAGTCAAAAAATTACGAGGATTAGATAATAAAGCTCCTTTCATGATCATAATCGGTATCGTCCAGTGAGGAGATCTTGTGAAGTAACAACAAATCTACGAGTTAACATAGACTGAGAAACTCTGGAGTACCTGATGTTGTACCGTCCGAAGGGACAGGAAGTCGTAAAGGACCTCAAACGAGTTTGAGTACAGGTAACTTAGTCACTACGGAAGGTCGGTAGAGTAGGAGACAACAGGAGAAGAGGAGGACCGAAGTCAGAAAGGGTCGTAGTCCCAGAAAAGGTTAGTTAACCGAGAAGTGTAGTCCACCGGTTTCATGACCTCGTAGAATACTGGTCCATTTTGACCCGTTTGGTCAGAAGTAGAGAAACCATACGTACTTCTGCAAAATCTAGTTTAGTATAGCCATGCAAGAAAATTCGTTGCATCTGAAGTGACTTTTATCGACTGTTTCTACTATAATGGTGCTGGTGTGAGAGAGTTACAAAATGACTTTGGTGAGTTGTTGTTTTTCCCACTTTATTTTCTTTGTTTTCGTAAGGGTAAGGATATGACTTCGTTTTCCCTTTGTCACTGGACATGGACAAATTATCTAANTCACTGAGCTACCTGCACCCAAACCTACCTGAGGTCCTCGACCACTACCTGTCCCTCCGGACCGTAGGACGTCAAGTACCCCAGCACTTCTCAGTCTGTGTTGACTCACTGACTTTACTTGACTTGACTTAAACGTTCGACACTCATAAATTTTCTTAATTTACCAATTTCTAGTCAAAAAATTACGAGAATTAGATAATAAAGCTCCTTTCATGATCATAATCGGTATCGTCCAGTGAGGAGATCTTATGAAGTAACAACAAATCTACGAGTTAACATAGACTGAGAAACTCTGGAGTACCTGTTGTTGTACCGTCCGAAGGGACAGGAAGTCGTAAAGGACCTCAAACGAGTTTGAGTACAGGTAACTTAGTCACTACGGAAGGTCGGTAGAGTAGGAGACAACAGGAGAAGAGGAGGACCGAAGTCAGAAAGGGTCGTAGTCCCAGAAAAGGTTAGTTAACCGAGAAGTGTAGTCCACCGGTTTCATGACCTCGTAGAATACTGGTCCATTTTGACCCGTTTGGTCAGAAGTAGAGAAACCATACGTACTTCTGCAAAATCTAGTTTAGTATAGCCATGCAAGAAAATTCGTTGCATCTGAAGTGACTTTTATCGACTGTTTCTACTATAATGGTGCTGGTGTGAGAGAGTTACAAAATGACTTTGGTGAGTTGTTGTTTTTCCCACTTTATTTTCTTTGTTTTCGTAAGGGTAAGGATATGACTTCGTTTTCCCTTTGTCACTGGACATGGACAAATTATCTAAATGGAGAGAGGTTTTATACTGACTTTTCAAATGCCATTAGTCTGACGATTCATCGAAATCAGCACAGGTTAAGAAACTCTGGTATACTCGACATCGCGTGGTCCGAGGAGCCAGGTACCCTAAGAGGTCCGTTCTTATGACCGCACCCCACGGTAAATGAAGAGGTCTCCTAGAAGGACTTGGTGTCTATCTTTGACACAGAGGATGTCGAGGACGTGGTAGTCGTCTGAGAAATAGTAACTCGAATGACCCTTCGGGGGTCGTTAGTCTTACCCAATATATTTCTACAAGAAAGGAGCAGAGGAGTGGTCAAAATAAATAGGTTACTTGTAAATAACTTTTAGATGAGTCACGAGTCTTGACCCCTATGTCCACTTCTTTATCCGAAACTTAGATCGTCTCCTTAGTCTGTACACCTGTATAATATTGAACAATAATATTTTCGATTTTATGTACAGTAGAATAATCCTCGAACCCAGATTGAATTAAGAATTAAAGATTTGTCATTATATAAATCTGATACAATCAGTGACTACTTTTCTTTGTAAAATCCAAGAAGATTTGAAATTTTTATAACAGTTACCATATTGTTGTAAAATAAAAGTTTTGTTGAGACAGGGTATACATCCTGACACAAAGGAATAAACCGTTTTTCTTTTAGTTATGTCAGGTATTACTCTCTATGTAATCTTCGTACTCTTAGTTCTGACGTTGAGTCCTTAAAACTGATAAAAGAAAAGTACTGATCTCCTATTGTGTAGATCAAACGTTCGATTTCGGGACACATTATTAATAGTAAAATGAAGTGTGTAAAAACCACTTGAGATTTAAAAATAACTATTATGATCTTCTCTTTTAGAGAATGGGTAACAGCGATTTCGTACAAAAAAGACTCTTTTAATAAGATTCGATACTTAACGAGTAATAGTTTATTTTACTACTACTTTAAATAAAAACAAATAATCTTGGATGGTGCTTTTAAAAGATGTCTTCTTTTGTCTGTGTCACACTTCAGACTTTCGTACATAATCCACGTATTTGTGTTACTTTTAACGAGTGATTAGTTCCTATGGTATGAAAAGTTGGATGAATGTAGAACGGTCGACTTAATATTCATGTCGTTATTACCCGAATGACATATAGACTTAATCTATTTTTGACGTAGTGAAAGAAACACGAACCATACATCATTTAGGAGTTATCTATATACCCTTTCTAAACCCGTTCTTTACCGTTTTTTTTCTCACGATTTTCTTTTTAGAATAGTTATTCAGTAGTTCAAGGTAGCACGGGTTTTAGTTTGTTTAATCTTTTGTCGTTGTTATTATTTTGGTGTGTGTGTATGTGTGTGTGTGTGTGTGTGTGTGTGTACGTGTGTGTTGATTTATCTTCGTTGTGTATGTAAAGTTCTGTTTGAACAGAGTGTAAACTTTATGAGACTGAGACGAAAAACGGTCACGATAGACATATCTGAAACTCATAGACGAGTCCCTGAACGTCTATTCATTAAGTAGGTTCTATCTCTGTTGTAAGACCCTACGTCAGAAATAGTGGAAAATTTGGACTTTCTCGTGATGGATGAGTATCTACAATGGTAATAACTTATTCAAATTGAGGGAAATATTCGACAAATATATAAAGTTCGGGATGGATACCCGACTTGATTGGGTTTTTCGTCATTTACTTTTAATTCGACCTTTCTTTTTACACACTTAACTTACTTTCACTTTCACTTCAGTACAGGCTGAAAAACACTGGGACACCTGACATAGGACGGTCCGAGGAGGCAGGTACCCTAAGAGGTCCGTTCTTATGACCTCACCCAACAGTAAAGGAAGAGGTCCCCTAGAAGGACTGGGTCCCTAGCTTGGGTCCAGAGGGCATAACGTCGTCTGTGAAATTGGAGACTCGGTGGTCCCTTCTTCTATATTCACAGCTCTTCTCGGAGATTTTGAATCACTCCTTGTTAATAAAGAGTAAATAATAACTAGTAAAGTAGTTCCGGTTTTATGTACCTACCAGTTGACACTCGTTGTATGACCCGATCATAAACCCCAAGGGTTTGAGACATGAGGAACACGGTTTCATTACAGAGTGATATACGTTTGATCGGTAGACAAAGAGGGGTTTACGGACGGTACGGAAATTTAGGGTAGATACTCCCAGGACGTCAGTAGGAGGACGATTTTCACATTCGTTGGTCCTTCGTAAACCGTATTGAGACTCGGAAACTCCTCTAGTCTCACTCGTGTACTCGATTCTGATACAGACGATTCCACATTTACGTCTGGACTACATTTTCGAGGTTCTTTTTGTTTTGTTATCCCCCAATGGACCTGGTGTACGAGATCTGAGTCGAGAGTGTCCTTCTCGTAGTCTGATAAACCTCGTCTTTTATTCTGTGTCCCACTTCTAAGAACTATCTACAATACTCCGCTATCTTGAGTACTTTTTATTGCTGATACTCACTAGTCTTTGACTCACTCTTCTTTCCTCTCTTTATATGTTTCTCTCCTCCGACCTCACCGTTCTTTTCGTCTGAAGTAACGTCGTCGTCTCTCAGTTGAGACAGTGATCCCCCGTCTCTCCCTTAGTCGAGTCTCGACATGACTAACGAAGCGTAAAGACTTAGAGTCAGGTAAAGGGACCGAGGGGAATTGCCGACCTATGTACTGACCCTGAAGACAGAAGAAGTAAGGGTTTATATTGGAATGACTCCTTTGGACTAACTCGGAAAAGGAACATAGTCAAGTCAAGTCAACGAGTCACCACAGACTGAAAAACACTGGGGTACTTGGTGTCGTCCGGTCCGGAAGGACAGGTAGTGATTGAGGGTCTCAAGTGGGTTTGGGTGGCCCTCGGTCGTACCCTCTAGGGTGGGTACTGTTCCAGTACGTCTTCTCCGAACTACTCCTTCCGCCTTAGTCCTGAGCTCCCTGAGGGACCTAGCTAAGGTGGGTACTGTTCCAGTACGTCTCTCTGGACTGCTTCCACCTAGTCCTGAGCTCCCTAGGGGACCTGGACGAGCTCGTAGATGGGGCTTTGGTTTTAAACAGGTAGAATGATATAATACGAAAAGTGGTTTGAGAAGACTATAATTACCCCCGACAGGGGCTGGTGGAAAGAGACTTCCTTTAGTTGAATCTTGAGATCAATTATTCAGAGGACCCGTACTATTCTCACAAAGTTAAGTTTGGGGAGACTATCGAAAGATCAAACGGACTATCCAAATAGGCCTGGGAATGTTGATGTGTACACTAACAAATGTCGGAGGGTTGGTGCTCTCCGTACCCTTCGAATTTTGTAAGATCCTTACATCTCGGAAAACTCCTCAATTTTTAATAATCTTATCTTGACCAATTCCCAAAGTAACAACTCGGTTATGAACGGTGGTTCAAAAGTATAGAAAGTAACACATGGACCCTCACGTAATCAATTATATCAACTATATATCTGTATATTCATTCATCGGAACTATAAATGTTGTAATTTGGAACTCAATTATTTAAGGAACGAACAATATCGGGTGACGTAGAAACAGGATATCCTTACGTTGAAATAGATCGCGACAGTCCCTCACCGCGATCTGAAATCTTCTTAGTGGAAATCTCTTTTATTCAAAAGAACAATTGATTGGAAATAGTCTTTCTTCCCAGTGTTTTACAATCGTCCGGAGGACCGGTCTTCTACTGCATTTAGTACACTTTGAAGACGTATACCTTTCCATACGTCTTTCTTTCGGACCAGAGTTATTCCCAGTCCTGACGACTGTGACGTAGAAGGTAATAAGAGATATATGTCGAGTTCCATATTCGAGGGGACCTTTTATTTCAACACCGGGAGCGGGTGACTTCGAACCAGAGGGGGACAGAAAGAAAGAAAGAGAAATAAAAGTCCGACTAAGGGACCTCGTGTCCCCGGGAGACTCAAGTGAAAGGGCGGGTCCGAAGATTGTGGGTGCGCTCTCCTTCGGGTTCCACCCCGTGGAAGGCGATAGGTTCTCCCGCGGACACCGGATGGACTTGTCACGTTCAGGGAAGAGACCCCGAAATAACCGAAAGACACGTTTGGTTCCTTATAGTCGGAGAAAGAGAGGAGATAAGATAATTGACGTTTAAGAAAGGAATAGAGAGAGATATAGATGTGTAGAGAGAGCGAAGTGGCAGGTGCGAAGTCTATGGGACCTAGGATGGCCCCGACCTGGGGTCATGTTTGTGTACAGGTAACTCAGTCACTACGGTAGGTCGGTAGAGTAGGAGACAGTAGGGGAAGAAGGAACGTAGTTTTTTTTGTTTTTGTTTTTGTTTTGCTTAAGAACACATACCCGGGGTCTCAGTGAATTCCTTACTTAGAATTTTGATGTTTACTTGTTTTGAAGTGGTATATATTGTGACATTTTTACTATAAAAATGACATATTTTAATTATGTAAGAGTTTTGTCATTACTACTTCTTCGACTTCAACTTGCCTAGATACTTCTGGATGTTCTGGAAAATCTTCAATGTGGGACTTTTTTACAAGAAAAGTAATATTACTTGACCCTGCGTTTTCATTCTTCAGTTCTTTGTGGACCTCATTGTCCGTTTAAACCGGAACCTCATGTCTTACTTCGTCCCTTTTCCTCTTATCTCAAACCGGTTCTCTTTCGTGACCAGTATCTTTTGTGGGAGAAGGTTGTTGTGTTCTCTTCTGATGTGTTCCTTTATTGGTCTACTGGTTGTGGTTTTAGTCTGACTAATATAAGAAACGTCGGTTTCTACCCCTTCGACATATGTCAGTCGTTTTTGTTCTGACCCTCGACTGACACCGAGTCTAGTACTTGAGAAATAACGGTTTAATTCTGACTTTAACTTCTTTCATCCCTTTTGGCGATCTGGTAAGTCCATACTGGATTTAGTTTAGGGAATACTAATATGTCACCTTCACTCTTTATCTAAATTCCCGGATCTAGACTATCTATCTCACGGACTACTTGATATCTACCTCCAAAGAATGTAACATGACCTCCGTCCCTAGTTCTGGTAGGGATACCTTTTCTTTACGTTTTTTCGTTTTACCGACAGACTCCTCCGGAATGTTTATCGACTCTTTTCTTCTCTTCACTTTTCGTTTACTCTTTTCCTTTCTATATGGGTAAATTTACGTCTCAAGGTTTCTTGTCGTTCCTCTTTCTTCTTTCGGAAGGAGTCATTAGTCACGTTTATTTCTCCTTTTATTATCTTACCGTTTCTGATGTCTAGAGAAGTTCTCTTACTCTCTATGGTTCCCTTGTAAAGTACGTTTCTACCCCAGTTATTTCCTGTCTTTACCATACCTGGATTGTCTTCGTCTTCTATAATTCTTCTCCACCGTTCTTATATGTCTTCTTGACATGTTTTTTCTAGAAGTGTTGAAGTCTATTAGTACTACCACACTAGGAAGTGGATCTCGGTCTGTAGGACCTTACACTTCAGTTCATCCGGAATCCTTCGTAGTGATACTTCCTTCGATCACCTGCACTACCTTAAGGACAAGTCGATAATGTTTAGGATTTTCTACTACGACACTTTCACGACGTGAGTTATACGGTCGTTTAAACCTTTTGAGTTGTCACCGATGTCCTGACCGTTTCCAGTCAAAAGTAAGGTTAGGGTTTCTTTCCGTTACGGTTTCTTACGAGTTTGATGGCGTGTTAACTTGAGTAGAGTATGCGATCATTTCATTATGAGTTTTAAGAGGTTCGGTCCGAAGTCGTTATACACTTGACACTTGAAGGTCTACAATTTCGACCAAAATCTTTTCCGTCTCTTTGGTCTCTAGTTTAACGGTTGTATGGGACCTAGTGACTTTTTCGTTCTCTCAAGGTCTTTTTGTAGATAAAGACGAAATAACTGATACGGCTTCGGAAACCGACACACCTAGTGTTATTTGACCTTTTAAGAAGTTGTCGACCCTTATGTCCGGTAGACCAGATGGAGCACTCTTTAGACATACGTCCAGTCCTTCGATGTCAATCTGGACCTGTACCTTGTTGTCTCACCAAGGTTTATCCTTTTCATCGTACCGTTCCGACATATAACAGTGGAACGAATAAATTGTATATACGTCTCATGTAGTACTCTTTGCGACCCGACCTACTTCCTGTTCGACTTTTGTCCTGACGATCCTCTTTATAGTTATTGGAGTCTATACGTCTACTGTGGTGGGAATACCGTCTTTCACTTCTTCTTGATTTCTCGGAGAACTACTTTCACTTTCTCCTCTCACTTTTTCAACCAAATTTCGAGTTGTAAGTCTTTTACTTCTAGTACCGGAGACCAGGGTAGTGAAGTACCGTTTATCTACCCCTTTGTCACCTTTGTTACCGATAAAACCCCCGAGGTTTTAGTGACGTCTACCACTAACGTCGGTACTTTAATTTTCTACGAATGAGGAACCTTCGTTTCAATGTCGGTTGGATCTATCGTATAATTTTTCGTCTCTGTAATGAAACGGTTGTTTCCAGGCAGGTCAGTTCCGATATCAAAAAGGTCACCAGTACATACCTACACTCTCAACCTGACACTTCTTTCGACTCGCGGTTGCTTAACTACGAAAACTTGACACCACGACCTCTAAGAACTCTCAGGGCACCCGACGTTCCTCTAGGTTGGTCAGGTAGGATTTCTTTTATACGGAGGACCCACAAGTAACCTTCCTGACTACAACTTCGACTTTGAGATTATGAACCCGGTGGACTACTCTTCTCGACTGAGTGACCTTTTCTGGTACTGCGACCTTTTCTGACTTCCGTCCTCCTCTTCCCCTCCTGTCTCCTACTCTACCAACTTAGCGTAGTGGTTGAGTTACCTCTACTCAAACTCATCTGAGGACCTTAACCACCTGTCCCTCCGGACCGTACGACACCAGGTACCGTAGTGCTTCTCAGTCTGTGTTGACTCGCTGACTTGACTTCACTTGACTAACTTTTCCTTTTTCTCAGTGTGTTTAATAGTATCGAGTTCAGTAACCTTTATCACATGAGGTTTTTTCTTTTAAACGGAGGTAATCGATGTCGATTAAGATTCGTTTTTGTTTGTTTAGACACAATACTAAAAAATAAGAAAAAATCTTATTATTTCGTCCGTTAAATCGATACAGAAGACACAAAGGAAAGATACACATTTTGTAAAAATAAATTTAGTTCCGATTTACTTTACATAAGTAACTGACATAGTTATATCGTTTTTTATATCATGTAATAAAAGTTAAAATCCCTAGAAGGTTGTGGTTCTATCAAGTCCGTAAAAAGGATCTAATAGAAAAAAATGTATAATCTAAAATAAAAGGATACAATATTTTTAAGCTACGTCTTAGAAATGACATGAATTTTTAGTATAGAACGTGGACCCTTCTTCCTTCCTTGTACTCCTTTTCCCTTTCTCTCCCAGTTTCCCTCTTCATCTGTCCTATCATATATCTTTCTTACGTTTCCTCTTTATGTTCCTACGTTACTCCCCTGCTCTTGTCTCCGTGTCCTGTTTACCAATGTCGTACGGAACCTCGTAGTGGTGTAGGAATGAGGTCCGAAGTACAGTCCAACGACATGTTGGTGAGACCTCGACTTCATGCCTTCCCGTCTCTCGTTTGTCCGAAAGGCAAAGAGTAAGTAACTACAACCAGTGAGTAGAATGACTGACTTCCAGTACGGGTAACGAGACTGAGTGTTACGGGACTGAGGGTTTCGACGGGTGAGACCACTCCTATGTCTGCGGATGTAAGGATCAGCACATAGAGAAGAGATCCGCAGTTATATATTGACAATGTTTGAACCATGGACCAGACCCAAGGATCCTATTATGACATGAAGAAAGTGTGGAGATCTTGATTTTGAACTGTTTATTTAGAATAAAATACTGTACCCGAATGGATCTGAAGTTTTATTTTCGTTTTGTTGTTTGTGGACACTTTCGGGTCCCTTGTGTACATACTTTGTGGTAGACTAAGAGGTGCCGACACGGTCTGGGTGTTCACCTACGAGAGAGAACGAAGTAGGACTTGAGGACATCAATTAGGTAAAAGAGTTTTCACGGACCTCCGTCAGATTCCATTGGAGCCTGTGGTACCATGAGAGGTGAGTGACCTTGAGGTGACAGATGGGATACAAACTCCGTTGAAGGGGTCGGGGACGGGAAAGGAAAAGGAAAGGGTCAGTCAAGTGTGTTTGTGATTCTCTTTTTAGAATTGATTTTAATTAAATAGATTCGTTATAAATAACGTTCAACCCCTATACAGGTCTGTCATCACTATGTCGCTACTTGTACTGTTTATTGGTCAGGAGTTTATTAAATACAAGATAAATAGACATATATATGTGATTTTAGATTGATGTATGTTTCCATTTTAGTAACAGACAAACAATGATGTTATATATTTTTGGACACGCGAGAGAAGGATCTCTGTCTGACGAGGTTTAATCAACCCAAAGTAAACTTGTACGACTTCAAGGCACTTGGACCATGAGACTTGTACGAAGAACCCTACACTTTAGAAGTGAAAGGTGACACTTAAGAGAGTGTCTGTAGAGACACGGTTATTTGATGGGTCCATTAGGACCCTTAGACTTTCACAAAAGTCACCCGTGAAGAGGAGGTAATTGAAGGGGAGGTACACTTGGGGTGTACGGTTGTCCTGAAAGAGACCTTAAACGTTCGGAACGTAACGTTTTCTCGAAAGTTAATGAACTTGTGGTAGTCGTCCTACTAGGTTATCTTCTGTTATTTCTAAACAACTTGATATCGTTTACTAAGAAGACTCATTGTGTGTCCCGCCTTCCGATCAAAATTTATTCTGTCTACTATTTCATTGGTATCGTAGGTAATTCGGATAACTTATATCTAACTTCTAAAAATTATATAGAAAATTTTTTGACGTTATAATCTTAAACCATACAAATTATGTTGTGTCAGATATGGTCAGTTATAATGTGTTCGTATACTTCATATGGATCGTTCTAGTGACGGTGATTATTCGAGGTTTCCACAGTGTTTGATCTGTCCAGATTTATTTGGGATTAGAAGCACTGACGGTTTCGACGAGACGAAGGTTTAAAAAGTGGATCCTTTTACAACGGTCGAGCAGTTCAATGTAGTTTAAAGAAGAGAAACGAGTTGAGGGATATAGGATAGTGGTCTAGTACAGGTAAAATAAAAGTTTTCTCGAGACCTGAGATAACGTAGAAGAGGTAAGACAGACGTGAAGGGATCATTGTGACTTGGAACTTTTGACCTGATTTAAAGGAATGGACATATAAAGGGGGTCTAGAACGAGATAGAGGACCGTCGTTATCGAACCTTTAGGTATAGAACTAGGGGGGGAGGGGTAGGGGATAATTGATAGGAAATCACGTAGGAACCTTAGACGTCCTTTTTTAAATATAAGGAGGTATTAAAACAGGGGCAATTGTGACGATTTGGGGTGAGAGTAGTTGGTACTGAACTACTCGTAGGTAACGAAAGTTATTAAAGACAGGATACCTAAGTTAAGGGACTTACTGGTGTTTCAATAACGTTTTGTCGATACTTAGGTGTTCATGTTGTTCATAGAAGATATCTGATTTTTACAGTATATACCTCTATGATATTAACAAGTTTACACATTTTTATTTGAAAATTTTTATAGTTTCACTTTATCTACAGTATTCAGACTTAGTAGTGTTCACTGTTTTTAAAAAGATTTTCTTATTTTGTCCGTTATACAATTATCTTTTCTATAATTCTTAACCTTTCCTCTATTAAAAAGTTTTAAATCATAAACCTTTAGTTCTCACCTTTCCTGAAAGGTTAGTGAATCTGTCGAGTTAGAAGGTGGTCAGAAATTTTAGGTACACGAAAAAAAAAAATTTGATCTGTCTTGGGTGGAGGACAATGTGTAATCAAAAAATACAAAAAAACAAAAAAAGACAAAGATGAGAAAAGGAAATTGACCAACCTTCATTCACTCCTATTAAGAAGTCAACGAAGTTAACAGTGTATAAACTATCTTATTCAGTGACACGTGTAGTTTCCTTAGTTTCTTACAAGATGAGAAAACCGGTTATAATGGATCGTCGGAAGATTTAGTCTATTAGCTCTTTTTTTACTTTTCTTACGGAGTTACAAGTCTCCGAACGTTTTCTTTGTGTTATTGAATTACGGAACCGCATACTAACATACATCCATGAGAAAGACACTTTCCGGACCTCAATAACTACTTATATTTAAATTCTGAAATCTTCTTGTTCTTGTCTGAATAAAGATTCAGGGAGTTCGTGATTATTCCTTTATTTTAGGTGTAGACAAGTTACAGTTTTTCTTAGTATTCATAGGTCATAAAACAAAACAAATATTTGTACACGTCCACTCATTCTGTAGTAGTTAATATGGTGGACGTCTTTATTCAGTTAATGTGTACATCTTGTTACAAAGAGTTTTACTTAAGACTCTTTGCAATCAAGATATTTTACATCCACAAAACGTATGTGTGTGTGTGTGTATGTGTGGAAGTCAGTCTTCCAAAGGTATCAGTTTATACAAACCTTTTGTATATTTGTGACAAAAATGACACAATGAAGAGTATAAAAATTTTATGAAAATATATGTATATATAAAATCCAAATAGTATTTTCCAAATGATATAGTCAGGAGTAGGAAAAGTTCAAAAATAAAAAAAAATTAAAATGAAATAAAATGAAATGTTATGACATAACCAAAACGGTATGTAACTGTACTTAGACGGTGCCCACATGTACTCAAGGGTTAGGACTTAGGGGGAGGGTGGAGGGAGGGGTTCGTTCCACTTTTCTGTCGGAAGTCTTACCCTCTTTTATTATAAAAATATATAAAACTCCAAGGTTTTCATATAGCATTATACTAAGGAATAAAATAAAGTGGTTCTTTTGTGAAAAGGAATCTCATAGAAGTCTCAAAATAAGTATCACTAAAATAAAAATCACTAGAGTCTTTTTACTCTTCTATCTCAACCAAAGAACTAATTATTAAAATAAAGGTCTTTTATACAGTAAATAATGTTGATTTGAGAACTAATCTTACGTCTTCCTAGACTGTACGTTCATCAGTATTCATATATTTTAGTTTAAGTGTTTTTTCGGTAATTTATTAAAAATAAAAATTTTTGACTCGATTGTTATATATAGTCGTAAGTATCTCCTGTAAAACGGTAATTCCTCCTTTCTCTTAATTTAAACTTTTCTGTCCATTAGTACTTCCTTTGATCCAAAACAAGTTTCAGGGAAACTTAATTCTCTTTTTAATAACTTATATTTACCGTACATATAAAAGAATTTTCTTTGTATGGAGGAGGGGTAATTTTACCCTATTAATAATCGTATATGCAGTTTCTGTACCACTTGTGGATCAATAAAAGATTCGGTCTAATGGTTTTCGAAGGACGTACACAGTCAAACGGGGTTATAAAAAAAGAGTACATCAATTAGATGTCTTTTCTTGTTAATCCTAAACACAGTCCGCACTTGTGGACTGTTTAGTATTGTTTGTAGTTTACGTCTTACAGGTTTTTATAAGAGGTATAAAAAGGACATTACTATAATTACTATTTCAGTATTATTAGAAAAGTTTTACGTGCATTCCAGATCAGTAACCACCGAAGACGAGGGTGATGTCCGCATGTCCGGTATGTATTCGACAGGGTACAAAAACGAGAGTTCGAGAGAGAGAAGGAGAGGGAGGGAAGGAAGGAAGGGGAAAAAGAAGGAGGAGGTTAGGTAGGTGTCATCAGAAGAAAGAGAGAAAGTTTGTTCGATCCCAGAAAGGACAGAATCCCAGAAACGTAATGGAAAAGGGATCTGTAAGTACATCGAGTTCGCGGAAGGGTAGTAAGTTGGAAGATAAGTTTCCAGTGGTGTAGGTTTTATGCAAAGATCAACCTGGCGACGAGATATTTTGAGGTGAGGGAGGAGAGAATGGGACCGAGTGAAAGGAAAGATCACGAAGAGTCAGCGGATTTAAAAGTAAAGAAATGCCAGACGAAAGAATTGATTTTACTCTTTCTCTGGAAAATCGAAAAGAGAGATGAGGAATTTGTGTGCGAAAAGTTTAGATGAACATTTAGTCTTTGGGATTTTCCAAAAGTCTACATGTTTACGGACCCGAGATACGTAAAGATTGAATTTATCATACTTTATTCCGAATGTGTACACAAAAAACTTTTGCCGATGTCTCTTTCGACAGACCCTGTATCGTCACTTATTTACCTCCTCATTAACTTTATTTGTTTCTTGGATGAAGGATAGTCTACGTAAAAGTCCCTAGAGAGGGACTGGTACGTAACCAATTTTTAGGCGGAAGGTTACGTCACCTGTAGTCAAACTAGGGACTAGTCCCCTTTTTTTAGGGTGTACGGTGCCGGTAGATTTGGGCGTATGGTGTTGGTGACTGGGAAAATTGGGGATGTCGACCTCTCTTCCGGGTACGTGGCGTTAATTCTACGACACACGGTGTCGATTCTAGGTTACGTCGGTCGATTTATCTATTATAGTAAATTTTTTTAAAATTTTGGTGTAAATGTCCTGTCTGGTATAAAACTTACGACGTATGTTATAAATCGTAAATCATAGATTACCGGTTCTATAGATATAGTAGACGAGTTATAGTGTGTTATGTTGTTGTCAACTCTTTCCGTTTCTCGAAGTTTAACAATTAAACAACCCCCTTTTATTAATTCAAAAGTTCAAATACAGTGGTATTTTCTCCTCGAGACAGGTTCTGAAGTGACTTATTATTATCGGATGTCAACACACCATTAAGACCTATACAATTTTGGTTCTGACAATAAACTTGATGAATAAAAAGTCAAAAATATTGAACTATTATTTTAATTTATAGTTGAAGGTGTTATTTTAAAGGTCTTCCGTTAAACATAGAATAACGGGACGTTGTTTCATTCGTCCAGTATCGGAGGTTAGGAAGGTTTTGGTCGTCGGTTTGTCAAAGGTGAAGTGGAGAAGGAGGTCGTAGAGTGGTCTGTTCTCGTGACAGTTCCCATGTCCCCAGTTTGTCACGTGTCGGACTGGGTTGGTTTTGGGTTTACCGAGTGGTGGCTGAGTCAGTTGTAGTTATTAATTTAGTCGGACGGACAACTTAATCTCATTTCCAAAGTGTCCGCTTTCGTCAAGAATGACGGTTTCCCGAAAGGTGTTAAACTGTGTAGGTTCTAAACCACGGTCTTTTCCACTACTTTTGGAGCCCTACAAAGATCATCTCCTTTAAAAGTAACACACTTTCGTAATTTTCTTTTACGTCTCAACAAATATCACGAGTTAGTCCTAAGAAATTTTCGGTACGACTTATGTATATCTGAAGACCCCGACGCTAAACTTTCAGAAAGAAAAATTTTTAATAATCGTCAAGTCTCATCTTCACTTCGGACAAAACCAGTCTTTGTAAAAATTAGTACTCACTGTGACGAATATTGATCTCTTAGACTCTTACTTGATCCATTTTAGTAGTTTCATTTGGTCACCCCGTGATTGATGTCCTACAGTTTCTCTTAACCTCTAGTTCTCCGTGACCTCGAATAAAGGTTCCCCCTTTGTTTTAAGAGGTTGTAGCTTCTCAAGTGTACCGTAATGTTTTACAGTTGTTTAGAACTATTAGTTCTGAAAAAATTTCGTTGGTATCGGTATTTTGTACCTTGTTAGTGTTTTATTTGTGACTGTCGGTGATGTAAATCGATCGGTCCTTGGAAAAAGGACGAGATAAATGAATCGATCAGAAAGGAAAGACACTATTACTGAGACTATGTATTGGAACGTGTCAAGGATTACGAATGATTACATATATTCGCTGTAGAGTTAAACTCAAGTGAAAAAAGAAAAATAATTTCGTGTAAACGAAATGTTACAACACGATTAAAGTCCACATGTCGTTTCACTAAATCGATGTGTGTGAAAAATTATAAGACAAGAGAATATCAAAGGATACAATATCTCATCCAGGAACAACCAATAGATAAAATGTACATTGTCACACATATACAATTAAAGTTTGAAGATTACATGGGAGGGGTGAAAGGGGAAACCATTGGCATTGACACAAAAGATCCGGACGCTCAGAGAACGACAAAACATTTATTCAAGTAAACATAGAAAAATCAACAATAACAAGTCAACGATACAGACTGCGAAGCACTGAGGTAACTGACGTCGTGTGGTTAGAGGGAACAGGAGGAGAAAGAAAAAATCTAAGGTGTATAGGCTATAGACAGAAACAAACGGAATGAAGTGAATCATACTATTAGAGATCCAGGTGGGTTCAACGACGTTTACCGTAAAAAGTAACAAAAGATACCGAAATTATAAGATGACACGATCGCCATTTCTTGGGTGGACGGTCATGTCCTCTATACTCTCTGAGCCCAAACTAGGGACTCACCTCTTCTAGGGGACCTTCTCCCGTATCGTTGGATGAGATCATAAGAACGGACCTCTTAGGGGTATCTGTCTCCTTGGACCATCCGATGTCAGATATTCCAGTGTTTCTCAGTCTGTGTTGACTTCGTTGAATCGTGTGTTTCAGTCAGGATTTCCTTTAGTTGGGACTCATAAGTAACCTTCCTGTCTACGACTTCGACTTCGAGGTTATGAAAACGGTGGACTACACTTCTCGGTTGAGTAACCTTTTCTGGGTCTACGGTCCTTTCTAACTCCCATCCTCTTCTTCCCCCACTTTCTACTACTCTACCAACCTACCGTAGTGGTTGAGTTACCTGTATTCAGACTCTTTGAACCCTCTATCACTTCCTGTCCCTTCGAACCACACGTCGTCAAGTACCCCAGTGTTTCTCAGTCTGTGCTGCATCACAGACTGACTTCTTAGTATATGTATGTATGGTTCAACAAAGGGGGGGTGGGGGTGGGGGCTCCCCCTCACGTTTACGACAGGGGTCGACTGTCTTCGATACGTCAGTTCAAAGGGTGTAAACCCCTTTAGTGTCCTTAGTCATGTGGAAGTCAAGTTACCTACTCTGAACGGGACCCTTTTGGTGGAACACTAGTATGGTGAAGAAATAGGTAAGGAAACAGCTACTTGTAGACCCAATGAAGGTACAGAACCGATAACATTTATCACGACGCTATTTGTAACACCACGTACACAGAAAGGTTTAATATGAAAAGAGGTCTATATACGGGTCCTCACCCTAACGTCCTAGTATACCATTGAGATAAAAATCAAAAAATTCCTTAGGGATATGACAAAAGGTATCACCGACGTGGTTAAATAACTATGTAAGAGTGGTTGTCACATTCCCTCAAGGAAAAAGAGGTGTGAGAGAGGTTGTAAATAACAGATATCTGAGAAACTACTACCAGTAAGACTGACCTCATTACACTATAGAGTAACATCAAAACTAATCGTAAAAAGAGATTGGTCATCTCTTTTTTTTTTTTGATGAATAAAAGAGATTATTCATATCTGTAATTCGTAAAAAAGTACACAGATAACCGGTAAACATACAGAAGAAACCTCTTTACAGATAAATCTAGGAGACGGGTAAAAAAAAAATTAACCTAACAAAATAACTGTTACTCAACATAACTTGACAATCATATAAAACCTTTAATTAAGTAACAACCAACGTAGTAAACGTTTATGTTTAGGTTATCATGGTAAATACAGTACACTTTTTTTGTATTCCTTTTTATTGTTAGTTAATAAGATCCGGATAGTAGAGAGAAGTCCTTTTAATTTAATTTATGATTTACCCGTAGTAAAAATTTAAGTATATCGAGTATAGGTATTGATTATTCGGTAAAAATAAGTGGTGGTGAAAGTAAGTTTTGTTATATTAGTTTTGGAATAATTTGCAAAACTAAAACGTCCAACATCTTAGTACTCCGTTCGTATTATTGTTTACATAAAAAATTGGACGATCTCCTCTTTTCGTAAGATTTTTTTAACCAAATCTAGCTATCTATTAAACTCAACCATCCATTCTCGAATACAGTGACAAATGTAAGAGTAAAGTCCCCGACAACTTGTATTAGTATCATGGTAAATAAAGAGGAGGTATCGAACATAGTGAGACTTCGGATTAATTAATAGTCACTGATTGATGTAGACAAAATGAGTGACAATATAAAGGTTATAAACCATGTTACGGACCGTACATTAGTATTAAGTTTTGTTTGGACAACTTTCTCATTTAATTACAATTTTATATACATTCTTCACTCTTGTCCCACCGTCGTATAGTCAAACATCCACGGAACTTTATGTATGAACTTTGAAAATATATAAAGAAACCGTAGGTTCAGATTAAATTTTATAATCTAAATAGATATTTTTAATAGAAACTATTCGGAAGGTTGTATAGAAACATTGATAGACTATTGATACAACCGTAAATTCCTTTAGTTTTCCTTAAAAACTAGAGAAGAGTTTTATTTTGCAGGATTTTCGGTTTTCTTATATTAACTTAGGTAATAGGTGATATATCCCTAAGGGTCCACCACGATCACAATTTCTTGGACGGACGGTTACTCCTCTGTATTCTCTATGTCCAAGGTAGGGACCTAGTCCTCCTAGGGGACCTCTTCCCGTACCGTTACGTGAGGTCATAAGAACGGACCTCTTAAGGTACCTGTCTCCTCGGACCAGTCGATACCAAGTATCTCAGTGTTTCTCAATCTATATTGACTTCTCTAAATCGTGTGTACGTAGGTGATATATTGACTCTATGATCTGACGAATAAAAAATTTTACATGATTAGTGAGTTACAAAAGACTAATCTTTACCTACAGGTTTTCTACGAGTTCGTAGTCATTAGTAGTCTTCTTACGTTTAGTTTTAGTGTCACTCTATAGTAGAGTATTAACAACCTTACCGATAATAATTTTTTTTTTTTTCTCTCTCTCTCTATTGTTTACCACCGTTCCTATACCCTTATATAACTACCCTTATATTTAACCACGTCGGTGACACCTTTTTGCATAAGTTCCAGGAGTTTTTTAATTTTCTTGAGATATACTAAGTCGTTAAGGTGAAGACTCATAAATAAACTTCTTTTATTTTTGTCATTGAATTTTTCTATAGACGTGACAACATAAGTAACGTCGTAATAAATGCATTCGGTTTTATACCTTTGCTGGGTTCACAGGTAGTTGTCTGTTTACCTATTCCTTTTACACTCTGTTTCCTCTTGCTTTAGACCGGTTAACTCTGTTGTATCACTCTCGAACTCCCGTAATACGATTGACTTTATTGAACCCGACTCTTTTTGTTTATGATATACTAAAGTGAATATATACCTTAGAATTTCTCCGTTTTTGTTTCAACATCTATGTCTCTTGTCTAACTACCAAAGGATTTAGTCTTTCACCCGTCATCCGTTTTACTTACTTACTTCTCCTAGTTTTCAATATTTGAATCAATGTTTTATTTATTCAGTGTCTCTACATATCGTACTGTTGACATCAATTATTTTGACATAACGTATAAACTCTCAACGTTTGTCTCATCTATTATTTTTAAGAGTAGAGTTCTTTTTTATTGGACATTGACACATACCATTACCCATAATTGATCTGAATGACAACACTAGTAAAGTGATACGTAGTCTACAGTTTTTCAATACAACATGTCAACTTTAATTATCCGACAAGATACAGTTAACATAGAGTATAATTTTTTTTTTCTTTATTTTGGATTGTCTAATTTATATATATATATATATATATATATAGAGGTTACAAGTACGAAAATTAGTTTGTTATTTACAACATTTATTACCGGAGTTTGTGTTGACTATAATCTTTGGTAGAATACCAGAAAAAGAAATACATTTTGTGACACGTTCTTCATTCATCAGAATTTAAAATATTACACGTTTAAGATAAGATTGCAATAACAACAAGTCAGCGATTCAGTACAGGTTGAGAAACGTTGGAGTAATTGACGTCGTATGGTCCAAGGAGACAGGAGGTGATAGAGGACCTCAAACGATTTTGAAAACAGTAAGTTGGTAGAGTAGGAGATGGTGGGGAATAGGAGGACGGGAGTTAGAAAGGGTCTTAGTTCCAGAAAAAGTTAATCCACCGAGAAACGATAGTCCATCGGTTTCATAACCTCGAAGTGGAAGTCGTAGTCAGGAAGGTTACTCATAAGTCCTGACTAGAGGAAATCCTACCTGACCAAACTAGAGGAACATCAGGTTCCCTGAGAGTTCTCAGAAGAAGTTATGGTGCCAAGTTTTCGTGAGTCGGAAAGAATACCAGATAGACAGTGTAGACATGTACCGATGACCTTTTTGGTTATGAAACTGTTAAACTTCACAGCCCCTACAAGTCGAAATTCCCTAGGTTATACAATGAGAAAAGAAAAGACACGGTAAAGAGTTCCTAAGAGATACGGAATAGTCAAGGACCTTTTCTCCTTGTTCGTCTCGACGTACGTCAAGACTCCTGACTCTAGTACTCTTCCCCTTGGACGAATCTGAGGAAAGTCCCTGAGGGAACTCACTGAGGGAAGTCACTGGAATGAATTTACATTAGATAAGTCAATATGGGGAGAATGAGTCCTATACCTTACGAAAGACCGGGTAACTTCTAACAATAAACGAACCGAAACAAAAACGAGTCAAAAAACAAAAAAAAGAAAAAATGACGGATTTCGAAGGAACATACTTCTATGTATTTGTACGCAAAGACGTTTATTTCGTGGGAACAAAGTGAGCTCTGAACCCAAGGGACGCAGGGAGAAGAGTAGCTGAGGTCAGGGGTCCAGGGTCAGATGTTTCTGGTACTGTTCACCGCGGGTTTGTCCCTGGACCACCTTCGGGAACCGTTCGTTTACCTCACTGATAATCCTGGATGTCTCCAGCTATTTACGTCCCAATACCCTGTTTACCGACCTTTCGGGGGTAGTGAAAAGATGAAATGAAGTAGTAAATAAATTCCAAGTTCCTGAAAGCCAAAGTGTAGTTGCCTATCCCGAACAGAGGTTTGTCATCAACTTATAGTAGGGACAAAGGGACTACTTCTCAAAGTTAAATTTTTAAACCTTGGCCCAATTTTTATTATTATTGTTATAATTTACTCGGTTTTCTACCCATTTTTTATAAGGTTATCTAAAGACCGAGAACATCCGGGAGTAATTTCGGTACTAGAACGGTAAAGATCCGTTAAGATCGGGGGGACTATAAACAGTTGTTCGACTTACGGATAATATATTTGTATTTGATTTACTATTTTGAAATGTTTTTTCAGGTTAATCTCTTTGTATTTTACAAAGTTTTGAAAGGGTGTTAGGGACGAGGCTGATAGGGTTCGTGAGGAGGAGGAGGACATTACCCGTGTTTTGGTTTCCAGAGGAGTTAAACTCCTGTTCTATTTAAACTATTACTAAAAAGACTACGAGAGAAACTGTGATTTCGGTTGTTATAAAAAAATACTGTTACTATTCGGGTATTGTGTGTGAGTATAAATACTTATGTCTGCTAGGTGGGTAAGAAGAAGTACTGTTTCCGAAAGACTAAATGACAGAAACGTCAGAGTTCAGAGACTCCGGTTACTAGAAAAACGGAAAGGATACAATTTTTTACAATTACGAGTTTCTGTTGATTATGGAGTTATGCCTCTGTAACTAAAAAGAGTGTATGTTATTTATTTTTTCCGATATTGTTACATGCCGGGAGTAAGTGGAAAGTGATTTCTTGAAGATTTACGATGCTGTAGCAGATAATTTTTAAAATAAGGAATACTGACCTTTTAAAACTATTTTCGAGAAGAATTTGGTTCTCTTATAGAAGTTATCTATTATACCAAAGTACTACACCGGGCCCTAGTACGGTTAAGATTAAGAGTTTTACTGTGAGGGGTTTTGATATAATGAAAATTTTACAATTGGCTATACCCTGTTAAATTAAGTTACTTTCGAATCTATGTTACGGGAGGAAACAATGTACTCGTTAACTTTCTTCAACGGGACCTTCTTACCCTAGTTTAATGAAGAGTTTCTTTTCGACTTCTATCGATGTGTTTCTATAATTTTCCCGGATTACTTTGGATACGACTAAAAAAATCGATGATCTTCAATGATAGAGGGTATTACAATAGCTTCTCCTTCGGTTTCATGTTAAATTTTTGACGAATGTATACTTTTATACTTAGTTTTTACAGTTTCTCGGTAGCGAGGTTATATACTCTGGTTTTACAATAAATTTTCTGAAATTTACTAATAAATTTCAGAACAGTGTTGAAATCTAGTTTTTGAGTCTTTTACGTTTACAATCGACTTCGTTATCGACGATGGAAATTTTTATTTTTTCTATAAAACAAACATCCCTATTCTCGGTAAATTTTTTCCTAACAGATTAATGAAGAAAATAGAATGTAAAGATAATTGAGGAGATTACTATATGTCTATCTATCTAAACTATTATGATTATTTTTTGTTAGAAATACCTGTAGTTATCATAGATTTATACGTACTGGTTTATATTTATAGTTTTAATTACTGTTTCTAAAAGACCAGAAGAACTATGACCTAGGCTATAATCATAATAAAGGTTTGTAAATACCGGGTTTAGAACCGGATATGTCTCTTAAAGAACGGTTTAACGTCCTCAAAGAGTTTGGTTTCATGTTCTCCAAACAGTTTCACAAGTTTATATAGGTGCACTCTCTGGTCTTCCGGTCGGACGTTGTAATATTGGAATACACTATTTACGTAGGAAATTAAATTATCCTTCTCTAAATGAATACGTTACCGTTTGAGTTTATATATAAGGTGTAAAAAGGATCCCCGGTGACGAGTAATTTGTTTGTTATTTTAATAATTTTATTGAACCTTTTTACTGCTCGGATAAACCTGTTTCGTCACCGGGGAATGTTTTCTCTTTAATCTCCGATGATTTCTTGAATATCTATGTATTAACTTTAATTTTGTATGACTCCTTAGAATAAGGGGAACTTTAAGAGGGTAAATACATTATTATTTTATTATTTTAGATCGTTTACCGTAGAAAATTGTCTAGAAGTTTTTCAATTATACAGATACTTTGGATACCCATGTGATGTTGGTCTTTAAGGTAGTGGATGGTGATAAAGAGTTTTGACTGTAAATAGTAAAATCTAAATGTTCTAACGAAAAAATGATATGGAAATGTGGGAGATTTGGTTCTCTCTAAACGAAAGAGAGAAGGAATAGGATTAGTACAGTCCGGAGTATTTGCCATAGTTACCTGACACAACGGAGTTTTTTACTACTCAAGAGGGTGGTATACAGTTATAATATATCGGTTTCGGGAACTTGGACACTCTTTTGTTATAGGACTGAAAGAACAATAAGTAATGTACCTACTATATAACAAAAGCCGAGGTAGACAAAATCTTTAAGTTGTTTACAAACTGTATCGAGTTGTTACGAATTCTCGAAGATCTGATTAGTGACAGGGACTTTTCTACGTTTGGAGATGTGGAATGGTAATGAACTCTAAATAACAATTATCTGTTGTATAATGAGGGGTTGATTGTGTTTAAGAAGAACTGTTTAATAGTTGGAACTTACTAAAAGTTTTTGAAAATCCACTATATTTAACCTAATCTGGGAGTAATCTGTGTCTTTGAATAAATTGTGAAATGTTCCTCTAGGGTTAAATTTATCGGGAACAAGTGAAAGTGTTCTCTGTGCTCTTTGGAGACCACGTTTTATTTAATGTTTTTGTCAAAGAATAAACATAATCTGAACTAAATGAAGATCTCAATAAACATGAGGGGAGAGAGGTAAGAGGGTGTCCTGAAGAATGGGTGGTTTTTATGGGTTATTTTACATAGATATGGGTAAAATCTCTCTGTTCTAGTGAATGTGGGATAGAACTGAACTAGCGAGATTAGTAATAGTTACTTTCTTTATATCGATTCTAAGATTAACAGAGACTAAGAGTATTTTAACATTACGGATAATTATTTGGAGTTAAGTTTTTGTGTAATGTTTGAAGATGGTTAAAAATTTATCTGAAAGATCTTATAAAATCTCTTTAAAGTAAAGTAATATGAAGATTGTTTGAGATCTTAAAGAAGTTTTTATGACTTAAATAATAGAGAACGTAACAGTGTAGTGCTGGATATGGAGTTTGACTATAAAAGATATATCTACCCTGATTTTTGTGGTTTGAGAGATCAGAGAGTTTCTTATATTTCAGAAAATATGATTTAAAGTGAGACGAGTTGTTTTACTTAATATACGAGAGTAAGTCCAATAAGTGAATGTAAGAATAGGATAATTATATCAAAGACTGAGGAATATAAGTCAAATACATAATTCTTTATATCTTTGAAGATGGTATTTAAGATTAGTTAGATAAAAGGTTGTTGAAAAAGAACTTGATGTTAGATAATAATCTTTGACGTGAAGGGGGTAAATATAATGGGTATAAGTTCATGTAAGAACAGAAGGACCGGGATACCGGGTACCGTTACTTGTTCGACTATTTGAACAGAGAAAACGATGAGGATTTCTTGTTGTACGACATAATTTGTTATTACGACCGAGTAATGTAGGTTAAAATTTTTAAGGTATGGTTGTACGATTTTTTTTAGTAATTATTAACGAGATGAACATCCGGGGATGTAGAAGTTGGGTAATGTGTTCTATAATTAGAAGTTTCTAATGTTGGGGAGGGGGTGGTGGTTACTTGATACCGTTTACTTACATTGAGCAACGGGACTTGAAATAAGAAGAAGGAAGAATGTTTAAGAAGAAAATATACCCCGGTGTGGAGAGGTTCCACTTCGATGTACTGTACAATATTGGGTGGACAATCGAACGAAACGTCATTGCCCTTGTGGATTAAGATATTTTTGTTACCGGGATGGATATAAAGATCCGTTAAGTTTGTTAAAAATGTAAGTAAGAGATAATTTGTCTAATGTTTGTAAGGAATATTAGGTGTTTGTATTCTGTATCAATTTGTTCGTGTAGTGTGTGACTTCGATGTTTATTTTATTAAATTTTTCCCCCTTATGTGTCCTTGTGAAGATAGAAGGAATAGGTCTCGTCTGAAATGATCTAAGGTTACGTTATATAAGAAATTCGAATATTGATAACAATTATGTCGAAATAACCGAAATGTAAAAAATTTGAATGGTGTTCCTCTATAAAACTGTTTTCGTCTTTTTGTAAAGTTCCGCAACTTCCTGTGGAGGGAAGGAGACGGGTAGACCATAGTTCTACCCAACTGATTTGTTACTTTTAGACCTTTTAATTATAATGTCCCTTTTCCCATACGAACATAAACAGGTCTACCTACGTTGCTTTAGTCAACCGAGGGAGAAGCCTTCTAGGCAGGGTCCCCTCGGTGGCTGTAAGTTCTATCTCTTCTTTACCGCTTTAGGGGCCCTCCTCCTCAAAGGTCATGTTCGGTACCGCCGAAATTTTTAAAGGTTCTTTACGGCGTGAACTGCAGTATCTGGAATACTAGAGGGATGAACCCCTGTCTATTTTTGGGAATGATTAGTTCGACTTTTAGACCAAAGAGTTGTCCCTTACGGAACCTTAGGACTTTTATAAAAACAGTGATACGAACGAAAACGAAGGGGGCGAGTCCGACTGAACTAATTAGTGTGAATAACCCGAATATATGGATTAGGGGGAAATAACTTCCAACGTCTTACCTGTCTATATGTTGGCCAGCATAGGTGATTACTGAGTTGTGTATACGGAGGAGGAACCTCGAACCTCCCCAGGAGAGTATGACTCCTTCTTCCTTCTGATTAATTGTAAAGAGGTCCGATACTTTAAGAAGGAAATACGTACCCGGGTCGTCTTAATACATAATTTCAATCAGTTGTTTGTACCCGAAAGCAGGACGGAGGTTTTTTCTTGAAGGTGTGTAACGAACCTGACAGATGACGGGACAGGAAAATACTCTTGGTACAGTTACGATGGTTGTGAGATCCGTTTCCTGTTTTCAACCTTACATTTCCCAAATGAATATTCCTGAAATTTATATGAGGACAAATAACCCTATCTACAGTTCGATTTAGTCCCTTTACTTACAAATACCGGTTATGTGGTAACAACTATAACAATATACCGAAAGATTGACGAGTCTACTATAATTATCATGATATCCACTAATACATTGAGTTCATCGTATCGTCTAAAGGTTGTCAAGTTACTTTGTGAAGGTACTGTTTCCTGAGGAACCGACCGAACTACCGCTTTACCGTAGAAGAGCGGGAGTTTAGCAGGAGTTATTTACTTAACCCGGACTTGTTACCCTGTAGACTTTTGGACGACGTTCATGACTTTTTGAACCTTGAACCTGATCTGTAAAGTGTCTGTGGTCAGCATCAGTATCATTAATAAGGAAGACAATATTAGTATATAAAATATGTTCGAACACAAGGGGAAGAAAAACAATATCGGTATTCTTTGAATGTTAAATTATCTAAAATGCAAGACTGGACATATCTAACGTATAACATATGAACAGAATTAAAGAGATAAAGAGATTTTTTGATTAGGGAAAACTAGGAAGTTAGAACTACACCAGATACCTATGATCATCTAGTTGTTGGGACCCTTCTCCTAGGGTACCGTTTTGAACGAAGGGTCAATGAGTGATTTAATGAGACTGTTAGATTCACTAAGTAACCTACCAATTAAGAACCGTAAAACCCCAATTATCGGTAAACGTGGTGACGACGATAGCGTTCGTGACGAAATGTTAGAAGTTAAGTTTGTGTTTTGAAATAAGTTTTAACCTGATTTCTAAGAGTATGATACACCCGGTGAGTCCAAGTCTATCTACTTCTTCAAGTCCTATTTTAAGTCTTTAATTTTCGTCGGTAGGTTACCCAACCTCTAGTTAATTATCTAAATGTTTTTGTTTATAATAATTTAACACTAACCTTAAGATGAGTTAAAACATAGTGAGGACAAGCTAAGTTGGTATCGCGAATGTTGACCCTTATTTAGTTTAAAGTTTACATTCTATATGTATTATTACGAAGGAATTTACATGTTAACAACGTTTTCCTTTTAAAACTTTGGAAGAGATTCTCAGATGGGAGAAGGTTGATAAACCTTTGGAATCGACTTATCGATAGACTAGTTAATAGACCCGACCTTGGAGCTCGTACCAAAGTTTCGTAATGTGTATTATAACCTAGACCTTGATATTTCGACTATTAACAGGACTACTACTAATGTAAAAATCATATGGTTACGAAAAGTTGATTTTAACAAGTTTGATTTGTTTGAGTTAACCAGTCTCGGAAGAAGTGTTTTGATAGATGTCACTGGGGTTAACACCTTTTTTTCGCCCCCCCCTTAACAGTCCCCTTAACAATTCCCTAGGTTATACAGTGAGAAAAGAAAAGACACGGTAAAGAGTTCCTAAGAGATAAGAAATAGCCAAGGACCTTTTGGCCTCGCTCGTCTCGACGTACGTCAAGAGCCCTGTCTAGTACTCTTCCCCGTGGACGAACCTAAGGAAAGTCCTGAGGGAACTCACTGAGGGAAGTCACTGGAATGAATTGACATTAGATAAGTCAATACGGGGAGAATGAGTCCTATGCCTTACGAAAGACCGGGAAACTTCTAACAATAAACGAACCGAAACAAAAACGAGTCAAAAAAAAATGACGAATGTCGACGAAACATACTTCTATATGTTTGTACGTAAAGACGTTTATTCCGTGGGAACAAAGCAAGCTCTGAACCCAGGGCACAGGGAGAAGAGTAGGTGAGGTCAGGGGTCCAGGGCCAGAGGTTTCTGGTACTGTTACTTCGAAAAAGTTGTTTCACTATCGAGAGACGAAAAATTATACGACATATCCAAGCAGTATCGAAAAGAAGGTTTCTGATTCACAGAAAATTAAAGAACCGACGTTAGTGGTGGACGTCAGAGAATTTTTAATAAAAATAAAATTAGTATTAAAAGTTCCTTTATTGTTTTATAGTGTCTTTGTTCGTACATACATATGTAGGGAAGCCAGACACTAAAATAGCGAAAAGAAGATGTGGAAACAAAAATTCTAAGACACTAATAAGAATTTTTATTTGTATGGTAAAGATAGACAAAAGGTTAGTGGGGGTTTTATAATTGTTTATAAATAATTGGAATTTAAATCATAAACCATCTTTTAATAATTCGTCAGTCCGTTTAAATCACCAATCCAAAGTTGAGGTACAAGTTGAGGACTAAAATAGACAGTAGAAGGAAAGCATCCTTCGTTTGGAAAATCTTGATACCATCGTTCTTCGATAAGTTGTACAAGAGGTTCGAGATAAATTGTATGTAATAATTATATCTTAGTAAGAAAGTTAAAGATAAAAGGGAGTCTATAAAGATAAACGAAAAGAAAGGAAAATGTGTAGTTAAATGTACTATAATAGTTCTTTATAAAGAGGACTCGGTGTAGAGTGTTTTCAATTTTTATATGTTTTACGTTATGAAGAACCACGGTTCAACCAAACAGAAAAACAAACCATGAAATATCGGAATCGGATACATTTTGTGTTGGGTCTTCACACTAGATGGTAGGTCGACGAAGGAGGTCATCTAGGGTCATGTGTGTCACTAGTTTACATATAAAAAGTAGATTCTGAATAGTGTAATCAATTAGAAGAACCGACCAGAATAACCCATCTGAAGTAGTGGACAAATGGTTATCTTCCTAGGACTACTTATTTAAAATAGTTCTATATTCCGATATTTCTTCCAAGACTTAAAACTACTTTACTTTTTACAAAAGAGGTATAAGTCTTAATATGAAGGGTACTGGATTTGTTCTAATCTTTCACTTTTTAAATAAGTTTATATGTCCCATAGTTCCTATGTACAAATATAGTACTAATATGAAGTAACACAGGCTGAGAAACGCTAGGGTACCTGACGTCTTGTGGTCCGAAGGGATAGGTAGTGGTTAAGGGTCTCGAATGAGTTTGAGTACAGGTAGCTCAACCACTACGGTAGGTTGGTAGGGTAGGAGATAACAGGGGAAGAGGAGGACGGGAGTTAGAAAGGGTCGTAGTCCCAGAAAACTTTACTCAGTCGAGAAGTATAGTCCACCGGTTTCATAACCTCAAAGTCGAAATTTTAGTCAGGATGGTTGTTTGTGGGTCCGGACTAGAAATCCTACCTGACCAACCCAGAGACACGTCAGGTTCTTTGAGAGTTCTCAGAAGAGGTTGTGGTGTCGAGTTTTCGTAGTTAAGAAACCACGAGTCGAAAGAAATCTCAGGTTAAGAGTGTAGGTATGTACAGATAACCTTTTTGGTATCGAAACTGATCTACCTGGAAACAGTCGTTTCATTACAGAGACGAAAAATTATACGACAGATCCAACCAGTATCGAAAAGAAAGTTCCTCGTTCGTAGAAAATTAAAGTACCGACGTCAGTGGTAGACGTCACTAAAACCTCGGGTTATGTTATTTCTGAAAGTACAAATATATGTACCTATATTAAATTACCTTGTTTACATATTTTGATTTCTCTGGTACTAAGTAGAAAATATATATATATATATATATATATTTTAAAATGAAAAGATTTACAACAATTTACAACAAGATTTACAACGATTTTGGTGTGTCATAATTTTACATAAGATTTCCGTTTAAAAAATTTTGAAGTAGTAAATTTTGTTAATTAACGAAAAAGAACCAATAAGTAGACTTAGAGACTGTTCCAGAAAGAAGATAAAAGAGAAAAGAGAATCAGATCCTCAAAAATACCACAGGTTTATCAAGTGTCCGATATACTTACACAAGGTTTATGAAGGATCTACTGGACTTTGACGTACGTTAAAATCTACACAAGTATCCATAAGACTTATGTGAGAGTTTTCGCAGATACTGGGGTTATACAATTCTTAACGGTAAATCGTAAATAACAAAGAAGTCACGGGTTCGACTATACTTAAACATTTATCAAATTTATTTGTGTGTCTGTAATCGTTTTACCCAATTTTCTGAAGTTTTTATAAAGTAAATCAAAGATTAAACTGTATCTATTCATATATGTACGTTTATTTAAAAGTTCATGTCACTATCGTGATGATGTGGTTTTATGTTTTCAGTGTCTGTTCTTAAGGTATCTCTTGTGGAATTGAACGAATGAACGGGGACGACACTTTTATCGGACGGTTACGAAATGTTTATGTACACGGGTATCAGATTCTCAACGAGAATGAAAAAAACACCGTGTTGTTCGTTTTGATCAGAATCGATTGATCGAACTATCTTGGTTTGTTTTGTTTCGTATTTCGTAGTAACCTTTTAGTTCAAACTGACCTATAAAACTGTTCTTTCTTTACCTCCCTCCCTCATTTCCCTTTACTTTTCTTTCTTTTCCCCTACTTTTCTTTGTTATAAAAAATGGGTATATTTATTTTCTAGAAAATTAGGTTGAGACCGTTAAAGAGTCCAAATGTCTTACCTAAAAAGTGATTACTTAAAAATTGGACACAAGACAAACATGATAAAAAAAAGAAACTACTTCGTGAACGGATAGAATGAAGACGAGTAGTCGGAAAATATAGTCAAAAGATAAGTCAGAAAACCCCACCCTCCATACCCTTCCTGATGGACAGTTCCGAGGAAATAACGTCTGTATGAAACAATAAACTATTGAAAGACTAAGTATACTATAAATAAGGACACATAGAAAAAATTGAAGATGTTAAAACACGACCTTACTTTATTCCTTCTCATTTTTTTCTCATTTTATACATAAAAATTCAAAAATTAAAGTTATTTTATATGTATTGTATATTAAATGGTAGTGTTAGTAACAGTTCACGTGCCAAATCATCATTCTTGTAAGTATCACGACACTTGGGTAGAGATCTTGTGAAAAGTGGAACGTTTTTACTTTGAGATATGAGGTTATTTGTAGTCAGGAGGTAACGGTCGGGGGTCAGGAGAAGTCCAGGTCTATTTTTATTAAATAAAAATTCTCTACCCTCTCATACTTGAGTAACTTCTTTCCTTGAAGAATTTTATGTAAAACACGAAAAAGTTTGATGAGTGACGTATCTCCAGAAAGGAGTTTATGTACAAACAGTAACTGTTATAGAGAGATATTAATCGTGTCTTTGTTATGCAACAAAAGACCTGTAGTCTTCGTGGACACGTAACCTTCAATAAAGGTCATTCCTCCTACTAAAGAGTGTTGGACGGGTGTAAAAAATTTTAAGTCAGGAATAAGTATTGTACTTTATTGTTGTCTCACTGTCTGTGACAAACCACACGAGATGTTCACACAATCAATAAGATAAAGACTGGTGTTCGTATGTCCATTCAGGATTGTACTGACGATAAAGTGTTTACCTTTTACTCTCACTCCATAGTCGGATTAAAACTACCCAAGTAACATAGTCGTATTTTCAAATGTCTCAACGATATCTTACCCTTTTATATTTTCTTATTTTCAACCCAAAACAAAAATCCAACGGTTCCTCCTAAGAAGGCTCCCAGGTTACACTGTTTCTAAAGTCGTACAACGAGGACACTAGGGATGTAACATCTTACTGTTCGAGCATCTGATGTTTCTTGATTCGAACGCGGTTGTGAACAAGGTGACGAATTGATTTTTGGAATCCTGTTTGGTGTGTTTGTGTAGGTATGTATTTTACTTCATAGAAGTACACAAGACGAAGTGTTCTAGAAAGGTATGTGTGCATTACACATACACACACTCGAACGCAGACGTACACACTCACTCTGACCCCCTCCTACTCTCTTTCTTTTTTTTTATTGTCTGATTCGTCCGTTCCCGCATCAATTGGTGTTTGATAAGATTTTTACGTACTATCACAGTACTAATAACCACGAAAGGACCACCAAGTCACCATTTCTTAGAGGGACGTTTACGTCCTCTACCTAAACTAGGAACCCAGTCCTTCTAAGGGGACTTCTTTTTTTACAGTTGGGTGGGGTCATACGAACGGACCCTTTAGGGTACCTGTCTTCTCGGACCATCCGATGTCAGGCACCTCGACGTTTTCTCAACCTGTACTGTATCTCTGATTTGTTGTTGTTATTGTTTAGTACTAATAATTCACATTTACCCGTGGATTCTTGTGTACTCTTCACAGTCCGTTATAAATTTTCGCTCGGATACCCAGGTTTTTTAGACCAAATTCAACGGTTAACTCACCCGGAAGTTCAATTCATAAGACACAGATTAAAAGAAGTAAAGACCCTAATTTTATTATGGTAGTACCGAACACACCTATTTACTCAATCATGTTCGTAAATTTTAACACGGACCTTATGTCATTCACGAACCACTTACAATGGAAAGTAAAAAAATAAGTTATAAAGGATAATGATTAGTATCAAAAAAGGATAAAGATGGTTCAGAAAAGGATTTTGTTAAGTACATTTTCCAGATCATTTCCTAAAAGATGGGACATTTGTTTCTTACAATTGACTTTCGACATCGAATGAATAAATAGTCGAGTACCTAAGACGGTCCAATTATCAAAGAGTATTCGGAAACGTATGTTTTCATTGAGTAGAGTGCAAAGACACTTTTGGAATCGTTAGTTGACTTTCTCCCTTTTTTCCAAAATAAATTGACAAAAAAATTTTTCATCTTTATATGGTACAGTATTCACATTTTAGTCATAATAGGACAAAAAAATTATTGGTTTGGAGAAGTGAAGATCAACCTTAACAAAAGAACCTCAAGTTAGAAATGAATGATATATGAAGAAGAACGAGTCAGTGATTCAACACAGGTTGAGAAACACTGGGGTCCTAATATCGTACGGTACGAAGGGACAAGAAGTGATAGAGGACCTTAAACGAGTCTAAGTACAAGTGCCTCAGTCACTACGATAGATTGGTAGAGTAGGAGACGACGGGGGAAGAGACGGACGGAAGTTAGAAAGGGTCGTAGTCCCAGAAAAGGTTACTCAGTCGAGAAGCGTAGTCCACCGGTTTCATAACCTCGAAGTCGAAGTCGTAGTCAGGAAGGTTACTTATAAGTCCTAACTAAAGGTAATCCTAACTGACCAAACTTAGGGAACGTGAGGTTCCCTGAGAGTTCTCAGAAGAGGTTGTGGTGTTAAGTTTTCGTAGTTAAGAAGTCGAGAGTCGAAACAATTACCAAGTAAAGAGTATAGGTATGTACTGATGGTCTTTTTGGAGTCGGTACCAGTAAATGTGTGAATCGTAAAAGGTGAAGTCAAGAAGTTATCATTACGGCTTCTATCCCCTATACGGAAGTTTGACTTTAAAATGGCTTTTATGTTTAAAGCTACATAAGGTACCCATTGGTATATGAAATGGTGGGGTTTAACCCTGTGAAAACTTTCATTCGTCTTACTATTGATCTATCCCACGGTCCTGTTGACCAGACTCGATCGATGGAAAAATAAAAGGGTTTCAGAATTAAAGAGAAGTATCTCAAATCCTACATCATTTGTACTGTACTTATTAACGACTTACTTCTTTACTTATGTATTTCATCCATTTCCTTAAGAGTACAATTTACTACCTTTACCTCATGTTATATAGTCAATGTGAGACGAGGAATTCATACTAATCGGTACCCTCAGGTTTGACCGTACTGTCCCAGTGTTCTACGATTACTTTTGTGTTCAACGTATAATGCCTAATGTTGTGTAAGTACATTTAAAAATTATATTTACGAGCTAAAAAAAGAAAAAAGGATGAAAAGTACTCGTGGTTGGAGATCTTACTCGATGTTGGAGATTTTAAATACTTCTCTAGACTGAGGAGATAAAATTTCAAGTCAAGTCAGCGAGTCAGCATAGACTGAGAAACACTGGGGTTCCTAACGTCTTACGGTCCGAAGGGACAGGTAGTATTTAAGGATCTCGAATGAGTTAGAGTACAGGTAGCTCAGTCACTACTATAGGTTGGTAGAGTAGGAGACTACAGGGGAAGAGGAGGGTGGAAGTTAGAAAGGGTCGTTGTCCTAGAAAAGGTTTCACAGTCAAGAAGTATAATCCACCGGTTTCTTGACCTCAAAGTCGAAGTCGTAGTCAGGAGGATTACTTATATGTCCTGACTAACGGAAATCCTAACTGACCGAACTAAAGGAACGTCATTTCCCTGAGATTTCTCAGAAGAGCTATGATGTCAAGTTTTCGTTAAAGAAGTCGCGAGTGGAAAGAAATATCAGGTTGAGAGTGTAGGTATGTACAGATGACCTTTTTGGTGTCGAAACTGATCTGTCTGGAAACAGTCGTTTCATTACAGAGACGAAAAATTATACGACAGATCTAACCAGTACCGAAAAGAAGGTTCCTCGTTCACAGAATTAAAGTACCGACGTCAGTGGTCGACGTCCCTAAAACCTCGGGTTTTTCTATCTCAGGCGGTGACAAAGGTGATAAAAGGGTAAATAAACGGTACTTCACTACTACCACTGACATCGGTACTTTAATTTTCTACGAATGAGGAACCTTCCTTTCAATACTGGTTGGGACCTATCGTATAACTTTTCGTCTCTGTAATGAAACGGTTGTTTCTAGTTGGATCACTTCCGATACCAAAAAGGACACCAGTACACTCTCAACCTGACACTTCTTCCGACTCGCGACTTCTTAACTACGAAAACTTGACATCACAACCTCTTCTGAGAACTCTCAGGGAACCTGACGTTCTTCTAGGTTGGTCAGGTAAGACTTCCTCTAGTCGGGACCCACAAGAAACCTTCCTTACTACGATTTCGACTTTGAGGTCATGAAACCGGTGGAGTACGCTTCTCAACTGAGTAACCTTTTCTGAGACTACGACCCTCCCTAACCCCCGTCCTCCTCTTCCCCTACTGGCTCCTACTCTACCGACCTACTGTAGTGACTGAGCTACCTGCACTCAGACTCACTTGAGGCCCTCTACTACTACCTGTCCCTCCGGACCGCACGACGCTAAGTACCCCAGTGTTTCTCAGCCTGTGCTGACTCGCTGACTTGACTTGACATATATATATATTAAATTTTGTGAGATAACCCTTTGTAGTCACCCTATTTATCGTACGAACACCTCTAAATCCCTCACATTATTTCAGGTGTCAGGAGGTATCAATGAGGACTTTACGTCGTGTCTACCCCAGTCTTTCAAATTCAGGTTCGAGACCGTAAGTATCGAAACCCCGAACCTCGTTAAGTATCTGGGAGAAGAGCATAAAATGGAACCGTCATAATCAACAAAAGTGGTAATAACTCTTTCAGTAAAGGATCCGTCCAACTATTCTTCAGGTCCCCAGGCGTTCCTCTCTCCCAGACCTTAAGGTTCCTCCTTCTCTCCTGTTTGAAAAGAAGGGAGATGTAAGGAATCCTAATATATTGTTATTACGTAGTACGGACTCCTGTCAGAGACCTAATTTGGAAGACTGATTAAGACAATAGAATTTTACATTTAATACCCTCATCCAGACCACTTCAGAAATGTTGGAGGTCTGTAAGAAACCTAAGTAACGTCTCATGCATTGAGGTAACGATGGTGATCGTTCACCCATGAGAAAGATGTGAGAAGACTACAGGTACAGTCTTCGAAAGAGAGAGAGGAAATATGAAATTATTTTGAATTAATGTGTTTTCCGGACTCACTAGTTCGGAGCAGAGACCGGGACCTAAGAGGAGGCCTCCGGTTCTTAGGGTCGCAGAAACGTACTATGTCGTCGTTTGAAAGTAATGAAGGGAAAATAAGACGGTACTAGTTAGAAAGTGGTTCTCAATAAAAAACAAGGGGACTTCAAGAGAATGGTGAGAAGAAAGGTTAAAAAGAATTTTAATAGGAGAAATATAGGTAGAATGATGTTTGATATATAATAATCAGAAAAAAAAAGTCAGAAGGAGTTTGTTGTAAATAAGGAGACATACTAAATAAAGAACAAAATCTAAAGTTATTTCAAAATTTTTCAAGGATGTACGAATGCAATAAGTACAGTCAAAGATATGTTTTATTAAAGACCAAATAAGTGGAAGTAACGGTTTAAGGTAGGTAAGAAATTTTCTTACTCTAACACAAGACGGTAAAGGTGTAAAAACAATAGATAATTATGGAGCCACACGTCCTTGTCAAATCAAAAAGATGTCAGGTAACTTAAACATAAACCATAACGTGAAAGAAACCTCTATAAAGTTCGTACAACTTTGAACCGAAGAGATATTTTAATTCAAACACCTGTCTGGAGTAAAAAAGGGGGTATTGAAAGTGTTAAGGATGATGTAAGGACATTTATTGCAATGTAAGTTATTTGAAAACGACTGTTGACATGGCCCTTTTACTTCTGTTAGACGAAAGGTCCAAGTAGGTAGTGACGTGACTTTTATGTCTAGTTTTCTCTACTGGTTTGCTTATATGACGGAAAAATTTTTGGACAATGTGAACAAAATAACATACACAATATTTTTAGTTTAAAAGTTTTAATCAATTCTTTTTCTTTATTTTCCGGAGGTCTGAACTTTCACAATACTTGACTTACGAACGCAGGTAGAGGTAGTGGGTGTTTTAAGTGTACAACGTCGGGATTGGGGTGTTACACCATTATAACCTTCCACCTTCCATTAATCCTAAATCTTTTTCAGTACTCCCACCACTAGGGTATATCTCTGATCGTAGTAATAGTCTTCTCTAGTCTAGAGAGAGGTGGTACACTTCGAGGTCATTCTTCCGTCGGTATACGTTCAATCCTTCTCTCGGGAGAGGTATGTAACTTAACTAGAACATAAAGGGACGGAGGTCTTGACACTTCTTATTTACAGACAACAAATTCGGTATAACATAAAACTGTGTCACTTGACTCGTTTTACTACATCTTTTCTTCTTGGTATTGAGATAAGTGTCTTCTGTTTTATGTTATATATCTTTTAAGTCGTCTTTGTTGGTTTTTGAAAACTTTTGATTATTTGTTAAAGTCATTGTATTTATATTTTTTTAGTTAAGATAAAGACATATAATCGTTACTTGTTGAACTTTTTACTTTAACTCCCTTTTAAAAAGATAAAAATTATTGTCGTTTTTTCTAACCATATCCCTTTTAAATTATTTTCTTCATCTTCTATAATGTTACATTTGATGTTTTGTAATCACTTTCTTTAATTTCTTAAAGACTGATTATCTTTCTATAAGGTACAAGTATCTAACTTTCTAAATTACATCAATTTTTACTGTTAAAGAGATATCAAAATTACATTCGGGAGAGAAAAAAAAAAAAAAAAAAACCATTTAACTATTCGACTACGGTTTCAAGAATATCTACATGTTCTTGGGTCTTATCGGTTTTGTTAGAACTTTCTCTTTTCTTTCAACACTTTGAACCAAAGAGGTTGAAATTTTAAATAATGTTTCGAGATCATTAATTTTGTCAAGTCATGACTATATCTGTATATCTAGTTATCTTATCTTAACTCCCAAGTTTTTATTTGAGAAGTAAATATCATTTAACGAAAAGACGTTCCAACCGTTAGGTTTATTTTTTATTTGTTTATCAAAAAAAGTTATTTACCACGTTCATGTTGACCATTTTCTTACTTTGACCTCGTGTTGTAATATGGCATATGTTCCGGTTATAGTTCTTCCACTTCTGTTGGGTGTCTTACCGTTTTTCCTAAACGTTTAGTATGGAGACTATTCTCTTATCGAGTTGTAATTTTTCTTCGGGTTACTTTTTGAATCGTTTCTAGATTTGACTGTGAAGAGGTTTCTTCTATTTGTTTACTCGTGATTTGTGAACTTTTCTACAAGTCACAATAATCAGTAGTCTCTTTACTTTTAATTTCGATGTTTCTCTATGGTGAGTACCAGCGATTACACCGATTTTAGTTGTGCTAGTTGGTCAGTCAAGTCAGCGAGTCAGCACAGGCTGAGAAACACTGGGGTACTTAACGTCGTGCTGTCCGGAGGGACAGGTAGTGGTTGAGGGCCTCAAGTGAGTTTGAGTGCAGGTAGCTCAGCCACTACGGTAGGTCGGTAGAGTAGGAAACAGCAGGGGAAGAGGAGGACGGGGGTCAGGGAGGGTCGTAGTCTCAGAAAAGGTTACTCAGTTGAGCAGCGTACTCCACCGGTTTCATGACCTCAAAGTCGAAATCGTAGTAAGGAAGGTTTCTTGTGGGTCCCGACTAGAGGAAATCTTACCTGACCAACCTAGAGGAACGTCAGGTTCCCTGAGAGTTCTCAGAAGGGGTTGCGGTGTCAAGTTTTGGTAGTTAAGAAACAGTGAGTCGAAAGAAGTGTCAGGTTGAGAGTGTAGGTATGTACTGGTGACCTTTTTGGTATCGGAACTGATCCGCCTGGAAACAACCGTTTCATTACAGAGACGAAAACTTATACGATAGATCCAACCAGTGTTTAAAGGAAAGTTCCTCATTCGCAGAAAATTAAAGTGCCGACGTTAGTGGTAGATCTCACTAAAACCTCGGGGGGGTTTTATTTCAGACTGTGATAAAGATCAAAGGGGTAGATAAAGGGTACTTCACTACCCTGGTCTACGGTACTAGAAGCAAAAGACTTACAACTCGAAATTTGGTTGAAAAAGTGAGAGGAAAAAGTGAAAGTAGTCTCCGAAAAATCAAGAAGAAGTGAAAGACGGTATTCCCACCACAGTAGACGTATAGACTCCAATAACTATAAAGAGAGTCGTTAGAACTAATGTCGAACACGAAGAAGGTCGGGTCGCAAAGAGTACTACAGGAGACGTATACTCAATTTATTCGTCCCACTGTTATATGTCGGAACTGCATGAGGAAAAGGATAAACCTTGGTCAGACAACAAGGTACAGGTTTTCTATCTATAATTCTTAACGACCGTTGTTACTCCACTTTAACCTTTGAAGTTTGTACCGACCACTCTAATATATTATCATACCGGTGAAACCCCTTGTCAAACCGTCTAGGAATTTTATAATTTGTGTCTCAATGGTATATTAGGTTATTACGATGAGACTCCAAATATGGGTTCTCTTAACTTTTGTATTGTTAATATGTGTTTTCAAGAGTCTTGGCAATAAGTTTTATTTTTTGTCTTCGTTGGATTTACAGATAGTCACCTTTTGCATATTTGTCTAACACCGTGTAATCTTACTACGTGAGAATCTCTGAAAGAAAAAACTTTTCACTTTCAATTTTTTTTTTTTAAAACGGAAGAAGATATATATATATATATATATATAAATTCTATTTTGTATTTGTTCCCGAATGGACCACCGTGTCACCTACCCTTAGGTGGGCGGTTACGACCCCTGTATCCAAACTAGGGACCAGAAGTTCTAAGGTGTACCTTGTTAGATTCGGGTACACGGTGTTTATGACTTCGGGTGTGTGGATCTCGGACACAAGGAGTTGTTCTCTTCGGTGTCGTTACTTTTCGTGGGTGTGACGTTCCTTCTCTTCCGGGACGAGTGACGTTGATCTCTTTCGGTCACGTCCCGTTGTGAGTCGTGGTAGTTTTTTTTATTATTTACTTACAAAAATTTTCAGGTAAATTTAATTTTTTTTTATTTGTTCGAAAAAAAACTCTATCTAAAAACAACATAGTCTTTCAAAGTCATTAAAAGTAGATGATAACTCTTTTTCCATAATTTAAAGTTACAAAAGTTTTGACCAACTATAAGTCCGGTGATAAGAAAAGTTAAAAAATAATTCTACCGTATGATATTAATATGTTCTACAATGGTCTCCCGTTCGACCCCCAACCTATGTACCTTTAAGCGTGATCAAAACCTTGAGAACACTGTTGTATAATTTTTCGTCTCTGTAATGAAACAGATGTTTCCAGACAGATCAGTTCCGATACCAAAAAGGTCATCAGTACATACCTACAATCTCCACCTGACATTTCTTTCAACTCGTGATTTCTTAACTACGAAAACTTGACACCACAACCTCTTCTGAGAACTCTCGGGGAACCTGACGTTCCTCTAGGTTGTTCAGGTAGGATTTCCTGTAGTCAGGACCCACAAGTAACCTTCCTGACTACGATCTCGACTTTGAGGTTATGAAACCGGTGGACTATGTTTCTCGACTGAGTAAACTTTTCCGGGACTACGACCCTTTCTAACTCCCGTCCATCTCTTCACCTACCGTCTCCTACTCTATCAACCTACCGTAGTGACTGAGTTACCTGTACCCAAACCCATCTGAGTCTGTCAACCACTACCTGTCCCTTCGTACCACACGACGCCAAGTACCCCAGCGTTTCTCAACCTGTGCAGACTCTCTGACTTGACTTGACTTAACACTGTAGTATTAAATAAAGGTTTTATTTTAATTTATTATGTGTATATAGAGAAGTAAAAGTGAAACTTCATAAGACAACTATGAGAGGAACGAACAAAGTCTATACTGACCTTTTGGTTAAACTCCGATTTGAAAGTAGATTTTGAAAGGGTGGAGATTTCTTATTCTCGACAACAAGTATGTTTACCTACAAATGGGATGTAATTGGAAACTCATTGTAGTTGGATTATGATGTAAGTTTAGTATTCCGTTTCAAGTGTCGCATAAGGTCGTTGTCGACTTACATGATGTACAGGGTCACCTCCGACAACCAGTTTCGTCATGTACTCGATTGCAGGGTCCATTGTCAGTGTGTAGACTGGTCTATTGGAGGACCGTACTGCCCCTACGCGTGCACGTACGAGTCAGCGAAGTCAGCACAGGTCTAGAAACGTTGGGCGGTCCGAGGAGACGGGTACCCTAAGAGATTAGTTCTTGTGACCTCACCCAACGATACGGTAGGAGGTTCTCTAGAAGGGTTGGGTCCCCAGTTTGGACACTAAGGTCGCAGAGGACGTAACGTTCTAAGAAATGGTGACTCGGTGGCTCCTTGGGGGCGTACTATCTCTACTGGGCAATTGATAATTTTGGTCTAATAATGTGTCGTTATACAAATCGTAAAAAGAGTCTATATAAACTTTTATTATAGTATCTTCATCAATATATTATAACTATGTATGGTTAATTTTCAACGTAATTCAATTCATAGAAATTCTTACTCGAACAGTTCACGATATATTAAGTAGTACACAAAGAGTTTGTAAAGTACTATTTAGTGAAGATGTCACTTAAAATAAAGAAAACCATATCTTATGTCTCATAAAGGTTTCCTTTTTATATATGACTGAGGTCAACTATTCAAGGTTATAAATGAAGTAATCTATCATAGAGAAAATTAAGAGGTTATACTTTTTTTGTTTTTGGGACTGTCTTCTTGGTCAGTGACACACCTGTGATTTTATTGTATACACGGTTGACTTTCATACTTATATAAATCAGGTGACTGAAAAAACTCTCATAAATCTCTTGACATAATACAGTACTTAACAAAAACTGTCAAACGATATTAATCTCCAATATTCTCGGTGTCTCTTCTTTCTTTTGAGTGCACATTTCTCGAATTTCTTCGCCACGTAATGTGTCTCAAAGGTTGACAGGAACCCAGTCAGGTGGAGCCAAGTTCAGTACTGTTTAAATGGTCAGTATATGAGACCCTATTCAATAAATTGGTGAAGAGTTAAAATAGTTGGTGTTTTAGATTCAGTATTAGAAATATCGTGTCCTATCACAATTTCTATTTTGATGGACGCTTAAAGGTTTGGGGTACAGACCATGTATTGTTCGGAAGTTGTACAGTCGAAAATAATAACTGTAACTACTCGGAGTTAAAGGATTAGGCAATTTATGATTATATTATCGTTGTGGAGGAGATGGACGCCGAGTGGACACATCACTTTTCGTTATTATGACTAACATCACAAAATATTTGATATTTGTTGTTCCGTGAGGTGTTTACCTTTTGTGAGAAATTATGACACTAAATAGTTTATGAGTGATATCTAATACTTCCGATAAAGGTTTTTATGGATGTTCGGAAAAGAGTAAACAAGGAAAAAAAAAATTCTGAGACAATAATCAGAAGTAATCTTAAAACACATGTAAACTCTGATCATCGTCGGTGATTTACTGATGACACTATTTGTAAACCTCCGTAATTAACTGAGTAACCCTTCAGAGTAATTGGACCTCTAAAGACGTAACGGAAACTTTCAAGAAAGACCCGAGTTCGGTTGGTAGGATAATATTGTGTTGACTAGTAATGTACTTAAATCGACCTATAGTATAGTTGGGAAGAATTTATAATAATAGTAGAACTTGTTACCTTCAGACTATTTGGTGATGATCCTGATCTCGGATATTTTGTCCCCAATAAAGACAAGAACTACGGTTCCAATTTTTCTTCAAGGCGAGGTACACTAAGGCTATCCACATAATTTAGTACTGAGAGTCCTTTTTTTTTTTTTCGGTGTAATTTTCGGATTATTTCTTGTGGGAGCTTCTTCCTTACTAGGGATTAGAATGTGGTATGCGATACTGACATTTAAGGTTTTCGTCCTTATTCTTGAAGTATCAAGAAAAGGAGATTGTAGACTGTCTCACTGTGTAAGTTATATAAGTTCAATAACGATAATTGTTCCCCTACTTTCTGACTCCCCTTTAAGCCAAAGTCCTTCTCACTGGTCCTGGTGATATATGGTTCAAGGAGTGCAGAAGATATTACAGATGGAAGAAAGTGACCGAAATGTCTATGTCAGTGTCGAGAAAGTAGAATTTATTTTAGAGACAGAGAAAGGTAAGTGTCAATTGGAAACTTTCTTACCAGATGTGTGTTATAAACGTAATAAAATAAAGGGTGTATAACAACTTTGGTGTCGTTAAGGTACCGAGAAGTGGTAAGATGGGACCAAGAACAGGGGACTCTATTCAAGAGAGAGTGACAGAGGTACCGTGGTTTGTTCAATCAACTCCATCTCACTTCGAAGAATCTCCCTAAACTTTCAATTTTTTTTTTTTTTTTTTTACCCGTTTTACTTTTTTCCTAGAACCTTTGGTGAAATGTCGCGAGACAAAACTGTCGTCCCCGTTGACCGTTTATCACGTTTGGTGAATCTTCTCACCACACTACGATTGCTAAATCCTTTTGTCAGAACGTATTGACGTACCCCCCTCCTCCATGTAGACAAAGTGTCGATCGTGAGGCTTGTCCAGTCCTTGTGTTTTCCTTTTCAAAAGTTTTGGTGTGAATCATTTGTTTTCCCATAAAAACCGTCTCGGACATTTCATGTATTAGACTCCAAAAATTCTTATGACTATAAATATTCGTACCGAGTCTTAAACCCGTTTTAATAATTACTTTTATTCTAGGATGAACAAAAAATATTATTGTTTCAGTATGATAAAATTCATAAATTGGAATAAAACGTTTTTGTATAGACAAGTTTATTTGACTATAATTCGATTTACACAGATACACATATATACATATGTCCACGATGGCACGTTATCGTGTCGTAATTTGATAGGTTCTGACAGTATAAATGTAGATACAGAATGAATGCGCAAGTTCACTCTCCTGTTACCGGTGGGTCCTTTTCTGGTGGGTTCTTGTTGTGTCGATGTGGTGGCCTACTCGGTCAGGAGTGTCTTCACGAGAGAGCCCTGGACTTTAGTTACGACATTTAAAGAGAGGGGAATAGAGAGTCGGACACTATGTTTACGGTCCTCGACTATCAAAAAAGTTGGGGTCTTTTGTTTGTGAGTGCAATAGTACTTAGGAAGACGATAGAACAGGAACGTTCAATCGAGTTTAGATTAAACGAGGCATTTAGGAAAGGGGGACTTAAAACACACTCGGAAACATCATGAAAATTTCGAGTTAATTTCCCCATTTCCAAGAGTTTTGTCTCAAAGTGAATTGATCAAGTGGTGGGTCGTTTGAGTGACTTTAAGAGGTAATTGCACATTTGGTGTGACCGACACGGGAACCGAGTCAACTGTGAATTGTCGGTGATCTGAAGTGGGGTACACATAAAGTCGTCAAGAGAAGGGTGGTTAGGACGACGTACGAATAACACTACCTTTAACAACTGACGGATAGTTCGTAGATGAGGAGTAAGAAGGAAGAGAAAATATTTAGCCCCATATCAACGAAATGTTACAACACAATCAAAGACGACATGTCTCACTTGATTCAGTCTTTCTCTTTTGTTTATATATCATTACATATATATAACCCGAAGGGATTCAGCGAGTCTACCATTTCTTAGACGGACGTTACGCCCTCTGGACCCAAGTCAGGGACCCAACCCTCCTAGGGGACCTCTTCCCTTGCCGGTGGGTGAGATCATAAGACTGGACCTCTTAAGATACCCGACATATCAGGTACCCCAGTCTTTCTCAGTCTGTACTGACTCGTAGTCAAATCGAATCGATTACATACATCTATACATATATACCTTGGATCTTTATACCATATCTACTTGGATAAACGTCCTGTTCGTATCTCTGTGTCTGTGTCTCTTGTCTGTACATCTGTACCCCACCCCCTTCACCCTCACCCTACTTAACCCTCTAACCCTAACTATAGATATGTGATGGTACTTATTTTGTCTATCGATCACCCTTGGACGACATATCAGTCCCTCGAGTCGATTCTCTAGACACTACTGGATCTACGCACCCTACCTCCAACCCCTCCCCACCTGCCCTCCAAGTTCTCCCTCCCCTATATACATATGTATATCGACTAAGGACAGTAACATATCGTCTTTTTACGGTGTTAAATCAGTCCATAAGTGAGAGTACAGTGTAGTCTACATCCGTTCTAAGTCTACTTTGATAACGTAAAATCTTCCTTGAACTTACATACGTCTAAAGGGATTCAACAGAGAGGGTAAACTACTTCACTAGTAACCCTATAGACAGTACCCATAAGAAATGTGTATTCTTTCAGAAACATCTTGAGGTTAGTCGGTGGCACGTGAGTTTCCTTTGTGGAACTGAATGGACTTATCAAACCGTTTATTTATTTAAACATATTCGAAATATAATTTTGTTCTATCGAATTCATCTGTGCGTAAAAAACCAATAATACGAGGAAATTGGTAGAAAGTGATTATGAAATAGTCGTTATATGGACCAGTAACGAGTGAATCGTAGAGGAGGGATTATACCGTCGTGATTTGTGTAATTCTAGTTTAGTTTGTAAAGATTCAAACGTATTTTTTATGTGTAACTGACCCGATTTATATATACCTAGTGGATAGTAGAAACCAAAAGGGGGAAAAAATAGAAGTCTTGAAACGAGTTTAAAACTAAAGGTGTAAAGAAGTGCTTAGTAGGAGAGGTTTCGAGAATCGTTAGACGGACGACACTAATAGAGGTGTAAGGAGAACAAGAAATTTTCCAAAAAAAAAAAAGAAAAAAAACCAAACAAACAAACAAGTAAACAAAAAGACAAGGTGAGACGTCTCCATCTGTCGAACATTTTACGACTCTTACATTAGGTCTAAAGAACTACGAATCAACCCGAAAAAGATAAAATATACTGGGTTTAAAACCAGTTCGTAGTTTACAATAAATGTATAGAAACAGTCAAGTTAAAAAATTTAAGTTATAGAGAAGTGATCTAGATCAAGATTGTAAGACACAGTACAATTATTCACGAAATTCTATTCTTATTCCTCGGGAGTAACTTTATATATAAAAATGGTAAATCACAGGGAATTTTTATTAAAGTTTATAGTTTGAAAGTCCTTTATTGACTTTTACTGTTAAACGTATATACAAAGTGATCACTTTGTCGTCTTTCCTTTGTTTTAAATTCAGATTTTAGAAACCCCTTATAGAGACCGTAGATCTATTACATGTATTTTATCGTAGGAAGATAATTTTATGTGAATGTCGAATCGTTAGGTTCTTAACTCTACCAGACTTTGGTTTCAAAAGTAACATGATAAAATGGATGAAGAAATTTTGTTTACAAGTTTTATTCATCACCCTGTTTATCACCGGGGGGATTTTCTATACAGGTTTAAGATTGGAAACCATAGACACTTACATTTAAATAAACAATTATCCCAGAACCGTCTACCATTTCTTAGATGGACGTTACGTCCTCTGAGGTCAAGTTAAGGGCCCAGTCATTCTAGGGGACCTCTTCCCTATCCGATGGCTGAGGTCATGAGCCCGAAGGGACCACCGAGTCGACCATTTTTTAGACGGGTGTTGCACCCTCTGGCCCTAAACTAGGGACCCAACCCTTCTAGGGGACCTCTTCCCTTGTCGATGGGTGAGGTCATAAGACCGGACCTGTTAAGGTACCTGTCTCCACGGACCGTCCGATGTCAGGTATCACAGTGTTTCTCAGTCTGTACTGTCTCGTTGAAAGTGACCGTCTACCATTAATTAAGTCAATTTTTAGATTCTATTCTAGTGAAACCTAAACCCCACCCGAGATGTCGGTTTCTGGTCACAGACGTATTTTCTCCCTTTAAACTCTGCATCTTTCTGTTTCCTTTGCGGTACGTTTCTGTCTCCGGTCCGACCTCGATGCTTCGACGTTCGGCTTCTTACGATTCCTGACGGGCGAGAGTGGTCTTCGATTCCCTCTTGGTAAGTGACTAAAAGAGAGTCTCCGGGGCTTCCCTAGTTGGACCGGTTGTGTAACTAAAACGTGAAGAAACAGGAGGTCTTTACACTCCTTTGTATAAAGAGGACAAAATTCGGTGGTTCAAACGCTATAAACAATACCACACACGTACGAATCCCCGAAGGGTCCACCACGACCACCTAGTCCGAAGGAATCACCGAGAGAACCATTTCTAAGGTGGACGTTACGTCCTCTGAACCAGAACTAGGGACCCACCCCTTCTAGGGGACCTCTTCCTTTACCGTTGGGTGAGGTCATAAGAACGGACCCTCAGGGTACCTGTCTCCTCGGACCGTCCGGTGGCAGGTATCCCAGCGTTCCCATCCTGTGTTGAATCCCTGAATTAGTGACGGTGGTGGTTTTGACGAGATTCACATCAGATGATTAAACCCGAAGGGACCACCGAGTCTACCATTTCTTAGGTGACGTTATGTCCTTTGGGATCAAGGTAGGGATCCAGTCCTTCTAGGGGACCACTTCCCTTACCGATGGGAGAGGTCATAAGAACGGATCTCTTAAGGTACCTGTTTGTTTGAACCACCTGATGTGAGGTACCCCGGAGTTACTCAGTCTGTACTGACTCGCTGATTGTCTCAATTGTCTCTCACGCAAGGATCAGTAAGTCAAGACAGGTCGAGAAACGCTGGGAAAGTTGACATCGGATCAAAGGAGACAAAGGAGGAGGGTCCTAGAAGGGTTGGGTCCCTACTTGGGTACAGAGGACTCAGAGGACGCAACGTCCACCTAAGAAATGGGCGACTCGGTGACCCCTTCGGGGTAAACAATACCATCAGGATCCCTTTAATTATGTTATACTAATGGATGTACATAAATATGTAAAAGTAAACTTAAGAGAGGTGAAGTATTTGTCTGAAAGACCTGGTAATATCATTTTATGACTACATATGAACGAATTTACTAACTTATTTCTTCGTGTCTTTTTCTCCGTCCTTTTTTTTTTTTTTTTCAAATCTCTTTTCGGATCCGATTTTATTGACAATGCTTCCTAGTTATACCATATCATTTCTGGTATGTAAGATATCAATCTTACCGTTCAAGATCAGAATTAAGATAGTAAAAACACAAATATACTTGAACCCGTTCTATAAATTGGAGACTCGGTATTACTGGACGGAGTAGACATATTGTTTTCTATTGTCGTAACAAAGAATACGCCGTTACTCTTTTTATGTTATTAAATACAACCGTTAACACGTGTACATGTGTTCGTACATCATTTCGTATATCATTTGAAACTTATTTATAACAGACAATAATTAACCTATTTACAAGTATTACCTAATAAAGTTTTAGCTAGGAAATCTCGTCTATATTTAATAGTACTCTGAGAGACACTTCGATCGGACAAGTGGATGTCACTGTCTACGAGATTAAAACTCTAGGAGTTGGTACTTTGAAATTGGTACTATAATTAAATTCTTTCTATTGTCATTCTATTATTATTCTTTATAATAATTCTATTATTATAATTATATACAGAAATATATATAGAATATATAGAATTATATCATTCTATTATATAATTATATTATTATTTATTATAATTCTTTAGAGGGTTAAATTTTTCAATAGATAAAAATTGATCCTAGTGGTAAATAACGTGCTTATGGTTTCTATTTTAAAGAGTGGGGTTCAATACGAATCAACACAAGGTGGTAAAGGAATTACTGGTGGAAGATTTCCGTTGGGTACGGGAGAAGACCGAATATACTGGAATACAATGAGATTATGTTTTGTATTAATATGTTTAGAGACAGGTCAAGAAAAATCCAATTAGTTACAATTCACTGTGAACGTGTTTTAGGAAGATATTAATTATGAGTTGTACACTTGTCATAAAGTCTTATGTTAGGTGCGACCTTGTGATCTCGTAAGTAAGGTACTGTTTTAGGATTAGGATATTTACCTCGTAAATAAAGAAATACATAAAAGAAACAAATCCTATGACTTCGAGTCACTTTGGACTACTTAACGGATTCAGTATCTCAATATGATCAGATTCTGTATTACAGAAGAAAAATTACAAAATACTTTTCTTTTTTTTAGTATGTATTTCATTGTATTATTTTATTATTTGATAGTATAAGGGTCGTAGATCGTTACAGATAAATTTTCTAAAGGAAAGTTAAAGAGTTTTAGAAGGACTACTCTGTTGTTCGTGTGTAGAGGTCGACATTACGTATTAAATTTTACACATAGTACATACATATTCTGTTTTCCTCCTTATCACTGTTGGTCTTTTATATAAGGTCTTACTTTTTAAAGGTGGGATCCGTAACACAGAGATTTAGGTATTTCTCTGATAGAGATCTATCATTGTAAGTCCACTAGTATTTGTATAAGTGGTTTTTGAATGGTCGTTTCGTACTTGTTCCGTTATGCAAAGATTTTTAAGGAGTCGTTTCCGTTTTGGATTTATACATATTCCGATCACTAATTTAGAGGGTATTTCTGTGACTTAGTTTTTATACGAAAAGTTAACTGTTAGTTTCATGCATGAGAATTTATACATATGACCATAGTACCCTCTATTCCGGAAATTTGTTCTTTTGACCTATACAGAAACGGAGGATAAACATCGTTACTCGTAAAGGATAGTTCCATTTGTTATACACTTTATAAAGGTTATTTATTAGTAGTAAAGTGGGTGACTCTACAACCTCTACGCTAAAATAAGTGATCGTGTTAGTAGCACTACTCGTGACGTAGGTTAACTGTACAGTTACTTTTTCTTTTGTTTAAATCGATGTTTATTTCTTATGTAGGATTCTTTGTTTTCACCGTACTCAATCATTTCTGAGTCTTGAAGTTGTCTCACCTCTCTGTCGGTCTCACCGTCTTTTTACCTTTAGGCAAAATCTCGTCTTTGATGTTGGTGGGAAGGTCCTTATCGGACTGTGTTAATGACTTGTCTACCCCCACACTATTAATATTTGTATAAAAGTGGAAAGAAGACGTATCGATAATTCTTAGTGAATTTAAAGTCTTCGGGAAAGAGTCTACGTTGTGTCCTCTGGAGTATTTTCTGACCAAAGCACATAATGACTTTATTACTGCTGATTTTTCTGTAGTTTTTAAAAAAGAATTTTACTCATATACAAATTCTAACACCAATTATTAATTTATTAATAAATAGAAATGGATATTCCCCCTTCCTTGCGAGAATCACTCAACAGGTTCTATTCCATATGGAGTAGTTACTACATAGACCCTCGGACCTCTCTAGAAATTCACATTACCCTTTCATCGTAGAAACTTGTATGACGAGAAATTCAATTCCCTCCAGTTATTTCTTCAAAGGTCTTTTTTTTTGACTTATTAATCAGACAGAAAGGTAATTACAGACGTTTCTTATTTCATCCGAAAGTAATGACCTTATGTAAATGTTTATGATCAAAATGTTTATTTTTATACTCTGTATCCCAAAACTTTATTCGTCACAAGTCCATTGTACACCGGTGATTAAACGGGTTCTTGAATTTCGACTTTACTTAGAGATCTAGAATAAGAAGAGTCTATATCCATCATTTAAAGAGACTGAGAATAAAGTTCAACCCCAGTAAACGTGTCCCGAAAGTTAACGTTTGTCTTTACGTGAGATCATTTAAGTTCATTTTTCTTTAAATACCTTCTGCTAATGTCTGAGTGTCTTTGAGGTACTACCGGTTTCTTGATTCGATACGTCAGTCTTTGTCGTGACTTTATTCTCGTAGTTTGGCCGGGTTCTGGCTTTTTGTGTGTCACGACACACGAGTCGTGACGGCGGTAGTGGTCCGTAAGAGTGAGTTCAGGAAAAACGATTGTCCTAGACACGTGGTCTATGATATAATCTTTGAGACATACCGTCCGGGACATCTACTTTACATAGTCGGTGATAGTTACGGTCTTACTTAAGGTACCACGGACAAAGAACAGTAATTAAAGACTAACCTTCTGAATGGAGACGTGGAGACTAGTTGTCTCGGACTCAGTATGTTCAGGAACTATGTGTTCTCCGACTCCTTCGTTCTAAGACCGAAGATAAGACCCTTTACTGAGGATTCCTTCCTAAAAGGGTTTCTGTACTTTTCACCGTTTCTGCAACCTTCTTCATAGATTCTACAGTTTCCATAGTTTCTGTACTCTGGTAGTAGCACTTAAAGACACCTCATAGACGTTCGATCGTAAACTCTTTGTCAGATATGGTGACTGACCCTGAGGTATTGGACCTGGACAGTTCGAGACAGAGTGGAGGAGGGTGAGAAGGGTGGTCGGTGTGACCTGAGTCACCGGAGGTTGTTTTTCCCGAGAAGACCGTAATCCTAAAGGGGGGACTCACAAAGTGACGGGTCTTTAGACTCGGAGGTTTACATAAGTATCGACTCCAGACGAAGTAAATGTCCAGAGGTGAATTTACAGTGAAAGACTTCCTCTGTCGGGTTGCTGGTGTAGGTACCTATAGAAGTGGGCATAGATGAGGTAGGTAAGAACAGTGGGACAAGATAAACGAAAGACCGTGATTAGTGATAAACTAAAACGAAATGAACAAATAAAAATCGGAGTTAACGGTATTAGTGGTATTATATTCGAGACATCAAGATACCCATAACAGACAGGAAAAGACAAGAAAAATTAGAAGTCTTGGATTTTGTCACAGGTCATAGACAATCAGAAAATTTATAACCATTCGTATTATTTACCTGGGGACGATATCATTTTATCCAGGTAGATTATTTACACCTCTGACTCCTTCGTAGATGAAGGAAACAGATACCAGTGTGTTGTTTAATTATTAGTTTCACGTTCAGGACCTAAGGTTTGGTACGTTAAAGACCCTTCTATTTACCGACCTACCGTAGTAGCTGAGCTACGTGTACTCAAACTCACTTGAGGGCCTCAATCACTACCTGTCCCTCCGGACCGCACGACACTAAGTACCCCAGTGTTTCTCAGTCTGTACTGACTCGCTGACTTGACTTGACTTTCTGCGTTCCTCGAAGACGACGAAGGATTTCTTTACCTCCGTCGTCTCTTCTCGTCTTTCTTGTGACTAATCCTTTTTTCGTACTCAAGATGTTAGTATGTGGAGACTCCAAGTTTAGATACAGGGGTTTGGATTGTATTCGGAATGTCCCAAAAGTCTCTTAATTTACACTGATATAACATGTAACATGTATATTTAGTAAAGGTTATGGACTGTATATGTCCTCTAATTGATCTCCGTTCACGATTGGAACTCATGTATGTGATTTTAACCTTATTATATCTCTACTAATAGTACCATGCTACGTTCCTATTGTGTGTTTGAGTACTTCGTAAGGGGTAAAAAGATGGTATATGTCTTGTCAATTTGTTGTTCCTTTATGACATATCGTGTCCCTAGACATAAGTCATAGGAGAAGTCAAGTCAAGTTAGCGAGTCAGTACAGACTGAGAAACGCTGGGGTACCTGACGACTTGGTACTGGTAGTGGTTCCGGGTCTCAAATGAGTTTGAGTACAGGTACTGCGATAGATTGGTAGAGTAGGTGAAAGTAGCGGAAGAGGAGGACGGAAGTTGGGACGGGGTTTAGTACCAAAAAAGGTGACTGAGTCAAAAAACGTATTCCACAAACCTACGTTTCATAATCTCAAAGTCGAAGTCGTAGTCAGTAAGGTTACTTATAAGTCCTGTTTAAAGCAAATTCTAACTGACGAAACTAAAGGACAACAGGTTCCCTGAGAGTTCTCTGAAGAGGTTGTGGCGTCAAGTTTTCGTAATTAAGAAGTCTCAAGTCGAAAGAAATATCAGGTTTAGAGTGTAGATATGTACTGATGATCTTTTTGATATCGAAACTGATCTACCCGGAAACGCCCGTTACATTGTAGAGACGAAAAATTATACGATAGATCCAACCAGTATTGAAAATAAGGTTCCTCGTAGAAACTTAAAGTACTGACGTCACTGGTAGACGTCACTAAAACCGGGAGTTTTTCTTCGGACAGTGACAAGGCTAACAAAGGGGTAGATAAACGGTACTTCACTACCCTGACCTACGGTACTAGAATCAAAAGACTTACAACTCAAAATTCGGTTGAAAAAGTGAGAGGAGATAGTGAAAGTAGTTCTCTGAGAAATCAAGTAGAAACCAAAGACGGTATTCCCACCACAGTAGACGTATAGACTCTAACAACTATATAGAGGACCGTTGGAACTAAGGTCAAACACGAAGCAAGTCGGGACACAAAGAGTACTACATGAGACGTTTATTCAATTTATTCGTCCCACTGTTATATGTCGGAAATGTATGAGGAAAGGACTGAACCTTAGTCAGACAAGAAGGTACAGGTCAAGATTGACAACGAAGAATTGTACGTATGGCTAAAGAGTCCTCCGTCCAGTCGACCAGATCATAAGGGTAGAGAACTTCTTAAAAGGTGTCAAACAACACTAGGTGTGTCAGTTTCCGTATCAGTTATTTCGTCTTCATCTACAAAAAGACCTTGAGAGAACGAAAAAGATACTAGGTTGGTTACAACCGTTAAACTAGAGACCAAGGAGACGGAAAAGATTTAGGTCGAACTTGTAGACCTTCAAGTGCCAAGTACATGACAACTTCGGACCGAACCTCTTAAAATTCGATTAAACGATCTTACACACTACTCACGTTAAAACACTATCAAACTTGTAAGAAACCGTAACGGAAAGAAATCCTGACCTTACTTTTGACTGAGAAAAGTCAGAACACCGGTGACGACTCAAAAGGTTTAAAAGGTCGTCTCGTCGTGAAAGTGTCGTAGTAGAAAATCCTAAACTTTATCGACTTGACCTTAAGACAGTGGAAGTGATCGAAACAAGTATCACTACAAAGGACTCCGGGTGAACTGAAGTGTAAGGTCCTACAGACCGAGATCCACTCACTAGTGTGGTAGTACTAATAGACCCAGTATTTCTAGAAAAACCATATCAAGAAGGGACATAAAACGGTAGAGAATGATAGAAGACGAAGACAATCCAGGTATGGTAAAGACAGGAAATAAAACGGGCAGAAACGTATTTTTCAAGGGAACAATAGAGATTAAAAGAACTTTTCTAGAGATCAGAAAGGGTAAGATAAGAAAGGAGATAAAGAACCGTAACTGGTGGTTCCTTCCGAAAGAATAGACACGAACGATAAAAAACTTTGAGATGTTAGTTTACTCATATAGAAAGGAAAAGAGGAAACGGAAAGTGGAGAGGAAAAATGAGTCGATACATTCGGGAGGAGTCTGTTGGTAAAATGGAAAAATGTAAAGAAAAAGAACCCCTACCAGAACGAGTGACAGAGGACATGTTACAGTGTTTGGAGACAGGTATCAAGTAGTCCGTGAGATAGTCTAGATTAGGGAATTTAGATAAACAGTGAAGGTGACATATTAGCATTCCCTAAACTGTATCCAGTATGTACTTACTAGATTTCCAAATGGGATGAAGTTAAATTCAGACTTAAACCGTTATTCCTCAAGTACTAGACTCGGTGTCAGACGAGGGTCAGAACAAAAACGACTGACATATCTCGAAGAGGTAGAAACCGACGTTTCTTGTATTAGTTAGACTAAAGCCACAACTGGAAGACGACTTTAGGTACACATCTCAGAAGAGAACACAACAACCTTCTCCCACTAACAGTACTGGTAACGTAAGAGGACTGTTTTGAGACAATCGGAAACGGGGCGAAGTAAAACATGAGGTTCCGGTTTAAAGGGACAATGAGGTTCATAGAGAATTGAAGGATGAAAACGTAAGGTCGGGGGATATTACTTTTCTTGTAGAAAAAAGTCACAATCAAGGTCTTCAAGAATATCCAGAAGTATCTTGATAAGTCGAAGAAGTCGTAATGACCAGTCCCGTATCTGAACCTAATGACACTATGACTTACCAAACGGAACCTTCGTTTGTCTCTAGTAAGATAGCGAAAACTCTAACGTAGGTTCATGACGTGAAGTCTGAGAACAACTGATACTTCCGATGAGGTAATTAAGATTCCCGAGGAAAGGGTGTCATCATTTACGTTACCAGTGGACTCAATTTAAGTGGGTAAGGTCAGGTAAAATCAAGTGACTAAGGATTTTACAGTCACAAGTGAGAACGGTAGACAAACTGGTGAAGGGTAAATGGAACTAAGTACCTGGATTGAAAGGTCCAAGGGTATGTTATAAGAGGAAATATCGTAGTCTGAAATGAAGATAGTCGTAAGTGTAGGTGTTGACCCATAACAAGAACGAAACCGAGACAGAGAAGTAAGAAAGACCTCAAAAAGGAGATGAGATGGGGGTCTTCGTATGACCCGTGGATGGTTGGACCCTTCAAGTAGAAAACCACAGGAAAAGCGGAAAAGTACGACAAATACCCCAAGAATTCCGTTCTTATGACTTCACCAAACGGTAAGGGAAGAGATCTCCTGTTGAAAACAGTCTTGAGAGGTGGTACTGGGTAGGTAGAACCCACCGGGATGTACCGTACCGAGTATCAAAGTAACTCAATCTGTTTCGATACCAGGTACACTAGTCAAACTAATCAAAAGACACTACGCCAAAAGTAAGAGAGACGGGAGATTACCTATTCTATTCTTCGAACACCTTCGAAGGACTACCCTTTCTTACTAACTCCCCCTTTGACCCAGAACAAGACTACCCGTCCCGACCAAAGGGAGGGAAAACAAACTGGACTCCGGTTTGATACCACCTCCATTACTTCCATTGTCACTGGAGGAGTTGGGACATCGTCCGGTGGTGGTTGGATGTAGAGGTATTCTCTGAGGACCGGTGAGTGCCCGTTCAGACCCAGTCAGAGAACACCCCAGTGACAAGGAAAGAGGACCTAGGACCTCGTGTGTTCGAAACCAAACACGGGAGGTTCTCAGACAAAGGGGTCAAGACACATTCAAGACCGTCCAGATACCACCCCAATTACCACTGGAGGAGATTCTCCTCCTCGAATACACTATGGGTCCCGACGACGTGGGTCTCGGGGACGGGGACACCGTCCGGGAACGACTGGGCATGGAGGCGTCCTCTTTGAATTTGTGAGTTTCCATCCAGAGTCCTTTGTGTGTCTTGTCCCTTGATATAAGTCATAGAATATTATTTGGTATTACTTTTTACTCTTATGTGTGTGTGTGTGTGTGTGTTGACTAAGTGAAACGACATACGGTCTTTGATTGTGTTGTAACATTTACTTGATATATGAAATTATTTTTAAAAACTTTTAATTTCAAGTATTTTTACTAACGATGAAATTCTCATTACTAGATACAGACTCAAATATAAGTGGATTGTTATACGATTCTCTCTGCAGGAATTGTATTACATTTAGTCTCGGAAACATATAATTTACTTTCACAAGTAAGAAAGGGAGTGGATTTTAAATAAACCTTAGACGATATACGTCGGTACACAATATATGTCCAACTTCAGAGATTTAAAGAGGGGTCGATAGTTACACTTCCGGAACATTAGGTAATAACGGTAGAGGTTCTGGTAGAACTGTGACAGTCGTTACCCGTTTCTATCCGATAACGAAAGTAAAAAGTACAATAAAGATTCTTAAAGAATTCAGCTCTTGAAACTCTTCAAGACCTCTGTGTCTTCGGTAAACTTCTGAGGACGAAAGTTCCATGAATGTCAAAGTACTCTATTTGTCTGGTTTTTTTTTTAACTATCATTACACTGGATATGTCCTAGGTCTTCTTACCATGGGTTGGATCTCACATTTAACCTTCTTCGTCAAAACCCGTCTTACGGTCAACTTCCTTCTCCTCCTGAATCGGTACCCATCTTATTCCTCAGTATTTACCCTTCCTTTAGGTTTTTTTACTCCACTACATACATATGTATACCGACTAAGGGAAACGACATGTCGTCCTTTATTGTATTGTAACATTTCGTTGGTATACGGTTAGTTTTAATTTATTTTTCTTCTTCTTCTCCAGTCGAACGGTCGTCTCTTTTTTTCATCGAAGTTTCCGGGACTCTTCAATTCGTATCGTGGAGTTTCTTTGATTGTTTACGGTCTCTCGTGCCAGTGTTCTTAAAGGTTTTCTCTCTTGAAGGTTTTTTAAGACAGGGGTTAGGAGAAGTCCTCGGGATTAAATCGATGTTTACCAATTAACAGGAATTAATGAAACGAAAGGAGTTTTTTCTCTTTCTTTCAGAAGGAAATTAATAATCTAATAGAGATCAGACCGTGAGCCTCTTCCGTTACCGTGGGATGAGGTCATGAGGACCTTTTAGGGTACCTACCTCCTCGGACCATCCGACGTCAGGTACGATTCCCAGTCTGTACTGACTCGCTGAAGGGAAAGTGAAAAGTGAAAGCACGTGACCTCTTCTTTTACCGTTGGGTGAGGTCACAAGAACGGACCTCTTAGGGTCCCTGCCCCCTCGGACCACCCGACGGCAGATACCCCAACGTGTCTCAGCCTGTGCTGACTTCACTGAATCGTCGTCATCGTCAGACCGTGGTTAGAAGTCAAACCCCAAACCGTAATAGAAAAACTTTTATATATGGGTACAAAAGTTGTAATATAAAAGTAGTTTTGAGTTAAAATACAAAGAAAGATTTTGAGGGAAGCATAATCTCTTAAAAGAATTTCCTTAACAGGAAACACAGAAAGAGACACGGGTCTTACAGAAGTTCAGTGGAAAGAACCCGTTAAAAGAAAGAAGAAAATAAATAATAACTTCCTATTAAAGAAATATCTTAAAAAAACAAAAGACAACTTGGAGTTGGACTTAGTCGACATTCATGTGTATATCTCGGGGACAAACTCAGAGGACTCGACATGTCGTTTAAGGGTGACCGATAGATAAAATGTATACCATTACATTCAAAGGTACAATGAGAAAGGTATGTAGAGTGGGAGAGGGGTACAGGTATTCAGATAAAAGATACAGACAAAGAGATGCCGACGGGACATTTATTCAAGAAGTGATAGTAGGAAGATCTAAGGCATTTATGTACAATTTTATGCTATAAATAGAAACCCAAGATCCAAAAGTGGGTGGAGTAATCTTGACTGAGTTTACACAAGGGAAAACACCGACTCATTATAAGGTAACACATATACATGGTGTCGAAGAAAAAGGTAAGTAGACAGTCACCTGTAGATCCAACGAAGGTACAAGATCAATAACATTTATCACGACCTTACTTGTTACCCTAGGTACACAGAAAAAGTTAAAAATAAAGGAGTCCCATATACGGATCCTCACCCTAAGGACCCAGTATACCACCAAAATAAGGATTAAAAAATTCCTTAGAGGTATGGCAGAAGGTGTCACCGACATAGTTAAATATAAGGGTGGTTGTCACGTTCTCACAAGGGAAATGAGGTGTGGGAGGGGTCGTAAATAACAAACACCTGAAAAACTACTACCGGTAAGACTGGCCACACTCCACTATAGAGTGACATCAAAACTAAACGTAAAGAGATTATTACTCGCTACAACTCGTAGAAAAGTACACAAACATTCGGTAGAGATACAGAAGAAGCCTCTTTACAGACAAAGATAGAAAAGGGGTGAAAAACTAATTTAACAAACAAAAAGACCGTAACTCAACATACTCGACGAATGCATAAAACTTTCAATTAGGAAACAGTCACAGTAAACGATAATAAGAGAGGGTAAGACTCCCAACAGAAAAGTGGAACGACAAAGGAAACGAGACGTTTTCGAAAATTCAAATTAGTCCAGGGTGAACAAATGACAACAAAAATAAAGGTAATGAGAACCTCCACCCATTATCTCCTAGAACAAACTGAAATACAGTGGTTCACAATACGGATGTAACAGGAATTTCTCAAAATATCAAAGACAAGAATGTAAATCCAGAAATTAGCTAAAACTCAAATAGAAACACATACCACAATCCTTCACAAGATTAAAGTAAGAAAATGTACATCGACAGGTCAGAGGGGTCGTGGTAAATAACTTCTCCGACAGAAACGGGGTAACATATAAGAACGGAGGAAACAGTTTTTATTCCATGGGTATCCATGTACCCAAATAAAGACCGGAAAAATAGAACAAGATAACCAGATATAAAGACAAAAACACGATCATCGTATGACAGAACTACTGACTTCGAAACATCATATTAGTCTTCAGTTCTTCCAACTAAGGAGGTCGAGGTAAGAAGAAAGAGTTCCGGCGAAACCGATGAGTCCCAGAAAACATAAAGGTATACTTAACCTTAAAAAACAAGCTCAAGACACTTTTTACAGTAACCATTAAACTATCACTAGTGTAATTTAGACATCTAACTCAAACCATCATATCAGTAAATTTGTTATAACTGAGAAGGATGGGTCCTTGTACCTTATAGAGAGGTAGACGAATACAGTAGAAACTAAAGAAAGTAATCACAGAATATTAAAAGACACATGCCAAGAAAACTGAGGAATCCATTCCAATAAGGATAAATTAATAAAAACAACGTTACCGCTTACCCTAACTAAGGAATTAAAGAAAAAGACTAAAAAGTATCTTTTTATATCTTTACGTTCACTAAAGACACATAACAAGAACATAGGATGTTGACGATTTAAGTAACTAATCGAGATCATTAAAAGACTATGATAGAAATCCCAAAAGACTCATCTCCTAGTACAGTAGACGTTTGTCACTCTCGAAATGAAGAAGAAAAGGTTAGACCTAAGGAAAATAAAGAAAAAGAAGACTAACTACATCGATCCTGAAGGTTTTGATACAACTTATTATCACACCTTTCACCTGTGGGAACAAGAACTAGAATCCCCCTTACGAAAGTAAAAAAGTTGTAACTCTTATTACAAACGACATCCGAGTAGTATATACCGGAAATGATACAACTCCATCCAAGGAAGATAAGGGTAAAAAAATTATTTAAATTAGGATTTACCCACGACTTAAAACAGTTTCCGAAAAAGACATAGAAAACTCTACTAGTATACCAAAAATAGAAAGTCAAAATAGAAAGTTATACCACATAGTGTAACTAACTAAACGTATATGACTTCTTAAGAACGTAAGGACCTTATTTGGGTTAAACTAGTACCACATAATCGAAAAACTACACAACGACTTAAGACAAACGATTTTAAAACAACTCCTAAAAACGTAGATACTACGGCAATAGTCACTATTACCGGACATCAAAAGAAAAAATTGTAACAGAAACAGACCAAAACCATAGTCCCATTACCACCGGAACATTTTACTCAAACCTTCACAAGGAAAGAGACGTTAAAAAACTTTCTCAAAATCTTCCTATCCGTAATCGAGAAGAGATTTACAAACTATCTTAAGACGACACTTCAGTGGACCAGGACCCAAAAACAAAACCCCCCTCTAAAAACTGATGTCGAAGTCAAAGTCACGAACATTAACACAACAAGTATTAGAGATGAAGAAGGACCAATTCTTAGACAGGTAAAGAAGGTCCAATAGGTAAAATAACGGTATATCAACAAGTATTATCAGAGAATATTAGGGAACATAAAGGCGTGACAGACAACATTGGAGAGGAAAAAGTGAAGATTAAAACTACTAAACTAAGAAGAGAGAAAACAAGAACTACTCAGACCGATTTACGAACAGTTAAAATAAAAGAGTTTCTTGGTCGAAAATCAAAATGATTAGAAATGATAACAAGGAAAGTAAAGAAGAGGTAATATAAAGACGAGTCTAGAAGTACTAAAGGACGGAAGAGGATTAACACCCTAAAAAACAACAACAAGAAAAAGGTCAACAAAGTCCACATTTCAACCCAACGGATCAACTACAAAAAGAACGAAGAACTCTATCCCGACGCGACGATATTTGAAGGGAGACTCTTGACAAAACGACGCAGGGTATCCAAAACTCAACAAAAGTGACAGTAAAAAAAGATCTTTACAAAACTAAAGGGAAAACTAAAGGAGTCATTGGACCGATAAATTCTTTACACAACAAAATAGAGGTACACAAACAGAAGGAATGTTAAAATAAGAACATTAGCTGTAGATCAGAGTATCGTAACACCAGTCTCTTCTACGAACATACTAAGGTTAAAAGAATTTAAATGACTCCAAAGTAAACACTGGGTTCTACGACAGATAGGACCTCTTACAAAGTGCACGTAAATTCTTTTCCACATAAGAAGTCGTAAACCTACCCTACCCGACTTCTACAGTTACTCTAGGTAGAGTAGCTTACATGGTAAATTCTGAACACAAAGGAATAACTAAAAGACAGAGTTGCTAGACACGTAACCACACTCACCCCTCAATTTCGGTGGATGATAATAACACAATGACAGTTAAAGAGGAAAATACAGATAATCACAAACAGAATACATAACTTCACAAGGTTACAACCCACGTATCTATAAATGTTAACAATACAGAAGGAGAACCTAATTAGGGAACTAGTAATACACCACAGCAAGGATTAGAGAACACTAGAAGAAATTCCAGACAAAACAGACATACTCCTATCGATGAGGTCGTAAAGAAAAAAACGAAGGGTAAACGTACCTTTGTAAAAAGGTAGGAGAGTGAAAGTCAGATACACACGGAAATCCAGACTTCACCCAAAGAATATCTGTCGTATATACACCCAGAACAAAAACATAGGTAAGTCGGATAGACAGAAAACCAACCTCGTAAATTAGGTAAATGTAAATTACATTAATAACTATATATAGAAGGATAACGGTACAAGAATTAACAAACCCCAACTAAACCATCTAGAAAAAAGAAGAGAACATAAAGACCTGACGTATTCAGGGAAATTGTAAACAACATTTCGACCAAACCACCATGACTTAAGAGAATTGAAAGTGAACAGCCTTTTCGAAAAATAAAGAGGTAGTTAAAACTTACTCTAGGAACGGTCATGTTATTACAACCAACATCTGAAAAAGGAAAGTCATGAAATTTATATAGGACGGTAAGGGAAGACCGGACGTCTCAAAGACGACTTTCTAGTCGACAATTTGTATACCCCAAAGGTGACATACAATGAACAACGAAGAGGGAAGAACGAAAATTATAAGAAAGAAACACAAATCAGAAACAATCACATTGATCATACAAAGAACCACACAAAGAGGAACCCAAATAGGACATACCCTGAGCAACACGGAGAACTTGAACTAACTGATAAAGGAAAAGGCACAACTTCTTTAAAAGTTGATATCAGAGAAGTTTTTAAAAGAGTATGGGAAAGAAAAAGAGAAGAAGAAGACCCTGGGGATATAAGTTTACAACCACGTAAACTATAACAGGGTCTCCAGAGACTCTGATAGGAGTCAAGAAAAGTGAGAAAAACGAAATAAGACGAAAAGTCTTCAATAAATGTAAAATAGAAGGTCGAGTAACTAATCAAGAAGACGAAGTCTATAAGACGATAACTAAGGAAGATCTCATAAAAATTAAAGTTATTAACACAACAAACAGAGACATACAAATAAGAAATGAAGAAGATCCAGAAACAATTAACTAAGAACGGAAAAGAGGTGAAATAAAAGTTCCAAAAACTAGTAGAAATGATAGTAATAAGACTTAAGAAAAAGTCCATCAAAAGGATAAAGGAGAAGTAAATAAACCTGAAGACACAAAGATCAAACAAGGAAGTAAACACATCATAAAGAGACAGAAAAGTAATAAAAAAAAAATTGAATAACAAAAACTCCAGAGGAAAAGGGGTCGAAGTTCCAACTTAAGAAAGAAGGAAAACCAAAGACGGGAAGATTCCAACCAGGTCACCAAACACATTCTAAACACAGCTCACAAACAAACAAACAAAAAGGAGACTACTTTCGACTCACTCCACCATTGGGATAGACGATAACTAACTCAAACATAAAAACGAAACAAAAACAAATCTACTCCGTAGGATGTGTCCCACGATCCCACTAACCAACCCACTACGGAGAACGTAAGTTCTCCAAAGGATACACACTCAAGAGTGATAAACTATGAGGGATCCCAATCAAGAGACCATCAGATCCCAGAACCTCAGTCACGAGGGTGAGGTTTCCTAGTCCCGAACTAGAGTGTTTCCTATAAGAGAGTGACAACGTTGTTCTAATAGTCTCAGTCGACACCGAGAGGAGACGTAGTAGAAGTAAGACGTTGGGTCTATTTACTTCGGTGTGGGAACCCTGGGACCGACTTTTCCACGAATACTCCACCGACCACGAGACGGACTCAGTCTCCTCCTCCGGACCCTAGGTCACGGGGTCCCGTCCGCTATACTTCCGTTTCCTTCGACCGTCGGAAGGAAGGTACCTTGAGTAGGAGTCTTTACACCGTTGTCGTCCCTACGAGTGACGGGGTCTCCGTCTCCCGTACCACCCCGTGTACTGTGTCACCACTCTCCGGAACACAAGGTCGAAAGTTTCGGTATCGGGGGGTTTTTTGTGGTTGGGTTACAACTTCCACCACTCCTCTTTGGACGAGTGGGTGTTGAGTGTTCTACTCGGTCCTTTAAAAGAGAAATTAAGGAGGTGTCTCGTCAAGAGTAAAGGAAGGTATTTCACTGTCGTGAAAGATGTAATGAAGGTAATATTGAGAATCGTTTAATGGAAAATTATTCGAAGAGAGAACGACCTGACTCGATGACCTCCCTTCCAAAACTAGAAACATAGGGTTTGTACTAAAAGAAAAAAGGATTATTTGTGAAAAGTAAAATCTTCTTACAATCTAAATATGTTTTCAAAGTTCTTGTTATGTTTATCCTTTAAGGGATTCCTAAAAAATTTTTAAGTCCAAGACTATGTTGTCCAACCCTTTCGGGACTATCAGACCCGAAGATTGTTCAAAGATTGAGTTCATATACACCGACTACGTCCTAGTCCTGAACTATTCACTACGAGGATGAGTACTAGTCAGTGAATCAGTACAGGTTGAGGAACACTGGGGTACCTGACATCGGGTGGACCAAGGAGACAGGTACCCTAAGAGGTCCGTTCTTAGAATCTCACCCAATAGTAAAGGAGGAGATCCCCTTAGAAGGACTGGGTCCCTAGATTGGGTATAGAGATCGTATAGGACTTAACCGTCCGTCTAAGAAATGGTGATCACGTCGGACCCTTCTGAACCATTCCCTACTCATAGTCCGTTTAATCCTTTTTCCAAGTGTTGTGAACGACATTTAATCTTATTAGTCCCTTTCACAAAACAAATAAAAATTTTACCGTGGAGGTCCCTAAGATAAGATTGGATAGACAGGATTTGGATCCTTATATATAAAAATTTTTCGAAATTTCTATTTGGTTTATACGTCGGTCTCTATTTTGGGTGACGACGACGACGACGACGACGACGACGACGACGATTCAGCGAAGTCAGAAGGATTTAACAGTCTGTGGATAAAGGAGCGTCCGACAGACAAAGACAGAGACATCTGGTCTTTATTGTGTTTATAGACCATAATGACTCTGATTCGTTTTGTTTTCAGTCGTGGTGTAAGTCACGAATAATTTAAGGTCCACGAACTTTTACAATTAATGTTTAAGTCTGTTCCATGTCCGGTACATCTAGGTGCAAAGAGTGGTTATTTGGAAACTCTTGTAAGAAGAATTCGACAGGAGAGTCTCAGTTGTCTAGACTTGAGGTCGACAGTACAGTTTCCGGTCTCCAGTGCGACAATCTTACCTCAGGCGTATCTTTAGACGATCAGAAATCCCTTACACCCGAGTCATAGGAAAATAATTAAGTCGGCGGGGTGTCGACCCGGATCTCAGGGACGGGTACGTCCTGTCTTTGTCGAAACATTTCCCTGTCAGGTGTTCCACCGATTTACCCAATTTATTCGACGAAAAAGGTCTTGTTACTCACCAGTGTAGTCTTAACGTCGACCAGAATTCCTTTCCAGAGTCTCTTGGAAGACCAAAGTTTGACGACAAAAATCCGAACTCCCGTCTCGAGGGTTATTGTAAGTTTCTCACTATACGTCAGTAATTTTAAGTACGGTCTCCCTATAATCGACAACAAACCCCTTTTTTCTTTTTTTTTACGTTCAGAAGGTATCGAGAAGAAGATTGTCTTTCGGGGAAGAGAGGAGAGGTTCCTTATGTCTCCATCGCGATGAAATTGGTCTGTGACTTTTTTTTCCCAATAGAAAAAAAAAATTACAAGGAGTTAGTTGACAAAACTAGGCCAATGATCCACGAACCCTACTAATTTCCCAATTTTCCAATTCTCTACGGTATGTATTAATAATAAGGGAATTAGTATGGAAATGGATTTGGTTGGTGATTGAAAAAAATGATTGTCCATTCGTAAAACCGGGTTTTATACCAGTGGACGGACTTGTCGACCTTATGAAAACTGATAGTTCTGGTTTAGTGTATAAAAGTTACCGAGAAAATGGAGATAGTAGAGTATAGTAAACTTATTATGTGAATTATTTGTCATTTTATTTATCACTCCTCCGTAAACATTTTTCACACCAGGTTTTTTACGGGGACCGGTATTGTCATTTTTTTTCTTACAAAGACAGTAGTGGGTGACGTCACCGGGGTTGACACATAGGGATGTCCCGAGTCCTACCTCTTTTTATCCTATGACCGGGGTCTATTAATTCCACGTATTTTTCTTTTACTGAAGAAACTCGGTTCTAAGAACGTACAAGGGTACGTATAAATTTCTTTTCGTGATTTAAATAACTGAACCGTACAGACCAAAAGAAATTAATCGTCATTAGAAAACTACAAGCTGAGAGACCAAAAATTAATGAACAAACTGGAAGATATATAGGATCGAGGAGGGAGTGAAGAAGGCTCGACAGGGAGTCTCGATAAACTCTCCGACGGAGGGTCCGAATTCAAGAGTCGTTCAGGGGGACTTATTTTATATTAAGAGTTGAAAATCCACCACGGAAAAAAAAAGTTAGTTACTTTGTGTATATTTATACCTTCCTATGAGTAATTTAACATCATCTTCTTTCAGTTATTTGATATAAAATCAAGGTAAAGACATGGAATTAAAAAAAAAAAAGTATTTTCATTTACATGTTATTTAAACGAAATCGCTATGTCCCGTAGACAGTCGTCAAAGATAAAGAATCAGATCCATGTCCTTCTAATGAAAACGTTTAGTTGTCTGATCTACGTAACGTAATCATCGATGGTAACTGTGTGTCTTTTTGGTGAATTCAAGTAAATCAGAATCTCAGAATGGGAAATACATTTTAATAGACTTAGTTTAAAAGTCGTCGTCTTACTGTGTGTCTCCAGTATACGTATACGAATAGACCATTTATGCCTACCTAAGATGAGTAAATTCATGTTGTAGACTGATCTATGATTTTAATGGACGGTAGTGACGTATAGGTTGTTTAAAGTGTTTTGAATTGAAACGAAAGACTGTAGGGGGAGGTAAAGTTTGTCAAGTAAGAACCACACTGAAAGACTAAAAAGATTTTCCATATCGAGAGAGTGTCAATAGAGATCTAAGTATATCTGTTTCTCCCAATGTATTTACCTTCCAATAATTTGACATATGTCACTTTTAAAGGATTCAGTGTTGTTCAAAAACTCTGTCTCTTTACGACTTTACTTTACATCCCTATCCGTGTACTTTTTGTTACAGGGTTTAAAATGAAAGAAGATATATACGGTACATTAAAAAAAGAGTGAGGTATGGTACCCTCTCCTCACTGTCAGATTTAGCTTTTGTTGAACACACTAACTATTGGATAGAACACGGTACGTTTTTACCATTATCTTTGATTAGGTGGAACTTTGGATGTTCTTTGACTCAGTGTGGTCTGAGGAGGGAGACACCAATCAATCGGGGGTGTTGGTTAGTCCGTCTATAACAATTAAAGTTGGGAAATTATTGAAAACGGAGATCCTGGCGTGTCAAGGTGAATAGAGTGTGCAATCATTTCTTTACAAGTTTTAAGAGGTTCGGTCCGAAATCGTTATGTACTTGTTACTTGAAGTTCTATAAGTTCGACCAAAATCTTTTCCGTCTCTTTGGTCTCTAGTTTAACGGTTGTAGGTGACCTAGTACCTTTTTCGTTCTCTCAAGGTCTTTTTGTAGGAGACGAAATAACTGATACGGTTTCGGAAACTGACACACCTAGTGTTATTTGACCTTTTAAGACTTTCTCTACCCTTATGGTCTGGTGGACTGAATGAAGAACTCTTTGGATATACGTCCAGTCCTTCGTTGTCAATCTTGACCCGTACCTTGTTGTCTGACTAAGGTTTATCCTTTTCCTCATGCAGTTCCGACATATAACAGTGGGACGAATAAATTGAATATACGTTTCATATAGTCCTCTTTACGACCTAACCTTCTTTGTGTTTGACCTTAGTTCTAACGGCCCTCTTCATAGTTATTGAGTCTATACGTCTACTGTGGTGGGAATGCCGTCTTTTACTTCTCCTTAATTTTTCGGAGAACTACTTTCACTTTCACGTCTCACTTTTTCAACCGGATTTCGAGTTGTAAGTCTTTTGATTCTAGTACCGTAGACCAGGGTAGTGAAGTACCCTTTATCTACCTCTTTGTCACTTTTGTTACAGTCTGAAATAAAACCCCCCGAGGTTTTAGTGACGTCTACCACTAACGTCGGTACTTTAATTTTCTGCGAATGAGGTGCGAATGAGGAACCTTCCTTTCAATACTGGTTGGATCTATCGTATAAGTTTTCGTCTCTGTAATGAAACGGTTGTTTCCAGACAGATCAGTTACAATACCAGAAAGGTCACCAGTACATACCTACACTCTCAACCTGATATTTCTTTCGACTCGTGACTTCTTAACTACGAAAACTTGACACCACAACCTCTTCTGAGAACTCTCAGGGAATCTACCGTTCCTCTAGGTTGGTCAGGTAGGATTTCCTCTAGTCAGGACCCACAAGTAACCTTCCTGACTACAACTTCGACTTTGAGGTTATGAAACCGGTGGACTACACTTCTCGACTTAGTAAACTTTTCTGGGACTACGACTCGTTCTAACTCCCGTCCGTCTCTTCCCCTGCTGGCTCCTACTCTACCAACCTACCGTAGTGGCTGAGCTACCTGTGCCCAAACCAAACCTACCTGAGGCCCTCAACCACTACCTGTCCCTCCGGACCTCATGACGTCAGGTACCCCAACGTTTCTCAACCTGTGCTGACTCGCTGACTTGACTTGACTTGATCCTGAAAAAGAATCATGGTCTTATCAGAACGGCAGAGGTCGGTGACGGGGTTGAGGACGAGAGGTTAGATAGACGGTGTAATATTTCGACTAGTTCAATGAGTGGATTTGAGGGTTTAAGGAATTTTACCGTATATTTTTCCGGTAAGAGGTTCTTACCGAGGACGAATGGACAAGTTTAACAGAGAACGTCAAAAGAGTTCCCGTGGGTAGGGAGATCGGTATAGTTTCATAAATGCCAAGGGGTAAATATTGTGTTCTCCAATGTTAAGGTACCAGAAACATAAACACAATGTGAAGGTACACGAAACATATAGAGGAAGAGTTCCTTTTTGGAGGTCGGAGTAAAGTAGTCGAATCTATTCTAACGAGGAGTGAAAAGTTCCAAATGAAATAAGTTGGTGAGAAGTCACTTTGGTGGAGTCTCGAAGGGTTCCTTTTCGTTGAGGAGACAAAAAATACGAAAGTGGAAACGAAGGAGACGATACCGTCCTTACACCATGTGTTCACAGGGAGGTATCAGACTGACTCACCGTATATAGGATGCTTGTGTTAAAATTTTAAAATAAATAAGTGAATAAATAAACCGACGTGACCCTAGAGTCAACGTCATACACCCTAGATCAAGGGACTGGTCCCTAGTTTGGGTCCAGGGAGACGTAACACTCCATGTTCAGAATCGGTGACCTGGTGGTCCTTTTAGGGGTATTTATAAACAATTTTCTTGTTTGTCTACTACTATTTGACCGGAGCCCGACTCACTACTCTACTGACAGTAACGACTGGAAGTAAGAGGACTTTACCTCAGGGGGATTTTGACTCAAGAGAATGACACAAATACTAATGAGAGATAGGTTTTGAAATAAGGGAGAGAACAGGGTGAAGACAAGGGGAGTCCAACTCCTTATAATTTCTTTTCACCCTAACTTTGGTTCGTCTTGGATACTTTCCGGGGAGCTAATAGGGGACAAGGAACAAACGTCTCTTTTTCCTTAAGATCCGAAGGGACTTAAGGTCTCTCGTCTGGCCTCGTCAATTACTAATCCTGTTCAGTGTCCTGAAGAATAAGGAGGACTTCCCTATATCTATCGTTAGACTACTTATAGAAAATCAACAACACATCTTTGATTCTAGAGGTGAGTCCACCTCTTACCACTCAAGTACGACTGGTGTTCGTGCATCTGGAGTCTGACAAAACTTGGTCTTCCAACTCTAAGGGCTTTGAAATGGGACAATAAAGTGGTGGTTGGTTAGTCTTGTTTCAGGTCCTCGACTAGTGTGTAGGATACTGGGAAATGGGGTTGTGGTTCAAATTTTTGGGAACGGACTTTTTGTAGCTCCTCAAACCCAGAAAACTCGTACTCAACGAGTAAGAGGAACGAACCGTGGGACGTTTATTTAGGACTGAAACGGCGTTTATAGACGACAGTCTCAAACTGAAAGACACGGTGTCCGTGTGTTTCGGAACGAGTCATTGTGAGGGAAATCTCGTCTAGTTTTCTCAGTCCAAAAAACAAAAAAAAAAAAAAAGGGGTTCCTGGGACTGAGAGTACACGGGACTTTCCTGAGTCGTCGTTATTATGACGGTATAATCTATCCAAAGAAAATAGTGACGGTCAGAGGTTCAAGACATTTTAGTGGAAATACTATTCACTTCACTTTATCTTCAGCGAGTCAGGACAGACTGAGAAACACTGGGGTACCTGATATGTCAGGTACCTTAAGAGGTCCGGTCTTATGACCTCACCCATCGGCAAGAGAAGAGGTCCCCTACAAGGGTTAGGTCCATAGCTTGGGTCCAGAGGACGTAACGTCCACCTAAGAAATGGTCGACTCGGTGGTCCCTTCGGGAATACTATTCAAGATCCCCACTGTTATGTGATTAATTTTGTAGTAAAAATTACTACCTTCGTTATATATTAGTAACGTCTTTATTTCGACAAGTATTACAGTTGTTGTATTCAATTGTTGGTGACCATTGTAAACCCTCTGTAGGAAAATTTAACTAGAAAAATTATATTCGTCTACGATAATATATGTTTTCACCTTAGTATGTTTGATAAAATATTTACTTGAAATTTTAAGTCAGAAGACACTACTCAATATCATCACTAGATATTAATATTAATTTCCTTTACAAATGACTTTTAAACCTAACGACCTGACGTAGAGAACTAATTAACTTTGTTAGAAACTTATCTCTCAGGATGTTATAAGTAGTATTGGGACATTCACTAAGACATATGTCATTCGAAACTCTCGGTGATTGGTGTCTATCCCAAAAGTTTAGGGATGTCATTTACTGTCTTTTCACTTCCAAAACTACCATAAATAAAACCGACGTCTATTCTTTCGTATACTGCTCGACAACATTTGTCTTACCCAACGGTAGAGTCAACTACTTGGGGACCAATGAGACGTTTATCTAAAACTTATTGATCAGAGTTTCTACACCATCAGTTAGACATAGTCGTTTCTCCAACTTTCTCTAGTAAAGATTCCAGAAAGAGTTGAAATTCTGAGAGAATTCTGAGATATTAATTTCTTACAATTTCTGAATTCATATGAAGTCTTCGTTTTTTCTTATCAATGGACCCTTCTCAACCTTGACTGGCCCATACAAAACCCCCGTCACCAAATCTCCCTTCCGTCAAGAGTTTCGACTGTTTCGAAATACGCATTAATTAATTTTGTTAAGAAAAGGATCATTTCTAATCGTTAATTGACCAAAAGATTCTGATATTTGACCACCACTTCTGTAACTTTTACAGAAGGAACCATCGAGACGACGACGACGATTCAGTGCAGTCAGCATAGACTGAGACACACTGGGGTATCTACCGTCGGGTGGCCGAGGAGACAGGGACCGTAAGAGGTCCGTTCTTATGACCTTACCCAACGGTAAAGAAAGAGATTGTGTCTCGTTTATTTTACATTTTCGAGACCAACTTTCTCACTCTCTGGGCCCGTGAAGACCTTATGAACCGGGTAGGATTGGTCAGACCCCCGACTCGGTCCCCTATCAGACACCTTGATACCTTTATGGTCATTAGATTTAATTAGAAAATTGAATCTACAAAACAATGTATAAGTGTATCGATCAACCACCGTTTTATTAATGGAAGCTGTGACTGTGTCGAGTGAGGATCAGATCACGAAATCCACTATTTCTAAAGAAATGGTGATATTTACCGGGAAATAAGTTTTAGGATTGCTCAATCTCTGCTTAGTTTTTTCCCAGTTTATAAACTTTGACATATGTTTGTCTCTACGGTAAAACATTTGTTTACCGAATTTTATTAACGTAAAATTTTCAACTGACTGTAAAGTTTCTGTCGACGTTATACGAGGAATACAAGAAGAACCTCAATATTAATGAAGGGAACAAACCGTCCTTTTAGTGACTAAAGAGAGTGAAAGGCTGTAAATTTATTTTTACGGAAGGTTTTTCCGTTTATTATAAAAGTTTGTATCAGAAACACTATCTGTGTGAATTTATAGACTCAGACGTACATGTACAGTCATAAAATTATCTATGGGAGTAAACATCCACGAATACAACATACGTGCAATTAATATCTTATACGTTCGAGAAGTAAACAACATTTTACAACAAATCGGAGATTCAGTACAGGTCGAGAAAATGGTGGGGTACCTAAAATGGGTGGTCCGAGGAGACAGCTACCCTAAAAGGTTCGTTCTTATGTCCTTACCCAATGATGAAGAAAGTGGTCACCTAAAAGGACTAGGTCCCTGACTTGATCACAGAGGTCCTGAGGACCGTAACGTCTACCTAAGAAATAGAGACTCGGTGACCCCTTCGGTATATTAGATTAAGATTATTGTAACAAGAATCTCAAACGACTGGGTTGGTGGTATTAAATGTTACTTTTAATATAAATATTCATACATTTAGTCTTCAAACTCGTAGTTGCAGGATCCCTTAAAGTCGAATTTATAGTAGATACACAACTACTGAGGACTTAAACATGACGATAGGATCTGTGTAAAGGACACTTGGTGAGAGGGAGTGATATAGGTGAAGCATACCTATACTTTCTATAGGTATACTGATGACCTCTTACTGAGAAGGAGGTCGTCAGTAGAGGTATAGTCTTTACTGTCCAGGTAGGTAGATTCACGGTTTAAACAGAAGACCTGAGGAAGAAATTGGTAGTCGTTTAGAGAAGGGTTTAAAGGTTTTCACAGGTTTTAGGGTGGTAAATAGTGATGAAAACGACGACGTTAGTGGTGTCAGAAAGAGTTGTCGGAAGATTGACCGGAGGGACGAAGAAACAGGGGTCAGATAAAAGGTTTATCATCAGACTCACTGTGTACTATTTGGTCAGTAGTGGAGGTTACTGAAGTGAGCACACTAATTTTATTCGGGACATTCCGGAGTAAGACGATGGTGAGACTAAATTAAAGAATGAAGAGAGGTTAAACGGATGAATTAAGGTCGGTGGGTCAGGTGGAACGACAGGAGGATTAAAAGGACCTTTTCTCAAAAAGGTACGTCTTTCAAGAAAGGGACGTACTTGAAAAAAAGGGAGTGATGAAGTATATAGTGACTATTGGAGTTTCGTACTGTCTCCAAATCAGTCTAGATCTTCCTTTACTCATGGTCTGATTTAATTCTATTAACTATTTCTCAAACTTTTCACTTTCACAATCAGTGAGTCAGGAAGACTGAGAGACTGAGAGACTCTGGGGCACCTGACAACCGGTGGTCCGAGGAGACAGGTATCTTAGGAGACCCGTTCTTATGACCTCACTCATCGGTAAGATAAGAGGTCCACTAGAAGGGGTGGGTCCCTAGTTTGAACCCAGAGGACACAACGTCCGTCTAAGAAATGGTAGACTCGATGGTCTCTTCGGGGACCTCTCAAATTATTTCCTGATAAATGTTCTCCACCTTCCTACATTCCTTTGGTTTTCCCTATTACTTCTTGGAGTTACCATCATTATAACCAGATGACAGTGTGTGTTGGGACTTCCCTGTTCTCTCTCCTTTCTATGACTTTTGGTCTTTCTCAGGTCGTCTCTCCTGTCGAAACTCTCTTTGTGACTATTAACCTCCCCTTATCGTCAGTTCAACTCCGGTGGACGTCTTTTTCTCGATTCTCTTATTTATTACTCTCGAGTGTGTAGAAAGAGGGAGTATCGAGAAGGGTCCTCCGATAGTTATACCAAATATAACTAAACAGAGAGTCCCTTCTCTCGTACTGTCTGTGTCCATCTCTTCCCTGGACCTTCTCTGTAGACTTCTACAGGTCGGGTGGTGAAGTGTGGTCAAGAGGGATCGTGAGTTAGTCATGAACAAGTTACTTGTACATACTACGTTACCACTGACAGGAAACATATTCCGAAAATTTATACGATATATTTGTTACAAAGGAATTTTTCTTGAGGAAACTGTCTCCCAGTCTTTCTCAGTCCTCGGTATCTCCAGTAGTAACCTCTCTGATTCCTTCGAATGTACTCGTATTATACCGTTTATTCAGTACTCCACAGAACGTACGGAGTGTGAGACGGAATGTCTTGAATTCCAACCAACAGTGTAAGTGGTTCTATCCCTTCATATTTTTTTCCTCCATCCCTAATACCCGCCCGCGATATGACTCCTAGGAGGGAGTTGGTTTACGAAATGTCCATTAAATAATACTCAACTAGACACTAGAAATCAAAAGATTTAATAAACACTGTAAACCCCTCAACATACGTAGTTATCTTCCCATGACGAAGAAACCAATGTCGAAGGGTCTAAGGGGTTTCAACCATTTTAACTCTTCTGTGTTGTTACCCCGTCTTCTCGTTTGTCGACAAAATGAACACTTGTGACTTCTTAAGTACAAATACCTCTTAAATAATTGTTTATTAAATAAACGACTGAGATCGTCATGGAGGTTCCGGTGAAAACTTCTTTTTGTTGTTGTTGTTTTTTCGACAGTCCAATTGTATGGTAATCCTATGTCTGACCTTTTTGTGATCTTCTGTCGGACTCACTCCCAGAAAGTATGTGTGAGTCGAAGTAATTGATTTTTTAGAGTAAGTGACTACTAGGAATAGACAGAAATAAAAGGACTTTCCCTTCTACCATTATTTGTTCCAATTCTTTTCTGTCTCTACTTATCTTTATCTAAAACTCAACGATACCAAAAATTTTAAATGAGGTTAGGATTGGGATCTTTGTAGTGGAATATATGAGATCATAGCACGAATATTAGATAAAAGTAGGGTAATGTGTGGAAAAAAGGAGACTTTCCTTTAGTCAATACAGTGATACGAACTCGAGGTTAAATTCTTCAATATTTTTATAAGAGTCCTTTCCTAGGGACCCAAGGACCTTTTTTTAGACAAACGATAGCCTTGGGGTAAGGTATACGAAGGTTAAATCCACGTCTAGGTTCATGAAACTTGAAACTTCGAATATGTTACTTCCGGCCCTTTGGGAAATTCATTTGTTCGAAGTTTTACGGTGTTTATTAAACTGTCAACGGTGTTTTTAGTGTTTTAGGTCTTTTTGACGTATACGAAAGTTTCTTAATGATCTGTACAAAGACATATAAAATAAAAAAGTCACAAAACAAAACGAAACCGAATATCTGAAGTTCCCCACGGGGTAGTAAAAAAATTCCTAAAACATAACAAAAGATACCCTTTTGATCTTTCCATTACGTTTCAAAGGAGATAGGCTCAGCTAGTTTCAAAATAGTAACAAGGAGGAAGTGGGTGTACAAAAGACACGGTCCACGGGTTCCTGTGCACGTATAGTGTTTTACGGGAGAAAGACACATTAACAGTGTGTCCCATATATCGAGTCACTCGTCGTCCTTCTAAGGACCTTCTGTCAAGAAATGGTCCCGTCATCTTTATTGAATTAATATGTGACTTCGTTGAAGGTTGGCGGACATTGGTATACTGTAACGGTGACAAGTTAGTAGAAGCTGGAGGTTTTTGCTGTTAAAGTCTACAGAGTGTGACTATATAGGGTGATTCGGGTTTTATTTATATAGAGGTTGAGTCGTAGGGTAGTCGGTCTAAGGTCTTAACTGGTGTTGGTGAAGTTATGTGAAACGTGACCCCCTTGATACTGTCTCCCGTCATCCACACGTTTTTTAAGTCGGAATGGACTCACATATTTTGTAAAATTGACGTTTAAAATGTATTCTAGTACACTTATTCCAGGTTCCAGAAGCATTCTTGGACCCTTTTATTTCTCGGGACTTCCGATTCCAGGTAATTAAAGTGTCATTTAGTGGAGACGTCAATTAGGTTAGTGACGTTCAAAACAGTAGACTGGTCAGGGTCTTTTTATGTGTTCCGTGCAGTTTTTTCATCTGTATGAAGAGAAAAGAGGGTATTTTTATGAAAAGTGTATAGTGTATCTTTGCTAAGTAAATATCCGTGTTCGTCTTCTCGTTCTCGTCCGGAACAGGGAGGTAATGGTCTAAGTTTATTAGGACAGGTTTTACTACTTTTAAAGACCCTTTGTTTCTCAGGAAACAACCGTGACTTTAGAGTAGAGGGACAGTAATAAGGGATTCCGTAAGTAGTTAACGTACAAGACATGTGGTCCGTAGAACGGAAGTATACTCGTGAACATTTTGTGTCGCGGAAGCCTATTTTTACCAGAGTTCCGTTTTACATTTGAACACCAAATACGCCTTATACTGTGGTCCGATAAATGATTGACCTTGATACCACTTTATCCAGAGACCGGTATAAGAAAATTTTAGACTGTGTCTTACGGTGTGTCTCTTGTCTCAAGTCGATCACGGGAGTTGGGTAAAATCATTCTTAGGAGAATAAAAGGGGAGACGAAAATGTCTATTTAGAGAGGTGACGTCTGACTACGGAATATATCCGTTTGACAAATAGACCTCTTAATACGACTCGACCGTCGTGTCGAGTCCTCTCGACACGACTAAGATGTGTTGCCGGTGGTAGACAACGTCTCGAAGATCCTTGTCACAGTAGTCGTACTTTATGCCACAGTCGGAACTGGTAATTTTCTAACGAAACGTTCAATTTCGGGTATTACTTTTAAATAAGGTACTCCAGTAATTGTCGACCGAAGAAACCTCATTATCTTTTGTGTCGACGTATTCCCCTTCTTTATTTTGACGTAGTTCATAAGTGAGGTAAACATAAAGTTTTCTATAGTTTATATCAGTTGTATGTGACATCTAAGTCTATTCCGTCTTGGCATCGATACGGTGACTGACTATACAACCGTGACTATTCTCATTATTGTAGTTGGTTGTTCTCAATAATTTAAAATTAAATTCTCATAATTAATAATTAAAAATTAAAATTCTCATAATTTTAAAAATGAATAACTTCCTGATGATACACGGTCCGAGACACACTCGATGAAGTCTGTATGTCACAGAACTAAGAGTGTCATTGGGTGTTCCCTATATAATAATAGATTTTCCGTTTCATAAAATTGGTAGATTCGAAGAAAAAAGAGTAGAGATTTTATTTCTTTTAAATTTATTAAAACAAATTCTAAAGTCATTTTTGATTTCTATTATATCCATTTCGTAACTCATGAGTCACGAAAAGTCACCGGTTGAGTACGGGGTACTTGACGTCGTACGGTCCGAAAGGACAGGAAGTGATAGAGGGCCTCAAAAGAGTTCCTCTGAGTTCAGGTTACTGAATACAAGTAACTCAGTCACTACAGTAGGTTTGTAGAATAGGAGACGACGGGGGAAGAGGACGGGAGTTAGAAAGGGTCGTAGTTCCAGAAAAGGTTACTTCGTCAATAGACATAGTCAACCTGTTTCATAATCTCGAAATCGAAGTCGTAGTCAGAAAGGTTAAAGGGAATCCTCACTGACCAAACTAGAGGAAAGTCAGGTTCCCTGAGAGCTCTCAGAAAAGTCGTGGTGTCAAGGTTTCGTAACTAAGAAACCACAAGTCGGAAGAAATACCAGGGTTGAGAGTGTAGGTATGTACTGATGACCTTTTTGGTATCGAAACTGATATGACTAGAAACAGTCATTTCACTACAGAGACGAAAAATGATACGACAGATCCAAACAGTAAGTTATCGTCTATATACTTTAATATTTTATAGACAATAATTGTATAAGAATTTGAGTTCCAAATATATCTAAAATATATAAGACTTCATAATTGATATCTAGACTGTACATTTTGTTTTTTGAAGTTCGTAGAGTAGTCCACTAGACCCTGTGACGGAACGACTATTGTGTCTAAACTCCTCCTTCGATTGTTTTTTACTTCGTCTCGTCGACATACCCCGTGTAGAAGTAAATTTAGTCAGTCGTACATAATTTTCGGATGAGTTCGTATCGTTCTTTGCCGTTCCTCTCATTATTGCATCAGGAAGATTTTGACGTAAAATTCTAAGATCTTGTATATGTCCATAGTGAAGTAGACAAAGAACCTCGTCATGTATTTTTTTATTATTACTTTATTCATCGTTTTGTTTTGTTCATCGTTTTGTAAACTTTTAGTTCCTAGACACTTCTGACTCTCAACACTTTGTAAACACGAGTCATATATTAAAAGTATGATTTTAGGTGGAAATTGTACTTTCATTATGGATACACGATTCACTGTTCCAATCGATCACCAAAATAGGGTTTGTAAGTTGTAGTGGGACACCTCTCAATTGTCGTACGAGGGTACATGGTGAGAAAGGAAGTAGGGGACGAACCTTGGTGATCAGTTTTGTGGAGTTTCCACTTATCTTCTTTCCCATATATGACCGAGGGAACGAGTTGTTTATAAGTATCACCAGTATATTTAACTCGTATTTTTCAACATTTTCTATTTTTACCGTCGACGACGACGACGATTCAGTGAAGTCAGCACAGACTGAGACACGTTGGGGTCTTTACTGTCGGGTGGTCCGAGGGGGCAGGGACCCTAAGAGGTCCGTTCTTGTGACCTCACCGAACGGTAAAGGAAGAGGTATTTTTACCGATTATCACCTTTTGGTTTAAATGGTCTTCCGAGACAAATAGTAGTGGATTTAGTCTAGTTTTACAGAATAAATATAGTACTTGTATTTATAAGTTTTTGTTTCCTCTATTCTTTCGAATGGTCTTTCTTCGAAAAAATTTTGTAGTGGGAGTTTACCAAATAAATTTTTTACATATATGGGTGTATACATATATTGTACACTTGTATAATATATGTGTGTTTGTATGTGTATGTGTGAGTAACTCTCTCTGTATTTACTACTGGGTTTACTTTATAATTGTTATTCGATGATATCCATCTCCCATGGGAAAGTTGATAGGAACGTTTAAATAAGATACAAACTTTAATAAAGGTTTATTTCTCGATATTTTTTCTTTCGATTGTTTTTAAATTTGTATTTTATTTTTTACTTTATTTCACAGTTATATAAATATATAAGGAGAATTTTACGTTTTTTCTAATTATTATAATAGTAGTAAAAGATTTCCTCGTAAGTTTTTGAATCTTTTTAATGTCAGTTAATCCTTATGACCAAGTCATGTCTTTCGATATCCCAAAAAAAAGGTGTGTACTAAGAGGATGGATATTTATACTTAGAGACTTTCTTTGTTGTTTTTTAAGTTTAAATTTTATTAAGATAAACCGGTCTACGGTGTACGCTAACTTGTCCGCACTCCATTGTTACACACACGTACGAGTCAACACGGTCTGAGAAACGTTGGGGTACCTGACATCGGGCGGTCCGAGGAGACAGGTACCTTAAAAGGTCCGTTATCATGACCTCACCCATCAGTAAAAGATGAAGGTCCCTAGAAGGACTGGGTCCCTAGTTTGGGCATAGAGAACGAGAGGTCGTAACCGTCCGGTTAAGAAATGGGGACGTGGTGGACCCTTCATTGTTATTGGTATGAATGTAGAAAACAAAAGGAAGATGATAGAGGTAACATAAGTCTCGACAGTCACATTGTATATTAGTCCTTTATATGACGTAGGAGATTCCTCGGAGGTTGATATTAGGACTGGAGTATATAAAGACCGTTTACGGGGTCCAAGAGTGTTTAATCTCTTATGGTTGTACTAAGATATATTAGATGTAATTCCCATATGTCTCTTTATATAATGACGTGACTCAAAACCTTTATGTATATATACAAAATCACACGACATCGAAATAAATCGTGGTCATATGAACGGTAACTGAAGTCATCTAATCTTTACTCTTCTACGAAAATTTCCTTTAGTTAAAAACTTAAACAATTTATTAATTCGTCTCCATATTTAAATTTCCTAAGATTCAACGATATCAATCAGAATTTAAGATCAATTTGTCCGTAGATTCCTCATTCTTTTATAGGAGTACATAATATATCTTCTGGGGAAGCTTATAATGAGAAGAACTTCTCTCTTGTAAAAGATACAAGTGATTATTTAATAACAATGTCCAGATCAAAGTCTTACAGGGGACCTTTTACTAAGTCTCCGTAGTCTCTAAGAAGTTGTTTAAATTAAACAACTTAATTTATCACGACTGTGAATCAGTAAATGAGTAAATCAGGACTCGTTTATGTTTTTTTCACGAGTCTCATTAGTATCTGTAACGACACGTACCCGTCGTACTCCCGGGTCTGAAATTTAGATCATACAGAAGATTAATTTAGGAAAAGGATAAAAATAGTAATCGTGAAACCAGTTTCAAATTCTGTTTAATGAAGAAACAACTTTAAAACGATTCCATACATACAACGTTATTGTTCAAAAGCCATTTCTATGTTCTTTCATATTTTCATCTAATTCGTCGGATTTGTATATTGAGTTAATTATCTAATAATAGTTTAATTATTTAATAAACTATAAGATAAACGTTTATACACTCGAAAAAAGGACGACCATTGAACGATATGTCTTCCGTTTATTTAGTACCTTCTCACTCTCTAACCCTACGGGTTATTAGAGGTCTAAGGTGCGGTAACGTTAAAGGGGGAATTTTCGACCTTTGACCGTAATCCTAGTATTCACTGGTGTCTACCGAGATTTTACGTCACCCTGACCTATGTAAATTACCCATGTATGTCTGAATTTTGTGACCCTTCGTAACTACCATTTTCTTTGGAGAAAGGGGTCAAAACATACGTGTGTCTGTGCGTGTGTATATGTATGTGCATTTTGAAAGTCGATAGAGAAGTCGTCATATAAAAGTAAGTTAAGGACGAGTGTTTGTGGAATTGACACGTGAAATAACCTTTCCTTTAATAAAGGGACACCCACCGTTTTTGTAACTCTAAGAAGTCCTATAACAAACTTATTTATAATTTTATTGTAAGGAAGTATCTATTCCCCAATAAGTCGGAAGATTTGGTAAGTAACGGTTAACGTTGAAACACATGTTTTTCTCAGGGATCTTATATTGTCTTATATCCAGAAGAAGTTGGCTACTACACGAATGCGGGATTACTTGAGTAAGATTTAACTTTTATAGGGTTTAACTTTTACGTTTATTATGTACACTGTTGGATTGTGACTTACCCGAAGGGACTATCGAGTCAACCATTTCTTAGACGGACGTTTCGTCCTCTGAGGTCAAGCTAACGACCCAGCCCTTCTAGGGGACCTCTTCCCCATCCGATGAGTGAAAATCATAAGAACCCGAAGGAAACACCGAGTCGACCATTTCTTAGGCGGACGTTACGTCCTCTGGACCCCAGTTAGGGACCCAATCCTTCTAGGGGACCTCTTCCCTTTCCGATGGGTGAGGTCATAAGACCGGATCTCTTCAAGTACCAAAGTGTCTCTCCGTCTGTGTTGACTTGCTTAAAGTGAAAGTGAAAAGTGGATTGTAACATCGAACGTATCGTATGGAATGTGTACGAGTTTTGTAAATGCAATCGGTTATCCACCCTTTTGGTAGATTGTGTTATTCAATAATTTATAGAGTACATCAAATGACTTATGACATGACTTTCATTTTTGGTCTTACCAAAATACCGATGTCTTATCGACACAAAGGGAGGAAATGTTAGGACTAGTGCAACGACTGACCCTTGACATCGAGGGGTGGTGACGAGTCATAGTCTCTCATAGGATGTCGTCTGATGATCGGATCATTTTCTAGTTTCAAGTTTCATATCGAGGATGACTTACACATGACGAAATAGCATTTCAGTTTTTTTAATATTCTTAGTAACATTCAGTCCCTGGTAGATATGTATTACATTGTGTTCGAGACTAGTGTCGGCAATGGGTCCCTTGTCTCGTCTGGTTTTTTAGGTACGGAACAGAGATGGGACTCTAATGTTAGTGTCATATTAAAAAATTATTCTTTTTATATTACTACTAAGTCCCTCTTTTCCGTATCATGTAGTACAAACTCCCCCCAATTTTCTCTTGGGCTCCTCAGATTCCACTCCCCATTTTACATATTACATTCAACTCGGACCTTTCATCACATCTATAATTGTCTCTTTACTTAAATATATGAAACCATAAGTTCTTCCCATTCACTTACTCTTCTCTCCTGCCGTTTTCGTGTCCATAGTAGAGGTTTCCTGAGCTACTGATATCAAACATATCTAGTTCTCATTACCCTTGTATTCTGGTCCCGTCTATCACCTCCCCTGTCTTCCGTCTCTATCTCTCCAGAAGCGTTTCTACTCTAAGACTTCTGAAAACTGGTCCCTCTTTGTTTAAGTCTCGACGTTACTTGATCTCACTCTTTTATGGTTGCCGACTCTTTTTCAATTCTGTCTTAAGGTTCAATGTTCCTTTCGCCATTCCGGTTTAAGTCCAGTCACTTCGTCACCCTTACCTTTAACCGACCAAGATTACATGGAGAATCGGTATTTCGGACATAAGATTAATTTACACTGGAAATGATGTGTCTCGATTCACTCCCACCGTATTCTTTGAAATCAGTTATATGTAAAGGTTTTATTTGGAGGTACTGTGTCGACTTTATTGTTTACATCCCTTCTTAACGTCACTTTCCGAACTCTTTATCGATTTCTTTACAGACCATCTTCTGGTCGATGTTTAAACTTTATATTGTTTGGTGGTTCTTATAATACGAGTAATGTTTGACGGGAATTACAGTAAGAAGAACTTTAGATCTTGATTTGTTGAACCGTATTCAAAGTCAAGAGAGGAAATTCCATTTTGATTTGAATTACGGTGCTCATGTCTTGTTTTATTTTTTCGGTATGACAATGAAGCAAATGTTGGGGTGGACTACTGCTTCCGGTTGGCGGAGGGGAGAGGGGTTTTTCCTCAAAATTCTGTACTTACGTAGTCTGAGTTCATATAAGATATTATTAGTCATAAAATGTCTTTAGTGACACACATTTTTAAAATTTTATTGTTTTGTATTCTTAAAGACCAGTACAAGACCTTTTAAGAACGAAGGTATTGGAGTTCGGAGACGTTTAGTTTCCGATTCAAAATTTTTCGTGTCTAATAGAGGGAGTTTAACAAAGGGTTTTACACCGTCCACTGTATTATCTACTGAAGTTCACTAAGGACACATTGGAAAAGACATCGAGAAAAGTAAGATAATAAATAAATTTACACATGACCTTTTTTATACCTGATAATATATAAAAGGAAAATTTATAGAAATTCTGACTATAAACTTATTTTTATAATTTCAATACGTTCACTATGAGTCTATAGTGGTCACTGTGTTATTTCTGAATTTATCGTACTGTGACACTTGTATCCAAAATTATAGGTAATTTGAATCACCGTATCTATAAAAATAATCTTATAATAAAAATTATTAAGAATGAACCAGAGTTCAAACACTTTCAGATAATGAAATCAGTCTTAAATATAATCACAATTTATATTATGACTACAGATCTTACACAAAATATAATCGAACTTTTGTTTCTTTTTACAGGTAGGAAGATAATCTAAACGGTAAAAGTTTAGAAAATTCAACTTAATTTCTACCCACATAACTTTTGTTATTAAACTATGTAATTTTAATTATGTTACGAACCTAAAACTTTTGTGAGTTTAGAAAAAAAACACTTTTTATAAAAAATTATATTTAAATAAACAAAATTAACCTCCGATTAATGAAATGTTATAACATAACCAAAACGGTATGTAGTTGTACTTAGGTGGTGTCCAGGGCATGGTAGGGAGATCCAACAGGGTCACGTTGTCGGGGTTCGTAGGTCATAGTACGTAGCTTGGACCTGACCACCAATCAAAGTATATACTATAATATGTACAAAGTCACGGTAAGAGGGTTTAGTAGGTGGGAGAGGGAGAGGGTGTCTCAGGTTTTCTGACAAGATATGTAGACACAGAGAAAACGACAGAGCGTCTTTTGTGAGTCTAGAACTGAAAGTTTTACCAACTCACAACGAAGACATTTCTTTGACTAAATTTATGCCCTCTATCAAATTTCATTAAGAAAATTTTATCGGATGTCATGTTTAAAGGAAATTTAATTGTCCTTTAATAAATTTATTCTTATATATGATTCCCGCCTTTATTCTTGTAATTCAGATTTTTATGACCTTTGTGACAAACTTTGTCAGATTTAAAGTAACACTTCCAGTAAAAAAGAAAAACAAGAACCAGGATAAGACCCCCTCACGGTTTTACAAAGTTTCCATTTGGAAGTTTCTATTTATACAGACTTTTGTAAAGGATCTATCACATATCCTATTCTAAAAATAATAATTTTATAGTAGTGACTCAAAACTTTTAAAATCAACTACAATAAAGGTAAATGTTACTTATATGTGTCTAAATGTATAAACTTCTATCTACAACTCACGGATACATATTTTTTTTTGTACATACAACCCTGAAATACTACGGACTAGATAAGACCTTTCATCAAACAAACCATACTAAATTCCGGAAGAGTGTTATGTACAAATATACAATGTTACGTTATCCGGTTTTCGTATATAAAAATTTTTTAAGATCTTAAATTCACGACTTCTTAATCTATTCTTCCAAACTTAAATCCAAAGTCTAAAGTAGATACATCTATTTACTCCTGTAAAGAAAGTACTACGTCTCCAGAAAAGGAGTCGTTTATAAAAGTATATGTATTTTTAAAAATTACATTTATATGTCATTTGTAGATAGATGAAGATACACTCAATTTCAGTTAATATGTATATATCTCACTTCAAAATTTTCACCACATAAATACGTTAAAATTACTATGAAGTTTTGTATAATACCTCGTCTAATTCGTATCAATAGATAGGGACGTTTTATATACGGTATTTTTATTTTCAAATCTTTACGATAACTTCGAACCAACTAACACGTGGGGGTCTCTGTTTACATAGTTGACCCCCATGAAAACCGGGGGTTCCCTGTAAGTCGTCGTAGATTTCTATAGAAACTTAGAAGATCACACCCATTTGTTACCCATCTTCACTTGTCGGATGTTACGGGTCTTTTTGGTAAAGGGACTGGATTGTTGGTTCTTAGTAGACCGGACTGTATGGTTATAACGGTTCCAGCTCTTTTAGAAAAGATTTACGTACTGGTAGTTTGTACGAGGTTTTACAATCCCAATTTCTGTCGTCTTCTATCCTTTTCGTGTCCTCCAGTTTACTCTCTCTTATTCTATTTTGTCTTTTCTAGTCTTAGTTGATTTCTTGTAAGATTGTATAGATTGTTCGTAAACTGGTACACTAATAATACTCTTTGCGTTAGACCCCGATTTGTAATTACTAACGTTTGTATCTCTTTCTCACACCCGTTTGAATTGTTTGAAGGAAAGAATTTTCTTTTTTTTCTTCTGTATAGAAAAATTCGATACCAAGAAACTACTTACTTGACCGAACATATATTAATAAAATGAGAGAGTACCTATATAAAGGGAAAGGAGTCTCTACGATACGGTTCTTTTACGATCTCATCGAACCCCTCTGAGTGTGACCCGTCGTCACTACTGATGAACCCATCTACAACGTCTATTATCACTGGAATCCTATATGTTTAGTTTAGAATGAAGGTCTCATACAACTAGAGGAGGTTGGGTTTAAGTTTCGTTTCTTATATGTAATACTAGGATAAAAAGTAAAAAATTATAGTTCCATATGTATAAACACATACCTATCTTGAACACAACCTTACTACGTACGATTTGATAATAACCAAACATGGACTCCTAGTACCGACACTCTCCCGTACTTCCATTGGGATAAAACGATCTAGAACCCTCATAAATTTAGAAAATATTATTCTTACATAAGTCCACATTATTGAAAAAAATTACTCAAAGGGGTTTTTCGTTTTACGTTTATGAGACGATACCAGATATTTGTGAATTATGTTGATAGAACGGAATATACTCTATATATAACAACTTTTTACCAACGTTGTCGAAATTAGTATGAGGGTCTTTCCTTAAACGATCAATTTATTTGGAGTGTCTTAATTAAAGTATCCAAATTTTTGAAAGACCTTTTGTTTGTAGTAAGTATTTAATTTACTATATAACTCGGTTTAAAGGTATATACTTGAAGTAACTTTCTTTTCTTGTTAACTTATGGTAGTCATACGGTGAAAATGATGACCCTTAAATGACTGTGAACGTTTCACTTTAAAGTCTAAAAGTTTAAAGTCACTTAAAAGTCTAAGGACAGACTTTTAATTAGTCGACTGTCGTAAGAATATCTCGTAAATTCTGAAAAAAAAATTCTCGAATCTTTAAGAGGATTATCATATTTTTAAAATATGGTAGAGAATTTACATAAGGTATTTACAAAATGTTGAAAATACTCCCTATGAGTATAAGTGACTTCATCACATATGTCGTTATCGACTACTTGTCAATTAAGAGAGGTAAGACGAAATTAGGACTCGTCCTCATTGACGTGAAACGATAAAATACGAACTAAAAGGAGTAAATAATTGTATAAAATTCCCTGGTTTTCTACTTAGTCTACCTTTAGTCAATAAAGTAGGTTGATTTTAATCTCATAGTATTTCAAAAGAGTAAGTAGTTAATCCCATTAAATGTTATTTATCAGTTCACTTTAAAACCGACTACGATTTCTAATCGAACGGGTACACATTCTTTACTTGTCACTTTTTGACCTTTACTTTTACGACACTAGTATTTTAGTCAGAGAAATCTCTTGACATTAAAGTAAGAGTCTTTTGTAAAGGACAAGGTTGATTATGATAGGAGAAACGTTACATATCTGTGTCTATTATATTATGTTTTTTCTTATTATATTTAGATGAATATAATAAATTTTCGTATAAAATTTTACATTTGTACAGAAATATTTTTGTCTATCAGTTTGTGAGTATACTAACTCATATATAATATTTATTTTGGTCATAGGAGGAGTTGAAAAGTTCCTCTGAACAGCAAATTGTACCGTAGTCGATTATTTAGTTTTTGTACAAATGAGGAATAAAGAGTGTGAAACAATGACTCACTGTAAAAAGTTGTGTTTGTAAAAATATCCGACATGGTACTATTACCTCGTTATTTGAACTTTATTTAAAAAATTTTACATCGTTTTCTGTAATTTTGTTTAGATACACAATAATATTGTTTGTGTACGTTCAGTTCAGTGATAATGTAATACGATTTATATGAAGAGAAGTCAATAGTGATTAAGAATCTTTGACGAGGGTGTTAATTAGTGACTTTATGGTCAACTGACCTGTCAGAGTTGGTACAAAACTTAAGTCATATAAAATATTGTTACGTTAAGGATAAAGTAAGTTGGAGTCTGATAAGGTTAAGTTAGACTCTTGTTTCTACAAAAATCGTTCTTCAGGAGTTTATCCAATTTTAGTACCACGACGTCAAGTACCCCAACGTTTCTCAGTCTGTGCTGACTCGCTGACTTGACTTGACTTGATATATGAAACCCCGAAAGGGTCTCCCGTGATCACCATTTCTTGGGTGGACGGTTATGTCCTCTGTATTCTCTACGTTCAAGCTAGGGACCCAACCCTTCTAGGGGACCTCTTCCTTCACCGTTGGGTAGGGTCACAAGAACGGAGTTCTTAAGGTACCTGTCTCCTCGGACCGTCCGATGTGTCAGGTGTCCCAGTGTTTCTTAACCTGTGTTGACTTCGTTGAATCGTACGTTCGTTAGAATTTATTAGTATATTTTCCACCTGGTACTGTTTAGAACAGTAAGGAAGTATACTCCATACTACTCCATCACTCTACCGGTCCTGTTCTCAGACACCCGGTCACACCAAGTACCACGTCAGACTTAATAAAGACGATTATCGGACTCTACTTTTGATTGAGATTGTTCGTTATCAGTAGTGCATAACCTATCCAATTCCCAGTTACATGTTTTCGCAGGAAGTAGTCGGTTGTAAACGTAGAAAGTTTGTCTAGTCCTCTTCCTTTACCGTTGGGTGAGGTCATAAGAACAGAAGTCTTAGGGTTCCTGTCTCCTCGGACCACCCGATGTTAGGTACCCCAACGTTTCTCAGCCTGTACTGAATCGTTGATTTGTTGTCGAGAATAGTTCTGTATAAAATCATGTACGTACAGCCTACCCTGTGTCAATTAGAATTCCTTTGATCTAAAACTTCAGGAATAAAGACGTAAGTGAGTAGTTTGTGAACTTATGGGTAACACCGCCCGTGTGAAAATCCAAGACCAGGGTTCTTTATTCGTTTATGTGATTATAGGGACGAGAACGTCTCGAAGGTGACGTCACTCGTTCTTTATATTCGGATTCGAAGTGTGAATTTATGTAATAATAAAGAGTAGGTGGGAAGATTTAAGTACCTCTGAATCATTAGACTAATTCTGATTAGTCAATGATGGTTCTTCGACCATCTTTTAAGTTGTCACGTGTTTATTTTTGCGTTATTTTTACTAGGATCTATTTCACGATTTTTCTTAGGTAAAGATATGATATAGGTCCTGGTCACAGAAGTCAAGTCAAGTCAACGAGTCAGCACAGGCTGAGAAACGTTGTGGTACTTAACGTCGTGTGGTCCGGAGGGACAGGTAGTGGTTGTGGGTCTCACGTGAGTTTGAGTGCGGGTAGCTCAACCACTACGGTAGGTAGGTAGAGTAGAAGACAGCAGAGGAAGAGGAGGACGGGGATTAGGGAGGGTCGTAGTCTCAGAAAAGGTTACTCAGTCGAGAAGTGTACTCCACCGGTTTCATGACCTCAAAGTTGAAATCGTAGTCAGGAAGGTTTGTTCTGGGTCCTGACTGGAGGAAATCTTACCTGACCAACCTAGAGGAACGTCAGGTTCCCTGAGAGTTCTCAGAAGAGGTTGTGGTGTCAAGTTTTCGTAATTAAGAAGCCACGAGTCGAAAGAAGTGTCACGTTGAGAGTGTAAGTATGTACTGGTGACCTTTTTGGTATTGTAACTGATCTACCTGGAAACAACCGTTTCATTACAGAGACGAAAGGTTATGCGATACATCCAACCAGTATTGAAAGGAAGGTTCCTCATTCGCAGAAAATTAAAGTACCGACTTTAGTGGTAGACGTCACTAAAACCTCGGGTCTTTTTATTTCGGACTGTGACAGAGGTGACAAAGGGGTAGATAAAGGGTACTTCACTATCCTGGTCTATTGTACTAGAAGTAAAAGACTTACAACTCGAAATTCGGTTGAAAAAATGAGAGGAGAAAGTGAAAGTAGTTCTTCGAGAAATCAAGAAAAGCGAAATACGGTATTCCCACCACAGTAGACGTATAGACTCCAATAACTATAAAGAGGGTCGTTAGAACTAAGGTTGAACACGAAGAAGGTCGGGTCGCAAAGAGTACTACATCAGACGTATATTCAATTTATTCGTCCCACTGTTATATGTCGGAACTGCATGAGGAAAAGGTTAAACCTTGGTCAGACAACAAGGTACAGGTCAAGATTGACCACGAAATACTGGATGTATATCCAAAGAGTTCTCCGTCCAGTCCACCAGACCATACGGGTAGAGAAAGTCTTAAAAGGTCAAATAACACTAGGTGTGTCAGTTTCCGAAACCGTATCAGTTATTTCGTCTTTATCTACAAAAAGACCTTGAGAGAACGGAAAAGGTACTAGGTCACCTACAACGGTTAAACTAGAGACCAAGGAGACGGAAAAGATTTTGGTCGAACTTGTAGACCTTCAAGTACCAAGTGCATAACGACTTCGGACCGAACCTCTTAAAACTCGTAATGAAATTATCGTACACTCTACTCACGTTAACACGCCATCAAACTCGTAAGAAACCGTAACGGAAAGAAACCCTAACCTTACTTTTGACTGGAAAAGGTCAGGACACCGGTGACGACTCAAAAGGTTAAAACGACCGTATAACTTACGTCGTGAAAGTGTCGTAGTAGAAAGTCCTAAATTTTATCGAGTTGACCTTAAGGTAGTGGACGTGATCGAAACAAACATCAGTATGAAGGATTCCGGGTGAACTGAAGTGCAAGGTGTAAGTGGTCTCAGACAGACCGAGATCCACTCACTAGTGTGGTAGCACTAATACAACCAGTACTTCTAGAAAAAACATGTCAAGAAGATATATAAGAACGGTGGAGAAGAATTATAGAAGACGAAGACAATTAAACGTTTCTAATAAATTATACGTAGAATAGAGAAATAAAAGGAAACATAATTTGTAAAAACTTTACCTCTTCTTTTTAATTTTGGAATCCGTAGAAGAATTCAGAAAAAAAAATTTCTTTTTAGATACTGTATTTCTCTTATTGTTCAGATACTAAAAAACTTAATATGACTTCCCCAACAGATTCTTCAAAACTTATTCTCATTCCAAATTTCAGATGAAGTTACGAGAGATAGTTAAGAATTAAAGAGGTCATATTAATAGAATATTTTTAGGTTAAATTAACTTATTTTTTATACACACTATTATGTAGATATAAGTCATGTATCTACGTGCGAGTATTACAAATAGTATTTTATTATTTTACGAAAAGATTAATTGTAATTATATTATAATTATATCTTCATTTAGTAAAAGAGATTAGATCCTTTTAGGTGAAACCGTTTTAACCAATATAGGTGAGTACAAATGAAGATCCATAGAGACGAAGTCACTAACCAGTTTAAGTTTTACCAACCCTTTGTCGTTTGCGGTCGTACCTCAGTGTTTGTCCTTGTCTTTTAAGGAGTCATATTAAAACCAATGGAAATTCTTATCGAAACACTTTTACTCAACATCTCTATGTAAACCCATTAACCCCTTTTAGGGTACCTGACTCTTCGGACCACCGATACCAGATACCCCAACGTTTCCCAGTTTGTCCTGACTCGTGTTCGTGTCCCTCAGAGTCTAATAAATATGAAACTACTTCCTGACTCCAAGTAAAACGGTTTAGACACTTTAGACATAAGACAAAGACCTCACCTCAACACATTTGTATCTTTCGGTATTGGGACTTTACTTGTACTTCGGTACTGGTTGATTTGACCGGTCAAGGTTTTTATGAACGGAATACAATCCACGTTAAACCAGAAATGGAAATTATTATGTATTGTCGGGAAAGGAGACATTCTACTAAGGTCAAATCTAGAGATAATAGATGGAGGGTCCACCCATTCTGAGAGGAAAGCTTATTCTGAAACCCAAGTACGAACCTAAGAAGAGTCAGAGAAAACGACCGAAAAGTTAAAGACTAAGGGGAATTGATAGTTACAAGAGTTCTCAGACTAGAGGACCGTGATTATTAGAGGATCACAACTATTGAAAGTGTAGACATAGAGGTAGGGTCCTAAAGAGGGAATAAAGGTTTACTACACAGAGCGAACGATATCCCGTAGATAGACATTACCAGGGGTTTGTCGAGTTTTAGTTTTTAAGTTTCATCTTAAAAATCAGGAAGGGACGTTAGTGCAAAAAGTGAGACATAAGGGAACAGAACTACTTATCATGGTGTCAGATGGGTTCTTTAGATTCACACGTGATTTAGAGAAATAAGGAAGAAGGATTTTACGAGTGCAGATTCGTCGGTTGTTAAGATATTTAATTAGTAGTGAGGTTAAGTAAGAGAAGGTTATAATGACTGTCAAGGATATAAGTCCCGGAATGGTAGAGAGTGAACCTGATAAAATTGTAAAGAATTGAATCAAGGTCTGACGACAAGAGTATAGAGAAGTAAGGTAGGACGGGTTTCGGCATTCCGAAGTGGGTATGTTTCAAATAGTTCAAAGAAGGGAGGAAAAGGGAACGAGAAGATGATATTTTTGGAACTTCCTGAATGGTGTCGAGTGTCGGTACCTTGAGATACTCCGTGCGTGTGGTAATCCCTTTACATTGGAGTTCCCTATCCCTATTCGCTTCGTCTTCTAATTGTGAGGTATTAAGACTTCCTGACCATAACGGAGTGATATCTCATTAATTTTATGTAATCAAAATTTAATTTTGGTTCAAACATCTTTGTTATGTACACCCTCCCCATACCTTTCCGTGGGGAAACCTTCCCACGGAAGGGATGTGACAACCACCCTTACATTTAACCATGTCAGTGACACCTCGTGTCATACCTCCATGGAGTTTTTTATTTTGATCTCGATTGTATACTACGACGTCAGAGTGAGGGCCTGTATATAGACCTCTTTTGGTACCAGGTTCTACTACACACGTGGGGTCACAAGTAGCGTCGTGACGAATGTGACCGGTTCTGGACCTTCGTTGGATTTACAAGTGGCTGTCTCCTTTCCTATTTCGACACCATATATGTACTTTACCTTATAATGAGTCGGTACTGTTTCTTACTTTATTACGGTAAACGTCGTTGTACCTACCTGGATCTCTTACAGTACGACTCACTTCATTTAGTCTGTGTTTTTCTCAAAGTTACCCTTTAGAATTTTTTTTTTTACTATGTTTACTTGAGTAAATGTTTTGGCTCTGTCTGAGTGTCTGAATTTTTTTGCTTGAATACCAATGGATCTTCTCCCTCCCTATTAATCCCTCAAACTCTGACCGTACATGTGTAACGACATAAATTTTATTGGTTTTTCCGATTTCGTTGGTCTTTTCCTTCTTTACTTCTTGGGGTCGCAATCATCTTCCTTTCTTTAGAATTTTTAATCCCGTCTTTATTTACGTTTTCTTTGTTTTTCCTGGTATCGTTTTTAGTTGTTTCGGTTTTCGACCAAGAAACTCTCCTATTTATTTTAATTGTTTGGCAATCGGTCTGAGTAGTTCTTTGTTTCCCTCTTTTTATTTTAGGTATTTTAATCTCTACTTTTACCTCTATAGTGTTATCTGTTGTGTCTTTATGTTTCCTAGTATTCTCTGATAGTCGTTAATATGCGGTTATTTTACCTGTTGAACCTTCTTTACCTGTTTACGAATCTTACATGTTGAAAGGTTTTGACTTGGTCCTTCTTTGTCTTTTAGAATTGTCTGGATAGTGTTCGTACCTTTAACTTTGACATTAGTCTTTAGAACTCGTTTGTTTTCGGGTCCAGGTCTACCGAAGTGTCGACTTAAGATGGTTTTTAAATCCCTTCTCGATTATGGATAGGATGAGTTTGACAAGGTCTTTTAACGTCTCCTTCCATTTGAAGGTTCGAGTAAGACACTCCGGTGGTAGTGGGATTATGATTTTAGACTGTTTCTACGGTGTTTTTTTCTTTTGATGTCCAGTCATAGTGACTACTTGTGTCTACGTTTTTAGGAATTGTTTTAAGATCGTTAGTCTTAGGTTGTTGTGTAATTTTTCTAGTATGTGGTACTGGTTCACCCGAAATAGGGTTCCTACGTTCCTAAGAAGTTATAGACGTTTAGTTAGTTACATTATATGGTGTAATTGTTTAACATTTTATTTTCGGTATTCTAATAGAGTTATCTACGTCTCTTTCGGAAGCTGTTTTAAGTTGTAGGTAAATACTATTTTTGGGAGGTCTTTCGTCCTTATCTTCCTTGTATGGAGTTGTATTATTTTTGATATATACTATTTGGCTGTCGTTGTAATAGGAGTTACCACTTTTTAACTTTCGTAAAGGGGATTTCAGTCCTTGTTCTGTTCGTACGGGTGAGAGTGGTGATGATAAGTTGTATTAAAACCTTCAAAACCGGTGTCGTTAGTCTCGTCTTTTTCTTTATTTTCCTTAGGTTTAACCTTTTCTTCATTTTGGGAGGTAAACGTCTACCGTACTTGGAGATGTATCTTTTGGGATTTCTGAGGTGGTCTTTTAATGATCTCGATTAGTTACTTATATCATTTCAACGTCTTATATTTTAGTTGTGTGTCTTTAGGGAACGTAAGGATATGTGCTTATTACTCTTTCATCTTTTTCTTTAATTCCTTTGTTAAGGTAAGTGGTAACGTTGCTTGTCTTATTTTATGAATCCTTATATAGATGGATTTCTTTGTTTTCTAGATATATACCTTTTGATATTTTGTGACCACTTTCTATAGTTCTCCTATGATTATCTACCTTTTTATATGGCACAAGTACCTAACCTTCTTATTTACATCACTTTTACTCATATGATAGCTTTCGTTAGATATCTAAGTCACGTTAGGGACAGTTCGATGGTTGTCATAAAAAGTGTCTTGATCTTGTTTATTAAAGTTCTAAACATACCTTTATGTTTTTTGGAGCTGATCGGTTTCGTTAGAACTCTTTCTTATTACCTTGACCTCCTTAGTTGGACGGATTAAAGTCCGAGATGATGTTTGGGTGTCAATAGTTCTGTCATACCATGACGTTGTTTCTGTCTTTATATATAGTTACCTTGTTTTATCTTTCGGGTCTCTATTTAGGTACGTGGATACCTGTGGAATAGAAACTGTTTCCTCCGTTCTTATATGTTACCTCTTTTCTGTTAGAGAAATTGTTCACCACGACCCTTATGACCAGTTGGTGAACATTTTCTTACCTTGATCTTGTGAAAAATTGTGGATTGTGTTTTTATTTGAGTTTTACCTAATTTCTAGATTTGTATTCTGGTCTTTAATATTTTGAGGATCTCCTCTTGTATCCGTTTTGTGAGGTTGTATTTAGTGTCGTCCTAGGAGATGCTAGGTGGAGGGTCTTATAACCTTTATTTTCGTTTTTATTTGTTTACTCGAGATTAATTTTAATTTTCGAAGACGTGTTGTTTCCTTTGAGATTCGTTCCACTTTTCTGTCGGAAGTCTTACCCTCTTTTATTAACGTTTACTTCGTTGACTGTTTCTTAATAAGAGTTTTTATATGTTCGTTGAGGATGTCGAGTTAAGGTCTTTTTATTTGCTGGGTTAGTTTTTCACCCGGTTTATTGATTTGTCTGTAAAGAGGTTTTCTCTGTATGTCTACCGATTGTTTATGTACTTTTCTACGAGTTATAGTGAGTAATAGTCTCTTTACGTTTAGTTTTGGTGTTACTCCATGTTAGAGTGCGTCCAGTCTTACCGACGATAGGTGTTCAGAAACATAGGTTTTCAGATGTTCGTTATTTACGACCTCTCCCACACCTCTTTTCCCTTGGGAGAATGTGACAACCATCCTTACGTTTGATCATGTCGGTGATACCTCTTGTCACACCTCTAAGGAATTTTTTGACCTTTATCTTGACGGAATACTGGGTCGTTAGGGTGTCGACCCGTATGTGTGGCTCCTTTGGTCTTACCTTTCTCTGTGTACATGGGGTTACAAGTAGTGTCGTGACAAATATTATCGGTTCTGTACCTTCGTTGGATCTACAGGTAGTCGTCTACTTACCTATTCTTTCGACACCATGTATATGTGTTACCTTATAATGGGTCGGTAATTTTTCTTATGTAAACTTAGTCAAGATTACTCCACCTACTTTGACCTCGGAATAATATGTCTCACTTCATTCGGTCTTTCTTTTTGTGGTTATGTCATATGATTGCGTATATATGCCTTAAATCTTTCTACCATTGCTATTGGGACATGCACTCTGTCGTTTTCTCTGTGTCTACATATCTTGTCAGAAAACCTGAGACACCCTCTCCCGCTCCCACCCTACCAAACCCTCTTACCGTAACTGTGTACACACAATAGTATACACTTTCCTTAGCGGTCAGGTCCAAACTACGTACTCTGTCCCACGAGTCCCGACCACGTGACCCTACTGGGTCTCCCTAACCTACCCCTCCCTCCACCGTCCCCCCAAGTCCTACCCCTTGCGTGTATGTGGGTACCACCTAAGTACAGTTACGTACCGTTTTGGTTATGTTATAACATTTCATTTTTTTATTTTATTGGTTGCTCCTCCCCCCTGTGGTGTAAACATCTCATCTTCAAATCTAAGTTTAATTGAACTTTGAAGTTTCTTTAACGAGAACGCCGTCCGTCTAAGTTCGAACACTCCGGTACGAAGGTCTGTGATCTTATGAAACTTCCTTAGATCGTACCATCGACTATATATTCCTTATCTCAAACCTTCACAAAACTTACGTACTTCCAGAATGTACTAATTTACGTCCTTAGGGTCATCGAAATTAGGTAAATCGTGTCTTAATAATGAGAGATTAAAAAGTCCTCTAACTAGCGAGGTAAATGTAAAATTAATAATAGTGTCAACCTGGAATCTTTAGAGTGGATTACACAGTTTGAATATCTGTTCGATGTCCTATGAGAGGACATAGTCGAGAATGGGTGTCGATAAGTCGGAAAGAGGTTTGTCCAAGTCATTATCTTGTAGTGATAGTGTATTAGTTAGAACTAATTAACAATCTTCACCGAAAGAATGTGTCCCAACCTTAGACTTAAATTGTGTTGACATAAAGTAGGATTGTATCTCTGGAAAGTACTACAATGCAGAGGGTTTTATGTCTGACTATTTCTTTTTACGGTAACCCGAGTTACACTTTTCTTACCTAAAGTTTTATTGTTACATTGATATCCTTTAAATTGGTACACAACTGGGGGTCTTCGGAGAACCACTAGACTATTCTTCGTCTTATTCCTTTAGACTACGACGGACGTGATGTTCGGGTTGTGTTGTGTCACGTTTGAGATTTTTAGAATCCCGGTTTCCTCTTTATCTTACAATCGTTGGTAGTCCAAGACGTTCCTAATTATAATCGGTACGGTCAGCGACTTCCCCGTAAACAGTACTTTTTACCCTACTCCGTGGAATACGAAACCTTTTTGTCAGAGGTAACTATCAATCTACAAATGACGTTCTTCTTAAAATTATTTGGGTCTAAGACCGTAGAAAGGTATGTGCCTTTTAGTGATTTTCGTAATTGATCTCAGTAGATAAGAAACACTGATCGTTATTAGAAAATGATTCTACATACAAACTGTCGTGTATGAGAGATCAGTTTTTAATATATATGTGACCGAAGAAGGGATATGAAACGTCACCAAAAGAGTGTCGATAAATCTCCGACAGAGGTCTCGATATCAAGAGACATTTAAGGAACCTATTTTGGATTTGAGTGTTGAGAATCTGACTCGTAAAAAGAAATTCAGTGTGGATCCTCTTTTAATGTCCTTTTAGATGACCACGGTGACTTCTAACAAAATATGGAGGGTCACTATACATGTTCCAAGTACAGTAATACGAGTAAAATGTAAGTCCTTTTTTTTTTTTAAGGTGTTATGATTTAGTTGAGGGGTCCTAGGGTTTCGATCATTTACTACTTCGGTCTTCGTTCTGATGTGTCGTACCCCTGTAGTCCCCTCCCTGGTTCAAATAGACATAGAGTCATTCAGAAGTTATTGAGTAGACCTCGACGGTATTATAGGGTGTCTGATATGTAAGAGTGAAGTAGAAAAAAACATCTCCAAGTCGTGTATTTTACATGTCCCCCAGGTATTTATTTTCTTTTCAGGGTCACGTAACGATAGAAAAAAAGGAAAGAAAAAAGTAACATACAAAGAAACAAAAGGTTTCAAATTGGTCTATTTGGAAGAAAATTTTTACAATCCCTATTTGTTGTAATAGTTTTCGACTAAAAAGACTCAGACATTAAAATTATGAGTTTTAAGCAAGGATTTTCTGAAAAGAACTATTATCAAAAGTGTGCGTTTAAATGTTTTATGTTACGAACGAAATCGGGAACTATCTTTACTACATAAAATTTGTAGTCTGGATTTTTCATATAAGGAGGAACTCCAGGTTCAATGAAATTCGGAACATTCTGTAGTACTTCTCTGAATGTCTATATCGGAGGAGAACATTGGTTTCATTCAACTCAGGTCCGTGTACACCCACGATTGTATAAGTAGGTTTTTCTCACTGGATTCACTAGTTCTAAAGTCCAGAGATCATTAGTACTTGTGTCGATAACTCAATTTTTACTTGGTTCTGAGTCCCACATTCTATTTCGTTTCCTTGTTTCTGACTGCGAACACGGATAGTCAAATGTCACGTGACCAGGAAGGAAGTCAGTGGACAAATGAACTCCTTTTTCATACTAAGAGTGTCTTTGGTGACGGTTGCTGAATAGAAACTACTGAATAAAAGACAAATATACAATAGTTAGATGTCATCCAATGCAGATAGGAATTTTCATTGTGTTTAAATTTCAGTATTTTACTATGCCGATTCTGAGAAGGGAAGTTCAAGAAGGACGGGACTATGTTCATGTATGTGTATTTGGTCAAGGACTCCAGATATGTCGTGTAGTGAACTTTTTGTCGGTTTAATGTTTGACTATACATCGGTACTAGGGTCAAAAAAAAAAAAAAAAAAAAATTTATATCAACTAAACGTTACAACACGATCGAAGTCCCCATGTCGTTTCACTAAGTTAAGTATATATATATAACTTATAATCAACTAAACGTTACAACACGATCGAAGTCCCCATGTCGTTTCACTAAGTTAAGTATATATATATAACTTATATATTTACCATCGAATTTTGAATTGTAAGTTTTTGGTTTCTAGTACCGTAGATCAGGATAGTGAAGTACCGTTTATCTACCCCTTTGTTACCTTTGTTACTGTCTGAACTAAAAGAATACGAGGTTTTAGTGACGTCTACCACTGACGTCGGTACTTAAATTTTCTGTGAACGAGGAACTTTCTTTTCAATACTGGTTGGATCTGTCGTATAATTTTTCGTCGGTTGTTTTCAGGTAGATCAGTTTCGATACCAAAAAGGTCATCAGTACATACCGACACTCTCAACCTGAGATTTCTTTCGACTTACGACTTCTTAACTAAGAAAACTTGACATCACAACCTCTTCTGAGAACTCTCAGGGAACCTGACGTTCCTCTAGGTTGGTCAGATAGGATTTCCTTTAGTTAAGACTTATAAGTAACCTTCCTAACTACGACTTCGACTTTAAGGTTATAAAACCGATGGACTACGTTTCTTGACTGAGTGACCTTTTCTGGGACTACGACCCCTCTAACTTCCGTCCTCCATTTCCCCTACTGTCTCCCACTCTACCAACCTACCGTAGCGACTGACCTACCTGTACTCAAACTCGTCCGAGGTCCTCAACCACTACCTGTTCCTTCGGACCACACGACGTCAGATACCATAACGTTTCTAAGTCTGTGTTGACTCGTTGACTTAACTTGACTAAGAAAAATATATAAAATATTTATAAAAAGTATATATATATATATGTATATACAAGAAAAAATGTAAGAAAAGGGAATATCCAATAATGTGTTATAATTCATATCGACAGACAAGATATCTCGTCTAGGAACAACCAATAGATAAAATATATACCATTACACAAATAAAATTAGTGTCTGAGGATCGGTTAAGATAAAAATTTTAATTCCTTTACAGTTTAGTCAGTTACGCTGAGTAAAAAAAGAAACTGAAAAAGTCATGACAATTTTAACACAGTTGTCATAGACAGTTGACATTTAAATTCTTTTTCTTCACAACGCTATATATGTGATGTTTCAACTTTTATCAAAAGAAGATGCAATAAAATTTTAATTCCTAAAGAATAAACAAAGTATAATTATAAAATATGATGTTTAAAAGAAGGTGGTATAAAGTAAATATATATATCAGAAAATTAAGATTTTCCTCTTATATATAGAGTCAAGTTTAATGTGTGACGAAATTCGATTACCCCAAACTATTGATAGAAACCACGACACAAACCTAAAGAAAAAGACAAACGTACATATAGATCCTCCTCAATTCGTAGTCATAGTCAAGAGTAAAGTTAGGGTTTTTCCCCGTTACGGGTTCTTACAAGTTTGATGACGTGTTGTCGTGAGTAAAGTGTACGATCGTTTCATTACACGTTTGAGGAAGTGTGATTCGAAGTTATCATGTACTTGGCTCTTAAAGGTCTACATGTTCGACCTAAATCTTTTCCGTCTCCTTGGTCTCTAATTCAACGGTTGTAGACGACCTAGTAACTTTTTCGTTCTCTTAAGGTCTTTTTTGTAGATGAAGACGAAGTGACTGGTAAGATTTCAGAAGCTGACACTTAGTGTTGTTTGACCTTTTAAGAAATTTGTCTACCCTTTAAGAATTTCTCTCCCTTTATAGTCTGGTGTAAGGACAGAGGATTCTTTGGACATAGGTCCAGTTCTTCGTTGTCAATCTTGACCTGTACCTTGTTACCTGACCAAGGTGTAACCCTTTCCTCATAGAGGTCCGACATATAACAGTGGGACGAATAAATTGAATATACGTCTCATGTAGTATACGTTACGACCCGACCTACTTAGTGTTCGACCTTAGTTCTGACGACCCTCTTTATAGTTATTAGAGTCTATACGTCTACTATGATGGGAATTACCGTCTTTAGTCTCTCCTTGATTTCTCGAGGAACTACTCCCACTTTCTTCTCTCACTTTTTGAGTTGTAAGTTTTTGTTTCTAGTACTGTGACCAGGATAGTGAAGTACCGTTTATCTACGCCCTTTTTTACCTTTGTCACCGTCTAAAATAAAAGAACCTAAGTTTTAGTGAAACCTACCACTGACGGAGGTACCATAATTTGTTACGAACGAGGAACCTTCTTTTCGATACTGTTTGGATCTGTTACATAATTTTTCGTCCCTGTAGTGAAACGACTGTATATACAGTTTCGATACAAAAAAGGTCATCAGTACATACCTACTCTCTCAACCTGACATTCCTTCCGACTCTTGACTTCTTACGAAAGTTTGACACCACGATCTCTTCTGAGGACTCTCAGGGAACCTGTCGTTCCTCTATTTTGGTCAGTTAGGATTTCCTTTAGTTGGAAATTATAAGAAACGTTCCTGACTACTCCTTCGACTTCGAGGTTGTGAAACCGGTGGACTGCACTTCTCGACTGAGTAACCTTTTCTGGGACTACGATCCTTTCTAACTTCCGTCCTCCTCTTCCTCCACTGTCTCCTACTCTACCAACCTACCGTAGTGGCTGAGTTACCTGTACTCAAACTCGTTTGTGACCCTTTATTACCTCCTGTCCCTTTAGACCATACGATGTCAGGAACCCCGTCTTTTGTCAGCCTCTACTGAATCGATGACTTGTTGTTTTCGTAGTTGATCCTTAGATCCATTAGTCCAATAGGTTTCTGTAACTTGAGAGTGGTCATTTTTGATGGTTTCGACGGTATAGGGAGTCCCCCTTAGAGTGGTGAGATGACGTGTAAAGGCGTTGAATATCCCAGGAATCCTACGTGGTAAAGCGTGGGATGTTAGGAGGGATCACGTGACAAACGGTCGAGACCTTTGAATTTTGTTCAAAGAATTAGTAAATGTTTAGTATTTTCTTTGTCGTATTACGGATCCTGTATCACTTGTGAAACATTTACGAATAAACATTCCTTCTTTTTTATAAAAAAAACGAGATGGGAGTTGACTCTGTCATTCTTCTCTGTCTACTGTTCTCTTATCGTATGGTTGTATAAATTCAAAACTCACTGTACCATCGAAACTATTTCTTTACTTCTGGGTTTCTTACTAATTGGTCTTGCAAAAAACACGATTCAAACCCTTCTTTTCAATGTCTAGAACGTTTCTATACTATCTTATTTCTCTTACTCGATCCATACCATTTGGTCCCCTTTCAACCGTTCTAGTAAGTCCAAGGAGAGAGACAGGGTGTCTGTCCCGTGGAGAGTGTCCTAAAATACTAGACCAAGTCCTCGTCCAGTCTTTCAGGAAGGGACTGTACGGTAAAGAGTTTAAGGAAGTCCAACTTTGTAAGTTATACAATTCCACGATATAAAACTCCATCACACAGGACTTGGGACAGTATACGAATAAATACAGAGAGTAAGTTTTTTAGTAGAAACTACACCTAAGCGTCCATATTCTTTTGTCCGACTCTTCTCAAGTGCACGGTACTTCCAGGATTATCTCTCTCTGTTACTACCCCTCCCCTTCCCCCCCGCCCCCCACCTGTGTTGATAAGAGTGCNCTTCTCAAGTGCACGGTACTTCCAGGATTATCTCTCTCTCTTACTACCCCTCCCCTTCCCCCCGCCCCCCACCTGTGTTGATAAGAGTGCCATAAAATAATAAAATCTTGATCACTCTCAACCTTAAGCTTAATAGACTTATAAATAGGGGAAGGAGTAACATATAGACGACACTCGGTTAAATATAAAAGATGATTTTAAGGGTTTCATCTCTTCGTCTCAGGGAAATGTTATCAAAGGTATTTCACTTTCACTTTCACCTCAGCGAGTCAGCACAGGCTGAGAAACGTTGGGGTACCTGACATCGGATGGTCCAAGGAGGTAAGTGCCTTAAAAGGTCCGTTCTCATGACCTCACCCAACGGTAAAGGAAGAGGTCCTCTAGAAGGACTGGGTCCCTAGGTTGATCCAGAGGACGTAACGTCCGTCTCCGAAATGACGAACTCGGTGGTCCATTTGGGGTTGATTCTTCACATAGATAAGTGTAAATTTTTAGGTCCTCTTACACCGAGGGAAAATTTAGTCCTTTTCCAGTGGTCTCCCGTGAGACTAAGGCCAGTTTTCCTATGGGGTCTTGTTAGGGACCTGTTGAAGATTTTCTTGTTATTAGGAGATTCTTAACTTCGTGAAACATAAGAGATCAAGAGAACGGGTTAAAACTTTCTTCCAGTACTAAAGTATCTCCTTCATAAAATTCATTCAAAGGACGTAAAAATACGTCTTTTGATTATACGTGTAGAGTTAGTGTCATTACATCCTCCGGAAAAATGAAACCTACAGAGGTTGTCATTGAAGAAGATTCCAGAGAGTTAAAAGAAATCATAAGTTTAATGACCAACAGGTAAAGGGAGGTTGGGTTAGAGGTATTAAACTTGTAGGCGTCATTGTGTCGCGATTATGTTATCGGAACGAGAAAGAACCGTTAGGGTGGTGATGAGAACAAGCAGAGGTGGTCGTTATGTTAGAGATCGAAAGACAAAGAGTGTGAAGGAGTAAAGGTCGTTTAGACGGGTGACATTGTGAAAGGATAAGACCCGGAAAATCTAATAAGGACCAAAACGAACGGAGGTGGAGGAGGACAATTCGATGACCAATTGGTAAAGAGTATTCCTGTCGTTATTATGAGACTTTATATAGAGTGAGAACGAAAACAGTTGAGAGACGAAACCCATTAAGGATAGTGGAAATCTCGTTCTTCTGTTTCTGGGTCGATATAGAGGTATGAAACTGTGTTGATTAATGGTTTTTTTTGTTACACATTTACCATTTAAATTTAGTGATTTTTTTAGATTGAGTTCTTGTCCCATCGTCTTTCATTTGACGAATACCAAGGTCACTTGGTTTCGAAATATTGTGATCGAGACTGTTTTTTCTTATAATATACAGACGTTACAAAAAATGGAGATATTTACCTAGACGTGATGTGTTAAAAGAATTAAAGTAAGGGTAACCGAAATAGAAAATATAAATTTAATGTAATCTAAATAGTTTTGAGGTTCGAACTTTGATGAGTTTGTTCCGTGATTCTAAGGAAGTTACAAAGGATTCCATATAACTTACAAAGGTTACGTTAATTCTGTGGTTTGTTGGTTTATTTGTCATTACACTAGAATACCTAATCTAAAACTGAAACATAAAGTTCAGTAAATAGAAATAACTTATTACTAAGACTAAATATACATCTTATGTAAGTAGGGTCTTATTGAAATCAATTCTACTAATTATGTTAATGACATCATTTTTGTATTATCTTAAACCACTTAACTCATTATTTTATGGACATATTTCATTACCTTGATTAATGTGGGTTTCAAATGTTTTGGGTTCATCAGATATTTAAAAGAGATTAATATATGTAACAAAAAAGATTTTACAAATAAAGTTTACTTCTATGGTGAATTATTGATAAGATTAATTCTATAAAAGAGTAAATTCTTTGACTTTCCAGATCAAGTTTAACCAAACTTTTTATTTAAGGAAGAGAATGTACTGTCATTTAGGTCTTTATGTCATCCAACCAAGTCCGTGGGTTGGTACGGTAATTCATAGGTCCAAGAAATATGAATAAGAAAAGTAGTACCTAAGCAAGCAAAACAGGAGTTCGATCTAGAGGAGTACCTGTTTTCTACTAGAGGGTAACGTTAAAGTTCGTAGACAAGGTCTTGTCCTGTCTATAGTCCTCGACTCTGCACGGGAGAGTAGGTTACAGAGGAGGTGGAGGGAGGTCAAGACAATAAAGTATGTCAACTAAGACAGACCCTGTTCCTTGTTCACGGGGGAGGGGTTGGTTAGTGACCGTTCCCCTTATCTTTGTGAGATTGATAATCCAGTCGGATTAGGTTTAAAGTGAAAATAATCTTTACTTAACGAAAGGGGACCTTCGTTGCGGTTCGTCGACCTTAAGTAAGGTACACCTGGTCATGAGGTTTTACTTCTATCCCCTCCGACACAGGACGGGTCTATTTTCTGTTCTCTGGTATATAAGGAGTAACAGATTCAGTTCCTCTGGAAGGGTTGACTTTTCAAAGAACCTCCAGTTTTCCATTCACTACAGATCCATGGGTATCTGGAAAAGTCACCTTAGGTAGATCGATTCTCTACTCGTACACGTGTTCTCCCCAAGACTATACATGGTTTATACCTAAGTCTTGGTCCCTTTGGTTTTACTAACTGGTTTTCTTCGGGTCTTCTTTACGGGGTACATTCACTAAATTTGATAGTGTTCCCGTACCAAGAGGGGGACTTAGACGGGTACACAGATAGGTGTATATGACATAAGAAAAAAGAGGATTTTTTATGAAAATGAACAAAGTGATCAAAAGTAGAAACACTCTTAAGAAAAGAAGTTTCGACTTCCCGGTCCCGGAACAGTTACTGGTCATCAGATGACCGCTCCTGAGTCACGAAAGTGACGGTGTTGAGTTGTAGTCAGACACCGACCCTTCGTTTTGAGACGAAGTTCGGTGACGTCCGACTCCGGTAGGCTCTAATGGGACTCAACACACCCCTCATACCTGTAGACTTATTGTGGTCTCAAGATACCTGTTTCTCCTTATTTCTTTAGTGAACTTATTTGTTGTTTATTGTTCCTGACACTACACTGAGAATTTTCACTTTATACAAAGAATACTTAACTATACGTACTTTACCTTTCCTCTTCATTGAAGTCCATCCTGAAGGGTCTACCGTGATCACCATTTTTTTTTAGGTGGATGGTTACGTCCTTTACGTTCTCTGTCCCTAAGATAGGAATCCAGTCTTTCTAGGTGACCTTCTCCTTTGCCGTCGAGTGAGGTCATAAGAACCCAACGTTTCTCAACCTGTACTGACTCGTACACATGTGTCTTTTAGTGTGAACTGAATCAATAAGTCACAGTAAGTCTCTCTTGTTCCTTTAGGTTGTCCCTTCCATATGTTTATTCACGGTTACTACCAACTACGAACAGTAATCTCTTCTGTTTCACTTCGGTTTTTGTTCTTTTTTTGTTTCTATTAAAAGTAAGTAACACTAGAACTTCGATGACAGTTAAAAGTTCATGTCTTAATAATGGAACGTGGGTAGGGAACCTTACAATTCCACCAGGTCTAGTTGTTTTTAATCTGATTAAATGTTTACACTTCGGAATGTGTCATAATACAGTTTAATTATTACAATTTCTTTAAAGAAAACTGTATATAAGGTTTTTTATTTTGATTCAGTTGTCAAAGTTAATTTAGTTTATAATCATTTTGTCCTTTGATTAAAATTTTTCTTAACAGTTCGGTTTGTTTTTCTTCTTTCCCTTGTACGCCCCCTGACGGACACTTCCCAATTCAGAACCCTCGACGAGCCGCAATACGTCTCGGGATCCTGTACAAGGATTCGAGGGACAGGGCGGGGGGACTTCTTAAATAATGGGAATTCCGAGGTCCTGCAAACCAAGAACGTTGTAAAGTATCTTCTATCTAATCGAATAACTATCTTCTATCTAATAGATAAACACTACATGTGTTGCCATTCCCAGAACACTAACATAAACCTCTAATTCTTGTTAGAACACTTACAGTCTTCAGTGCATGAAATAGGATATATATGACGTCGTGTTATTTCCTTCCGTAGTCGGTAAAACCAGACTAGGAGAGTTGGGGTAGAAAGCAGAGAGAGAATAAAAAGAATCGCCCCTGCGAGGCAAAAGAGGGATACGTCCACACTGAGAACGAACACGACCGGCGCCGTCCTTGTATATCTTTATTTAATGTAGAAACTACAAAATTAATATATAGAGGAAGTATTATGGTATTAAACGATATGAAAATACATAATACATAAGAATAAAAGGTTTTAAGAACCGTACGTAATTTAAAGAGTAGTTATTACCAGTACTGTTTACGTGTAGTATATTGGTTTATATGTTTAAATTCATTGAGTCACTACGTATCTGTTTTTAGTTCAAAGGTATACACGTGTTTAATAAAAAAGGAATCATAAGTGTCCTTTAGTTGTTATGACCGTACCAATAAAGAATGATTTGTCCTCTATGTTTTTAGAAAAAGTGTATAGATAAGAGAGAACGTTTTGTATAAATGAGAGAGGACGTTAAAATCTCCTTGGACTCCTCTGTTGTGTAAATACATACTTTTTATTTAGGCATGTTCTGTTTTAAGGGTCGGTTTAGGAAGGTTTTCATCAATTACGATATTACACTCTTTCGATTTAGACAAATTATATGTATAAGATTTTATTTTACTTTACGAAGAAACTTGACACAGTGATTCTATTGGTTTTTGACGTGTGTACGAAGAACTTATTTCGTTTAATGGACGTTTTATACGTGATAAACAGTCTATCATTGAAAGTTTTTGTTAAATCCTGTGGAGACATGTAGATGTGTGATAGTCTATTTTGACTCAACGTACGTACTCACGATTCAGTGAAATCAACACAGGTTGAGAAACGTTGGGATACCTGACATCGGGTGGTCGCAGAAGACAGGCACCCTAAGAGGACCGTTCTTATGCCCTCACCCAACAGTACGGGATGAGGTCCCTAGAAGGGTTCGGTCCCTTACTTACGTGTAGAGAATACAGAGGACATAACCGTTCGTTCAAGAAATGGTTATCGTGGTGGACCCTTCGGGTTTTGACTCCATTCATTGAAGGTAAAGAAAATAAGAGTAATTTACTGTCGATTTGGGTGACCGACGACGACGACGACGACGATTCAACAAAGTCAGCACAGGTTGAGACACGCTGGGGTGTCTGCCCTCGGGTGGTCCGAGGTGGCAGGGACCCTAAGAGGTTCGTTCTTGTGACCTCACCCAACGGTAAAGGAAGAGGTTACGTACTTTCACTTTTCACTTTCACTTCAGTGACTCAGCACAGGTTGAGAGTCGTTGGGGTACCTGACGTCGGATGGTCCGAGGAGGTAGGTGCCCTAAAAGGTTCGTTCTCATGACCTCACCCCACGGTAACGGAAGAGGACGACCGTCAAGAATTCTTTTGTCATATCCAAAGATCTCCAAGAATTGGAAATAACACAGTACTTAGGTAAATCGCTAGATTATTTCAGATACCTGAAGAAAAGTTTTTGAGATAAATTTACATATTTTATTTTATATTTGATACATTTTCTTGTCTAAATAATATCATATCATTAATTTAATATAATTTTTGTAAAAATGTATATCGATGTACAGATATCTATATAGGTGTATATTTTTATTATGGATCTTTACCCACATTAATAATAATATTAAAATTCGATCAGTATTTGTATTTTTATAAAGTTTTTACACGTCTCATTACTCTGTACTGTTATTTATACACGTTGAAGATCTTTAAATGTCCATCGATTCTGATAAACACCCGAAGGGAACACCAAGTCGACCATTTCTTAGACGGATGATGCACCCTCTGGACCCAAGGTTGTGACCCAACCTTTTTAGGGGACCTCTTCCCTTTCCGATGGGTGAGGTCAGAAGACCGGACCTCTTAAGGTCAGGTACCCCGACGTTTCTCAGCCTGTGCTGATTCGTCGAAAGTGATTCTGACAAACACGCATACTAAGGGACTGAAGTTTTGACTTTACATAGGATTTAGAGTCACTCTATAAGTAATCTCATTATTACGATAACAAAATATAGGTTCAGGTACATTGTGGGGTGAGGTGGGGTGGGGTGGGGACCGGGGTCTCACACTTTACCTCGTGTGTGAGTTGAGAAATACTGAAGTTAATGTACAATCAATCTGGACCTCTTTATTTTTTTCTATCGTCCCTAAAACCCCAAGGGGGGGGGTTCAAGAATTTGAGCGTATACGTTAATGATTGCTAATACCAGTAGTTGTACTTCTCTTTTTCCTCTTTGTAGAGGTTTCAACTCTGACAAACGAGACAATTAGGTAAGTGTACCAAGATCCGGAGCATAAATGACAGAACTTAACAGGAATAAGTAACGTGCGATTGAGTAGGAGTAGGAAACGTGTCCTTAGTGGAGGTATGAAAGTAATGCCTGTGACGAAAGGGAGTACGACTACCTATTAGAGGTGAGGGATGAAGAAGTTGTAAGAGAGGTGACATTGTGTCTTAATATATCTTTATCGTTCAAGATAAATTCAGATAAATTAACCTATATCCAGAGATAGTGGATGATGATTTTCTTGTATTGACGGTTCTTTTTGATCACTAGTTGTGTAATTTAAGTTGTTCTAGCATGCTTTTATGAAAATAACCAGTTGAATATTAAATTTGGATCAATGTAAAAAGTTTTGCTCTTCCCTCACCTTTTTTTAACGTTTAAAGATACTTCTAAATTCTCTTTCAGTGATAGAGTAGGTTATTCCTTCAGGATTTCTAAAGAAAAACAAAGTCAGTGAGTCAGTACAGACTGAGAAACACTGGGGTACCTGACGTCGTACGGTCCGAAGTGGTACGGGATAGGAAGTGGTAGAGGGTCTCGAACGAGTTTGAGTACAGGTGACTCAGTCACTATGGTAGGTTGGTAAAGTAGGAGACAGTAGGGGGAAGAGGAGGACGGAAGTAAGAAAGGGTCGTAGTTCCTTACTCAGAAAAATTACTCAACCGAGAAGTGCAGTCCACTGGTTTCTTAACCTCGAAGTCGAAGTCGTGGTCAGGAAGGTTTTTTATAAGTCTTGACTAAAGAAAATCCTAACTAACCAAACTAGAGGAACGTTGGGTTCCCTAAGAGTTCTCAGAAGAGGTTTCCTAATTAAGAAGTCACAAATCGGAAGTAATACCAGGTTGAGAGTGTAGGTATGTACGTACTGATGACCTTTTTGTACCGAAACTGGTATATCTGGGAACACCCGTTTCTTTACAGAGACGAAAAATTATACGACAGATCCAACCAGTATCTAAAAGAAGGTTCCTCGTTCACTGACGTCAGTGGTAGACGTTACTAAACCCTTGGGGGGTTTTATTTCTAAATAATATTGTAACAAAAAGTTCCGGAGTAGACGTGTTGAGCTCCTTTAAAGTAAAAAGGTTTAATCAATATTTACAGGATCAGCTGGATTAAATTCGTCAATTCGGATACTATTAAGTCTAGAATATTTAAATCATCATCAAGAAGAAAATTTTGATTAATTTCTGTTACAACCGTTATATTATTTAGAATTAAAAAACGGTGATTCTTAAAATTTCAGAAAGAGGATCTATAGGTCTCAGTGTTACTACATAATTTTGTCTTTATTATCAAGTGTCGTGAACTTTTTTTATAGATGAGAATAATATTTCGTAACGCTGAAACATCTATACTTTAAAGTCATCTGAAAACGATAAACTCTACCGTAAATCCATTAAAACTTATGTTAAGTAAATGAGTTTACAATGAGAATTGTTAAGAGAGTTTAGCATAAAACGATTTGACGTGACGTATTCGTTGAAGAATGAGTTAATGATATACGGTCGTATCTATTTAACGAAACTTTAATTGAGTAAATATGTTAACAAGAAATGTTATTCGGTTTAAAAAGACGTAAATACACATGATGGTCGTTACTAGTTGTAAATTCCTGTAAAAATGTTAATATTATTACGTATAGGAGTTCCTTCATCATCCTTTCAAGATGTAGTCTGTTTTCAGAGATAAAAAGACCTCAAGAAGTTTCCGTCTGTTTTTAGTTTGTCTAATACTCGTATGGTACGTGTCACGGAAATTTTGGTGAAATGTTTCATGAGACAGAAGAATTTATTTTGAGGATAGTCTGTATCGTTCGACACAAAATTGAGTGGGTTTGCCTCTAGACCCATTTAATTGGATAAACGACAATATTAAAATGACCATAAGAACTACCAACATTTATTGATATCCCCTTTGGTTCTCCGATTTTAGTTCAAGTAAGATAGTTGGAAAAAAAAAAAATTTGACTTGTGATTAATGAAATGTTATAACACCACCAAAAACGGTATGTAACTGTACTTAGTCGGTACCCACATATACACAAGGGGTAAGACTTGGGGGGATGGTGGAGAGAGGGGTAGGGTCGGGAGTCCTAGTAGGGTCACGTGGTCGGGACTCGTGGGACGGAGTACGTAGCTTGGACCTGACCACTAGATAAAGTGTATACCATTATATGTACAGAGTTACGATAAGAGAGTTTAGTAGGGTGGGAGCGGAAGAGGGTGTCTCAGGTTTTCAGACAAGAAATATAGACACAGAGAAAACGAGAGAACGTATATCCCAGTAGCAATGGTAGAAAGATTTAAGGTATATACATGTAATTATATGACATAACCAAAAAAAGAAAGACTGAATGAAGCGAGACATATTATCCGAGGTCAAAGTAGGTGGAGTAATCTTGACTAAGTTTACCTAAGAGTAACTATCGACTTATTATAAGGTAACACATATACATGGTGTCGAAAGAATAGGTAAGTAGACGACTTCCTGCAGATCCAACGAAGGCACAGGACCGATAATACTTGTCACGACGCTACTTGTTACCCCATGTGCTCAGAGAAAGTTTAGACCAAAAGAGTAACACATACGGGTCGTCACCCTAACGACCCAGTATACCGTCAAGATAAAGGTCAAAAAATTCCTTAGAGGTGTGACAAGAGGTATCACCGACATGATCAAACGTAAGGGTGGTTGTCACATTCTCCCAAGGAAAAAAAAGCGTGGCAGATGTCGTAAACAAATATCTGAAAACCTATCGTCGGTAAGACTGGGCGTACTCTACTATGGAGTAGTACCAAAACTAAACGTAAACAGACTATTACTCACTACAACTCGTAGAAAAGTACACGAACAATCGGTAAACATACTGAAGAAACCTCTTTACAAACAAATCAAGAAACCGGGTAAAAAACAAACCCAGTGGATAAAAAGACCTTAACTAAACGTCCTCAACGAACATATAAAAACTCTAATTAAGAAACAGTCAACGAAGTAAACAATAATAAAAGAGGATAAGACTTCTGACAGAAAAGTGGAACGAATGTCAAAGGAAGCAACACGTTTTCGAAAATTAAAATTGATCCAGGGTAAACAAATAAAAACGAAAATAAAGGTAATGAGATCCTCCACCCAGTATCTCTTAGCACGATACTAAATACAGTCTCTCACAAAACGGATACAAGAGGAGATCCTCAAAATATCAAAGACCAGAATATAAATCTAGAAATTAAGTAAAAACTCAAATAAAAACACACACCACAATCTTTCACAAGATCAAAGTAAGAAAATGTTCACTAACTGGTCAAAAGGGTCGTGGTGAACAATTTCTAGCAGAAAAGAGGTAACATATCAGAACGGAGGGAACAGTTTCTATTCCACAGGTATCCATGTACCTAAATAGAGACCCGAAAGATAAGACAAGGTAACTAGATATAAAGACAGAAACACGGTAATGGTATGACAGAACTACTGACAACGAACATCATATCGGACTTCAGTCCGTCCAATTAAGGAGGTCAAGGTAAGAAGAAACAGTTCTAACAATACCGATAAGTTCCAAAGAACATAAAGGTATGTTTGACACTTTAATAAACGAGATTAAGAGACTTTTTATGGCAAACATCGAACTATCCCTAACGTAACTTAGATATCTAACGAAACCCATCATATGAGTAAGAGTGTTATAACTATATAGTTGAAAATTAATAGGTTTAACCTCTAGACGATGGTGTCGTGTCTACCAAGACAGACGAAAAGTCGATTTTACGACAGATTTGTGTGAGAAAGAAGTAAGCTTATGTTTCACTCTTTATCTCGATTCAATAGTAAACTACTTTGTAATGTATTGATAAAATTTTCCAATATATAGGTCAGGACTTACTAAGGAAATCATCCAATGAACACGAGACATAAAAGAAGATGGTTTGGAGAGTCGATCGACGCAAAACCAGTAAATTTAACGATAGTAGTGAAGATGTTCTCTTACCTAATTTCTGGCTTGGGTTTAGTAAGTTAGACGAGAACCAATTATCTAGACAGTTTCAAATTCCAGGGACTTTAAGAAGCTCCTGTACACCAACTTCAAAGTCCCTTGTCCAGTTGATATTGTAGTCTATTGGTTTTCTTTATCGATATGTTATGTTCCTTTTGTGATGTAAATGTGTGTTAAGAGTGAAGTGTCTTGGAATATTTAAATCGTTACCATCATTAGAAAGTTCTTCACGTAAATGGAAGACTGTCACCAATTGACCCGCAAACGGACATAAGATTTCTTTTCGTCTTTTCTGAAACTACTAATACAGTGGTAGTCTCGGTAATTGGTTCTTACTCCTATGGTCTAGAAAGGGTGATTAAAAGAATTGGAAATACCCATATTTATTTTCGGACTTTTGGGGTAATTTTAAACCCCGTTTTTTAGTTCATAGAAATCAATCTAAATAAACTCTTTCTAAAATTTAATTACCTATTTTAATTAAGTCTTTATAGTTAATCAACTTTAGCAAAAGAGGGTACTTTTTATATGGATCGTGTTTGTCTCTTTGTAGTTTCTTATGTATACCAGATATTAAGATACATGTATATATATGTATAGGTATATTCGTATATACACCTCCTCCCTATAGGTTCAGAACCTTCAAAGATCATATATTAGACTTAGAGGAGAAGTCTTTGGTACACTATTCCTAATATACATCCATATAAATATATTCCGATTATCGTTCTTTGTTTGTACTTTATTTCTGTCGATAATGATACATCTATAATAGAGTATCCATGTGAGACTTTTATATATGTTACAATAAACTTTGAGAAAATTTTTAAATATAATTATAAACGTTAGTGTTAATAACGTATTTAATTAAGTGAGTGAGTATGACTCTCTCTTTTAATCTCGTTAGAAAGGTTTTGATGGGAATTCGTATGTCATAACTTACTACTTTGAATAAGGTTTAAGTGGTATTGATATGGTGAAATGGTCATTTGTCTTTTAAGCGTGAATAAGAGGACGTGTTATAAACTCAGTTACTTGACAGGAGACTCTTTTTTGTTAGTACGTGATATGCGTAGTAATCTCACCAACCTTTGTAAAAGAATTTTATTTTGTTTGTGTTTTGATCGTTTAGTGTCTTGGATTTTTCTCATATTCTTGCCAAAAGATTCGGATTGAGACCTTATTACTGAATCTTGGTATTAGAAATTTTTATTTTCCAACTAAAGTTAAAGTATAGGAGTGACCTTCGTTTCGTTAAAGAGACGAGTTTCAAATATGATAAAAAGGAGAGACTTAAACTTATACAAAGTCGAGGGTATCCTTATTCGAATTCAAAGGACTTGAGATTTAGGTAATTCTGTTTATGATAATCTAGATGGTCGGAGATTACGCAAATCTCTGGTCCCGAGTGTTCTCAGTCCTGGACATTGCTGAAAACTTAAGTGATAATATAAACTTATTTTATTGAAAAAAACAAGAAGGTTCCAATATCCTTTGTTTAAAGTCAAAAAGTCTTACTGGGTGTTTCATGACACGATTCATCTTAAATTTAAAATTTAATAGAACATAAGTCGTTACCACTTATTCTAAAAATTCTGAAATTTTAGTTTTCGTTTTGACCTATAAAATGTAATTTTAATGGGATAGTGTAGGAACTTGTCAGTGAGTAGGACACTAATAAGTTCTTTTCATAGACGACACAATTATACTGGTATTTAAGTTGATTTTAACAGGAATATTAGGGTGAAAAATGTCTAAGTGAAAATTACTATTCCAAAGGAGTCACCGACTCACCATTTCTTAGATGGACGTTGCATCCTCTGTGTACAAGATAGGGATCCAACCCTTCTAGGAGATCTCCTCCCGTACTGTTAGGTCAGGTCATAAGAACGACACCTTTTTTAGGGTACTTGTCTCTCCGGACCGTCCGATGTCAGATGTCCCAGTCTTTCTCAGTCTGTGATGACTTCGTTCCTCGTGACATCCCGTGATTCAGATTTTTATTTTCAATGCTGATTCATAAAATGGTTATCTAGAATAGGAAATGAAATGGGTTAAATAACACAAAATAAAGAGATTATGTTCCTGGACAAGTGGACCTTTTATTAAAAATGTGTAGGTTCTTATGTGAGTTAATATTTTTATCCATCAAACAAAATGATTAACTATATAGTTTGATTTTTAATTTATAGAGTGTTAATAATATGTACATAGTTATCAAATTTTCAGGTATGTAATACCTGTCGTTATATCTATTGTGTAATATACAACCATTTTACACGTTCTTCATTTTATTGGAAGTGTTTAGTGTCACGACTCTTCAAGTCCCGACCCTAAACTAAGTTCGGACTACAAAGGAGACTGTATTTTTGATGTGTTGTTTATAACCAACTTAGTTAATTACTTACCGAGGATTTAGATGGGAGATTAAAAAATTCCTTTGATAACACCGATAACCCTTTTCTTTCAAACAAATATGTAGTATTTACATAGAGTCAGAGAGTTCACAATAAAGGCTCTTCCCTCGGTTTAAGACGTTTATACAAACCATTAAAGAGTATTTTCGTTTTAACTCGACCAGAATTTTTTTATTAACCAGGTACTCATATTTATATTTGTTTTTATTTTTCATTTACTTAAACGACTAACAGGAAAAGACAAACTCTCTTACTGAGTCGAAAACGGTATTCCTTTAGAGTCGGTCATAAGAAATTATTATTTTAAATATTAATTTGATGTGGATACTAATTTTACGTTCGATCGTTAAAAATATTTAATTTGTGTCTATACAGTGATAATATACACATTAAATCTATATTTAAAAGGTTAGATAGGGATATTTAGAGTCGACTTAGTTGGTTCTGTCTTCGGGATACTGGAAATACGAATTTTTATATAATTGTATTTAAGTAGAGAAATTACGAGTGATATTCGAAGATTGATACATTTCCTTTAAAGAAATGAAACGTTCATCTTTTTGACTTTAGTATCTGTCCCTTTTGTGAAACGGTTCCCACTAAGTATTTCAGTTAGAGTCTCTCATCCGACTATAGGTGTTAGAGTTTGAGTGGTTGGGTCACCTTTATGTTCGGTATAGTCTTACAAAATGACAAGTTGTTGGGGTTTGGGTGTTGTCATCTGGATCGAAGGACTTTTTTTTTTTTTTCTTTTCTTTTCTACTTGTCAAAATTGTGTTTTTTCTTTCCGGGATTAACGTTTATTCTAAGAAGTCAAGGGTCGATCAGACTTTGAACCTTCGTCGTCCCGGAATGGATAACCCGGTTACACACTTATGACTCTAGTGTGGTTGAAGATGAGGAAGTGCACTTTCTCGTTCTAGATAATAACTCTAGTGAAAACTGTTTGTGTCCTTCTGTAAACCTGGGTAAAAGGTGAAGTTAAAGTACCGGATTAAGACACGACAAACTCTTATGGATTAACTTAATAAACTAAATCCACCTTTTTGTAGACGAGGTTTGGGTTCAGAAGTCAAGAATGACCGATACTTTTGTTTCTTGTAGTTCCAGTTCCCGAACTTCGACGTCGTTCGGACCAGGTTCGACCCCTCTCTTTATCGTTGTTTTACACCCATAGGGGTTTTATACTAGTCGTGTTTTTCGTAGTCTAGGGGTCGATAAGGTGACGTGGTGACTATCCCCGTTACCAGTCTGAAAGGAGGATCTCATGAAGAAAGTGAGAGGAGACAGTGTAGGGTGACGTCAGATACGAATCAAATAAAATAAAAAAACCGGTCCTTCTGACTAGAATCAGTGGATTTTCAAGAGTGACGTTTTCTTTGGGGAACAAATTTGAGTTCATGTTGGTTGTCGAGGAAAGGTTAGTAGCGGACGTTGAAGGGGTCAGGGAAAATACGGACCGATGACTCGAGTCAGATCAAACCCACGGGCGGTCGAAGGAGAGAAGAAAGGAACAGTCAGCACTTTTGAACCTTTTGTGAGGACCTGTCGAGTTCGTCTGGAAAATCAATAGGTCACCCCGTCATGGAATCGGACAGACGACAAAGGTCGTTCCGAACATCAGCGGTCGCTGACGTGAGAGGGTTAACTCAAAAGATCGTTCCGATGAACAAATATAGCCCCTTCCTCCCTTTCTTACCGTCTTTCCGTCCGCTAAACGTTTAAACTTTTTACAGGTTGAGGAACAGACTCAAAGGATGGAGGAGTGTAAGTCAGATAGAGTAATGACGGGAGGAAAATCGATGGGTAAACCGTAGTTTCTGTTTTAGTAGGGATAGTCCCAGAGGAACATCAGGGTCTTTAATTGTTCCCCTCAGTGTTGACCTTTGAGAGGTTTTTGAAAATAAGAGATCACGACTACGTTCTAAATTTTTTTTTTTTTTCAGGGTTTTATTTAAATAATTTGGGAAGGATCAACGTAATGAGAAACAGTTTGAACGTCTGACTCACGTACATTTAAACTAACGGTCACTTTCAATTTCGACCTCGTTAACCCCTTTTGACTCCTGTGTCCTTCTCCATGGAACTGACTGTAGGGCGTGAATTGAGCCCCAAACGGGTTCCATGATTCACGTGGGCGGTTCGGGTTGTGGTCGATGCAGAGGGAATGAGATGGGACCGTCCGATCAAGGTCGACGCCGAAGGTCGAAGGACAAGTTCAAGGTAAGTTGTAGCATTTGTGTAAGGTTCTTTGGGTCGGACGGGTCTCAACGGAGGGCGTGTGTCCCTTGAGACTCGACGCCGGGGTGCTCGGTGCCCCTTCTTGGCTACCACGACCCAGGACAACGCACGTCCCTCGGTCGGGGCGCCACCACTTGGGGCCCCTCGCTCGAGCCGCGCCCTTGACTCTCGGGCCCCAGAGTAGTTGGGCGTCGCGGCGCGCGGCGAGATTCCATCTCGGACGGACTTCCTTGATGTACTGGGTGGGTCAGTTTCCCATTGGCACACCCGCGGCGGGGACTCAAACCCGGGAGGGTCGGGACCCGAAATTTCTTAGCCGCCGGGCCGGAGCCTCGAAGCGCGGAGGGGTGGGGGTACGGGTGTGTGACGGCCTCGGTTGTTTTCCCTCCAATGCGACCTTCTTCAAAGCGAGGACCCAGCGGAGCGCCACTGGGCCGGTACTGAACGGACGAGTCGGGGCGGACCAGGCGTGTGAGAGGCGGCGAGCCTAGACGGCCGCAGGGCGGTTCGAGGACGGGTGGCCGGGGCCGGGGGGCCCTGGTTTCAATGGTGTTTCCCGAGGACCTCAGCCCTCTGGCGCCGCAGGGGCTGGAGCCTCCGAGAGGCAGTAGTAGGGCCGTCGTGACGGTGCCGTCAGCAGTTGTCCAGAGTCGGCGGGAAGAACGACTTGCTGAGGGACTCGAAAAGTGGCAGGAGTAAAAACGTTGGACGGGGCGCCGGCGTGCGTCGTGGCGCGATGGGGAAGGAAGGGGCGGTGGGCCGGCGCCGACTGGTGGCGGGCGGCGGAGAGCCCTACAGTCAAATTTTCTCTGACAGACGATGGACCGCCCTGCGCGCCGATGGGCGCTTCGGGAGTCTCCTTTGGCGCCAGAGAGGCATGGAAGGACTGCCTATGTCAGCCCAGTCCGAGGCCCGTCCCCGCACCTCTCGGCGCCCGCAGGAGCCCCGGCCCGCTAGAGGCGAGTCCGTGTCGGCCCCGCGGCAGAGGCACCGGCTCTCCCTTTCAAAGAGATGCAGTTGCCGCTCGACCGGAGCCCTGGGAGGCCGAGGGCAGGGGAGGGAGCTGCGCGAGCGCCGGGGGAGGGAGGAGAAGGATTAGCCGACTCCGGCAATGACCGCGCCCGACCGCCGACCCCGAGCTCCGAGCCCTGAGGCCCAGCGAGGGCCGGCCCTTGCGCCCCGAGGGGGAGAGCCGGTCTTCCTTTCAGAGGGTCTGCGCCGACCGCGTGAACCCCGCCAGAGGAACCTGTGAAGGTTTGCCCTGGGGACACAACGTCGAGCGACTGAAAGAAGTCAGAACCTACGAGCAGAGGCTCCCCGGGTGACCCACGACATCGTAGACGTGCTTCCTGGGTTCTCCCTCTCCTTACACCTCTTCGGATCCGGAAATGGATTGGGTCAAGAATCAACCGTGTCTTCGGTTTTGTGTCAAGGTGGGTGGGGGGAGAAGCAGGGGGGCGGCGCAAAGGAAAACTTGGAGGAGGGACTTCTTGGCCTAGCGCTAATAATCGGAAGGGAATAGAGAGACACAAAGGCTTATGTTAAAATTTTGTGAAAACGACGAATCGTTCCCCTCTCCCTCCAATTTTTTTTTTTTTTTTTTTCAGCTTTTTCGTGTGTATGCTCATCTGGTAACGTCGCAAATAGTCCTTTCGTAATTGTGTCAACGACACTGAGACTGGCGTGGAGTTGTGAAAAAAAGTAAAAAAAAGAGTCAAAAATTTTTGTCTGACTTAGAGACGTGAAGAAATACGGAATTTTTTCGTCTTTTTCTTTTTTTTTTATGGAGGTTGTGGTCTAGTACGAGTAAAAGAGGTAAGTCTATAATTGGAGGTGTTAAGTACTGAAGATATACCCCAAGCTCCCTTTTGTTGTTTGGTAAAAGTGATTGTGCAAATTCGCTAAGAAACTCCTACTCTCCTGTAAATGGTTTCAAAACCCCTTGCGGCGCTTCTTAAATCAAATGATAAAAAAAAAAATTAAACTTGCACTTTTGTCTACCTCTTTCCCCTTTGTTTTCCCTCAAAAAACGTCCTGATTGTTTATATGACATGATGTCACCTTAGGTCCCGAATCTTAGTTTGATCAGTATAAGGAAAGGTCTAAGGCACGAATTGAGTAAGACACGGGATCCTGTGGTCGGTTTTCCTCAATATATTATTTTGAGCGTCTCAGTGTCAGTGTAAATGTCCTTAATCTGATCACAGTCCGTGTCTCTTCCATAAGTTATTTATAAACCAAGAACATACGGTGATCTAAACTGATATTGATCCTCTTCTACCATGATCTTTAAAGGGGGTTTCTGGAATTGACTTAGTCACAAGAAGAGGGATTACAAAAAAAAAAGGTGATCTTTTCTATGTTGTAGTGTTAATAAGTTTGTTTGTTTTTTGGTTTGAGATTCAAATACCTAATGGGTCGAGGTCAGTTTGAGGGGAATGAATTTTATGTTCGTTGACTTCAGGTTCTTAGAATTAACTAAAAGGGGTTTAGAGCAACAAAGATCCATGATTTCGATCCTGGTCTTTGGTCCGAGAATCGAGCATCCGGCTCAGGAAAAAGTCGATACAAAAGGTGAAATATAGTGTTGTTAGTTCGTCATTTAATTAATGTAAATTTTGTAATTAGTATCCTGTTACGAACAACGAAAAAGACATTTATTGGAAATTTGTTAATTAAAAGTTTGTTGGTGATTTTTTATTTACTACGGTATATCCACTAGTTAATTATAATTTTACTAATATTCTTATTTAGTTTAATATCGGGTGTCGCAACTATGAATCCTTATTACTCCAACTGGTCTACTGGTTTAGGTACGAATATATTAATATTTATATATCCATACAAGAAAATTGTGTTACAAAATTTTAATTTATGTCTTGAGATCCGAGGGTTCCTGTGTGGTTGTTTAGTGACCCTAGATACCGGGAGTGAAACTCTTTGCGATCAAATCAGAAGTCATGAGACCGAGGTGAACTTTCTCATCCAGTATTCTTATTTATTCCGACGTCTTGAGTTCGTATTCGAGGTAGTAAATTTAATTACCTTTTAAAGTATCGTACATGAATAAAGAATAAGTAAACGGAGACTATAGAAATTTCTCTTCAAGAAGATTTGGAAAAGTCCAGAATGAGTTACAACTTTCATCGGACTTGAAAAAATGTATTAACCTGAAAATATATTAAGGGTCCAAGAGTCGCTATAGAAGGAAGTCTTATCCCTAATAGATGATGTGGTCGGAGGAGGACTTAATCGGTGATTTTATTAAAGAACTTCCGTAAAGAATCAGAAGAGAAATCTCAAGATATGAGAGAAAGGTACTCTGAACCTTCAATGGTTTTTGTCTTTTTTAATATTGGTATTTCATGTAGATAGTACCTACTTACTTACCCCTACGTGCTTAGGGGTATTGACAGAAAAAGATTAGTAATGGATGTCTCAATTTCTAATGAACAGAAATATAATGGAGGGTTACAAATTCTAGAGATTTGTACGATAACGATTAAAAATATTGGACTGAAAACTATGTTTCACGAAATACTTTATAGAATCTTCATGTTGTTAGAGTTTCTACAGTCTTGGTTCAAAAATTTTTGTGATTTTACTTTATCTTGTTCTAAATTTTAGTCTAGATCTCGTGCGAGGTCCTTGACTTCTACGTCCTATCGTTCCTCTACCCGAAGTCTCCGAGACCGTCCCGTGGTGGTAATGTTACACGGATTAAGATGAATATCCTTTATAAGTCTAAAGGTAAACTTTTCAGAAGTGTACGTAGTATCCTTGTATGGTAAATGACTTACTAGGTAAGAAAAGGGTCACTAGAATCTTCATTAGGAACCACCAAATCAGTGATTTCAGCACAGGCTGAGAACGTTGGGGTACTTGACATCGGACGGTCCGAAGAGACAGGTACTCTAAAAGGTCGTTCTTATGACCTCACCCAACGGTAAAGGAAGAGGTCCACCAGAAGGGCTGGGTCCTTAGCTTGGGCTCAGAGGACGTAACGTCCTCTAAGAAAGGGTTGACTCAATGTTCCCTTCGGGTTTCCTTAGGAATGGTATATAATTAAATCTATATTTATCCTAGACAAATACTCGAAGGTCCACACTATTTTGTTATTTCTCTTACGTCATTCTGAGGAAGGTTGAGGGTGGTTTTATCCACAATATGTCTGACTTTAAGTTGGTCCCAAGGAAAGGTCGGTACAGTCACCTCGAGTAGGTAATCAGCCATCTTTCCCCTTAGAAAAGATTGATATTTCTGTGGGAGTCGAGAATCGATTTGTGGACGTCTCGAAGGAACCTTCCCAAGAGTTACAAAAAGATTAAACGTGTTTTGATGGTATACCCGATCGTCGTCAGGAAACGGTAAATAGAAAGTCACATAAGGACGTTATTTTGTAATAATTAACGGAATCGGATATTAACAAGTTTTATACACAAGTCATTCAAGGGGAATTGATAAAGGAGTAGTTTTCAAAGTAGTAATAAGAGAGTAAATAAAAGGGTTCACTTGAAACCTTATTAAGATAATTCAAAGGAATAGTATAGAAGAAGAAAGGATGGAAACTAGTGATTTCAGAAGACAATCTTAACACAATTTGAATATACAGTTGGATGAACTTAGTGAAGTAATAAGTTAAAAAAGAAGACTAGAACTTTGTCTTCTACGTAAAGATAGAACTTTTCTCACCTGAAGACGTGGGTAAGTATAGTATAGAAATGGAAGGTAGGGTAATCGGGTATTTTGACGCTGAACAACCCAAGGAACAAAAGACGACTCTTACTTTTCCGGAAATAAGATGTTATTGATGTCTCGTGTTTGTTGTGAACCTTACAGTGTCGGACTGAAATGTCATCTTTTCCCCCTTTTGTTTCTAGAACTAGGTCCAGTCCAAAGGTGAAGATCAAGGTCAAGTGTACGTAGGCTCTGACATCACTCACGGAATACTCCTTCGGTCAGTACTAGTTTTCTCTTTTTGAACATCGTCGAAATGCCTTTCCGAACCGGATTACTGGTCCCGACCAGAGGACTCTATGCGAAAGGATGGAGTCGTAAACCTCCGGACCTTTCAAACGAGTTTCATCAAAATAAAAGTGTTTTTCGACGTCTTAAGTCTTCTATAAAACAGGTGAACTTCTGAGTGTATGAATTTTATGTTCTTTATCTTGTTTGTTTAGAATAACGTTTTTCTTGATCCATAAAAAGAAAATTAATCCAACCTTTGTTTATTATGTAAGATCTAACAGATTTTCACTAAACCCCGTGTTCTTTTGGAAACTAAACTTTTAACACTAAACACAAGAAAGTACTCTTATGATTAAAGAACTTACGGAAAGTTTCAAAATATAGTCTTAAATGGGTCTGACCTACTCGTCCCGGACTGTTTTTACATTTCGGGCACTCCCGTGGATGTGTGAACTAAAACTGTGCTACACTAAACCTCTTTACAGTAGTAGGAAATTTTACGTTTCCCCGTAACCGAGGATAGTGTTAGATTGGTGTTTTGTGACTCAGAGAAAAAGTAATGTCCCTATTTTATCATGATTGGTACCAAGAAGACGTTTCCGTTAGATACCATACTTAACGATCTTGTGTCTAAACAGTACAACCAAGGTACAGTTGTTAGAGAGATCGGACCGTTGGACTCTTGTGTGTGTTTCTTTCACGGTAGTCAAGTCACCTTTAACCTACCAAAAGTCACCCACATTGACACGCTCGGGTAACAAGTGAAAGTTTTTACTTCGAGAGGTCTTCGTTAAAGTTTTAGTGTGTCTGTAAAGTGTATATGGCTATCACATCCATTCCTAGTAGATAAAAGGTGTTTTACTTAACGACTTCTGAACTTCTACTTGTGGTGACAAATATTTATGTTACAAGACACACTTTTAGATATGTAATATTTTCAATTGTTCTATTATTTTATGAATTCCTTTACTTCAACAAAAATAACTTTTAAGACACGTGAAATGGCACCCGAATCCCTTCTTAATCACTTCACATTCATTTTCCATCTTAATTAAATTGAAGTACTCTCTCACAAATTTAAAACTTCCTTCGGAAGTGTCCAAGTTAAGATAAATGGTTTTATTCAAAGTCTATAACGAATATTGACATTTAAAACTCCGACAACTAAAAACTTCCTTTTTCGTGTCGTATCTCAAAATTTCGTACTTGAAACTTCATTATCAGTACTCAAGTTTATACACACTACGGTGTGACCGATACCTTAGAACCTGTTTATTGAAGAGAACAAAATTAATCTAAGGAGTGAAGACTTTGTATTAAAAGTTTTAATAGTCTCAAGTATGTACATTACGTAAATCGCATCAGATTGAGGTCCCCTAGAAGGTTTGTGTCCCTAGTTTGGGTCCAGAGGGCGTAATGTCCACCTAAGAAATGGTTGACTCGGTCGTCCCTTCGGGTATCAGACCGTTCTTTATATTTTATGTACCATCACCATATACCTTTGTACATTTCAATAAGTTTGAAAACTATACAAATACACTCAAAGAAAACTTTGACTTAGTTATACCCGGTTTTATTTTCCTTTTATCAATGGAACCGATTTTTTTGTCTGATATTGACATGTCAAAAGAAACTCTTTCATTCTCTATAAAGACTGTAAAAACAGTTCTTTATTCTTTAAACTACCAATTCTCGATGTTTGATAAGGTATATTTTATTATTCGATATTCCTAGTCAAGTAGTGAGTGAGTACAGGCTGTGAAACGTGGGGTACCTGGGGTCGTGCGGTCCAGAGGGACAGGTAGTGGTTGAGGACCTCAAATGAATTTGGGTAGACGTAAATCAGTCACTACGGTAGGTCGGTAGAGTAGGAGACAGCAGGAGAAGAGGAGGACGGGAGTTAGAAAGGTTGGTAGTTCCAGAAAAGTTTAGTCAGTCAAGAAGTGTAGTTTACCGGTTTCATAACCTCAAAGTCGGAGTTGTAGGCAAAAAGGTTACTTATAAGTCCTGACTAAAGGAAATCCTACCTAACCAACCTAGGGGAACGTCAAGTTCTCTGACTGACAGTTCTCAGAAAAGGTTGTGGTGTCAAGTTTTTGTAGTTAAGAAGTCGTGAGTCGAAAGAAATATCAGTTGAGAGTATAGGTATGTACTGATGACCTTTTTGGTATCGGAACTGATCTACCTGGAAACAACTGTTTCATTACAGAGACGAAAAGTTATACGATAGATTCAACCAGTATTGAAAGGAAGATTCCTCATTCGTAGAAAATTAAAGTACCGACGTTAGTGGTAGACGTCACTAAAACCTCGGGGGTTTTTATTTTAGACTGTGACAAGGGTGACAAAGGGGTAGATAAACGGTACTTCAGTACCCTGGTATACGGTACTAGAAGCAAAAGACTTACAACTCGAAATTCGGTTGGAAAAGTGAGAGGAGAAAGTGAAAGTAGTTCTCCGTAAAATCAAGGAGAAGTGAAAGACGGTATTCCCACCACAGTAGACGTATAGACTCCAATAACTATAAAGAGGGCCGTTAGAACTAAGGTCGAACACGAAGGACGTCGGGTCGTAAAGAGTACTACATGAGACGTATATTCAACTTATTCGTCCCACTGTTATATGTCCGAACTGTATGAAGAAAAGGATAAACCTTGGTCAGACAACAAGGTACAGGTCAAGATTGACAACGAAGGACTGGACGTATGTCTAAAGAGTTGCCCGTCTAACCCACGAGACCATAAGGGTAGAGAAAGTCTTAAAAGGTGTCACATAACACTAGGTGTGTCAGTTTCCGAAACCGTATCAGTTATTTCGTCTTTACCACCTCTCCAGACTGTCTTACACCAGGTGACCTCTTCCCTTACCGTTTGGTAAAGTCATAAGAACGGAACTCTTGGAGTACTTGTAATACTTTTTCGTTTTACTATCCACTAACTTTCTCCTTGACGGGCCCAGCCATCCACGGGTTATACCATGACTTCTAGTCACCTCTTTATTGAGGTCTTTTTTCGTTTTTGTTATGGGTCAACAACTACACTGACCACTATCTTTGTTCCGGGCTACGACATTTCTCGTTATAACGTATCCTTGGATCTTACGGTCCAGGTACTTAGTTCCGTTTAACCTTCACCAGTTTGTCCTCTACCGTTCTTACTTGCAATTGTAAGATCCTTAGTCGCTTGATTTTACCTGACCTTACCCACTTAAATTGAGTCTACTGGTAACATAGATGACGACACCCGTCCTTAGGGAATCTTCTTTACCTCATTGGTAGTATCAGTTGTTTTCTCTGGTTATACGTCATGACCCTACGTTAGAGTTTTTGTTGTCTTACTAGAGACAAGCAAAGGTTCCGTTTGGTAAGTTATAGTGTATTAGGTTCGGATACAGGGTTGGTCATTACGACTTCTTCGACTTCAACTTACCGAGATACTTCTGGATGTTCTGGAAAATCCTGATTGTGGGTTTTTTCTACAGAAAAAGTAATATCCCCTGACCTTATGTCTTTTATGACATGAGTTAATATGGAGTTAATTTTATCTTTAAATAAATGTTTCAATTTGTAAAAAATCTATACAATATGTAGTTAATTAAGATCTACATGTTGTATTACTAAAGTATGTCTATATATAAGAAAAAGTAATCTTGAAAGACTTAAATAAAAAATAACTTTATATTAACGAAATGTTATAAAACAATCAAAGACAACATGTTACTTCACTTAGTCGATATACATACATAAAAATTTACTAGTGTTGTCATTCAGAACAATTGTAAGTAGTGATTGTGTCAATGTTAAAAAAATTCTAGACGAGAACATCGTTGAAATCATATATGTTATGTCATAATAATTGATGTTATAATAATTGATGTAACATAAGGGTCATGAATAAATAAAACATTGACCTTCAAATTTGACCACCAGTTCTCCATAGTTAAAGGTCAACATATAAATAAAATTAGAAAATTCACTAGTCAACGTAAATAAGTCTATAACGGTCAAAAAGGTGGTTACACGGAAAAGACAGGGTCTAAGGGTGTCTCGTAAATATAGAGAATCAGAGGGGATTAGAGACTGTCAAGGAACGAAAGACACAGAAAGTACTGGACCTAATAAAACTTCTCATTATCGACTTATAAAACATCTAACAGGGAGTTTAGTTCAAACAAACGACAAAGGAGTATCAATCTGACTCCAGTACTCATTAAACCTTCTATGGTGTCTTCATCTCTCAGTAGTAACATAGTATTTATTCCATGTACTATAACTGTACTTGAGTGTGACCACTACATTTGTACCAATTCCATACAAATGTGGCCTAAAGAGGTGACATTTCAATGAGAAAAATAGAAACATTAATTAATAAACCCTCCTCTATGTAACTCGTCTTTTCTTAAATACAAAAGATTAACACTACGATCTTTTCTGAGAACTCTCAGAGAACCTGACATTCCTCTGGGTTGGTCAGTCAGGATTTCCTTTAGTTGGGACTTATAAGTAACCTTCCTGACTACGATTTAGACTTCGAGACTATGAAACCGGTGGACTATGTTTGTTGGTTGAGTGACCTTTTCTGAGACTACGACTCTTTCTGACTTCCGTCCTCCTCTTTTCCTTCTGTCTCCTACTCTACCAACCCACCGTAGTGGCTGAGTTACCTGTACTTGAACCCGTTTGAGACCCTCTATCACTGTCTGTCCCTCCAGACCTTACGACGTCAGGTGTCCCAGTGAACGTTTCTTAATCTGTACTGAATCCCTGACTTGTTGTTATTAAACCTATAATACATTTATAGAATAAAGAGGAATTTGATGACCGGTTACTGAAATTGTACGTGACTACTTAGAACGGACGTCGTTAGTGATGACATCACGAGATTCTCACTAAAAAGAAAAAAAAAAAGTGTAAAAAAAACATTAATAATTAACCCTAAGAAAACATTCTTAAGAAAATGTGAAAGAAACATTCCTTCACACAAAGAAGGTGGAGTAGATTATATGGTAAACTGACTCAAACCAAACTTAGAATTTTATGATAGACAAGTTTCTTGGCGATATTCACATGACGAACCCTCGTCCTTATTACCTCCTGTCCGGACGAGGTCCTCAACGTAGTAGTAAGTACGTCGTAAGTCTTGACTCGTAGAGGTTACAGTCAGTGACTCGACCACGTCCTCTTTACTGTTATGTTAAGGAAACATAAATTCCTTGAGTGTCAGATTATCTGCCTTTGGGCACATTATTTATTTACGTTCAATCCGTGATTGTATCTTTATGTAAGGAATTGATAACCCTCGTCCTACACGATTGTTAAATCTTTAGTCCATGCAACAGTGTTACACTCGACTCAAAACTTTCCACTAACCCATATATCGTCCGTCCGTTCTACCTCTTTCCATGAGAACCGTCTCTCTTACCGTACTAACATCCGACTCTTTGAACTTTAGCTTTCTATTTGTGATCCTTCAAGTTTTTCTAATCACCCAATCATTCATAAGGCACTGTCAGGATTTAAATGGAACATTCAGAAACACTACTCTCGATGAGTCTTAGAATATGATGAAAACACAATCTTTTACGTGAAGTCACTGGTAAATCCATTCCATAACTTTGACACATTTTAAAATTCATCCCTCTAGTTAATTCCCTGAACCCAAAGAAAAAAATTAGTTTAAATTATAAAACACCATAGACTCACTACTTATAATTATATTTGAAATCTCACTCCACTAATAAAATAGCTCTCTTCAATGGTCAATACCCCAGAATATCGAGTTATTCAAACCCCAGTACCGAGAAATCGTAAAAACTCATAGGATTTAAGACGTAATAAACCCAAAGTTTAAGATAACTTAAGACTCTTGTCGTTTGTTATATTATATTATTACCTTTTACATCTAGAACGTCGGTGACGAAAACAGATCGATGGAAATGTCTGACGTTATATATAAAAGTATTAAAAATTATCATGTATCTTTTAATCTCACTACATCATTGGAGATACTTAGATAATTTAGATGTAAGAATCTCAATATAAACATATTCTTTGTAGTGAGAAAAGTAATAAAATTCAATTATAAATTAAAGTCGACAACCCTTTGTTTCGTTACCCTCACTTCGGTTATAACTTCCTTAAAGTCTTTTCCCATTCTAATTGTTCAAGTACTCCCTTCCATTTGTCATTTCGTTGTGAGATCAATAATGACTTTTCGTATCTGAGATCCATTAAACTATCCCCGACTACTCTATAATTTTCTCTTGACGTATCAATAACCGTTAAATCTAAAGTACGATGATACTACGTGATCGTTGTTCGACTGGAAACTCAAATACATATTTTTGAAAATTATAAAGTACTCATGGTTCTCGTAATTGGATATGTCTATAAAACCTTTCAAGATACTCTTGAACATACATAATCAGTCTTAGGACCTTCCCTTATTTATCCAGTAAGTTTGATCCAATAAACTCTTCTCAAATTAATTTTCCGATAAAAATTTCCACATCCGTTCTAAATTCTTTATGTCAATGGGAATATCTCATTATGAAATCCTTCGGTAACGGAGTGGATCTGGATGTCCCCGTTCTGCTTCTGTTTCCCCACCAATGATCTTGGGTCTTTCCTATTGATATACCTCTTCAACACTGAAAATCCATTCCCCGTGTCGGTTTACACTGATCAGTCCTTCCCTTGTCCCCCATAGTGACCCGACTGTAGTGAGAGGAGGATGTAAGGGCAGAGGACGACCACAAAGGGTAGTGAGATAACGTCATCGTTTAGACTTCCGTTACCTCGCTAGTCTACGTCAGGGTCACCCAGTGAGAAGATCCCTTGTCTCGTCATATTTCTTCCTACTAATCATTTAGATCAACCAAGTTGACTTCTATAAATTGTATAAAATTGATTATGAAACATTTTTCGTTCTTTTTTAATAGAAATAAATTTAACCTGAAATAAACTTATATTGAGAGTAATTTCTATTTTCCCAAAATGGGTTGTACTCAAAGAACTCAAACCTTAAGTAATTTAAACCCCTCCCTATCTAATCATACAACTTCCGAAAAAATAGTAAAATTTATATAAAATGTCAATAACCTTTGTCTTCCTTGTGTGTTTAATTTATATTTTCTTACTTTGTTTTATATTTTTATCCATATCAAATATTCGAATTTTTGAAGTCAACGGGTGAGCCATAGTACTTAAGGTTAAACTGTAATTTTACTTATACTTTTAGATGATTGTCTATAGATCTTTTTCGTAAATTATTACGGGTTTGTAGTCTTTAGTGAATCTACGGAAATCCGTTTCATATTACACAAAAATACTATGATTGTAAATTTTAAAAAAGAAATTCGTTTTATATAGTACACCCTTAGACCCCCCAAAACACACACAAACGACTATATTACGAACTTAAAAGTGAACCTATTAACTTTTTTAAAACAGAGTAATAGATGAAGTTTATTATAAATTTTCGTTTTCATCTGATGTTATAATCATTCGGTTCTCATAATATTGATTAATAAAGTTTATTGTATCGTTTTATTAAAGTAAAAATAACATTTATAAATTTCATTTTGTTACAAATTTATAAGTGAACTCTTATTTTCAGAGTTACGTTGAAAATGTTCAAAACACAAGAAAAAGTTTTATAAAATAAAACATAATCAATATTTTAATCAAAGATAATCGGACTAGGACCAGTTTTTACTTATACTTGTAAGTGAAATACTTATAATTGATAAAGACCATGTATAACAATCAAAATAAACACTCTCCTTTGTTAAAAGGGTAAATAAATAACAAATGACTCTCAGAAGTCTGAAAGTTGACATGACTCACCTGATGAAGAAATCGAAAGTGAAAATTATCGACTAAAACCAATTATACCATCATGATAAAAATAAAAGAACTATTCTTGTAAATTTACAATTTGATTACATTATTAAGATCAGCATTTATACTCATTATTGGTATTAATAATATCTTGATCAGAACTGTTCAGATTTTATTTAGTAGACTCTAGTACACTCTCACTTCATTACATTATTGTATCTTTTTCTTTTTTTTATGTACTCAACTTCAGTTTTGTTAACCTATAGTCAGAACCAATACAAGACGTCGAGATACTTAGTCAACACAGTCGAGACCAATTGTCAAACCCCGTAATTTATTCTATAACAAAGGTGTGCCAACGAACGTAGGTAAGGAGACCAGCGTAATAAAGAAGACCAGAGACGGCACATAATTATATATGTCCACACATGTACAACTGAGAAATTTCAAGTAGAACGTTTGTCATGGAACTTTCGTTTTTACGAAACTAAAAGTTCACTCTCAGAAACAACTCTCTCTTTTCAAAGTGGACCTTAAAGATTTCGATCCAAAATGTATAATTTTCGTTAGCGACCCTTAAGGGACCGTCAAGTCATCAACTAGGAGTAAGTCTCCTACTCTACCAACCGACCGTAGTACCCGAGTTACCTGTACTCAAACTCGTTTGAGAGTCCCTATCACTTCCTGTCCCTTCGGACTCCACTACGTCAGGTAACCTAGTGCTTCCCAACGTGTTCTGAATCGTTGACTTGTTGTTGGTCATCAATCCTGAGTCACAGAAGTCACAGTCCTGGGTCTGAACTAGGTGGGTTCATCACTTTTCACTATTATATAGTGGAAAGGATGAGGTTTGTTCAATCAATCAATCGATTAAGTCAGCGAGTCGGCACAGGCTGAGAAACGTTGAGGTACTTAGCGTCGTGCGGTCCGGAGGGACAGGTAGTAGTAGAGGGCCTCAAGTGAGTCTGAGTGTAGGTAGCTCAGTCACTACGGTAGGTCGGTAGAGTAGGAGACAGCAGGGGAGAAGGAGGACGGGGGTTAGGGAGGGTCGTAGTCTCAAAAAGGTTACTCAGTTGAGAAGCGTACTCCACCGGGTTCATGACCTCAAAGTTTGTTCCCGAATTAAACGTGCTAAGACCCTTGTCGTCTATCGGAACTTCGAAGTACTTATCGGAACTTCGAGATATCATGGACGGTTGAAGGGTCTGTTAATTCTCATTGACACGAACACCCTCTATCAGGGTGAATTGTCCTCTTTCTCACGGGGTGGGAGGGTCACTTTACCTTTCTTGTAAAGAGACATTTGTCACGTGAGGGGTCCTCCGACTCCTGATGTTAAGACGAAAGGACACAGGGTCAGGAGAAGGTCTATCAGAGAAGGATAGACCTAACAATTGTCCCCGAACGAAACGAAGTCTCAATTGGTCCTGACCTGGTCGACATCCTCTTAGTAAAATCTTACATGTGATATAAAATATGGAGGTCAAATTTCGATCTATTGTTATCCTACTGTCCTTTTAGGATGAGTTATAAGACAATATATTTGAAGGATTTCTAGTAGATCTTTATTATTAACACGAAAAAAAAAAACCAATAAGTGTTTATTAAAAAGTTTCGGTCGTTCTTACATAACCCTTCAATTTTGGTAATATCACAACGGATAATGTAAAATCATTCCCTTTTTATTCAGAAGTTTCCTCTTTTCTTCTGTAAGTTGTTAAAAGACAGTGTGCCTAAGTATACACATGTTTAAAATATGTTATGTTTTTGAGTTCTTTAGACGATATACCTTATATTTCGAATCTATAGTTTTAACTCTTCATTAAAAATACATTACTGTACAAAGTAAGTGTCAACGAAGTCCTATATCAATGTATTACTTGAAAATTATGTTACCAATACTGTCTCATACTAAGGGGAACCTTTTTGTATGTCCTATACAAAATCCCTGTGTATCGTATAGAATGATTATAATGTGTCCTTTTAGACTTATGAGAGAGAAAATATTTATCTTAACGAGACATTCCATAATAAAAGTGTCTCGAAATGACTTTCTATCGGATATACGTATAATTCTCATCACCACCTTTTATGAACACATGAGTCAGTACAGGCTGAAACGTTGGTACCTGACATCGGGCAGTCCGAGGAGACAAGTACCCTAAGAGACCGTTCTCATGACCTCTCCCAACGGTATAGAAAGAGGTACCCTAGAAGAATTGGGTCCCTGACTTGGGCTCAGAGGATGTAGAGGACGTAAACGTCCATCTAAGAAATGGTGACTCGGTGGACCTTTTATAAATTTTTTCTAATCTCTGTTACCGTATAGCACAATCCTCGAAAATTTTCCAAAATTTTCCAAGAGTTCGAGTGAACCCGAAGGGACCACCGAGTCTCCCATTTCGCAGACAGACGTTACGTCCTCTGGCGCCAAGTTAGGAACCCAACCCTTTTAGGGGACCTCTTCTTTTACCGTCGGGTGAGGTTATGAGAACGGACCTTTTAGGGTACCTGCCACCTCCGACCATCCGACGACAGGTACCCCAGCGTTTCTCAACCTGTACTGACTCGCTGAAGTGAAAGTGAAGTGAAAGAAAGTACGAGTGAATCTTTGTTGAGTTACTTAAGACGAATTGACGTGTAAGGTTTTATACTTCCTTTTAATAACTTCCGTTCTTCCGATACAGTATCTAAATTAAAGTTGATTATAAAATAAAAGTTTTTAAACTTACTCGTTCGATTAATGAAATTTGAGTAAAAATTTAATATCGATTCAAGAAGTAAAAATGAGAAATGTTCTTTCAATACCATAACGATAATAAACTCTTTCGTCACATTCTTTTAGACCATCCTAATAAAACTTTTATATTATGTCACATAAAGAAAGTCAAAAGAAGAAGATGGAGTCTCTTACGACAAAGGAACAAAGTATAAGAAATAGGATATGATGGTTTATTAAACTGAGATTTTGGTATTAAATGAGATCAAGATCATGTCCTTTTATCAAGGAGAGAAACAAGGAAGGAAATAACTTCTTTAATCGTAAACCGGTTTAGAAACTATATTGTCTGATCATTCTTCTAACGTTTGTTTACATTACTATCTCTTTTTAACATTAAATTCCATCCCTCTTCCACGACTACTTATTTTATTATCTCTACAAAGATTCGAAAAATTTAATTATATGACACAAGTTGTCACTATTTTTTAATTACTTCTTATAAGTATCTTATAATTATTACTCACCAATCAGAGTCATTGCCTTTATTTTTAATCAATTAAAAAATTCTAATAGACGTAAAGAATTTAAAAATATGTTAAAAGGAAGAAAAATTAAATCGATACCAAAAGATTCAATATAATAAGTTGTTCTATTTTTATTAACCTTTATAATACAGTAAACTCAAAATATCTTTAGTAAATCATCATACTTTCATTATATGAAAAGAGTGAAAATCAAGTCTTTAATCACTTTTTTGCGACAGAAAGAATTAGTTCAATACTTACGTAAAAATATCAATGTCAATTTGAAAGCCGAATGACTTACTATTGATTCGAACCACACACATCGAACATACGGTGCTAAGATTTTTTGTTTTTGTTTGTTGTTTCTTTTCACGGACATCAATACTCTGAGAGATCAAAACCAACGCGACCTAGAAACAATGACGTACCCCGAAAGAGGAGGACATCAGCCGCCCCTGATCAGAAGGAACACCACACGTCCGAAGAGTAACGTCACTTAAGAGAACACCTTATGTCCGAGGTCCGAATCCCGGAAGTCATCAACACCGAGTGGTCGACTACGAGACGCCGTACACCTTAGAAGGACCTAGTCCCTAAACTTGGGTATAGGAGACATGACCGTCCACCTAAGAATAGATTGTCCTTTCAGGTCGGGAAAATAAAACTATATAAGAATCTTATTTTAGGTTGGATTAGGAACCCTATTTTAAATCTGGTCGTCTTTCTCACACTTGAAACTTTACTTTGCTAGGACCCAAGTTTACGGTTCGAAAGACAGAGGACAAAAATGTCATGCAGAGTAGAGATTACCATATGTGCATTGGACTATCAGGGGTGTAAAGGAAGAGAAAGTGTAGTGTAAAACAAAGAGTGCAGATCCCTACTTCGGACAAATGCCTGAAGAACTTAGAAACGACCGGAACACTGATCGAAGTGGGGTACCTTACGTCATCTGAAGAGTCAGATTTGGTCCGTCGAAAGTGAAAGAAAGAGAACCTTAGGTCGAAGGTTCGATACTCTTCGGATTTGGTTTCATTGTCGGATACACCGTTTCGGTACACCTTTCTCTTTTCAGGATTCTGATGTATCTCCTCTTGGCTCTTTGGGTCGGTTGTCACTCTTGTCCGGGGTTTGTGTACTGGGATTTACTCACGAAAATGAACAGAAAGGTTGATAGGATGAATTAGGTGACCGTACACTCATGTCTCCGATGTAACCTACAAGGCGAAGTCGTCGTCCTGCACGGCGACCTAGTGTACTCTGGACTTGTCAGTGGTCGCACGCTGGACTTGTCAGTGTGCCTTCCGGGGTTTAGAACTTTGTAGGACACGAAAAAAATCACGAGACGACAGTGGTTGAGTTTCGGAACGATCAAATATTTGTTTCAGCGTGTAAAAGTAGTGTGCGACCTGACCGTTTGGTGCATCGGACAGGACGGTTCGCCTGCAGTACCCCTCGACTCTAGTGAGTTTGGGCGACACGGGACAAGTGTATAGAGTGGATATTATAAAATTCATTATTAATTTACTATCAACAAAATTCGATGATTCAAAATCCCCTCATACAAGTGTCGGTATTTTGTTTATCAAGTGTTTTGTGTACTGTAAACTTTTATCGTATCTTCGAGTCTTCTTCTGGCACTTCTTATAAAAAACTCTCCCTCTCCCTCCTTCTTTGTGTAAATATACTTCTACATTACCATACAAATTTCTTATATAAATATTTTAAATAAAAATCTTACTATCTATCATTTTCCTTATCTCCTTTAAAACCTTTGTTTTCATAATTGGTTACTTAATAACTTTTTGAAATTCCCAAAACATTAGTATTAGTTACCGGGAATGGGAATCAACTACAAATTTTATAACTTAACACCTGCTTTACAATGAGTTATCAATTTCGAGTCATTAAAATCTTTCATGTAAAAATTATTTCTTAATCAAGTATTCTTTTTCTTTTCGTACACATCTTTTTATATAAAGATTATTTTTACTTAATTTCAATAGGTCTGATCTAATTTAACCTCTTCCTATACCGTTGGGTGAGGTCACAAGAACGGACCTCTTAGGGTCCCTGCCCCCTTGGACCACCCGACGGCAGATACCCCAGCGTCTCTCAGTCTGTGCTGACTTCACTGAATCGTCGTCTGATCTAATTTTATTACGAATATCTCGTTTTTTACTGTTATATAAAAAAATAGTGAATTCTTTTATACTTTCAAGTCAAACTTTACAGGATTTTAAGATATGTAGTTGAATTGCCCCGACTTAAAAACACGTACCAGACCTTAATCTACTCCTAGATTAACGTAAAAATAAGTACACTTATTATACAGGTGGAGAAGTGACCAAATATTAAAGTGTAGTGAGTATACGATTACAGTATATACACCTAGAGAAGGGTACATGAAATAAGACGGGGTAATAAAAAGACAAGTACGTAGTTATGGTGTGAGAAATTTAATGATATCTGGATTTCACTCAAAGATAAAGGAACTCACTCAGAATTCCTTTTGAGGAGAGCAAAAGAATGAAGAAAGGAGGAGACAAAAGAAGAAAAAGATATAAAGAAAATAGTGAGGAGAGAAAGAATAATAAGATGAAATTTTTAATCAGAATAGACTAAATATTATTCGAACGGTTAACATACTTTTTGTCGAAGAGTACGAAATAGAAAACAAGGAAAAAGTCTTTAAAGAAAATTTAAGTATGTAATCTGAAAGAGGTAAATTTGTAAGAGAATATATACGTCGTAAGATATAGTAATTTAATTAGAAAAGAACAGAGAGACATAGATTCGAACTACAAATTGATATAGGGATCGACATTTAACGTTAAAGTCATAAGAAATGAAGATCTTAACAAAAAGAACTTAGACAAAAGACAAGTACCGAGAACAAGAAAGTCATACAAAATAAAAAAAAATTAAAGAAGAAAATAATAAAATGTAAAAGTGAATCATATCATATTACAGAGATAGTAACTCGAGAGTTAAGATGAAAGGGTCGAATAAAACTTGATTCTGTAAAGAAAGGGGAATAACCATTATTTTGGTTTCGAGTATCACCACTCCCAGGTATAAGATCTAGGGTATAAAGGTACTAGGAAGACTTGTCATCAAGTATCAAAGGTATGACGTAAACCAAAGAAACAAATATACGCCATCCATAAACTAAAAAAACTTGTTTTCATTTTTATCTCTTCGAGCAGAACATAAAATCGATTTTATGAACAATAATATCGTGTCTCTAATTTTTGTAATTGTTTTAGTACAAATGAACTACCACTAGTTTAGAAATGAAGAAGGATCGACACTGAAATCTTTTCCTCTCTCTTACGTTATAAACTTCGTTAGTTATTACTGACTGTACAAAGGTTTTGACTAAACTCTTCGAAAGACTCGAGTAAATCCTATTTATGTTTGTTTCGTACAAATCTGTTAATATAGTTGTGACTACTTTTGGTATATGTTTCTGTTTAGAATTTTCATCAATTTCCGTCTTGTGACGTAATAGAAACTTTTTCGTTGTCTTTTTGAATGTTTACTGAAGAATTGTTTTTAAGGTATACGACCACCTTTAGACTTAGTCGTATAGTACTTTATTATAACATTATTACGACTTTCTTTTATTAAGGTTCGATAGTGGAATATGGTTATTATTGTAGAAAGTTTTAAATTCTTTTTATTTTTCTGGATTTTGTTTAAAGTAGTCGATTGGGTGTTATCTCTCTCGTTCGTTCTCTCTCTCCATCTATTTATGATTTCACTTAACAAAAAGGAGGAGAGAATTCATTTTAGGTCAAATATAATACACTGAATCAGATTCATTAATAGAGTGAACACTCCGAGGGGACTCTTGAAGGAGTAGATGACATCTTATTGTAAATAAAGTAAGAGATGAAAAAGGTATATGATTGGCATCATAAAGAAACCAACGTCATTATACATTAGACGGAGAAGGAATCCTACTTGAACACCATTCACTGCCACATTTTGTCAATTAGACTTTAGATATCATTCCCTATCACAGTATAAATAGAAGCATAGACATTATTAATCGTGTGACAGACTACGTACTATATATAAGATAGTCATAAACATTCTCTTATTAACTTATTTAATTACTGAACGTCATCTTCAATCGACCGTCACCCTTTTCTGTCTTTCGTTTCGAATAGAAGATTCACTAATATTGGATTAATTACTGTCGTGAAAACGTGTAGGTTAACAAATCGTTTACATATCCGAGGTTTATAGTCGTTATTTTACACATTATATCTTTTGTTCAGGAAATTTTAAGTCCTTTTTTAAGACATCCTTTCCTTCTTCGATCAACAAACCAGAATTATTTCAGTGATTGAGTCGAAAGAAGACTGACTATACCTTCCAATTCTTCAAAGACCTGTAAAAGGGAAAGGAATTCCGTAAATATAGGAGGATGTGTGTAGTTCGTCAATTGAAGACTCATCAGAACACAAAAAACGGGCGGATTGTTCGACAGGAAGACCATTACGGTAGGTTTTAAAAGAACTCTTTATTTAATTGGGGTATAACACTTTACTCGTGAAGTCACCTAGGGACCAAAGGAATGATCACTGACACAAAAACAACTTCGTTACCATAGGAATAACAAAAGTCCAGGTTGTACCAGTGTCCTTCGGTATCCCTCTTCCGTCAGTTAGGAGAATTTAGGGAATGGCGTAGTGATATTGGGAGGTCGTTAAAATACTGGCGATTTATAATTACAATGATTTGGTGAACTTACCTCATGGGTCTTAGAAAAGGGTTACGAGAGAGACTTACAAAGACGATGTACTTTTTCTATTTTAAGCGAAGTATAATTCGAATACACAAAATAACGAACTTTATTTTTCTTAGAACTACCCTTTTCCGTTTTTATTGTGATGTCTTCAACTTCTTGGGAGGAGAAACTTAAAAAAGGATGGAATAGTAAGAAAGGAGGTAAAACGAAGTCGTTATCTTTTAATGAAAGTAATGGGTCCGTATAATACAAGAAACCCATGGACTGTATAAATATGATAAAGACCATTTCCAGACCGTGTTTCTAGAATGAATAAAAAAAGACACCTCCGAAGTTACAATCATATCTAGAGGGAGAGGAGTGGAGGAAGCACGTTTGAAGTAGTAAAATAAGACGTGGTGACGAAACAGAAAATATATTGTAAAACAGAAAAAATATTTTAAATATATTGCAAATATATTTTAAAATATATTATAGTATATTGTTTTTACAATATATTTTAATATATTTTACAGTATATTTATTAATGTTATATCATTAATAAAGAAGTATAGATCAGTAGGAGTAATAACATTTGAAAAACTCCCAACATTAAAATAGACTAAGTAAAAAATAAGTGGTCATTATACAACTTTCATTTAACTTCATTTTATACATAACTTATGTATTTTTATGGTCTTTCCTTCTTTTTGTTTGTTGTGTCGTTACGTAACCCGTATTGATGAGGTTTTTATAAAAGAGTTGATCTGTCGATACAGTACTCTCTGAAAAAAAAAATTAACGAAACCAAAAAGGGAGTATTATAACATATATTACTTTAGGAGTTTGAATTTCCGTGAAATTTCGTAAGGGTCAAGTTTTTAAAAGAAATATAGTGATCCCGTAATTTTGTCCTACGTACAGAACAGTTTATGCAATAGAGAAGACTCGATGATGTACTTAAGAAAAACTTTAACTGTGTACCCCTGGTTTTTTATTTCACGCATATCTCACCCCTTTGTGTCTTATTGTTACAGTATTTGTTTATAGTTTCTCTATTATAAGTTTCGACGTCTGAGACTGAAATTGTGGGTTGACTACGATCAACGTACCGATCGTCATGATTATTTTTACGGTTCAATATGGTTTTTTGTTTTGTTTTGTTTTAGGTTGGGTTATAGTGTATTCGTTCGTTTCTGTTACTTATTTTTAGTTGAAAAAACTGTTTATACACTAATAGAGAACAAATGAGGTCGTCGAAATTTAATCGTACCGGTTAAGACCGAAACTCCGGAGTAAATGGATGATTTCCCCTACTTCGTCCCCAACAAGATAATTTCCTTGTTCTTACAACAACATACCCCCAGTACTATAGTTTTCCAACCTCAGGACAAATCATTTGACCTTGAGAGACGATTCGGTTATTCACACTATTAAATTGAACATGAAAGTCACTTTGTTAAAAAGACAGTATATGACTTTACATGATATAATTTTCTCTTAAAGAATCTATTTTTACTTTTTAAGACCTATAGATGAGGTTTATGCTTTCCACTACAACTTAAACTTTAGAATTATTTTATATTTAGAAAAGACGATTTGAAGTGATTCGCCTATCACATAATCAGACAAACCGACGGTATTGTTTTATGATATTAGGTCATCATTTTTTTCAACTTTAACTAAAGAGTGTGTCAAGACCTGCGACCCTCCAGGTTCTAGTTTTACGGTAGTGCAACCAAGAGCCACTCTCGAGAAAAGGCCCCAACGTGTGATGACGGAAGAGCGTTAGGAGAGTGCACCGGAACGTACGTCTTTCTTGTCTTTCTCTCTCTCTCTCAGTAAAGGGAAGAAGAATATTCCATGATAACAGGAGTACAGATTGACCTACGATTAATGAAGGGTTTCTGAGGTAGAAGTTTATGATAATGTTACCTAACATTCCGTATACGTCTACCTTCCTCGGTGTCAGATACTGTTCATCTATCGATGACTATTAAACTAGAGTAATTCAAACGGTGGTCTCTTAAGATAGTAAAATAATAAAATTTTGTCCGGAAGGGACCACCGAGTGACAATCTCTTAGACGGACGATACCGTCCTCTATTTGGGACATAGTTCCTTCTAGTACACCTCTTCCCTTACCGTTGGGTGAGGTCATAAGAACGAACCTCTTAAGGTACCTGTCTGCTCCGACCGTCCCGGGTCAGGGACCCCAACGTTTTCTTAACCCAGAATGTATCACTGGTTTGTTGTTAATAAAACTTTGTGAAATCTTTCTAACGGTGAACTTTTAGTGGTTGAATTAAAATAACTGTTGATATAGGAGTCGGGGATGTTATTAAATGGCTGTTCTACTACGAGTAATTTATAAAACAACTTACTTGTATATCTACTCTCTTCCTTATTTAATTGCTTGAAGTGTGAATACATATTCACGTCTTTTACTTTGTCAAGGGGGGTTTTTCTCAAGACACAATATAACAGGTGCATAAAATATGAACAAACACTTCCCAGATTATTATCGTTACGTTCAACTTAAAACTCCCCAACCGGTGTAGAGTACCGTATACACTAGAATCAAGGGACTGGTCACTAACTTGGTCTTCAGAGACGAAACCTTCGAACCGCTGTTTGGTGAACTGGTGGTTCCTTCAGAATGTTCGACTAGAAATAGTAAAAACAAAAACCGTTACGACTAAGTAGTCACTCTTAGTTCAGTTTTTTGATGGGAACCTAAAGTTTGTCTTAAATTGTCTCTCGTATAAATGTATCGACTCTTGTCTTGACTTTTCGTTTTATTTCTACTACTCTGTTAAAGATTATCGTTCTTTAATCATAGTGGTCGTCCCATCTTTCTGTTTTGTTCTTTCGGTATAATCACTGAAGGTCTTCTGTTTCGTAGGTCGTCTTCGACCTTCATGTCACCCGGACATGTTCTGGAGTCAGGTACGACACTTCCTGACAAACCACCATTATTCCGGTGTCTCTTTTGTGACCTCAAAATGTGAAACATTTTATGACCTTTACGGTTACCTCCATCTGTGAATGCCTCTCTCCGACACCCCATTTTATGAGACTGAAGAGTAAAGTAGGACGGAAGATTAGAGTAATCACTTGGTCCCAAAGACCCTTTACGTCAAAGATAACGATATCTTTCTTCCCCTTTTTCAACCTCTTACGTTCACTCTTGCTTTGTTGGTTTACAAACCGAGAAAGTTCAGTTGGTTTGTCATACGTGACACTAAAATTCATCTTATTACAAGTATAGATTAAGAAATATAACGGTATAAGAAAAAATTTCTCTTAGTCAATAAAAAGAGTAAAATAAAAATTTTTTATAAGAGTATTTGCTACATTTCTGAATGAGAAATCTTGTTTCTATATGAAAAATAACTTCTACTTTAATATCTAGGTTACAAACTCTGTTATTTTCACTATATTCCTGGTGTAAAAACAGTAATTATTAGATGAAAACGAACGACGAATTTTATTGAGTTTCGTTACACCATAGAGTACGGTGTTTCACCTTTTTGGTATGCTAAATTTGTGCCACTTTTATAAAATTAATCGGGATTATAAACCACCGCGATTACCATTTCTTGGGAGGACGGCTACGTCCTTTGTATTTGTTGCACCCAAACTGGAGACCCAACCTTTCAACGGGACCTACTCTCGTACCGTTGGGTGAGTCCTAAGAACGGACTTCTTAGGGTACCTGTCTCTTCGGACCACCCGATGTCAGGTATCATAAAGAATCTCAGACTGTACTGACTCCGTTGAATCGTGTGTGTCGTGTTATGGACAGAAGATCTAAAATTTCTGTGAGTATAAAACAGTTTAAACAAAGTCTAGACAGTAATTTTTTTTAATATCCATTTTGGTCTCCGGGTAAAGGGGTCAGTTAGGGATATGAAGGGCAAAACCCCCGTGTACAGGTACACCAGAGTTTCTCAGTCTGTGTCGACTCGTTGACTTGTTTTTGTTAAGATAGATGTATATAAATGTGATGGTAAACAAGACTATAATTTAAATGTATATAATATAGTTCACACTTATTTGAAATTCTCGAACAAAAGGATAAGTTACAGTTCTATAAACAGACACAATACAGATGTTAAACAAACAAGAAAGTAAAATTAACATGTCACAACACATAATCATCATATGATAATAAACAATAGAAAGGGTAACGAAATGTCTTCAAATTTATAAGATCTAAGATTAAAACCAACTAATACAACGTTTACGACAGGAAGTCAACACCAAAACCGATTTTTTAAAGTTACTTTTTTTTTTGGTAAAAAGAATGTTTAATAAAATAGACGTCAAACCTTCTCTTTTTCTTTTGTTGATCTTATCTATTCTGATGATGTTGTAAAAAATATTTGATTTAGTCTCTAAAACGTGTATTTGTACGTGTAGAAAGGTAAATGTATGTACTGTGTTATTTTTTTTGAACCTTTTCACGAAAGTATACGTATATACCGTGTAAAAGAAAAAATGACCAACTAATTAATAAAGTTTCTTTAGACTTGAGTAAAGTACATCTCTTGTGATCGTTTCTCTTTTCTGTTTTCTTTAAGACTTTTTATTCATGGAATTTTGTTTCTAAGATTCTCATTTAAAGAATAATGTTTCGACAACTAAGAAAAGACATTATAGATATTAACCCTTAAGTCATACACGTAAAATAATAAGTAGATGAGTTAGTAAGTTAGGTAAACAAAAGAATTAATAAATCATTTTAAATAGTTACTCTCAACTTTAAGTTTCACTTTATGTAAAATTAAATTCACCTCTCTCTATTCAAAACATCGACTTCCTTTTTCTTCGTCAATAAACATTAGATAAAAGAAAACCTCAAGAGAACCTAAAAAAATCTAAGATCTCAGATAAGATAAGAAAAAGAATACCTTAAACCACTAGTAATAAAATTTATAAACGTTTACAACTGTAAATATAAGACCGTTTGACACTGTGATTAGTATAGAAAAAAATGTCGTTCATATTTAATACTTTTTAGTGGATCAGTTCACAGAAGACACGGACTTAATAAAAATGTACGTATATTGAAAGGAAAGATGGTGTATCGGGATAAAACAACCCTGTAAGTCTTAATAAACGGAAAAGGGTGAGACTGGGATTAAGACGAGAATCCAAAATGATTCCGTCAATTTATAAATTAAAGAGTGTTCAACATATTACTGAGGATATTATATAAGAAAGATAAATTTCTAAAAAAAATTTAGTCCTTGAACATAAGGTGTAAGAATCAAATAGTAATAGGAGACACTATAGATAGACATGAAGAGAGATATGTAACACAAAAGAGAATTAAAAGGGATAGAACTTAAGACTTGAGACTATTTAGACGTGAAATTAATATTACGTAAAGAATTGATAATAAGAGTTTACTGGGATCTCCTCCCTTACCGTTGGGTGAGGTCATAAGAATGGACCTCTTAGGAGTATCTGTCTCCTCGGACTTCCCAGTGCACCAGTGGCTCAGCGTGTGCTGACTTCGCTGACTGGTGCGTGCGCACGTAAGAGTTTACTAATTACATCTACTATTTGAGACTTGAGAAGCGACAGGTGTTTATAGAAAAAGAGACGGTCCTTTATTATAGATCAGACTTATTTCTCAAACGTTCAATAGTAGAAAAAAAGAGTCATTAGACTCGGAATTAGGTAAAGAGACTATTCTCCAACCTGTCTCCGCTAAGAAAAATTAACAGTTTCTGATCAAGAAAGATAGATCTTTGAACATCTTAAAAAAGTGTCAAAAATCTCAAGTTGTTAAAAAACGGTCTTATACGGAAAAATATTTTAGAAAAGAGTAGTTGTGATGAACCTTAAACTACTCCTTAAAATTACTCTTTCGAAATAAACCGAATCTCTTTCGAATCACACACCACACACACGAGTCAGTACAGACTGAGACACTAGGGTACCTGATATCGGGACGTCCGAGGAGACAGGTGTCTTGAAAGGTCCGTCCTTATGGCCTCACTCATTGGTAAGAGAGGAGGTCCTCTAGAAGAACTGGGTCCCTAACTTAAATACAGAGGACGCAGAGGACTTAACCGTCCACCTAAGAAATGGTAATCACGTTGGACACTTAGGGGTTTCAAATAAAACGACAAACAAATTAGTAATAGAAAAGAGGAACATAAGAAGAAAGGAAGAGACCTTGATAAGAAGTTTACTGTGTACCTAAAGGAGATAAATTAGAAATTTGGAGAATAGAAGTGAGTATAAAAGGTACACTATAACGAAAACATAACATAAACCCGATAGAATCGAAAAAAAGTTATCAGGGGTATGATATTTAATAGACGTCTCTAAAGACACGTTCCAATACGTAGTAAAGGTATGTATACGTAGGAATTTATCAGAAGGAGGTTCCAAGGTAAAATTAATTCTTGATATACTTTACAACCAACGAAAAAAACACGTGTGACGACCGGGGAATCCACTCACCAAGGCAAACTTGAAGAGTGACACAGAACCGATATCAACAGTCTTATGACAGTATCCAACCCGAGGAACCCTTTGTCCTAACCTTACCTTTAAATACACGTACGACAAGTACGCACGATTCAGTGAGGTCAGTACAGACTGAGAAACGCTGGGATACCTGATTTCGGACGGTCCGAGGAGACAGGTACCCTAAGAGGTCCGTTCTTATGACCTCACTCAACACGGGAGGAGGTCCCCAGAAAGGGTGGGTTCCTATTGACGGGGGTAGAGATCGTGGAGGACGCAACTGTCCGTCCAAGAGGTGTTGGTAACGGTGAACCCTTCGGGTGAGACAAATTTCTGGACGTTAAATTTGTGTTTGTGTATGTATATTAGATATTTTTTATAAGCGATACAACATGTGGACTTTGACTTTTCCTCAGAGGAATTTTGGTTTTAGGGAATAACTCAAATACTAATTAGAGAGATAGGTTTTGAAATAAGTAAAGAAAGAGGGGAAATTGAAGTTAGGACGTGATACACACGTGTTCCCTTTAAATGCATAACTTGGACTAATCCCTCACTAGAAACCTAGTTACGGATACCTTCCTTTCCCTTCCTTCGACTTTACTCGTCTCCTTTTTCAACTCGACGTCAGGGTTCCTTCCGAAGACAAAGTCGGTTGAGGTACCACTCGACACCACAGTACTACCGAGTAAGACTTAACCCCACTCCGTTGACCTGAAGAGAATGGAACGTGACTAGTCATTGCACTACCTTCGACGAGGGTTTGTTTAAACGTTTTTTTTTGATCAAAACGTTTAAAGAGGTCGACTTCGTTCCGGATTTCTACTCGTCGACTCTAGACCGAAGACCGTGATAATAAAAACAAAAGATTTATATTTAAATAAATAAAATTAACCTCCGATTAATAAAATGTTGTAACATAACCAAAACGGTATGTAGTTGTACTTAGGTGGTGCCCACATGTGTACAAGGGGTAGGACTCGGGGGAAGGGTGGAGGGAGGGGTAACGTAGGGAGACTCAGTAGGGTCACGTGGTCGGGGCTCGTGGGGTATAGTACGTAGTTTACACTTGACCACTAAACAAAGTGTATACTATAATATGTACAAAGTTACGGTAAGAGGGTTTAGTAGGGTGGGAGCAGGAGAGGGAGTCTCAGGTTTTCTGACAAGATATGTAGACACAGAGAAAACGACAGAGAGTATGTCCCAATAGTAATAGTAGAAAATTTTAAGGTAAATATACGCAATAATATGACATAACCACAAAAAAGAAAGACCGAATGAAGTGAGACATATTATCCGAGGTTAAAGTAGGTGGAGTAATCTTGACTAAGTTTACCTAAGAAAAATTACCGACTCATTATAAGGTAACACATATACATGGTGTCGAAAGAATAGGTAAACAGACTACTACCTGTAGATCCAACGAAGGTACAGGACCGATAATATTTGTCACGACGCTACTTGTAACCCCATGTGCACAGAGAAAGGTAAGACCAAAGGAGCCACACATACGGGTCGACACCCTAACGACCCAGTATTCCGTAAAGATAAACGTCAAAAATTTCTTTAGAGGTGTGACAAGAGGTATCACCGACATGATCAAACGTAAGGGTGGTTGTCACATTCTCCCAAGGGAAAAGAGGTGTGGGAGAGGTCGTAAACGAACATCTGAAAACCTATCGTCGGTAAGACTGACCGAACTTTACCATGGAGTAACACCAAAACTAAACGTAAAGAGACTGTTACTCACTACAATTCGTAGAAAAGTACACAAACAATCGGTAGACATACAGAAGAAACCTCTTTACAGACAAATAAAGAGACCGGGTAAAAAACTAACCCAGTAAATCAAAAGACCTCAACTCGACGGACATATAAAAACTCTAATTAATAAACAGTCAACGAAGTAAAAGATAATAAAAGAGGGTAAGACTTCCGACAGAAAAGTGGAACGATTCTTAAAGGAAACAATACGAAAATTAAAATTAAACCAGGGTAAACAANGCGACAAGAGGTATCACCGACATGATCAAACGTAAGGGTGGTTGTCACATTCTCCCAAGGGAAAAGAGGTGTGGGAGAGGTCGTAAATAACGAACGTCTNCTTTACCATGGAGTAACACCAAAACTAAACGTAAAGAGACTGTTACTCACTACAATTCGTAGAAAAGTACACAAACAATCGGTAGACATACAGAAGAAACCTCTTTACAGACAAATAAAGAGACCGGGTAAAAAACTAACCCAGTAAATCAAAAGACCTCAACTCGACGGACATATAAAAACTCTAATTAATAAACAGTCAACGAAGTAAAAGATAATAAAAGAGGGTAAGACTTCCGACAGAAAAGTGGAACGATTCTCAAAGGAAACAATACGAAAATTAAAATTAAACCAGGGTAAACAAATAAAATCGAAAACAAAGGTTATAAGACCCTCCACCCAGTATTTCCTAGGACGACACTAAATACAACCTCTCACGAAACGGATACAAGAGGAGATCCTCAAAATATCAAAGGCCAGAATGTAAATCTAGAAATTAGGTAAAACTCAAACAAAAACACATACCACAATCTTTCACAAAATCAAAGTAAGAAAATGTTCACCAACTGGTCAAAAGGGTCGTGGTGAACAATTTCTCTAACAGAAAAGAGGTAACATATAAGAACGGAGGAAATAGTTTCTATTCCACAGGTATACACACACCTAAATAGAGACCCGAAAGATAAAACAAGGTAACTAGATATAAAGACAGAAATAAGACCGTGGTAAGAATTGTCTTCTTAATAAGAAAGAATTTCATTTACATACATCACGTAATGTCTTAAGTGGAATACTCAATTTTAGGACTATCCCCTCCATACGGTTGACGGTTCTTATAAGTAAGGTTAGTATATACATCCCTTGTCCCCTTACTGTCGATCCTCCCAGGTACCTGTTTTTACTCGGAGGACACTCATTCTAGACCCGGGTCCCCACCGAAGGACCCCCAGAGAGGACACGTCAGAGTATCTTAGAGTACGAATCTTCACGAAGTACGAACCAAATAACAAGGTGAAAACGGTAGAAATTTAAGAATTATTAAAAAACTGATCTTTGACGTACAAGTAAGTGTGACTCGAAGTTTTTATACATCGACCGGGGTGAACCCGGGGTCCTGACGTGAGTAATGGACCAGGTAAACCAGAGTAAGACATTCCGTTTGGTACGGAGACTCATAGTGACGATTGAACCTAAGATACAAGTCAACAGGAGACTTATGGAATGGGAAAGGAGACAGACTTCAATGAGTTCATTTACTCTACTCAAAGAATCTTCAGTCTCCCCTATTAATGGCATGACAAACGGTATAATGAAAAAAGAACCGTTCAACTGTCTGAGATCCAGACTTTTAACCAGTTCCTTACTACAGAAAATAGTAACAACGAAGGAAACCGGAGAACCATTAAGTAGGAACTCAAGAATACTGGTTTCACTTATTTGTCACCGGAATCTTAAAACAAGGACTTAACAGAACAAGATTAGACATACGTCCAGTCCTTCATTGTCAATCTTGACCTGTACCTTGTTGTCTGACCAAGGTTTATCCTTTTCCTCATACAGTTCCGACATATAACAGTGGGACGAATAAATTGAAGATACGTCTTATGTAGTACTCTTTGCGGCCTGACCTCCTTCGTGTTCGAACTTAGTTCTAACGGCCCTCTTTATAGTTATTGGAGTCTCTAGGTCTACTGTGGTGGGAATACCGTCTTTTACTTCTCCTTGATTTTTCGGAGAACTACTTTAACTTTCACCTCTCACTTTTTCAACCGAATTTCGAGTTGTAAGTCTTTTACTTCTGGTACCGTAGACCAGGGTAGTGAAGTACCCTTTATCTACCCCTTTGTCATCTTTGTCACTGTCTGAAATGAAAAAAACCGAGGTTTTAGTGACGTCTACCACTGATGTCGGTACTTTAATTTTCTGCGAATGAGAAACCTTCCTTTCGATACTAGTTGAATCTATTGTATAAGTTTTCGTCTCTGTAATGAACGGTTGTTTTCAGACAGATCAGTTCCGATACTAAAAAGGACATCAGTACATACCTACACTCTAAACCTGACACTTCTTCCGACTCTCGACTTCTTAACTACGAAAACTTGACACCACAACCTCTTCTGAGAACTCTCAGGGAACCTGACGTTCCTCTAGGTTGGTCAGGTAGGATTTCCTCTAGTCAGGACCTACAAATAGCCTTCCTGACTAAAACTTCGACTTTGAGATTATGAAACCGGTGGACTACACTTCTCGACTGAGTAAACTTTTCTGGGACTACGGCCCTTTCTAACTCCCGTCCTCCTCTTCCCCTACTGTCTCCTACTCTACCAATCTACCATAGTGGCTGAGTTACCTGTACCCAAACACACCTGAGGCCCTCAACCACTACCTGTCCCTCCGGACCGTACGACACCAAGTACCCCAGTGTTTCTCAGTCTGTGTTAACTCTCTGACTTGACTTAACTTGACTCGTAGACACTTAAAACCATAGACACTCACAAAGGACCTTCGTTAGGAACCGCCTACATTTCCCTAGTGAGATGAGAGACAGGAAGGAATCGTCCGAATCGAATGGAAATTGTCCTAACATACTTAAATTAGACCGATTACTGAGTCATTCGTCCTTCCCTCTACCTTCTTCTAGGACTCCCCTGACGTATAACAGAACGTCACATCTACTGGAACTATCGGATGTTCTTCACCTCTTTCGGGATTATCCCTCCTCACCCGGTAATTACATCAGTATGGTCTAAGTCTTCTTATATCCCTCAGTTTTAAAATCAAATAGTTGGACACATAAGGTGTGTAAGGTACGTATATACAGTCCCGAGGTAAAGGGGGTTGTTCAGGGACCGGAACAGTTCCATCTATAGAGTTTCGACCCTCAAAATGAAAGACACCTCGAACCGATGGAAACACTAATTCAGGACCCGGAACCGCAAAGACGAGCAGGAAAAAGGATATCTCAAACGGTTTATAGTAGTGGAGTTTCTCCGAATGAGACTTAGGAATAAATTTTAATATTGACGGGAGTGGGTATGGTGACTAGAGAAATTTGAATGAAATTAAAACATGGAAGATTGTTTCCTGTAATAATTAAATGAACATAAATAAAATTAACACTCGGAAGGTACGACAGTAATTAAATTGTTCCAATCCTTGTAAACGGAAAAATTACCTGTCATCAGTACGTAGTTCTTCTCATACTGTAGACTATATATCATCTCCAATTTCATTTATTACCTGTGTACTTACTCGTAGGGTCCTTTTGTAGATGAAGACGAAATAACTGATACGGTTTCGGAAACACACCTAGTGTTGTTTGACCTTTTAAGAATTTCTCTACCTTTATGGTCTGGTGGAATTGACGGAGGACTCTTTAAACATACATCCAGTTCTTCTTTGTCAATTTTGACCTGTACCTTTTGTCTGACCAAGGTTTAACCCTTTCCTCATGTAGTTCCGACGTATGACAGTGAGACGAATAAATTGAATATACATCTCACGTAGGACACTTTAGACCGGACATACTTAGTGTTCGACCTTAGTTCTAACGGCCCTCTTTATAGTTGTTAGAGTCTATACGTCTATTATCGTGAGATTACCGTCTTTCGTTTCTCCTTGAATTTCTCTCAGAACTATTTCCACTTTCTTCTCTGACTTTTTCGAATTTTGAGTTGTAAGTTCTTTGATTCTAGTACCGTAGGTCAGGATAGTCAAGCACCGTTTATCTACCTCTTTTATACCTTTGTCACAGTCTAAAATAGTACCCGAGGTTTTAGTTACATCTGTCGTTAACGTCGGTGTTTTAAATTTTTACGAATGAGAAACCTTCTTATCGATACAGTTTGGATATGTCACAAAATTTTTCGGCTCTGTAGTAAAACGACTGTTTCCAGGTATATCAGTTTCGATACCAAAAAGGCCATCAGGACATACCTATGTTCTCAACCTGGTATTTCTTCCGACTCGTGACTTCTTTACTGTGAAAACTTGACACGACGACCTCTTCTGAGAACTCTCAGGGAACCTGTCTTTCCTCTAGTTTGGTCAGTTAGGATTTCCTTTAGTTGGAACTTATAAGTAACCTTCCTGTCTACTTCGACATCGAGATTATGAAACCGGTGGACAACGGTTCTAGACTAAGTAACCTTTTCTGGGACTACGACTCTTTCTAACTCTCGTTCTCCTCTTCCCCCTTTGTCTCCTACTCCACCAACCTATCATTGTGGCTGAGTTACCTGTACTCAAACTCGTTTGAGTCCTTCTATCACTACCTGTCTTTTCGGACCGTACGACGTCAAGTACCCCAGTGTTTCTCAACCTAAACTGTCGCTGACTTGTTGTCGTTGTTGTTAGGATAATAAATCCATGTGAAGCTAAAGTAATAAGTAAGTTGACAACGACCTTAAAAATAAAAAGTAAAAAGACCGGTCATGTTTATTAAGATGACACTTGTAAAAACACATGATCAGAAACATAACTATACACGAAAGTAAAACCCATTTATGGACCCTCACTTTACTGACCCAGTATACCATCTTCTTATCGAAGTATACTATCCATTTACAAAGTACTTGGACAGTGTATGAAAGATTTTACCAACAACAAGAAATATAAGGACAGTCGTCACATACATATAAGGCCAATAAGGTGGAGGACGACTGTGAACCATACGAAATGTGCAAGACTAAAAACAGTAAAAATAGAAGGATCAAGATGAGAAAGGGAATCAAAAACCACATGTAATTTATCTCAATATTATTGATAAAAGTTCAAGAACTGACGATTAAAGTTTTAGACTATGAAGACCTTACCAAAGATGATTAACTAAATAAAAGAAGGAATACCCAACATAAAAGTACGGAGAAACGTAAAGTCAAACCTATGATTTGCAATACGTAAAATGGAAAAGGTAAGTCAAGTCAAGTCAGTGAAACAGTGCCAGTTGAGAAACGTTGGGGTGCCTGACGTCATGCGGTCCGGAGGGACAGGTAGTGGATGGGGGCCTCGAATGAGTTTGAGTACAGGTAACTCAGTCACTACGGTAGGTTGGCAGAGTAGGAGACAACAAGGGAAGAGGACGGAAGTTAGTAAGGGTCGTAGTCCCAGAAAAGTTTACTCAGTCAAGAAGTGTACTTCATCGGTTTCATAACCTCGAAGTCGAAGTCGTAGTCAGGAAGGTTACTTATAAGTCCTGACTAAAGGAGATCTTACCTGACCAACTTAGAGGAACGACAGGTTCCCTGAGAGATCTCAGAAAAGGTTGTGGTGTCAAGGTTTCGTAGTTAGGAAGTCTCGAGTCGAAAGTGTAGGTATGTACTGACGACCTTTTTGGTATCGAAATTGAACTGTCTGAAAACAACCGTTTCATTACACAGACGAAAAAGTGTACGAGAGATCCAACCAGTGTTCAAAAGAAGGTTCCTCGTTCGCAGCAAATTAAAGTACCGACATCAGTGGTAGACGTCACTAAAAACTTTGATTTTGGTATTTCAGAATCTTTCACCAGATCCAAGTAAGAAGATGTTCACCAACTGGTCAAAAGGGTCGTGGTGAACAATTTCTCTAACAGAAATGAGGTAACATATAAGAACGGAGAAAACAGTTTCTATTCCACAGGTATACACACACCTAAATAGAGACCTGAAAGACAAAACAAGGTAACTAGATATAAAGACAGAAACACGGTCATGGTATGACAGAACTACTGACACCGAAACATCATCTCGGACTTCAGTCCGTTCAACTAAGGAGGTCAAGGTAAGAAGAAAGAGTTCTAACGAAACCGATGAGCTCCAAAAAACATAGGTGTGTTTAGAACTTTAATAAACAAGATCAAGACACTTTTTATAGCGACCATCGAACTATCCCTAACGTAACTTAAACATTTAACGAAACCCATCATATGAGTAAAAGTGATATAACTAAGAAGACTAGGTACTTGTACCATATAAAGAGGTAGATAATCACAGGAGAAACTAAAGAAAGTAGTCACAAAATGTCAAAAGATATATATCCAGAAATCAAAGAAATCCATCTATATGTTTGAGTTTTACCTAATTTCTAGATTTACATTCTGGCCTTTGATATTTTGAGGATCTCCTCTTGTATCCGTTTTGTGAGAGGTTGTATTTAGTATCGTCCTAGGAGATAGTAGGTGGAAGGTCTTAAGACCTTTTTTCTCGTTTTTATTTGTTTACCCTAGATTAATTTTAATTTTCGAAGAAGTGTTATTTCCTTTTATATTCGTTCCACTTTTCTGTCGGAAGACTTACCCTCTTTTATTATCGTTTACTTTGTTTACTGTTTGTTGATTAGAGTTTTTATATGTTCGTTGAATACGTCGAGTTAAGGTCTTTTTATTTACTGGGTTAGTTTTTTACCCGGTTTCTCGATTTATCTGTAAAGAGGTTTCTTCTGTACGCCTACCGATTTTTTGTGTACTTTTATACGAGTTGTAGTGAGTAATAATCTCCTTACGTTTAGTTTTGGTGTTACTCCATGGTGAAGTGTAGTCAGTCTTACAGACGTTAGGTTTTCAGATGTTCGTTATTTACGACCTCTCCCACACCTCTTTTCCCTTGGGAGGATGTTACAACCACCCTTACGTTTGATCATGTTGGTGATACCTCTTGTCACACCTCTAAGGAATTTTTTAACGTTTATCTTGACGGAATACTGGGTCGTTAGGGTGACGACCCGTATGTGTGGCTCCTTTGGTCTTACCTTTCTCTGTGTACATGGGGTTACAAGTAGCGTCGTGACAAATATTATCGGTCCTGTACCTTTGTTGGATCTACAGGTAGTCGTCTACTTACCTATTCTTTCGACACCATGTATATGTGTTACCTCATAATGAGTCGGCAATTTTTCTTATGTAAACTTAGTCAAGACTACTCTACCTACTTTGACCTCGGCTAATATGTCTCACTTCATTCGGTCTTTCTTTTTGTGGTTATGTCATCATATGATTGTGTATATGTACTTTAAATCTTTCTACCGTTACTACTGGGACATACGTTCTGTCGTTTTTTCTGTGTCTACACATATCGTCTGAAATCCTGAGTCTCCCTCTTTCTCTCCCACCCTACTAAACCCTCTTACCGTAACTTTGTACATATGATAGTACATTCTTAACTTAGCGGCCAGATACAGGCTACGTCCTATGTCATACGAACCCCGACCACGTGACCCTACTGGGTCTCCCTACAACACCCCTCCCTCCACCCTCCCCCCAAGTACAAACCCTAGCGTACATGTGGGCACCACCTAAGTACAGTTACATACCGTTTTGGTTATGTCATAACATTTCATTTTATTTCATTTTTGTTGTTGTTGTTGTTGTTTCAGACAGTAATAACGGTAACAAAGGGGTAGATGAATGGTACTTCATTACCCTGACCTACGGTACTAGAATCAAAAAACTGACAACTCAAAATTCGGTTGAAAAAGTAAGAGGAGAAAATGGAGTAATTTACGACCTATAAATAAACAAGAAGAACTACGAGGACTGACGTAAGAGTCTTCACTAACATAGTAAAATTGGTAAACTTGTACACTCTCTCAAAATGCAAATTAAACAATCGTCGTAAACCAGATCCCAATTAAAACGAGATGACTACTCTATTTTTGAGAAGACCCATGAGATCGGTTAAAGGATACTTTTTGATCCGAAAAGGTGAGACCGAAAACCCTTTTCCAAGGACCAAAACACATTCAAGGGGTACTGCTAGGAAAATTAGGAAAACTTACAAAGAAAGAAACCAAAATCTACGAAAAGAGTGTACGAACACGACTAGTCATAAACCGACATTTGAGTTGACTCATTAAGACGTTTCAAGATTCCGAGAGGTACTTCGAAAAGAAAGGGGATAGGTCGTGGACCTGGAGATCGGGAAAGGGAAAGGACGAATCAGACGAGTTTAGGTCCTCTAGTAATTCAGAAGGGACACAAAGGAGAGGCCCGTGGTTTTGGTTGTTCAGACAAAAGAGTTCCATTCCATCCCGTTAGTGTTCAGAGTGGAGTAAACGAAAAACAGAGAGTCCCTAGTGACAGAAATCAACAACATGACTTATAGAGGTTACAGAACTTTTGAGTGACCAAAAGATATTAAAATTTAAAAGAAAAGTCAGTCCCCCATGTAGAACAGGTATAATGAAGTAAATCCGGTTTTCGTGTTCACTCGTGTGCGCGAAATAACTTATAAGGTTTCCAATTAATTTATATGTATATATATCTCTCTCTCTGGAAATTTTTCGTCTCATTAAAATTTGGTTAGTCGGATCTTACAGGACTAGATGTGAGAACTCTATTAGACGAACTATTCTGGGGGACGGAGGAAGAGTCCTTCTCTCTGGAAGTCAAGTCAAGTCAAGTCAACGAGTCAACACAGGCTGAGAAACGCTGGGGTACTAAGTGTCGTACGGTCCGGAGGGACAGGTAGTGGTTGAGGGTCTTAAGTGAGTCTTAGTTCAGGTAACTCAGTCACTACGGTAGGTCGGTGGAGTAGGAGACAGCAGGGGAAGAGGAGGACGGGGGTTAGGGAGGGTCGTACTGTCAAAAAAGGTTACTCAGTTGAGAAACGTACTCCACCGGTTTCATGACCTCAAAGTCGAAATCGTAGTAAGGAAGGTTTCTTGTGGGTCCCGACTAGAGGAAATCCTACCTGACCAACCTAGAGAAACGTCAGATTCCCTGAGGGTTCTCAGAAGAGGTTGTGGTGTCAAGTTTTCGTAGTTAAGAAGCCACGAGTCGGAAGAAATGTCAGGTTGAGAGTGTAGATATGTACTGATGACCTTTTTGGTATTGGAACTGATCTGCCTGGAATCAACCGTTTCATTACAGAGACGAAAACTTATACGATAGATACAACCAGTATTGAAAAGAAGGTTCCTCATACGTAGAAAATTAAAGTACCGACATCAGTGGTAGACGTCACTAAAACCTCGGGGGAGGGACGGTTTTATATTTCAGATTGTGACAAAGGTGACAAAGGGGTAGATAAAGGGTAATTTACTACCCTGGTCTACGGTACTAGAAACAAAAGACTTACAACTCGAAATTCGGTTGAAAAAGTGAGAGGAGAAAGTGAAAGTAGTTCTCCGTAAAATCAAGGAGAAGTCAAAGACGGTATTCCTTCTACAGTAGACGTAGAGACTCCAATAACTATAAAGAGGGCCGTTAGAACTAAGTTCGAACACGAAGGACGTCGGGTCGTAAAGAGTACTACATGAGACGTATCTTCAATTTATTCGTCCCACTGTTATATGTCGGAACTGCATGAGGAAAAGGATAAACCTTGGTCAGACAACAAGGTACAGGTCAAGATTGATAACGAAGGACTGGACGTATATCTAAAGAGTTCTCCGTCCAGTCCACCAGAACATAAGGGTAGAGTCTCTCTGGAATGAACTTGATTAAGTGAGAAAATTGAAAGAACAGGGTATCGGAAGACAAATGTTTTGTGGAAGGTAAAAAACATCGAGAAAAATCAACGATTTACTCTGACATGGGGTAATATTTCGATTAATTTAGAAGTCTAAATAAGTCAACTTAAAAAAATTGTCAAGGTCTAATAAGTTCTTTTTTTATGAGATAATTTTTCAAATTTTAAACACGAAGACTATTCTTGTAGAGAAAAGAAAATCCTCTAATAACATCAACTGAGACTGATCACCATTTTTGTTGTCGTTGTTGTTGAACTTTTGAACTGTCAATAACAAATGGGTATTATCGACAGTACGAATTTAATGTTTACCGTAACTTTAAACCTCAACAATGAAACTTCGAAAACACTCTCTACTTTGAACGTCTTATAAAAATTATTAATATCAATCTTTGACGATACGAATAAAAACAATCACAATATCAAGTCACGAATCGTGAGTCAGCGAGTAAACGAGAAACACTAGGATACCTGACATCGAGTGGTCCGAGGAGACAGGTACCCTAAGAGACCGTTCTTATGACCTCACACAACGGTACTGTAGGAGGTCACCGAGAAGGACTGAGTCCCTACCTTAGACGTAGAGAGAACGTAACAGTTCATCTAAAAAATGGTGACACGGTGGACCCTTTGTCAATGTTAAGTCTAAGGAGATGTTAAAGTAAATGTGAAAATAAAAACTACTGAAAAATTAAATTATTTATCGAACGATTATAGAATGTATTTGATAGACCAGAAATTTTGTTGGGATCCTCCATTTCAAAATTAAAGAGAAAAATAATTTACTGTTTGATTTCGTTTCACCTCAAGGAATCGGTCCTTCATCTTCTCGATCTTCACCTTCTGGAGTAGGATAGTGAGAATGATTCTATAGTTTAAAGATATGAGGGAACGAAAAGTACTAAATCCTAAACTCCAATTTCAACATAGACTAGATGACTGGTCATAAACATAATTACGATTTATTTCCATATTTTCAAGAATGTGTTAAAGTCTTATGACTCCACTATTTTTATTAAAATAGGTTAAATAAGTGTCTCTATCTCTGTACTTTTAAATCAGTACATCAGAGTTCGGTCGATCGATCGATCTTAGTTTGACTGAAAAGTAATGTATTTAATAAGATCCATAAAATTTACTTTTACAATACACTGGGTTATTTCTTGTTTGAGAGTAAATGTTTCCCTACGAGTAAATAACAAAAGACGAAAGATTATAAGGAGTCCACCAATAAACGCTTTTATATAAAAAGATTGAGGTAAAGTAAAAAGGTTGAAAGTGAGGTAAATTAACTTTAACATCTCATTCATTGGATTTATTTCTCTAAACATAATAAAAGTAACATAATAGTGGATATTTCTTTAATAAAACAATCACGGTCTTTTTGATATTACGTGTCAATTAATTAATTGTTCAACGTCTATTTTGTCGTAATATTATCTCGACATAGTCGTAGTTAGAACTATGGATTTTTACACTACGGTTCTGACTGACGTATCCATAGTCTATCCTCAAACGGTCTTTACGACTTAAAGTCCGGATTGGGGTCTGGACGACTGAGTTTTAAAAGAAAATTATTTTAGGAAGTCACTAAACACGTGTGTTTAAAACTCTTCATGACAAGTAGGGTCAAAACGTCGACACAGGAAGAAGACAAGTAAATAGAGAGGTGATTCCTCGATATTAGACTGGTTAATAGGAACTAATCGTCTTGAATTTCCCCTGTCCTCTTCCCTTCAATTTCGTATTTGAGATTTAATGACTGAAATTTAACTCTCTATAGTGGATCAACTAAGGGATTGTGGAAGGGTAAGAGATGAGTCGAAAAAGTCTATAAGACTTTCTTATAGATCAATGAGACTCATTGGTTGTCGACAGACATAGTCTTTTTTATAGGTTTATTATAACAAGTAGAAACACTAAAGGACGAAGAGTAGGAATAAGATGTCTAATAAACACAGAAATTTTTAGACATCTTAAATTTACATGATAGTAGTCTCTTCAATGTCTGTAACTTTATAAAATGATAAATATTAATTCAGGACTTTGTATCAAGAGTGTATTAAATCATAAATGAACCTTACCTCAATCCTTAAAGAGTCTATACTAATTTCAGTTGAGGAAACTTTATATAGTTTCCACTTTATTTATCACAAGAACTTTCTGTTACATTCTTTAAATTCACTACTAAGACTTTGTTTAAAAAGAACCAAATTAGTCCATTTAAGGTCGTAGTTTAATAGGTGTGATAAGGGACTCTAAGTGTACAATTCACTACTTTATATACTTTCTTATATTATATCAAACTGTATTTATAAAACAGTCAAGACTTAAAACAGCCAAACAAGAAATCCTTTTCCTTCTCCGGTAGAGATACTTAAATTTACAAAAGGAGAAGAGGTTCTGACCCTTGAGATTTTACCGAGTGTAGACAAAACACCTTACTAACTCGTTCACGACACACACCATAGAATGACAAGGCATGATAAACGTCAGATGTGACGTCTAGTAGTAGAAACTAGGAGGTGAAAAGTAGGATTTTAAAGGTAGTGATCCCAAGGACTTTCCTATTTTTAATCATTTATATACAATGATAGAGATTTTCCAATGTAACAATAGATAGATAGACTGATAGATGGATAGACATAGAAAACCTTCTTCCAAAGATGAAGAGATAACGTTATCGAGATTTAAGACTGACATCAGATAGTAAACCTCTCGGATTTTCACACGGGTCCGCAGTGGGATCTCAGTAAGATAGATTTAAGTACCAATGTATTATAGTAGATAAACTAATAAAAAATGGAAGGAACTCGAGATTTACCTCTATGTTTGGTTGAGTATTTAAAGTTACTCCGTGAAAGATTCTGTTTAGTGTCATTAGTCAGTCACCCCTCCTTACACTATTAACACACCCGTTCATCTCTATTACCCTGTAACTTCCAAATAGTAGAGTAAGAGTAATAAAAAAAGACAGAAGATGTAGTTAAAATATAGAGTAAGATATCATCTTTATCAGACAATGTCTCATGGACATACATTTATCGGATCAGGAGTAACCGTATAAATATATACAATCAATTGTCGTCATTTTGTTTCAAGAACGAGACTTAATACTATTAAAGACCATTGATATCAACGGGTCAGGTCGAGGACGAGGGTGTCAGTAGAGTGAATCCATCATAAAACGGATTATAACAAATATGAACAAAAAAAAAGAATAGAGGATACGGAAGAAGAGAGGTGAAGATTAAAGTTATCGTAACCGGGTAAAAAGATTGTCATTCACTTAAGGAACTCAGAGTTCACCTCATCACATCAGGAGAATCACTTCGACACCTTGGTAGCTACCAAGGTAGATACTGAAGTCTTAAAAAGAAGTGGACCCGAACAATTTCGTAAAGGAACTTTGTACGTCACATGGAGATTCTATCCTATCCAATACTTCGTCATTCGTTCTGAGAGGTTCAAAATCAGTGAATGACACTTTCACACGAAGGGAGCATTGAGTCAACCATCTCTTAGACGGACGTTACGTCCTCCGGATCCAGTCCTTCTAGGGGACCCCTTCCTTTACCGTTGGGTAAGATCATAAGAAAGGACCTCTTAGGGTACTTGTCTCCGCGGACCACCCGATGTCAGATACACCAACGTTCTCAGTCTGTGCTGACTCACTGATATGATGATGATGATGACGATGACACTTTGAGAATCAGAAACACTGGGGTACCTGACATCGGGTGGTCCGAGGAGACAGGTACCCTAAGAGATCCGTTCTTATGACACGACCCATCGGTAAGGGAAGAAATCCCCAGAGGAAGTAATGTCCGTCTAAGAAATGGTAGACTTAGTCTTTCTAAATAAGGAGTGATGTAATGTACAAGTAATAACCAGTCAAAACTGAGAATTCATCAAAAATGAAGTCCTAGGTCCTACTATAACGTTGAAGATCGTCTTTGTCACTGTCAGTATCACTGTCCTTCTTTCTCTTAGACTATTTGGTACGTGACCGTTCTCAAGATGGTGACACACTATACATAGTGAATTGGAGTGTAAGGTGTCCGGTTAGTCCAGAATTCCGGAGTGTATGATACGTAACCTGTCCCCTTAATACTAGAGGGAAAGGGTTGACGTTTCTGTCGCACATGAATACGTGTTATTATGTAAGGTAGTAGTTTCGTAATACCTTTTTTTATGTTGAAATAGGAGATAATGCATACTATAAGATGAAAAATTCAACGAGGAAGTACTTTGACTCTAAGTAAGTCAGTTCTTCGATAAAAAATAATCAGAAAACAAAGGAGTTATAGATTAATCACGAAGTGTAAGTCGAACGTAAACTTTTGTCAAATACCTTACTTGGTTTGTACTTGTAATAATTTGGTGTAAACGTAGATCCTAACTTGTGACCACAACGACATTATTTTGGTGTACTAGAATCTAAAGAGTACACTTGTCAATACGTGAATCTTATATAGAACTATAGTAAACGGTTTGTGTAGAATAGTACTGTCCGTACACCGTCTAGGACATAATCTTAATAAGTTCTTTGAGAGTTCCTCAAACAAACCTCTTATTGTTTCAAACCTGAAGACGGTTTTTGAAAGACATATACTAAGAATTCTAGAATTTTTGTTCCTATTTCTGTCAAATAGACGAAGTGAAGAAAGTAGCCATTTTATTTCATACAGTGGCAGTGTTACCCTAGACTTCATAAACACCTTTCTGTGATATGACCTCTTCCGTGTAATAAATATAAGTAGAAGTTTTCTTCTCCGAGAAAAACGGAAGAGTTTTTATTTACACGTGTGATAGAAGAACATCCTGACTAATAACATCTGAATTAATATACCTGAATACTTCATTTGGTGTAGATTTTATAAACGAAAATATTACAATTTGATTTAATATAGAGTACTATGGTAGGTACTAGTATTGTCATTTACGTTATGGATTTTTAATAAAATGTAGAACTGTAGGAAAGAGTTGGGTCTTTCCGTCCCTTCTTTCCTCATCAAAAGATACTTTAATACGTTTACGTATAATTTGGTAATGATAAAACGTAAAACTTGTCATAACATATTTTTCCAATTATCGAAGAATTTTAATAATGTTGTAGTTTATAATCTATGGATAAAAAATATACTTTTATTTATAACAAATCGATATTTACTTTATACAACTCCACTTCCTTAAATTTAATTAACACTTTATTTAATACAATCATTTTGTTACAGAAATCTAAATCTACATTCGTTTCGGTTTTGGAATTTCTTTTTCTCTTACTCCCTCGTTTAGATGAGTGACTACGGACTTTAACTCGACACCTTCGTCTTAAGTGAATTTCAAAATTTAAGAACAATTTTACAGAATTTTTTTTTTGTCACTTTTAGAGGAGAAAATTTAATGTCTACTGAACCTTTCATCTCTCTTATAGTAGTATAGGTGTGAGTCAAAGAATCTTCTCGTAAATTTATACCTACTTAGTATAACTATCTTGGGTTAATCAGTGAGACTCGTTAGTTACGTGATAAATTCATCAGTCATTGAAGGACCAAAGCCCATTTGTAACCCAGTAAAACCTCATCTGACGCAAACAAGTCTTAGTAACTTCATTGAAAACAAACACTATGTTTAAATCCCACCACTCTTGAAACAGCAACGATAACAATAACAAAGGTGTATTTATACAGAGGAATTATCAGAACCATCTTTCATAAGATTCTTTCTATGCTTTATTTTAAACGTGTTGAGGACTGTTTGAAACGTTATGTGTTCCTCCCATATCTTTAACAACGGAAAGTACTATCTCAACGTGATATAAATGTCCACTTCGACCAGAAATGGATCTAGAAAACTTCCGTTTCTTGTGATCTACAATGGATTTCTTTGAGTGGTACTACCGATATCATCCTTAGTCACAGTTCTTATTACCTCCTCCTCCTCTCGACCAGGTGGGACGTACACTGGTTCTAACCTACAGTTAAGATAGATCCTTGTCACCGTTCCTCCCGTCTCAAGTGTCACACTACTTAGTGTTAGAATCCAACAAATCAGTGATCCAGTATAGGGTGAGAACACTGGGGTACATGACATCGGGTGGTCCAACGAGACAGGTACCCTAAAGGGTCTGTTCTTATGACCTACCCAACGGTAACGAAAGAGGTCCCCTAGAAGGGTTGGGTCCCTTACTTGTGAGTAGTGGATGTAACTGTTCGTCTGAGAAATAATGACTTAATGACCCCTTCGGGGTGTTGGAATCCTCGGGCCCACATTTTGTACTTACTCTACTATCCCAACCCGCATCTACCTAAAAGGAGGGACCTTTTAAAAATATTTTATTATGTTCTTTGTAAACTCGTAGGTAAAGTATTAAAACTTTTTATAATTATTACAAGGTCTCAACGAAGTCTAAGAAAGAAAAATTTGAATTCTATATAAACTTTAGAAGACACATAAGGAAAGACTATGTTAAAGACAGAAATCAATCACTTCAATAGGTCTTAAACTACAAATAATAAGAACACATATAATGGAGATAATAATTATTTATATATGTTTGGGAATTTTATCACCAAAATTATTCGTTTACTTATTATTTACTTATTTCGTAATCCATTCGTGATTCCTTTCGGTTTTATTTCGTCCCCCTTTACTGTGTCCCTATGTTATACTTCACACACACAGACATCGATCCTAACCGACTCTTTCGGAGTAATTCTTCCGATGGTAACAGTTGTTTTTTTATTTAGTTATCAGTTAGATTCTTTCTATATCTTTGAAAATAAACTCGGTTTAACTCCTAACATTACCCCTTCCGTCAGAGAGTCTCTTAAAACTCTTTACAAACTTCTCCATTACCCCTTCCGGTCATACATACACTAAAACCACTTTATGTTAATCATATCAATCATTGTATTTGTCATTTATAAATTCGACTCTTAAAGTTAATCGACACCAGGTCCTAGAGGGGTCCAGTAGACTGGTCAGACAAGACGTGACTATAGACAGAAATTCCCCTTACTAAATGACTGTAACATGCTTGCTATAGACGTCCATGTTCTGCTCACCACCCAATGACACCGGGGTATATGCTAACTCTTTCTTTACGAGAGAAGATTCCTCAATGTACCGATCATGGTCTTCTTGACATTTCTATTTAAAAAGAACACCGTGTCCGGTACATTAAGAAATCTTCTGGACATTTTGATCTGTTATCACTTGAAATTTGACGAGAATTTTTATGTATTATTATTTAAAAATTATCATTATTTAAGAAATTTTCAAACATCTTTTGATTAGAAAAAGGGGTATGGTTTAGCATTATAAAAAGGAGGGAACAGGGAGTACATTAAAGTTTTTCACTAAAAAAAAAAGAAGATTCCCTAAGGAAAAAAAAAAAAGAAAAATTAAAAATGAAATAAAATGAAACGTTATGACATAACCAAAACGGTATGTAACTGAACTTAGGTGGTGCCCACATGTACGTAAGGGTTTGTACTTGGGGGGAGGGTGGAGGGAGGGGTATTGTAGAGAGACCCAGTAGTGGCACGTGGTCGGGGTTCGTACGACACAGGACGCAGCCTGTATCTGACCGTTAAGCTAAGAATGTACTATCATATGTACAACGTTACGGTAAGAGGGTTTAGTAGGGTGGGAGAGGGAGAGGGAGACTCAGGTTTTCAAGCAATATGTGTAGACACAGAAAAAACAACAGAACGTATGTCCCAGCAGTAACGGTAGAAAGATTTAAGGTATATATACACAATCATATGGCATAACCACAAAAAGAAAGACCGAAAGTGAGACATATTAGTCGAGATCAAAGTAGGTAGAGTAGTCTTGACTAAGTTTACTTAAGAAAAATTGCCAACTCATTATGAGGTAACACATATACATGGAGTCGAAAGAATAGGTAAGTAGACGACTACCTGTAGATCCAACAAAGGTACAGGACCGATAATATTTGTCACGACGCTACTTGTAACCCCATGTACACAGAGAAAGTTAAGACCAAAGGAGCCACACATACGGGTCGTCACCCTAACGACCCAGTATTCCGTCAAGATAAACGTTAAAAATTTTCCTTAGAGGTGCGACAAGAGGTATCACCGACATGATCAAACGTAAGGGTGGTTGTCACATTCTCCCAAGGGAAAAGAGGTGTGGGAGAGGTCGTAAATAACGAACGTCTAAAAACGTAGTGTCTGTAAGACTGACCACACTTCACCATGGAGTAACACCAAAACTAAACGTAAAGAGATTATTACTTACTACAACTCGTAGAAAAGTACACAAACAATCGGTAGGCATACAGAAGAAACCTCTTTACAGATAAATCAAGAAACCGGGTAAAAAACTAACCCAGNTAACTTTGACATTAGTCTTTAGAAGGTCGTTTGTTTTCGGGTCCAGGTCTGCCGAAGTGTCGACTTAAGATGGTTTTTAAAGCTCTTCTCGATTGTGGATAGGAGGAGTTTGAGAAGGTCTTTTAACGTCTCCTTCCATTTGAAGGTTTGAGTAAGATACTCCGGTGGTAGTGGGATTATGGTTTTGGACTGTTTCTACAGTGTTTTTTCCTTTTGATGTCCGGTTATAGTGACTACTTGTATCTACGTTTTTAGGAGTTGTTTTAAGATCGTTAGTCTTAGGTTGTTGTGTAATTTTTCTAGTATGTGGTACTGGTTCACCCGAAATAGGGTCCCTACGTTCCTAAGAAGNNCTTTTAACGTCTCCTTCCATTTGAAGGTTTGAGTAAGATACTCCGGTGGTAGTGGGATTATGGTTTTGGACTGTTTCTAGGGTGTTTTTTTCTCTTGATGTCCGGTTATAGTGACTACTTGTATCTACGTTTTTAGGAGTTGTTTTAAGATCGTTAGTCTTAGGTTGTTGTGTAATTTTTCTAGTATGTGGTACTGGTTCACCCGAAATAGGGTCCCTACGTTCCTAAGAAGTTATAGGCGTTTAGTTAGTTACATTAAGTGGTGTAATTGTTTAACCTTTTATTTTCGGTATACTAATAGAGTTATCTACGTCTCTTCCGGAAACTGTTTTGAGTTGTAGGTAAATACTATTTTTGAGAGGTCTTTCGTCCTTATCTTCCTTGTATGGAGTTGTTTTATTTTCGATATATACTGTTTGGGTGTCGTTTGTAATAGGAATTACCACTTTTTAACTTTCGTAAAGGGGATTTCAGTCCTTGTTCTGTTCCCACGGGTGAAAGTGGCGATGATAAATTGTATCAAGACCTTCAAAACCGGTATCGTTAGTCTCGTCTTTTTCTTTATCCTTAGGCCTAACCTTTTCTTCTTCATTTTGAAAGTGACAAACGTCTACTGTACTAGGAGATGTATCTTTTGGGACTTCTGAAGTGGTCTTTTAATGATCTCGATTAGTTACTTATATCATTTCAACGTCCTATATTTTAGTTGTAAGTCTTTAGGGAACGTAAGGATATGTGATTATTACTCTTTCATCTTTTTCTTTAATTCCTTTGTTAAGGTAAGTGGTAACGTTGCTTTTCTTATTTTATGAATCCTTATATAGATGGATTTCTTTGATTTCTGGATACATATCTTTTGATATTTTGTGACTACTTTCTTTAGTTTCTCCTGTGATTATCTACCTCTTTATATGGTACAAGTACCTAGTTTCTTAGTTATATCACTTTTACTCATATGATGGGTTTCGTTAAATGTTTAAGTTACGTTAGGGATAGTTCGATGGTCGGTATAAACAGTGTCTTGATCTTGTTTATTAAAGTTCTAAACATACCTTTATGTTTTTCGGAGCTTATCGGTTTCGTTAGAACTCTTTCTTCTTACCTTGACCTCCTTAGTTGATCGGACTGAAGTCCGAGACGAAGTTTTTCACTAACAAAGTCACCCGTAAGGAAAGAACAAAAAGTGAATTCCCTTTAATTTAATTTTAAAGAGGTAATTTACATGGTAACCACGTCGAAGAAAATTTCAGAGAAGTAACCCGGATTTTATAGAGTAAGATGGGGGAAAAAAGTACCCTAAAAAATTTGAACAAAGAAAATCTTTCTTTGCATAAAAGACTTAAAATAATTTTAAAATAAGACTGAGTATGTCTATATCATAGATCTAGAGTAGAGAAGAATGTAGGACCTCTAATTTGTTTTTAACTAGTGAACATAAAATGTAAAGAACTAAAACTGATTGTTATAAAATAAATTAAAAAAATTTCGATACGAATATTTACCTTAACCGTAGAACACAAAAGGATCACTTCAAAACCACAGTCCCAATAACAGAAAAGTATTTTACTCAATTCCCTGATAGGAAAGAAAAAGAAAAAAAGGGGTGAAAATTTATAAATGAACGTCTAACCCTCTACTATACGGACCTTAATCTGGAATGTAAAAACAAACAAAGCTCTCTGAAAATTAATGAGAAATTTATAGTGACCCGAAGGGAATACCGAGTCGACCATTTCTTAGTCGGACGTCACACCCTCAGGACCTAAACTAGGGACCCAACCCTTCTAGGACCTCTTCCCTTTCCGATGGGTAAGGTCATAAGACCGGACCTCTTAAGGTACCTAACATATCAGATACCCCAGTGTTTCCCAGCCTGTGTTGACTCGTTGAAAGTGAAAGTTTAAAGTAATTACCTATTTCAAGATTAAATCTATATTAAAATAAATCTGGCATGGAAGAAACGTGAAAATGGTCGGCCTAAACTTTCTTTCTTGTATGGAAAGTTTGACTCAAAGTTTGACTCGACAACTTATTAAGAACCGTTTGACTCTCCATTTTACTTTCTCTCAAAACCTTGTAGAACAATAAAGACCGTGAATCTCATGACTTTGAAAATCACTCTGATACTAACATGAACATGGACTCCAATCACTTACCCGAGGACGGTCAAGGTCGATATAGATAGGGATGGAGATAGAGAAGTAGGTAGTGGGAAAAGAAAGATAGAGACACCGAGAACAACAGATACACGTAAAGAGATCACGGGATGTGTCTTGTCAAATGGACAATACGGAACACACCATCCATCTACACGTACAAGATGATTTTACACGTAGAAGATGAGGGGTCATGGACACTATTTAATCTAATGTAACGTTTCCCTTTAATTCCGATGTTTACCTCTATACAAACGATTACTTGACTGAAACTGTACCCCACTTTCAGATACTGAAACTTTCAGTAAAGTTAAGGTATTCAAAGAGAAAGAAAGGTAAATTTAATTATTTTAGATTGAGAGGACATATAAGTCTGTTATAATTATCAGGTAGTTTCACTTGTGACCGTAATTTATTTAGTCTATTTACTATCTGATTAACTAAGAATTAACTAACGATTATTTTTCATTCCTATAAAAGAACTTCCTACTCAGGGTCGTACACTCCCTTAATGTTCCGTTAATCAATTTTTCACCTGTCACGCACTTGTTAGATTTCTCTTTACCAATAGGATCCTTTCATTGAAAAATAATGGTATTTTAAAAATCCACAAATACAGATCATTTTTCACTCATCCAAATAATTCTAATTGTAATTAAGAATGAGATTTATTCTGACGGTATTACGAACTCGGTCTAATGAACATGATTTGGACTTTTCTTCGAGAAATTACGACATCGTGGAACTAACGTTTTCGATATTTCATCTGAAAGATAGATGACCTTATAAGAGGTGGACCTTTGTCATAACCTTTTTTTCTATATTCAATACCATTATCACAACGACGAATCAACGATTCAGTACAGACTGAGTAGAACGTTGGGGTTCATGACATCGGGTGGTCCGAAGAGAAAGGTACCCTAAGGGATCCGTTCTTGTGACCTCACCCAACAGTAAAGGAAGAAGTCCCCTAGAAGGACTGGGTCCCAAACTTCGGTACAGAGGAAGTAACCGTCCGTCTAAGAAATGGTGACTCACTGGCCCCTTCGGCATCCTATTATAGTCAAGTCAAGTCAAGTCGGTGAGTCAGTACAGACTGAAAAACATTGGGGTACCTAACGTCGTACGGTCCGGAAGGACAGGTAGTGATTGAGGACCTCAAATGAGTTTGAGGACAGGTAACTCAGTCACTACGGTAGGTTGCAAGAATAGGAGACAACAGGGGAAGAGGATGGTTGAAGTTAGAAAGTGTCGTAGTCCCAGAAAAGTTTACTCAGTGAAGAAACTTAGTCCACAGGTTTCATAACCTCAAAGTCGAAGTCGTAGTCGGGAAGGTTACTTATAAGTCTCAACTAAAGGAAATCCTACCTGACCAACCTAGAGGAACGTCAGGTTCCCTGAGGGTTCTCAGAAGAGGTTGTGGTGTCAAGTTTTCGTGGTTAAGAAACCACGAGTCGAAAGAAATATCAGGTTGAGAGTGTAGGTATGTACTGATGAACTTTTTGGTATGGAAACTGATCTACCTGGAAACAACCGTTTCATTACACAGACGAAAAATTATATGACAGATCCAACCAGTATCGAAAAGAAGGTTGGTAGCTCAGCCACTACGGTAAGTCGGTAGAGTAGGAGACAGTAGGTGAAAAGGAGGACTGGGGTTAGGGAGGGTCGTAGTTTCAGAAAAGGTTACTCAGTTGTGAATTGTACTCCACCGGTTTCATAACCTCGAAGTCGAAATCGTAGTCAGGAAGGTTTCTTGTAGGTCCTGACTAGAGGAAATCCTACCTGACCAACCTAGAGGAACGTCAGGTTCCCTGAGAGTTCTCAGAAGAGGTTGTTGTGTCAAGTCTTCGTGGTTAAGAAGTCACGAGTCGAAAGAAATATCAGGTTGAGAGTGTAGGTATGTACTGGTGACCTTTTTGGTATCGGAACTGATCTACCTGGAAACAACCGTTTCATTACAGAGACGAAAACTTATACGATAGATCCAACCAGTATTGAAAGGAAGATTCCTCATTCGTAGAGAATTAAAGTACCGACGTTAGTGGTAGACGTCACTAAAACCTCGGGGTTTTTTATTTTCAGACAGTGACAAAGGTGACAAAGGGGTAGACAAACGGTACTTCACTACCCTGGTCTACGGTGCTAGAAGCAAAAGACTCACAACTCAAAATTCGGTTGAGAAAGTGAGAGAAGAAAGTGAAAGTACTTCTCCGTAAAATCAAGGAGAAGTGAAAGACGGTATTTTTACCATAGTAGACGTAGAGACTCCAATAACTATAAAAAGGACCGTTAGAACTAAGGTCGAACACGAAGAAGGTCAGGTCGCAAGGAGTACTACATGAGACGTATCTTCAATTTATTCGTCCTACTGTTATATGTCGGAACTGCATGAGGAAAAGGATAAACCTTGGTCAGACAACAAGGTACAGGTCAAGTTTGACTACGAAGGACTGGACGTATATCCAAAGAGTTCTCCGTCCAGTCCACAAGACCATAAGGGTAGAGAAAGTCTTAAAAGGTGTCAAATAACACTAGGTGTGTCAGTTTCCGAAACCTTATCAGTTATTTCGTCTTTCTCTACAAAAACACCTTGAGAGAACGAAAAAGCTATCCTATTATTATATCAACCACTATTAAACTTCCGTTCAACGGATGGAAGTGGATTTTTTGTAAACTTTTCTCTCATCAAAAAAAACAAAAAAGTCTGTAAATCTAAGGTATCACTTCTCCGAAATGGTCATACACCTAAAGATACATACCTTAAAATGTCTTCTTCACCGAAATTTAGAAACTTTCAAATATGACCCTCGATCGCCCACGTACATATATATGTGTGTGTGTGAAATAAATGGAAAGAGTCCACTCTACATTAGATTATAAAAGATAAAATAAAACAAGATAAGACAAAGTCAGATAAAGTAATTCTACGACAAAGACTGTGTTCCCTAAATAGAATTTGGTGTGACTCCGACATGGGTCGTCAAACTCTTAGTGACGTAATCTCTGACAAGATTCTCCGTACCCCCGACCCCTTCCGTAAAGTCACGAGTCCGATACACACGATATAGACGGAAAGACCTTTACGGGTTTCCCATACTGTCCCAATATTACTCCCTAATATATTAGTCTAAAGACCTCTTGGTAAAAATACGACCTAGATGTCCCCGTCACACTTCTCGATTCTTAAATTCCCTTAATCTTGTCATTAGTCCCCCAATAGTCTACTCTACGTGGTAAGTTTACTCTACCACATTCTGTAGTATTTCCACCTATTCGAACAAATTGAGTTATTTTGATACTCGGTACGGTACATCCCTCTGTCACTTCATGTCCCTTCAGACCGCACGACGTCAGGTACCCCAACGTTTCTCAACCTGTACTGACTCGTTGACTTTTTGTTGTTATGTGGTAGAGTTACTCCTTTCGTCTCAAAAATAAGGATATTAAGAGTATACAATCTTAACAAATACATGTAAACTAACGTTGTACGTCGTAAGTCCTAGAATCAAAGGGGACTAGTCCCTAACTTGGGTTCAGGGGACGTTACCTTCACACTTTAGAATTGGTGACCTGACGGTCCCTTCAAGGATCTTGACAAAATTTCTCCTATTTTAGTACACTTACCAAAGGACGTGTATCGTTTGTGAATAATTTAGTTTACTACTCTATATTTTTAAAAGACTTTTGGATTTTTGTTCGTCGTCCGTCTCCTTTGAGTAGGTTAGTCATTCACAGTAAGGTGAAGGATTGATCATGTTTCGTTACTGTAATCAAACGAATAGACATTTTCCTCTATGTTAGTCCAACTTCTCATTCACTCGATTACCTCTATTTTGTGAATAATAACCTTCTATTAAGAGGTACCGAAAAGACGTACGTCATATAATTCAAAACAGGACCTGATAGAAAAGTTCCTACAAGTATCCTCTTTCTCGAAACTCTCTGTCTCCATTACAGAGGGTAGTCCCGTCTCCGGTACTAATAATAGAAAATTTCTTTAATATAAGGAGATCCTGTTTTCAAACCGTCCAAACAATCGTTAAGAAAAATTTTCTAATTTCTAAAAATTTGAGACCCAGGGAGTCGATTCTATATTTGGGTAACACACCCGTCGTGAGGGTACTCAGTTTGATGTATCTCGACGACACCCACGTCTCTCCATTCTTCTTGTCTACGTTTGAACTTCGAGTACAATGGACGACACGGTACTTATTATTTCAAGGAACAGACACTAGGACTTCAGATAACAAAAGACTTTGAGACCAATTGAACAATCAAACGTTCATTCTTTTTCTTTAGAGTCTGGTAAGTGTCAAGAAGTACAAATCTGTTACTACTCGGTGTATGAATCATGAGTTATGTAAGATGGGACAATCGTGATCCAAAAAAAAAAAAAAAAAACAAAACAACAATCCTGATGCCACGATTGTTTTGTTTCGATACCAAAAAGGTCACCAGTACATGTCTACACTCTCAACGTGGTATTCCTTCCGACTCGTGACTTCTTAACTACGAAAGTTTAACACCACGACCTTTTCTGAGAACTCTCAGGGAACCTCAGGGTCGTTCTTCTTGTTCGGTCAGGTAGGATTTCCTTTAGTCAGGACTTATAAGTAACCTTCTTGACTACGACTTCGATTTCGAGGTTATGAAGCTGGTGGACTACGCTTCTCGACTGAGTGACCCTTTCTGGGACTACGACCCTTTATAACTTCCACCCTCCTTTTCCCCTGTTGTCTCCTACTCTAGCAACCTACCGTAGTAGCTGAGTTACCTGTACTCAAACTCGTTTAACCTTCTATCACTTCCTGTCCCCAGCGTTTTACAGTCTGGACTGACTCACTGACTTGCTATGGTCGTGATACCATAAATACTTACACCGTTACACCATCTATTGATTAAATTAAATGGTCGATAGATCACGTATAGACGATACACATTCAGTACTGAGTTACAGACTCCAATTCTTTGATTTATTCTGTCTTGAGACTAAAGTGTAAGTGTCCCTTTCTGTAAACGTATATCTGTTAATATTGTATAGAGGTATGACATTATCTTTACACTTATCCATAGATCTCGACGTATTTCTTCCCTTATAGATAAACGGACTTTACACTCTACTTCTCTCCATAGTCCTTTCAACGAGTCCCATTCTTTATGAAGTTGACTTAAAATTATCAACTTACACCTACCACTTACACTTAAACAGTCAGGGTTACCGTTGTTATTAAATAATAAAAAAATAATAATAAATGACAGTACTAAACAATATTCAACTCGACAAAGGGAGTATACAATTTCAGGATTGGGAAAATAGACACCTACACTTGAACAAATCTTTAATCTCAGAAACGTCTACTTTAATTCTACATTGAATTCCATTCTAGTATGACCTCGTCCCACCTGGGCACGAGGTCATACCAACCAAGAAATACTCTTTTCCTCTCTATGACTCTATCTATGTGTAACTCTGTCTGTCTACCCCTCTAGTACACTTTTGTGTCTGTACGTCTTCCTCCTGTAGGTGCACTACTGTCTTCTTTCTTATCTCAATATGTCTACGCTGGACTTCTTACGGTCCATAACGAACGTTGGTGGTTCTCGACCGTCTCTCCTTCGTACCGGGAGAGTGTGACTCAAAACTGAACAAAAATCTCGACTTCCTTTTATTTAAACAAAATACATCGGGTCAAACACCATGAAACAGTGTAATCGAGATCCTTTGATAATCCGGTAAAATTGACGATAACAGAAGTTACAATAAAAATCTGTTCTTACTCCTTTCCTATATCGTCAGTGTTTCCGTACTCTCTCTCTTATTGTTCGAGTCCTTTGGTATTAACAACTAAAGATGAGACACCCCTCCATTCACTGTCAAATACTCCGACCTTTCATCACGCGGAAGATACCTATAAACCCAGGACTGTATCCCGTTACTGATATCTGATACCTAGGACCGTCTAGACAGGTTGAAGATCGAAGAGGTGTGTCACCTCCACCTACCACTTACACTTAAACAGTCAGGGTTACCGCTGTTATTAAATAATAAAAAAATAAAAATAAATGACAGTACTAAACAATATTCAACTCGACAAAGGGAGTATACAATTTCAGGATTGGGAAAATAGACACCTACACTTGAACAAATCTATAATCTCAGAAACGTCTACTTTAATTCTACATTGAATTCCATTCTAGTATGACCTCATCCCACCTGGGCACGAGGTCATACTGACCAAGAAATACTCTTTTCCTCTCTGGGACCCTTTACCTCGGTAGGAAAGGTTTGGAACGATAGTAATCGACATCTTACCCTATTGTTAAAGACGGTGTTTTACACCAAACTTCTTAAACTTTTTTACTCCTATTTCGTGTACCGTTTACAAACTAGATACCATCAGTCGTCACGATAGTCTAAACACACAATCCCTCCAAAAGCCTGTCGGTACCACTACTACTTTCGACCCACCACTCCCAACACCAACTCTGTATGACTTCATCAACAACTCTGTCGGGTCCACCCGTCACAATCTCCGGATCGATGTCATCATCGTATGCACCCGTCTTTTTACTCCTTTACTCATTCTTTACAAAGTAGTAATCTTAACTAACTGGTATAACGGGTCAACATACCTGAGTCACCACTCCATCGTCAACAAAGTAGAACATAGACAAGGACCATTACACACCTTTCCCGATCCATAAAGTCCACAAAACAAGAAAGTTTATTTCTCACGGTAATAGGGTGAGAGGGACCTCCTCCCGTGCCGTTGGGTGAAGGACCTCTTAGGGTACCTGTCTCCTCGGACTGGTCGTCAGGTACCCCAACGTTTCTCAGACCGTACTGACTCGCAGATTCGTGTCGTGGAGTGTCGTAATAGGGTGAGACGAATCTCTTGATCCAAGTAAATGTCCGGGTTGGGGAATTCACTCCAGATTCGACCCTACAGAACTCTTTAGTAATCTCACTTCTCCACCACGTCGGTAAAGTACACTTTTTACCGTCTTTTAAACTTGTAGCAAACAGGACCTCCTGTTATTATTTTTAATACATAGTGGTTAAGTTCTAATTGAGTTGGGTTATACTTTTTTTTAGGGTTGATACGTTTTTACAATAGGAGACGAGAATCTTTAAGTGTGTGTTATCTTCCTTGGGGGTGGGTTGTGAGTTCAGATTTGTTTGTCTTCGTGTCCTTTCGGTACGAATCTTACTACAATAAAGACGTTCTTTCTTTTCATTGTAAGAGAATTTTTTCATAAATTATCTAGAATTCTTTTCAAAATATCTAAGTGTTTCCGTATTATTTTTATTTATTTTAAACTTATGACTATTTAAAATACGTAAAGGTCTCCGAATATAAATAGTGTAGTTTATACGTAGTGAAAGAGACAGGGAGACAGTGTGTGTGTGAATGTGAGTGTGTTTATGTATATAAAATCTTGTGTTTCTGAACTCTAAATCTTATGTTTAAAGTATTCTTACTAATAAATTGGTCTTTTAAGTTGTGATTTACGAAGTTGACATCCATTATTTTTTTTTGTTAAACTTTACTGTTCATCTGTTTAATTAAACATCGTCGATTTGTACTCACACTGTAAATGGTTCACCTCTACTATCTAAAGACTCTCTTGACTTTTGTTTCAAGAGAGGATCTCCTGAGGAGAGTAAGATTCCGAATAAATTTTTTGAGGGACCATTACATTTATGGTAATGTCATACTATCTATCGTGACTAAAAGGAATTTCAATCTTTATAATTACCAGTAAGACAAATAAAAACAGAAGTACCGTGTAAAGAAAACTTATAGTAAATCGTATTAAAGATCTACGTACTCAAAAGTCGAGGTTGGCAAAGTCGTATCCTTTGTCAATAGTTTGTGTCGACTAGGTTTTTGACACCTGGGTTTATGACAAAAAACCGCAACAGACACTTAAATAGAAAAGTTCGATCCGATGAAAAATAGTCTATAAGAATCATCACCGTTTCGTAGTAGGAAATTTCTACTTAAACTAAAAAAATTTGTTGAATACAGTAATTCTGGGTACAGACAACTTATTCCAATTCCTAATTAAACGTTTTAATTCATTCTAAACTAATATTTCTTCTTTTTTATTTTGGAGAAAATAACAATAAGTACACTGACTCGGACTTCTAGAATGGTAAGTTCTGTTCTCAGTCATATTTCCATTAATAAAAAGTGTGGGTTTGTAATTCATGATGATTCGTCTGTTTACTTCTTTTGATCCTAAAACTCTTTAACACTGTTTGGAGGAAGTCTTTTTCACAAAATTTTATTATTAAAATTCTTTGGATAGTATTAAACATCTCCTATTATAAGAAGAAAGAGAAGATATTATCTTAAAAAAGTGAAGATACGGATAAATAGTATAGACACACATGATCCTTACGGTTTATACTTACGGTCCCCAGTCACTCGTGACAGGGAAACGGGCGACTCCAATCGACCGAGACTTGGGAAAGGTTTGTCAGAGACGTCCCTTGGACTAGAAAGTGGGAGTCAGTAGCAAAGTCGGAAGACTCCGGGTACAGGATAACATAAGGATGTCGGAGAGAGGTTGTATTATTCAAATTTTAAGAATGTCTTTGATTCTAATTGACCTTACTTAAGGAACTTATAAACACACACAAGAGAATACTCACTTCCCGAAAGAAATACGTAAAGGACGACACTAAAAGACTCCTTCGGATCGAGACAAGAGACCCACGATGAGTGGTTTTAGTAATTATCATAATTAGTCCTATTAAGATAAATAAAATCAACCGACTAAAATGTCTATACTTTCTCAACTATTTTACCAATACCTCCTATCCTTTTTCCTTCGTTTTGATGTCAAGACGGTGACCGGAACGCAATCCATACTGTAAAGACTACCGAAGAACCCCAGTCTAACTCACCACGGTCTCCGGTGTCCACTATTATGAGATAATAAAGTGAGATGACTCGGTCCTGTACCTCGATGAAATTCTATTTTCTTTAAGGTATGTCTGTCCTCTTTTTACTTGGTGTAAATTTAGAAGATTGAAAATTCCCTACACTTAAATATGTAAAGGTATTTTGTTTGTATCAAATAAACTAACGAAAAAAATAACGTAACATTTAGATAAGTTACTTTTGAATGTTGAATAAAAAAATTTATGATAAATATTTCTCAGTCATTACTTGTATAGTTTTACTAACCGACCTCTTGACCTTTCTTGTATAAAAACGTTCTTGTATTGAATTTGAGTCTCGGGATTTCGTTTTAAAGTAATTTAGACAGTAAAGGTTATAACGTAAATAGAAATATTAATGACAACCATTCACACTTTTACTAGGAAGATATATGTTATACCCACAGATTGTTTAATTGACATTCATGTTGTAGTACCGGAAAAATATGTCAAGTATCCCAAGAGTACTATTTTTATGACCTCACCAAACGGTAAAAGAGGATGTCACCTCCTCCTAACTTCCGTCTTCTACTGTTGTCTCCTATCCTACCAATGTACCATAGTAGTTAAGTTACCTGTACTTGAACTCGTTTGAGACTCTCTACCACTCCCTGTCCCTCCGGACCGTACAACGTCAGGTACGCCAGCGTCTCAGTCTGTACTGAACCGTTGACTTGTTGTTGTCGTATTACCATCACAATACTACCAAATCTAGAACAAAAACGTTGGTCTATCTAGGTCTAAGTATATGTAAGAAATATAAGCAACACAGTAATTTCGTTAATAGAGTAGAGGTATTCGGAGACTAAAGAGTAGACGTAGGTGTTATCGGATGAAGTATCGAACAAAACTCCTAATCCACTTTTCAATCACCAAACGTATCGTAAACCATGTATCATAAGGTATTTGTTTTCACCAATATTAGAGAGGTGTAGTAAGAGATCGATTGATTAATGATTACTTCTTTGATTAGTGACGAATAAACAATAAAAATACGGTAATGTGTAAAAGAAATTTAACATAGAAGAAAAGTTACACGAGACGAGGATTTATCTAGGAATAGAACAAGACTCTAAATCTTTTTTACAAATCAATATATTTATATCATATCAACATATTCAATGTATATATATAAACATCAAAATATCATCATACATACCTCTTCCGTTACCGTGGGGTGAGGTTATGAGAACGTACCTTTTAGAGTACCTGTCTCCTCGGACCACCTGACGTCAGGTACCCAAGCGATTCTCAGCCTGTGTTGACTCGCTGAAATGAGAGTGAAAAGTGAAAGTACGTAACCTCTTCCTTTACCGTTGGGTGAGGTCACAAGAACGGACCTCTTAGGGTCCCTGCCCCCTCGGACCACCCGACGGTAGATACCCCAGTGTGTCTCAGTCCGTGCTCACTTCACTGAATCGTCGTCGTCGTCATAATACATACCGTATAATATATATCATTAGTGAGTAGATCTCGGTCTGTAGGACCTTACACTTCAGTTCACCCGGAATCTTTCGTAGTGATCCTTGTTTCGATCACCTCCACTACCTTAAGGTCAACTCGTCAAAGTTTAGGACTTTCTACTACGACACTTTCACGACGTGAGTTATACGGTCGTTTAGACCTTTTAAGTCATGACCGGTACCCTGACCTCTTCCAGTCAAAAGTAAGGTTAAGAATTCTTTCCGTTACGGTTTCTTACGAGTTTAATGGTGTGTTAACGTGAGTAGAGTGTCTGATCATTTCATTACGAGTTTTAAGAGGTTCGGTCCGAAGTCGTTAGTTATTCACTTGACACTTGAAGGACTACAAGTTCGACCAAAATCTTTTCCGTCTCCTTGGTCTCTAGTTTAACGGTTGTAGACGACCTAGTAACTTTTTCGTTCTCTCAAGGTCTTTTTGTAGAGAAAGACGAAATAACTGATACGGTTTCGGAAACTGACACACCTAGGGTTATTTTACACCTTTTAAGACGTTCTCTACCCTTATGGTCTGGTACACTGGACGGAGAACTCTTTAGACATACGTCCAGTCCTTCGTTGTAAATCTTGACCTAAACCTTGTTGTCTGACCAAGGTTTATCCTTTTCCTCATGCTGTTCCGACATATAACAGTGGGACGAATAAATTGAATATACGTCTCATGTAGTACTCCTTGCGACCTGACCTTCTTTGTGTTCGAACTTAGTTCTAACGACCCTCTTTATAGTTATTGGAGTCTATACGTCTACTGTGGTGGGAATACCGTCTTTCACTTCTCCTTGATTTTTCGGAGAATTACTTTCACTTTCACCTCTCACTTTTTCAACCGAATTTCGAGTTGTAAGTCTTTTGCTTCTAGTACCGTAGACCAGGGTAGTAAAGTACCCTTTATCTACCCCTTTGTGACCTTTGTCACAGTCTGAAATAAAAACCCCGAGGTTTTAGTGAGATCTACCACTGACGTCGGTACTTTAATTTTCTGCGAATGAGGAACCTTCTTTTCAATACTGGGTAGATCTATCATATAAGTTTTCGTCTCTATAATGAAACGGCTGATTCCAGACAGATCAGTTCCGATACCAAAAAGGTCATCAGTACATACCTACACTCGCAACCTGATACTTCTTCCGACTCGCGGCTTCTTAACTACGAAAACTTCACACCACAACCTCCTCTGAGAACTCTCAGGGAACCTGACGTTCCTCTAGGTTGGTCAGGTAAGACTTCTAGTCGGGACCCTAAAGAAACTTTCCTTTCTACGATTTCGACTTCGAGGTCATGACACCGGTGGAGTATGCTTCTCAACTGAGTAACCTTTTCTGAGACTACGACCCTCTATAACCCCCTTCCTCCTCTTCCCCTACTGTCTCCTACTCTACCGACCTACCGTAGTGACTGAGCTACCTGCACTCAGACCCACTTGAGGCCCTCAAAATACCTGTCCCTCCGGACCGTACGACGCTAAGTACCCCAGCGTTTCTCAGCCTGTGCTGACTTCGCTGAATCGTCGTCGTCGTCGTCTAACTGAATCTTTAAACAATTTTACTATAACTCAACGATCGTCTTACTTGTTACCGATAATTATCTTGAAGAACCTTTTTTTCCTTCTCACTGACACCCTTGGTATATTGATCCCAGTGTCAATTTTAATACTGTCTTGTCCCGTCCCTCCTGGGACTCCTTTAGTGGCAACTTGTGAACAGGATCGGAAATGCAACCCGAGCCGATCGTGTCTAATCACTGTGGTGTAAACGGTAACAACGATCTCTACGGGTACCCCTAATATACAACCGACATGAGGAGAAATTTCTTTAGAGAGGTCCTATCCAAACTTTGACATCGAGAACAAAGGATACGTAGACTAACTGACCTAACAATCATTCCGACGTTTTTGTTCAAAGATCTTGAAATCCAAGTTATCATCCGAGATGAAAGGTAGTTCTGGACATTTCATCCTGTAAAAGATTTATGTCTTTTTCCTTAAATGTATGACCCGTCAGTTTTAACTGATCACGAGTGATATTTGTCATTTTAAATTCTACTTGGAATTCCCTCAAGGGACCACCGGATCTACGATCCTAAGGTCCGAGAGTAATGGTACCAGGTCCAAGTCGGGGACCAACCCCTTGACTTTAGATCGTTCGGTACACACACCGGGGGTTTTTATTTTGTTTTTTTATTTTATTTCGAATTTTTTCAAAATTACATGTGATTCCATCTTCCTTTGACTGATGGTACCTATCTCCCTGTAAAGTGGAAATTAATAAGTAGAGATGTTGAACAAGGAAATCTTATCTAATAAATCTTATTTTTGGTGAATGGTTTAATCAGTGTTTCTTTATTACTTATACTTAATCGATACCATGATAGTACTTATGACATCCAAGATTTGAATTTAGTATACCTTTAGGGAGTGCGGTAGTAAAGACTCTTCAAGACTATGACCTCCACCGTGACCCACTTTATGAGTAAATCTAATTTTTTTTACCGTTTAAAAGACAGGAATTTATAAACCGTACAACGAACCTCAACCTACTACAGATGTTCGTCTTCTCGTTATCAAAGTAAATCTTAAACATATCAGGAAATGCAAACACTTCTAAAAACGTAGGTTAAAAAGGACAGAATAACTCGATGTGATATGTCGTATCTCTTGTAGACAGTCGTAAAGGTAAAGAAGCTACCCCTCTCTTTCGGGTTGCCTGAAGAAAATCGAAAGAATCTCATTTAAGTAAAAGGAAAAAGATGAAAATGGGAAACCTACGTGGGTCTGTTCTTAGATTAATTAGACTTTTACAAAAAATTGTAGTGAGGTAGGTCTCCCGAATGCCTTTCGACATCCCATACTTCGAATACATTAAATGGGAACAACCGTACAGTCAATTCTTCTATATACCTACCCTTCTTTTTGCTTCGGTAAAAGAATTTACTCAAACTTAAAGTGTGTGAATTAGACAAGGACTGTAAATCTTAATAGAACCTAGTAATCGCCATACATCCTGAAAAAAAAAAAAAAAGTTAAACATACCAACCTAACCTTCCTCTCACGACAGAAGCGTCCAGGCGATCCGAGGGCCACTTGGAGTGCCCTCTCACTACGGTTAGACGACTAATGGAAAGAGAGGGAGTCAAAAGAAGAGACGTCAGTGAAACTGAGAGTTCGTATCGAAAAAACAAAACACAACAAAACGAAACCCTCACCCTTCCCCCTTCACGACGATTGTCTGAATTCCTTCGAAACGAAGGACACTTAAATAGATTATGTGATAAATTATAACCCCGAAGGGACCACCGAGTCTCCAATTTCGTAGACGGACGTTACACCCTCTGGACCCAAGATAGGGGCCCAACCCTTCTAGGGGACGTCTTTCTTTACCGTTGGGTGAGGTCATAATAACGGACCACTTAGAGTACCTACCTCCTCGGACCACCCGATGTCAGGTTCCCCAACGTTCCTCAGCCTATGCTGACTAGCTGAAGTGAAGTGAAGCGAAGATAAATTATAATCCGATAGGTTTGTTTAGATTTAGTAAACCTTAACGTTTCGACTTCTTCATCATTCCCGTGTCTCCATCATCCAAGGACTTCACTTCTGTTACAAGGTTTCCAGTTTACTGACTTAAACGAAACAAAGGAAAAGAGATGTAGAGAGTCCTACTTTGGACCTAATCATCATTTGATTCTTTCTCGGGAATTAGAAGTCTGAGTCAATAGACGATGAAAAATTCCTTAAGAAACGACGTAATGGGGGTATAGTAACAAGTCAGATAAATTGTCATACCAATTTGTTTATACCTATTAGGATTTAAAAACGACTACTCAAAAAGAGACACACACATCAAAGAGTTGTTCGGGAACTCAGATAAGAGAGTAAATAGACTTAGGGTTTCACTACACAGTACTAAACGAGATAGATCAACAAAACACAAAGAAGGTGAATTCTTTACCCGAAAGAAAAGTTATATATTTTTGGTAGATCCTATAAATCTATTACTGGTTGACATTGTTAATATTGAATAAGACCCTAGGAATCTTCAAGTGAACAATCTTCTATTTATTAAATTTAGGAACCAACGATAAACTCTCGGTAGAAAGAAGAAAATTTTCCTTTTAAAGAATACTTAAAAATCTAGAATTACGATGAAGATAAGTAACGAATTCAATTAGTTCGAGTCATATAAGATTATGGGTGTGTACTCCAAGGGTCGACCGAGTCACTATTTCTTGAACGGACGGTTACGTCCTCTGTGTCTTCTGAGTCCAAGTTAAGGACCCAGTCCTTCTAAGGGACCTCTTCCTTTACCGTTGAGTGAGGTCATCAGAACGGATCTCTTAGGGTATCTGTCTCCTCGGACCACCTTATGTCAGTTACCCGAGCGTCTCTCAGTCCGTGCTGACTCACTGATTGGTACGTGCCTACTCGTACTTACGCACGTTGTGTGTGTGTGTGTGTCTGGATTGACAACCCTCAGTATTAGATCTCGTAGACAAACTTTCTAAAGACATTTTACAATCCGTTCATAAAGGAAAATGTTTTCCACTTTTCCTAAGAAGAGTTAATTCTTTTACATAATTGATAAGTCGTGTTTCGTTAATCCATTCCTTTTTGTCTCCGGGTTGTTCTCATATTACCCTTAAAAAGAAAAAAAAAAAACGTAACTACCAACCAATCCGACTGTGTTTCTATGATTTTTAACATCCTCGGACAACTTATAAACTCAGTGGATTGTCGATAAAATATAAAGATTCAAACCATAGTTCGGGTCTATAGGTCGAAAAATAAAAAAAAATTTACGTGCTCTATTTGTCGTTTTTGTTTCGTCGTAGATAATTAGAGTAAACGTTTTCGATCTGACATCTTTAGATACCTTATTTTCAGTGTGAACGTATGAATGAAACGGATTTACTCACTACCGTCTTTTTGATGGTCCAGTGACTTTTTCGTGTGTGATCAGAATGAGTCTAAAGAGAAACGACACAAGAAAGAGACGACCTCAAAAAGTAAGGATAAATAAGTAATGAATAGATAACGGATAAACTATTGTTTTAGGAGTATTTGAAAAAGTAATCATCATCTTTTTAATTTTTCATGAAACAGTTTAATAAAGGAGTTTACATATTTGGTCCTGTAAAGTTAAATGATTTATTCGACCACTCACTGATATTAAGTCTTATAGTCAAATTATTTCAGAGAATTTAATTTGGGATCAATTTGTATGAACGTTTTCTGGATTGAATTAAACAAAAAGGTTAAAACAATAGGTGACAAGAAACAAAAGTTTTAATCTTCAGTTTGAAAAGTGTCTTATGGAAGTAAACATGTTCCTTAACAGGGACTAGGGGTCACGACAGAATGTCTTTAATCTTGTCTGTACAAAGACGGAGACATCCATCCTTTTACTCATTCACTAATGGAGTTCATTTATTTCTTAATCTACTGCTATTCACAAAACAAATTTTGTTCTATAAGGAAACCGGTATCCGGACATATTGTCCCATTGGTTGGGGTCGGACCCTCAAGTCCTGCACAAAACGAAACTTTCATTATACGATTCAGCACTTCCTCTCATTGTGAATACAACCGTTTCCGTTTGTCTTATCACAAGATCCATCTTCCTTCACGTCCATTTCTGGACTCTCCTATTTGTCAGGTTTGCCATACTCCTTACTCTCTTCGGGTACCTCGACCGTACCTGTCTGTCCCTGTCTCATAGGATAATTTACTGAGTTTTTCGTGTTTCGTGACATAATACGTCCGGGAACATCTAGGGCGAGTCCAACAACCTTCTCAGGTCCATTCTCTCCTACTTGATACGTCCGTCGTCACTTTTTTCTCTTCATCCTTCCCTGACCCTTACCTACTCTCACTCTTACACTCCTTACGTCTCCCCTGGTGGTACTGAGGTTTCAACTCAACAACTACCACACTCATAGTTTCTGACCCTTCGTTTTTTTTTAGTTCGAACTTCTACTTTTAGTTTACAATTAAAACCCCAAATAATAAAACACTACAGATACTCCGTACAGTTCGTTCAATAACGTATATCCTTAAACCTCGAATTGTACCTCTTTATCTAAACTCACAATAGTTGTAGTTATATGACCAGTCCGAAATCAGATTCATAAGATTTTTTCATTAAGGTATATGTTACCTATCTCGTTCTATCTATCTTGTTCTATCTTTAGGTATAGAAGAAAAGTCATCACGTCTCCTTCCATTATGTCCCGGTCTCTTTCGTTACCACTGGGTAAGGTCATGAGGAGGGACCTTTTAGAGTACCTGTCTCCTCGGACCGTCCGACGTCAGGTACCCCAGCGATTCTCAGTCTGTACTGACTCGCTGAAGTGAAACTGAAAAGTGAAAGGACGTAACCTCTTCCTTTACCGTTGGGTGAGGTCACAAGAACGGACCTCTTAGGGTCCCTACCTCCTCGGACCACCCGACGGTAGACACCCCAGCGTGTCTCAACCTGTGCTGACTTCGCTGAATCGTCGTCGTCGTCGTCGTCAAATGAGACACATAAAGTCCTGTATCAATATTGAGAACCTGGGTACCACCGACGAGATCGGACACAGTAGGACTTACGTAAGGTCGAGTTTCCTTTCCCTTTTCTCCTCCAGTACAGAAGGAAAATTCCTATGACTGTCCGTTTCAACGAACATTAGAGGACTGAGTGTGTTCTTTTCACCTGAGACACAAATCATTGTAGCGTAACAGATCACTGGATCAATGTTGTCTAATTTCCCATAAATGACCCACGTCTTCATCGTTTGATAAAACTCTTTTAAACAGTACTTTTTTATCTCTCACTTTGTCTTCGACCTCCCTATTCTCCTTAACTTCCGCCTCCCCCCGACAAAATTCTATCCGTGTAAAACTTTTTTTATTTAATAATGTCTTATTTAGTATTCACGTATGTTAAACTTCTGTGACTCTTTTTCCATATTAACGATCACCTTATTAACAGATATCTATTCTTTATTCTGTCGTTAAGGTAGACGTCTTGTCGTCTTTTCCTAGTTTTGTCTATGTCTTTATTGACCTCCCAACTTCCGTCTTAAAACTGCATCAAGGTAAACAACATAATATAGACATTATCTACCATTTGAGCAGACGACTCTCACTGATTCCTCTACCGTAGACCTCAGTCCTATAATTTCTCTCCCCCTTTAAACTTTTATAGTACCTCCAGTCCCGTCAGTACCCGTTTACTCGTCCAATACGGGGTAAGTAGAAATCCCCAACGATACGTGTGTTAAGTGGTACTCTCGTCACGAGGGATCTCAGGACACTACAGCGAGTCATCACAGGCTGAGAAACGCTAGGGTACCTGATATCGGATGGTCCGAAGAGGTAGGTACACTAAAAGGTCCGTTCTCATGACCTCACCCAACGGTAAAGGAAGAGATAGGAATCTCAGTATTCCACGTATTTGTGCTCTGAGTTACCTCCGAAAGCTATGTGACGAAGACGACGACGATTCAGCGAAGTCAGCACAGACTGAGACACGCTGGGGTATCTACTGTCGGATGGTCCGAGGAGGTGGGTACCCTAAGAGGTTCGTTGTCATGACCTCACCCAACGGTCACGGAAGAGGCAAGTTATGTGATCTCTAGAAAATAACACGTTACCTGTCCGGTAATCACCAAAAGTCGGGCTTAAATACCGGATAGTCAAAAAGGATAGTAAGAAATCGTTACTTTGACGCAAGGATAAGGGAAATGTTGAACAATCTAACGGTTTCAAAACAGTGAAGTAGTCAATGGAATAAATAAAAGTTGGTAAAAAAAGAATAAGACAGAGTAAACTTTTGAATTCAAAAAAAAACTATCAGTAAGAATTCAAAAGGGGTATAAAGAAGTTTAAATTAAATTAAAATATATGAATGTCAAATTTGGAATCAAAAATTTTCCTTCATTACAAAAGTATACAAATTCTTAGAAATCTGAACAGAGTAGGAGAAAGGAATACAGTCTAAAGAAGTCAAACTTCTCGACTAAAGAAATATCCATGGGTAGTAGAAAGTAAAATAAACCAAACATCCCAATATAAAAAACAAACATAATCCGTAATATAGAAGGTTTTTAGTAGAGTGACAATTTGACTAAAAATTACATTATTTAACCCTTCCCGTTTAGTCAACATAGTCCTCTCCGGTCAAGACTGATTATTACTACGGACGATACTTGTCTTTCAACTGTTTACACCGTGTACACGGAAAAGGACTGTAAAAAATAATATTTATTCGTTTACTTGTTGATGTCATTGTTGGTTGGACTCACAGACCAGGAACCCTTACATTAGGACCAAAGTAAAGTTATACCTCTGTGACTCCATTGAATTGTCTTGTCTTCAAGATGTGTCGAAAACTTCGGATTCTACACCTTTGGTCCCTAAAAGTTCACATATTGAGATGACGAACGAAGTACGAACATAGTGTCACCAACAGTGACTATTCTCGAACTGTCCGTAAATAGTTCTGCACGATCGAGAGTTTTTTGGTTAAGTCTATAGACTCGAATTATATGAAATACTTGAGAGGCACTGACTAGAGACTGATAAGGAGATCTTTTCGTTACAGGAACATCCTTCAGACCTGACTAATGATTTTTATACATGATAAAATAATAGAGAAAATGATTATTGAGTTGTTATTCTCCCTTACCATCTTTACGTATCCTGTCTCTTTACGTCCGTGGACCGATGTCCAAACCAGAAATTTGAAACTTAGCTTTATAGTTCCTGAGTAATACATTTATTGAGTTTTACAATTACTCAAAAAGTTCAAGATACAACAGTACATATTTTTACCGACCGAGATTTGCACCAAATTCCTTCCGGATCTGTTACCAAGATTTGCACCAGGTCACTTCTTAAGGAAACCAGGTTGGTAAAGGATATCTATTCGTTTAATTGAGGTCTAATCTAAATTTTTGATTCTAATACCGTAGGTCAGGTTAGTGAAATACCGTTTATCTACCCCTTTTGTTACCTTTGTCACTGTCTGAAATAAAAGAACCCAAGATTTTAGTGACGTCTACCACTGACGTCGGTACTTTGATTTCTGTCAACGAGAAATGTTTTTTTAGATACTGTTTGAATTTGTCGTATAATGTTTCGTCTCTGTAGTGAAACGACTGTTTTCAGGTAGATCAATTTCGATAACAAAAAGGTCATCAGTACATACCTACACTCTCAACCTGGTATTTGTTCCGACTCGTGGTTTCTTAACTACGAAAACTTGACACCAAGACCTTTTATGAGAACTTTTAGGGAACCCGTCGTTCCTCTAGTTTAGTCAGTCAGGATTTCCTTTAGTTGGGACTTACAAGTAACCTTCCTGACTACGACTTCGAGGTTATGAAACCGGCGGACTACACTTCTCGGTTAAGTGACCTTTTCTGGAACTACAACCCTTTCTAACTTCCGTCCTCCTCTTACCCTACTGTCTCCTACTCTATCAACCTACCGTGGTGACTAAGTTACCTATACTCAAACTCGTTTGAGACGTTCTGTCACTTCCTGTCCCTTCGACCATACGGTGTCAGGTACCCCAAAGTTTCGCAACCTGTGTTGACTCGTTGACCTTTTGTTGTATTAAAACTACATCTACCTCATTTAGAATACTAAGTACTCTTTCAGAAACAAGACAGATACCCGTCAGGGATATATATATATATATTTTATTTCTTATTTCTTATTATAATTTATTATTTCTTATTTCTTATTTAGTTGGAGTCTATAGTAAGAACATAATCAATTATTAATCGACGATAATTATTAGACCGATTCCTCTTCCGTTACCGTGGGGTGAGGTCATGAGAACGGACCTTTTAGGGTACCTGCCTCCTCGGACCACCCGACGTCAGGTACCCTAGCGCTTCTCAGCTTGTGCTGACTTCTCTGAATCGTCGTCATCGTCGTCGTCATTAGACCGACTGTATTAACTTATAGTAACTTGTTTTGCAGATTCTGTAACCAAAAGTTTGATGGGATACCTCGTTCGCCCAAAGAGGTCTCAAAAGTTCAATTTGAATTCTTCGAAGGACCCACGACTCCTTGGTAACAATTGGAGATAGGAAACGTTCTTTTCCTCCTGATGAAACTATAGAAACTTTATACTTGGGGTATGTTCGTAAGTAAACCTCTTGTGTAAAAAGTTTGTTTTTTCTCCAAACGTTAGTGAAAAATTCCTAATATCCTGGTAGGAAAAGATATCCAAAAAAATTTGAGTCAAGAACTAAGTACCCATTTATCGTTGTATCTCTGTTACGAAATCGTATCCATCTATCTAGATAGAAATAGTTATGTGTATAGAAATAGATAGATAGTTAAATAGATAGGTGGAAGGGTTTACGATAAAGATCGAGGTCCCAACCTAGAATTAATGATGACTGGTTTCATTAGGACAGAGGGAACGGTGTCAACGACTGAATTCCTACCAATATACTGACATGATACCTTACTCTACTTTCTCCCGAAATACTCCTAAAGACCTTTGCCTTCAAATATCAAGAGGACATAGTACTACTGTCAGGATAAAACCTACAGTCTCTTTAGTAGAGTAGGGGTAAGGTTGACCTTCTACAGGGACCTTCTATTCCTGATCTAAATCTTACCTCGGTTACACTACTCACTAATTTAGTTTTCCACCTTTTCTTAAGTTCTTGTACTAATATTACAACTCAATACCTAGTTGGTCCGGACTTCGAACTGAAGGGAGATTGAACAAAATCTAAGTTTCAGTATAGACTGAGAAAACGTTGGGATAAAACGGGTGTTGAGACAACATCGAGTGGTCCGAGGAGACAGGTACCCTAAAGGGTCCGTTCTTATGACCTCACCCAACGGTAAAGGATAAGGTCTCGTAGAAGGGCTGAGTCCCTGACTCAGAGCGCACACAGAGACGTAGTCGTCCGTCTATAAAATGGTGACTCGATGGTCCCTTCGGGCTGAGGGTGAATACACTTGGTTATATACGAGATAACAAATTCCGTCAAAAAAATGAGGGACAATGAGTGTCGAGTTTAGTAGGACTGACTGTATATATAAGATCTCCTCCCTCCATCGAATATCTCTCTATGTCTTCATTCTTAATCGAACCATACAAGTCTCTTGTTCTTACGATGGTCGTTCAATAATTTCTACTTACTTCTATTTTGGTTCACAAAGACCCGTTCTTTGTACTTATTCTATCTTTAACATCGACGTTTACAACCGCCAAATTATCTTCGGGTCAAATTATCTTCATTCCACAAGTTTCTCAGTTCTGATACCCTATTAAGTCCTTAATTCCTAAATCTATGTAAAACAATGAGTTCACTTTTCAAAGGTCACTGAGATCCTCGGACGATTCCTACATTCAATTATCATCGTAATGCCTTTCCTCATCACTAAGTAGAACGGTTTACCGAAGACCTTGTACCTTACCATTCATATCGAAGAGGACCTTTCCTGGTCACATTTCTAGTTTGGTTCTTTTCTAAATGTACAGTCACTCCGGTTTCTTATCACTACTTCTTCCCAAAACTTAAGTGTCCTCTCGAATCATTTGTACCTTACACCAAAGGTCTCCCATCTCATCTTTTCCGAAAGTCCTTTCTGTCCTGAACCCATTCAGTCTCTTTTTCTTCCTTTTGGAAATTTTATCTACATAACTTCTTTTCTAATAGTCACCCCTCCTTCCTCATTTCCGTATCTCTTTTGTGGACCAAAACTTTGTTATACATTGTGGTAGCAAAGTTGTTTCCTTAATTTTCCGATCGTGTGTCCAAAAATTTTTCTTTAACTACCTCTCTAACATAATTTTTTTTAGGTTTCTTTAGGTAACAGTTAACACGTTACCTTACCTAAAGATCTTTGAAGAGGATCACGACTGTGTCGTCATCAGAATTATTCACCTGTTTAAGTACTACCAATATTAGAATTCCGTACTTTTAGAACCCGTTCTCTTTCCTGAAGAATCAAGAATCCCTGTTCTTAATCGGTGGGGTCTCCTGAACTCCGAAGCAGGAGTTTAAACACGTACCCTGTATGATATAAACAAGGTTCTGTCTGACAAAACAGACTTTATTGTTTTCTACATTTCATTCGAAAAGTATGTTGATAGTTATAAGAACCTGTCTCAAATAAAAGGAAGAGATCAAGAAAATGGACATACAGGTCCTCTCTATGACAGAATATATACTCCTACCAAAGGAAGTCACCTCAAACACTTACTTATCAGAAAGAAGATATCTTTTACGACACACAGAAGTTTGACGACTTCTTTGAACGAAATAAAGAAATGTTGTAAATACTTTGACTTTCCAGTACCTCCCTTATCTGGATACCGAATTTTAATCAAATGACTCACTTTTCTTATATAATATTTGAGTATTGATTCTTTCTGATATTTGTTGATATTAGTTTTCTCCATACAAAATACACTTGTTAACGTATTAATTCCTCAAAATGATATTTATGTTCTGAACCCCCTATAATTATGAACGGTGTATAAAATGTCTTCTCAGAAGATTTGTTCTCTCAATTCACAGTATTTTTTCGGAATGTATTACTTCCATAAAGACCTTTCAAAACAAATGATATAAGATCGTCAAAAAAGGTAACAGGAACAACGGAGTTTTATAGAAAGGAAAGGGACACTTAAATAGTTTCTCTACAGTTAAAGGTTTTCGAATTCAAAAGAGTTTGAATTGTCGTGACATACTTGGATAAAAAATTGATATTTACAAACACACGTCTCTAAAATACAATTAAAACGACACGGAAAATTGTAAAAAAAAAGATATTCCTTTATTATCATTGATCGAAACGATATATCCATAGAGAGTGAAGAATTTCAATCGAAATGAGGTGAAACGTAAATACTTTCTGGATTCATCATAGACAAAAACGATTGACTTTCTTTAAGTTTCTCCTAAAAGTGAAAAGGTCCTTTTTTATTAGACTTTCGTTTATATCAAAATAACGAGAATTTTCGTTCATTTCAAAAAACGAAACTTCCCCACAACATAACCGGTGACCTCACCATCACGGTTCAAGGAAGGGACCCTTAATGTGAGTCATAGAGTCTCAGTTCCCTGGTCTCAGAACTCAACACAGACATTCGTAGACACGAAATAAAGTTAAATGAAACACGTAGGTAGTCGTTCTACATAAGTTTCCACTAACGAAGAAGTGATATATGGTAAAGTCGAGTGTTTTCTAAAGTATCAATGATGAAAACCTTCCCTACGTCCCTTTAGACTTATACTATATGATTATCTACAGTAAAAATTTTATAAAGATTATAGTTCAACAAACACGTGAATAATTTACTAAAACTTAAACGGTAACTAAAGAATGACACAGTACGATAAAATATTAATTAGTATGTTGTATGTCAATTATGTGTTGTCGAGTTTATTTGAATCGGATATAGGGAAATCTTCGTGGTTTTCCTTACTAGGTCTTAATAAGTGAGAATTATGAAAAAAAAATATAGAATGACGACGGGAATTAAGTTAGATTTTCATCAAATCCATAATCGAAACCATCATCACCATTTACGGAGACTAAGGAACACTAAGAGACTAGTTTAGGTAGACTCATCTCAATTAAATCGACCCAAACACCCTAAACCGAAGAGTCCTATTCGTCGATAAAGTCACGGACATATATGAATAGAAGAAAATGTCACCAATTGTTCGTGGATTGTCTTACTGTCTATAGGTTCCCAGTGAGATATTTATAAACAATTCAAAGATTTGTCGTCTAGAAACCGAGAACTACGAAGACAATTATCTTTTAAACTATTATTAATCAATAATACTACACACGTCATTTAATTTTAACAAACCGAATTTTTTAAATACTTCTCGAGAAAAGTTCAGTTATTAACTTCGTTCACACACATTTATAACGACGAACTTTATAATTATTAGTACATCTCTTCCTCTTGGGAAACCTTGGTAAACACTTGATTACAGAGTCACTCTCACAAATCCCTACAATTTATTAACGTTATTCCAAACCTCGTATAAAAACCGAGTACCATACGAAAAAGGTGTTTATTTCATTCTCACTCCGGAAAGCCTATATCAACATACCAATTCACACCCCTTTAATTGCTCTACCGCGGTCAATCAAAGAGAGTCGGCTGCGAGAGTGAGGGAGAGAGGTGTATAAGATATTTGTCACTGAAACGTACTAACACGTTGTAAACTCTAGTGAAATGCTGTCGTGCACGTGTAGTGCTCCATGAACACACCAGAGCCCGATGAAACCCACCATACAGATATACTCGAAGTGGTACTTTCGGAACCAACGATGACGTGACCCCGATGTAACCTCACCGGAGTACCAATACAATATCCTCCAACACAATACCGATACAGTAACGACAGACTCCTGCGGAATTTTTATCGACTCTTTTCTTCTCTTCGTTTTTCGTTTCCTCTTTTTCCTTTCTATATGGGTAGATTATACCTCAAGGTTTCTTATTGTTCCTCTCTATTTTTTCGGTAGGATTCTCTAGTTACACTTCTTTATCTCCTTTTTTATTATCTTACTCTTTCTGATCTCTAGACAAGTTCTTTTAATCTCTATGGTTCCCTTATAAAGTACCTTTCTTCCCGTGTTATTTCCTATCTTTACCATACCTGAATTGTCTTCGTCTTCTATGATTTTTCTCCACCGTTCTTATGTGTCTTCTTGACATGTTTTTTTCTATAATTACTGGGTCTATTGGTGCTACTACACTAGTGAGTGAATCTCAGTCTATGGGACCTTACACTTCAGTTCACCTGGAATCCTTCGTAGTGATAATTGTTTCGATCATCTCCGTTACCTTAAGGTCGACTCGATAAAGTTAAGGATCTTCTACTACGACACTTTCACGACGTGAGTTAGACGGTCGTTTAAACCCTTTTTTTTCGTCACCGGTGTCCTGACCTTTTACAGTCAAAAGTAAGGTCAGGGTTTCTTTCCGTTACGGTTTCTTACTAGTTTGATGTCATGTTAACGTGAGTAGAGTCTTCAATCGTCGATGACGACGATTCGACGAAGTCAGCACAGGCTGAGACACGTTGGGGTGACTACCCGTCAGGTGGTCCGAGGGGGCAGGGACCCTAAGAGATCCGTTCTTGTGACCTCACCTAACGGTAAAGGAAGAGGTTACGTACTTTCACTTTTCACTCTCACTTCAGCAAGTCAGTCCAGGTTGAAAAGTACTGGGGCACCTGACGTCGGATGGTCCGAAGAGGTAGGTACCCTAAAAGGTCCGTTCTCATGACCTCACCCAACGGTAACTGACACACCTAGTATTGTTTGACACCTTTGAAGAATTTCTACATCTTTATTGTCTGGGGGAATTTAGATATACGTTCAGTTCTCGTTGTCAATCTTTTCCTGTACCTTGTACCTGACCAAGGTTTAACCTTTTCCTCATGCTGTTCCGACACGTAACAATGGGACATATAAAATGAATATACGTCTCATGTAGTACTCTTTACGACCCGACCTTCTTCGTGTTCGACCTTAGTTCTAACGTCCTCTTTATAGTTATTGGAGTCTATACGTCTACTGTGGTGGGAATAGGGAATACAGTCTTTCGTTTCTTGATTTCTTGGAGAACTATATTCACTTTCTCTTCTCACTTTTTAGACCAAATTTTGAGCTGTAAGTTTTTTACTTCTAGTACCGTAGGTCAGGGTAGTGAAGTACCGTTTATTTACCCCTTTGTTACCTTTGTCACTCTCTGAAATAAAAGAACCCGAGGTTTTAGTGACGTCTACCACTGACGTCAGTACTTTAATTTTCTACGAACGAGGAAGCTTCTTTTCGATACTGTTTGGATGTGTTTGGATCTTTTCACCTCTGTAATGAAATGACTGTTTCCAGGTACATCGGTGTCAATACCAAAAAGATCATCAGAACATACCTACACTCTCAACCTGATATTTCTTTCGACTCGTGGCTTCTTAACCACTAAAGTTGACACCACAACCTCTTCTGAGAACTCTCAGGGAATCTGACGGTCTAGTTTGGTCAGTTAGGATTTCCTTAGGATTTTCTTATAGGTCACTTAGGACTTATAAGTAACCTTCCTGACTATGGTTTCGACTTCGAGGTTATGAAATCGAGGTTATGAAACTGAGTAACCCTTTGTGGGACTACGACCCTTTCTAACTTCAGTCCTCCTCTTCTCTTGTTGTCTCCTACTCTACCAACCTATCGTAGTGGATGAACTACCTGTTCTCAAACTTGTTCGAGGCCCTCAACCACTATCTGTTCCTTAGGACCGTACCACGTCAGATACCCCAGTGTTTCTTAGCCTGTTCTGAATCAATAACTTGACGTGACTCCCTAACTTGACTTGAGACCCCAAGGAGAACAGGATGAAAGTACCATTCTAAATTCAGTTCAGTTCATTCATTTATGACAGATCATAGAGGACACATATTCAGTGATAGGACTCCCTTTTTTTCTACATCGTGGCCAGACTGAACTCTAGAGTATTAGTCCAATCTCTCTGGTTGTAAATGTTTGTATATTCCGCATCACATTTTTGACCATTCCATCTACAAATAAATTAAACAACACCCTTAAGACTTTTTCCTAGATTGAAATATATAGTGACTGTAGTTTCATTTCTCTCCTGACGAGTAGTGGTGTAAACTATAAATACTAAATGAAGGGAATTACAGGTGTATAAGTTATTTCTGGATAACGAAACAACAGAAAAACGACTACACTAAAGAAGAATCACTAAATCGATTAGAGTCCCAAAAAAAAAGGATAGAGAAATATAGGCCCTCCGGATTGTCAGAATTTACTTTTCGTCACCACTAGTTCACCACTCCCTTTAACCTCTTTTCCTACAGAACCCCCTTCTCCGAGATTCATAATTAGTAAGTAAGGTGTTTAGAAATAAATCGTACGTGTTATAGTTTGTGTCAAGATCCAAGACTCGTGTATCGTAAAGTGTTTTGTTTGTGTTTAGAAGAAATGTTCCAATTACTTTTCTTCAATTTAAAGAATATTTAAAGAAGAATATTTTTCTTCTATATAAAGAACACCTATCCTGTTAATTTGTTTATTTATACCTTTTGTATCGTTCATTGTACTATTCTCAATACCTCTTTTTCTTCCTTCTCTTCTCTTCGGCTCTCAGAATTCCAACCCCACCCGAATGAAGTATATAGAAGCTATTCTGTCAGGAGTGACTATTCCACTACAAACAAGTCTTTGAATTTCCATCATTCCCTGACTCGGTACGTTCATGGACCATGTTATCATAATGGATGAATCTCTTCTCATGTACGTTTTGAGACTCTACACTCGTACTAGTCTTACAAATTCCCTGTTGTTCTTTCATGGTATTCCTGTGTCTTCCCGTAAAGTTCTACTTCAGTGTCTCTTTGTGTCTCTACCACATTATCCCCACTACAACGTACCCGGCAAGTTTTTCTCTCCTTTCTCCAGTTAAATTCCAGACGATAATCGAGAACTAGTTGTATAGTTCCTAGAATTGAGTTTAAATCCATCGTCCACTTCCTAGTTAAAAAACATTTCTGTCATTAAGTCAGATCTCTTTTTAATAGGAGTTAAAAGGACAAAAATTTCAGATTATCTTATCTTTCCCGGATCTAAATCTCAATCTTTGACTTAAGAATAGAGAAGACGGAGGTTGATAGACCCTTTAACTACGACTATTTAATGAGGTTCAAAGAGAAAATAAAAAGGAAATGTTACCTTCTACAAAAGATCTACTATAAGTTGAAAACTTTCAGATTAAGTTCGTGTTCATCGTTCACGTAAGTCCGACCACGACGTTTACCTCGGCATAACAAAAGTTTCCTGTGTCCTATGACCGAAGATAAACATAATGAGAAAAAGAGGGTGAGAAGACGAAAATTAAAAAAAAAATTGAAGCACTGTTAAAAGTATTCTATTGTTAAGAAAGGTAAATAAAGGAAAAAAAAAAAGAAACTTTTCAAAGTACTAAAATTGAAAATAAATCAAAAAAAAAAAAAAAAACTAACATCAAATAAATAAATAAAGTAAAAAATTAAAATTTTAGAAATTAAGAATGTACGTAAGGGTTTGTACTTGGGGGGAGGGTGGAGGGAGGGGTATTGTAGAGAGACCCAGTAGTGGCACGTGGTCGGGGTTCGTACGACATAGGACGCAGTCTGTATCTGACCGCTAAGTTAAGAATGTACTATCATATGTACAATCTTACGGTAAGAGGGTTTAGTAGGGTGGGAGAGGGAGAGGGAGACTCAGGTTTTCAGGCAATATGTGTAGACACAGAAAAAAGGACAGAACGTATGTCCCAGCAGTAACGGTAGAAGGATTTAAGGTATATATACACAATCATATGACATAACCACAAAAAGAAAGACCGAATGAAGTGAGACATATTAGCCGAGGTCAAAGTAGGTAGAGTAGTCTTGACTAAGTTTACTTAAGAAAAATTGCCGACTCATTATGAGGTAACACATATACATGGTGTCGAAAGAATAGGTAAGTAGACGACTACCTGTAGATCCAACAAAGGTACAGGACCGATAATATTTGTCACGACGCTACTTGTAACCCCATGTACACAGAGAAAGTTAAGACCAAAGGAGCCACACATACGGGTCGTCACCCTAACGACCCAGTATTCCATCAAGATAAACGTTAAAAAATTCCTTAGAGGTGTGACAAGAGGTATCACCGACATGATCAAACGTAAGGGTGGTTGTCACATCCTCCCAAGGGAAAAGAGGTGTGGGAGAGGTCGTAAATAACGAACGTCTAAAAACCTAGCGTCGGTAAGACTGACCACACTTCACCATGGAGTAACACCAAAACTAAACGTAAAGAGATTATTACTCACTACAACTCGTAGAAAAGTACACAAACAATCCGATTGTTTGTGTACTTTTCTACGAGTTGTAGGTAAATAAAGGACCAATGACTGTCCCCCACAGAAGGGAGTTCGACCAAAAGATCGAAACAAGACTTGAGGTGTCCCGACTCAGGTCTTCGTAAGAGACCCTAGAGACGTCTATTTTTACGAGTAGGAGACGAGAGTTTGTAGAGTTCGTACTCAACCACGGTAAGTTTTTACGTCTCTCTTCGACCGACACTTCCTCAACGTATCAGGAACAGAGCAAAAAAAAGGGGTCTTACTCAGGACCACCTTGGACAATTATGAAACCGATCCGGTCTCCGAAGGTGTTAATGGACCTTTATACCCTGACATAGTGTAAAGGATATTTCAGTACTAAAATATTTCACTTAAATAACGTACGGTGAGAAGTTAGGTCTTTACCTCCTGATTATACGAGACTCAAGGATTGTTTCATTTTAGACAACTGTAATTAAAAATCGAAAACCTCTTTCTCTAATCGTTAAAAGTAATATTATAAAAAATCTTCTAATTTGTTTTGGTTTAGTTGTCTAACATCCTAAATACCTTTTTATCTATAAATGACCCTTTTTATTACTCTCTAAATACCAGAAAATATTCTTTTTGTTGTTTGAAGACTTTTTTTATTGTTTGTTTACTATACCGTTCAATCCTTTTGTTTTTGACTTTATTTAACTTGAGATAAAGATATTAAATTGACTGATAGAATTTCCATAGTTTAGTTATAGAATTTTCTTTTACATTTATTTTACTTTATTGAATAATTAAGACTATTTTTTAATTCATTTTATTGGATTTCTCAAATGATTTCTCAATTTTTATATTAGTATATAAAAGACCCCGTTTTTAAATGAGAGAATGATCTTTTTGAGTATTTATCAATGAACTGAAGATGGTGGAATAAAATAAAGAGAAGACTCTCATTCGTATAATTTTTATAAGATACTAGATATCAAGTCTTCAAATTTTTAGTACGAGTGTATACTCAATTACACATTAAACCCGAACCAAAAGTCACAATTTAAGTTCCTCTTGTGAAAAGAAAGAATAAAGGTTGGTATCAAAATGTATATTAAATAGTGATTTATTAGGTTCGGGGGTCTATTTCTTTTAATATCTACTGAACATTCTATCTTGTGTGACGAGATACAACGACAACTAGTGAGCGATTCAACACAGGTCGAGAAACTTTGGGGTACGCGATATCGTGTGGTCCGGTGGGACAGAAAGTGATAGAGGGTTTCAAACGAGTTTAAGTACGGGTAACTCAGTCACTACGATAGATTGTTAGAGTAGGAGAAAGTGGGGGAAGAAGAGAACTGAAATCAGAAAGGGTCGTAATCCCAGAAAAGGTCACTCAGTCGAGGAGTGCAGTCCATCGGTTTCATAACCTCGAAATCGTAGTTAGGAAGGTTACTTATCAGTCCCAACTAAAGGAAGTCCTAATTGACCAAACTATAGGAACGTCAGGTTCCCTGAGAGTTCGCAGAAGAGATCCTGATTTTAAGTTTTCGTAGTTAAAAAACCAAGAGTTTGAAGAAATACCAGGTTGCGAGTGTAGGTATGTACTGATGACCTTTTTGGTATCGAAACTGGTATGTCTTTTCACTACAAAAAAACAACCGTTTTCTACAGAGACGAAAATTATAAGACAGATCCAAAAGGTATTGAAAGGTTCCCTGTTTACAGGAAATTAAAGTTCCGACGTCAGAGGTAGGTGTCACTAAAACCTCGGGTTCTTTTCTTTTAGAAAGTCACAAAGGTGAAAAAGGGGATGATGAGTGGAATTTCCTGACCTACGGTAGTAGAATTAAAAACTTACAACTCAAAGTTCGGTCGAAAAAGTGAGAGGAGAAAGAATAGTTCTCCGAGAAATCAAGGAGAAGTGAAAGACCGTAATCTCACCATGGTAGGTGCATAGACTTCAACAACCACAAAGAGGGTCGTTAAAACTAAGGTCGTACACGAAGTAGGTCGGGTCATAAAACGTACTACATAAGACATATACAATTTATTTGACCCACTGTTATATGTCGGAAAAGCATGAGAAAAGGGTTAAAACTTAAGTGGGAAACAAGGTACATTCCAAAATTGAGAACGAAGAACTGGATGTATGTCCAAAGAGTCCTCTGTCCAATCCACCAGACCATAAAGATATAGATTCTTCAAAGGTGTCAAACAACACTAGGTGTGTCAGTTTCCGAAATCGTATCAGTTACTTCGTCTTCATCTACAAAAAGACCTTAAGGAAACGAAAGAGATACTAGGTCACCTACAACCGTTAAACTAGAGACTAAAGAGACGGAAAAGGTTTGAGTCGAACATGTAGACCTTCAAGAAGCAACTACATGACGACTACGATCGAACTTCCTAAAACTCGTATTGGAATAACCGTAAACTTTACTCGTTTTAACACGACAGACATCAAACTTGTAAGAAACCGTAACATGAAGAAACCCTGAACCTTAGTTTTGACTGTAAAAGGTCAGGACACCCCCGACGACTCAAAAGGTTTAGACGACCGTATTACTCACGTCGTAAAGTTGTCGTAGTAGAAAATCCTAAAATTTATCAATACGACCTTAAGGTAGTAGAGGTGATCGAAATAACGTCTTTACGAAGAATTCCGGGTGATCTGGAGTGTTAAGTACTACAGACGGAGATCCACTCACTAGTGGGTAGTACCAAAAGACTCAGTAATGTTGGAAAAGACATATCAAAAAGACACATAAGAACGATGGAGAATAATTAGAGAAGACGATTGAAATCGACTAATAGAAGGAACTGGATACTTCAGATGTAAAAAGAATTCCGTAATAACTACGATGATACCAGTTCTCAAACACACGATCTCAGAGTTGGTCACAGGGATTCGATGTGATTGTAAGAAAATTCTCTAGACATATCAGTTTCGTTACAAAAAAGGTCACCAGTTATACCTACATTTCAACCTGGTAATTCTTCTGACTCGTAGTCTCTTAACTACAAAAGTTTGATACCGAGCCCTTTTCTGAGGACTCTCAGGGAACCTGTCGTTCCTCTAGTTTGGTCCGTTAGGATTTCCTTTAATTGGGACTTAAAAGTAACCTTCATGACTACGATTTTGACTTCGAGGTCATGAAACCGATGGACTACGTTTCTCGGTTGAGTGACCTTTTTTGGAACTACAACCCTTTCTAACTCCCGTCCTTCTCTTCCCCCTTTGTGTACAACTCTACCAACCTACCGTAGTGATTGAGTTAACTGTTTTCAGACTCGTTCGAGATCCTCTGTCACTTCGAACCACACGACGACAAGTACCTCAACTTTTCTCAGTCTGTACTGACTCGTTGACTCGTTGTTGTTGCTCTGGTGTTACGTTCTGTTTTTTGTATTATAGTTAATGAATAACATTGAGTAAGAAGACTACCGTTTCTTAAGGTTTTCATACAAAACTGTCCTGTCGTATACAAAACAGGACAGACTCTGACTTCCTGTCGTGTCTACCTCACGAACCTTCTCACTGGCATGACTGAGTTTGAAGTCGTGGAGTGACTTTTCTGACTGTCAACTGTCAGACCAAAAGGTTCCTGTTTGGACAGTACTAAAGAAGGAAGGAGGAAAAGGTATGGTGAAAGGTCTTCGGGAAGAGGTGTTACGTGTCGAAGAACCTTGACTTTTTTATACATATAAACGGAATCGATTACTCTTTACTCCCTTATCTTTTCTAACACTTTCTTTTTACACTTCAAGGTTAACCGTTTCACATGACACTTCTTTCGACTCGCAGTTTCTTGACTACGCAAACTTGACACCACAACCTCTTCTGAGAACTCTCAGGGAACCTGACGTTCCTCTAGGTTAGTCAGGTAAGACTTCCCTAGTCGGGACCCTAAAGAAACTTTCCTTACTACGATTTCGACTTTGAGGTCATGAAACCGGTGGGGTACATTTGTCAACTGAGTAACCTTTTCTGAGACTACGACCCTTCCTAACTCCCGTCCTCCTCTTCCCCTGCTGTCTCCTACTCTACCGACCTACCGTAGTGGCTGAGCTACCTGCACTCAGACTCACTTGAGGCCCTCAACCACTACCTGTCCCTCCGGACCGCACGACGCTAAGTACCCCAGCGTTTATCAGCCTGTGCTGACTCGCTGACTTGACTTGACTTGACTTATTAATTTTCGTCTCTTAGGTTCTCACTCTCTTTCGTTGTCACTACGACCTAGATTCCTTGGCTATTCCCCACCCACTGTCACTTCACCTTTAACTCCTCTTTTGAACGAAATACCCTTACACTTTTATGACTTTTTCGTTACGAGGTTAAATTCCTTCTTGTTTCATCACGACCCGATTTGACGGACTATAAAGAAGAAGTCTTATTTCCTAGTAAGTTTATGTAAACGTCCCCGTCCAGGTAGAATACAGAAATCGATTAATAATCTAACAAATTACATCATTCTGAATCAAACACTTAAGAGTGTCAGTCGTAACCCCACCGTCACCGGTTTGACTCAATCGGTACGTACTGATAGGACCAGACTAAACCCGTTTATACTAGATTCTTAATTTTTACTTCGGAGTTCTTCCTTTTTTTCTTCTCTTTTTCCATTATTCTGTTCTTTGTCTAGTCTCCCTTAATCTTTATAGGAGTCGGACTTACGTTGTAACCGACGAATCAAAAATGAAACATAACAGACAACTTCCCAAAAGCTCACAGAATGGGAAGAGGGACGCTACCTTAAAGAAAAGGTAAAAAAAAGGGAACTATCAGACATCTCTTTAATACGGAAAACCGTAACGAGGTTAATATTTCTAGAGACTTTGACCTGTGTAGTGACGCCTGCTACGTCTTCGATACGGTGACTCCTACAATGCCCTCCATGTCTTATTAGTTGAATAGGTAAAGGTCACTCAGTGACAGGGAAGACCCCTGTTTCCGTTAATCGAACACTTACCTGACGACGTCTGATGTGTGACGACCCTTCTGTTGAGGACACTTTTTCGTTATCGATTCTCCGAAAAGACTCCCACACAAAGGACGGAACTCGAGAGACTGATCCCGACGTTGTCACTGGTTAAAGTCACCTCTTCAGTAGAATACTCGTGACTTCTTAGTTTCGACCTTTTATACGAAAACAGGTAGAAGGGAGAGGACGAGGAAATCACTTCTTGTAAAAAGAAAAGTTTTTGAAGACAATAGATAAGCACGATAGCAGAATTTCCTAATAAAGTTGTAAAGATTAATCAGTCAGTTGCACAGCTTGAAGTGACAACAGAGTAAAATTCTTTGACTGTGTAGGTTGGGTTGGAAGTCGTTAGCAATGGGACTAGTCAGTACCTGTAGTCGTGACCCCGTTCTAAGAAGTGGTCGTTTTTGTCATACAGAGTAGCTTCCGAGTCTACTACTAATCGTAAACAATTGTTGTTCCATAAAAATTTAATTCCGTATAAGTAACGAAAAATTTTTGTATTACGATAACGTGTGAATTATCTGATTACATATCATACTTGTATTGTAAACACATGTGGTTTTTTTGTGTTGTAAGGACACTGACCGAAATAACGTTATAAGAGAGGTTACGTGACCAGACCTTCGTTCGGGTGATATGGAGGTTCCTTCCGGAAATAATTTGACCTATTTCTAAAGATTACAGACTGTTTTTGAAGATAATTATTAGACTGTTTAGAAGATAATTATTAGGTCTGTTTACTTACCTATCAATATCTAGGACAGATCCTGTAACAAGTCTCTGGTCTTTCCTTTTTGTCTTGACCAAAGGTCACCCTATAAAAATCGAAAATTTTATAATGTATAAACATACATTATATTTAATACGAATATATATCATGTACTATATATAAGATTTTATATATAATAAAGGAAAGTATTTACTGATGAAATTTTCCATTTTACCTCATTGACCTCTTACGGTTTCATCTTATACTAGTGGGTTTTCATTTAGAGTCCAACTCTTGGGGGTCACTAAGTTATTAATAAAGGGGGTCCCATTAACAACAATCCAGATGGACACCACCTTTTGTTTTTTTGTTTTGGTCGGTTATTCGTTATTTATTGACATGACGTACCTCGAATTCTTCAGGGAAATGATTTCGTACGTTATGTATAGGGGTTTGTCGAGTCTTATTTTTCTTGATCAAGGAAAAAGATTGGATAACACCTTCTCCGACACGTACCCATTCACCGTAATTCTTCTAATTAGAATCCTGTAGACAGATAATTTCTTGTTTCTTTATGGAAATCGCCCTTTTTTAGTCGGACTTTATTTTCTCATTTCTTCATATCCAAACCGAATTTCTATGACGGTAGTCATAGTCTTCTTTGGACTAGACTTCATTTCGACATCCGAGAATAATCGAATAAGACACGGGGTGTAGGTACTTGAATACAGAATTGAGGTCCCTTTCTTTCGACGTTACTTTCTTTTTCTTATTGGGATTACAGTCAACGAAATATAAAATATATTCCGAAACTTTCGTGATGAACATAGAAAACTTTGTCCTCTCGTTGTCGACTCGACGTACGAGTCACATATTACAGGTAAGTCTGGTTGAATGTAAATCTTATCTGTTATCTGTAGGTCAGAACCAAAGAGGTTTTATTTACCACGGTAACCATGGTCAGAACTATCGAAACTGTCATCTGTGGTGTACTCTTGTCTCGTCCGTATACTTTTTGGTGTCTGTGTCGTCTCCTATTGGTTCTCGTTTTAAACCACTTGTTTGTTCTCTGTGATAGGATTTCTTTTATTTTTAATAGCCCCTCCTTGAACGACGACGACGACGATTCAGTGGAGTCAGCACAGGCTGAGACACGCCGGGGTATTTGCCGTCGGGTGGTCCGAGGGGACAGGGACCTAAGAGGTCCGTTTTTGTGACCTCACCCAACGGTCAAGGAAGAGGTTACCTACTTTCACTTTTCACTTTCACTTCAGCGAGTTAGTACAGGCTGGGAGTCGTTGGAGTACCTGACGTCGAGTGGTCCGAGGAGACAGGTACCCTAAAAGGTCCGTTCTCATGACCTTACCCCACGGTAACGGAAGAGGCCCTCCTTGAATCCCCTCGACTTTAAGAACACTTCTACCCTCTAAGGTTTGTTTCCCTTTAAAAAATTTAACAATTACTAGAATAATGATGGGGGTCCAAGTCAAGTCAAGTCAAGTCAGCGAATCAACACAGGCTGAGACGTTGGGGTACTTGACGTCGTGCGGTCCAGAGGGACAGATAGTGGTTGAGGACCTCAAATGGGTTTGAGTACAGGTAACTCGGCCACTACGGTGGATTGGTAGAGTAGGGCACAGGAGGGGAAGAGGAGGACGGGAGTAGAAAGGGTCGTGGTCCCAGAAAAGTTTACTCAGTTAAGAAGCGTAGTCCACCGGTTTAATAACCTCAAAGTCGAAGTTGTAGGCAGGATAGTTACTTGTAGGTCCTGACTAGAGGAAATCCTACGTGACCAACCTAGAGGAACGTCAGGTTTCCTGAGAGTTCTCAGATGAGGTCGTGGTGTCAAGTTTTCCTAGTTAAGAAACCGCGAGTCGAAAGAAAGATCAGGTTGAGAGTGTAAGTATGTACTGGTGACCTTTTTGGTATCGGAATTGATCTGTCTGGAAGCAACTGTTTCATTACAGAGACGAAAAATGATGCGACAGATCCAACAAGTATTGAAAAGAAGGTTCCTAATTCATAGAAATTTAAAGTACCGACGTCAGTGGTAGACGACACTAAAACCTCGGGTTTTAGTCTCCTCGGACCGTCCGATGTAAAGTCCCAAACGTATCTCAGTCTGTAACTACCTCGTACATGTACGTACGTGTGAAATAGTAGAATTCACTAAATACTAAGTATTACATATATAACCTGAAGAAATTTGATCCAACGTTGAACATCTTAATACAGATGAGTCTTCCGATCACCTCTTCCGTTACCGTTGGGCGAGGTCATGAGGACGGACCGTTTAGAGTACCTAGTTCCTCGGACCATCCGACGTCAGGTACCCCAGCGATCCTCAACCTGTGCTGACTCACTGAAGTGAAAGTGAAAAGTGAAAGTACGTAACCTCTTCCTTTACCGTTGGGTGAGGTCACAAGAACGGACCTCTTAGGGTCCCTGCCCCCTCGGACCACCCGACGGCAGACACCCCAGTGTGTCTCAGCCTGTACTGACTTCGTTGAATTGTCGCGTCGTCGTCGTCTTCCGATTTATTCTGTTCGGTCCTTGTTCTTAAACCTTCTCTTTTTCACTTATATATATACACATATATATATATATATATATATATATAAAACAAGGAAATGAGTCTTTTATATACGGTCGAGGGTTCACGATATAATATTTTTGACAAATTTGTTTGTCGAACCTCTGTTTACACTTCGTATCTACAACGTTTATTCGTTATTCTTACTCTCTTTCTTTTTTAGGTATTCTTATAGAAAAAGTTTATGAATAATCATGAATCCTTAATAATAAGATATTATAAGGATCCTTTTCGATTATCTTAATAAACGTTTAAATCTTTATACTTTATATGATACATTATATTTCGGTCCATATACGTCTATCTAAATAAAGATAGGAATCTTTATACGAACGATTAACAAAGAATTCTTTTATAAAACAAGTTGAAGTTCGGAAAGTATTTATCTGTGAAAGTTCTCCTCTATTATTTCTCTCGAAAAAAAAAATTTTTTAAAGAACATGAAAATTTATACGTCACATCTAAAGACCTCATTCAGGAGTCACAAGATGGTCACCTCATAATATATTTACTTTTTGATTAAATGAACCTTTATATCGTCTCCATAATGTCATTATGTCGGAATTCTTCCTTTATTTTACACATACGACACAGAAACTCAGACTTTATATATTTCCTTTTGACTACATTAAAGAATCAGTAAATTTATTAATAAATATAACAATTTTAATGGTCCTATTGAGCACTGTTTTAACATCGTAGACCCCGTTAAAATGTATTTTTATGTTACACAGTTAGTGGGACGCACAATTCTATATATCACGTTACTGTTGAAAACTGTCTGTATAGACTCGAATAGAAAATACACATGTAATAGTAGTCGGTATAATAAGTGAAGTGTCAACTGTTTTAAATACACCCTTAACAGACAGAATAGGAGTTTTAAAATCATTCATCTCCTTAGTCTGGTTCTTTTACCCTAGTTATTAAGTTTTATATCAGTATAGGAGTAGGATTTCTTCTCAAAATTTATTTCACCTCGATATCATAGTGACCTTATTCGATACTAAGAGTCCCACTAATTAGACTTCCACTTGTTCTGCCACAATTAAGAAGGGAGTAAAACTGACTTGAAATCCTTCTTAAAAAGGATTGAGATCCGGGAGTAGAGGGGAAAGAATCTCGTAGAATAAACCACTCGATATTAAAATTCAAGAAAGAGAAGGGAACTTCAAAATGTGGAGTCAACTAAAGTCAAGTCAGTAAGTCAGCACAGACTGAGAAACACTGAGACACCTGAAGTCGTACGGTTCGGAGGGACAGGTAGTGGTAGAGGGTGTCAAATGAGTTTGAGTACAGGTAACTCCGCCACTACGGTAGGTTGTTAGAGTAGGAGACAACAGGGGAAGAGGAGGACGAAAGTTAGAAATGGTCGTAGTCCCAGAAAAGTTTACTCAGTCAAGAAACGTAGTCCATCGGTTTCATAACCTCAAAGTCGAAGTTGTAGTCAGGATGGTTACTTGTGGGTCCTGACCAGAGGAAATGTTACCTGACCAACCTAGACGAACGACAGGTTGTCTGAGAATTCTCAGAAGAGGTTGTGGTGTCAAGTTTTCGTAATTAATAAACCACGAGTCGAAAGAAACATTAGGTTGAGAGTGTAGGTATTTACTGATGACCTTTCGGTATCGAAACTGATCTACTTGTAAACAACCGTTTTATTACAGAGACGAAAAATTATTCGACAGATTTAAACAGTATTGAAAAGAAGGTTCCTCGTTCGCAGAAAATGAAAATACCGACGTCAGTGGTAGACGTAAACGACGTTTTAGACTTCACTAAAACCTCGGGGTTTTATATTTTAGACAGTGACAAAGGGGTAGATAGACAGTACTTCACTACCCTGGTCTACGGTACTAAAATTAAAAGACTTACAACTCAAAATTCAGTTGAAAAAGTGAGAGGAGTAAGTGAAAGTAGTTCTCCGAGAAAATATGGAGTCCTTTCAATAAAAAGTTCCTGGATCAACAGTAGAGAAACTTTACATTTGTTCCCTACATCGTAGGGATAAAGGTCAGGGAAACCCTCCCATCCCCGAATTGAAAGGTTGTATTTTCAAACTCATCCGAATGAAAAGAAGACACCCACAGACACAAAACAGCACAGGTTGAGAAACGCTTGGGTACCTGACATCGAACGGTCCGAGGAGACAGGTACCTTTAAAGGTCCGTTCTTATGACCTCACCCAACGGTAAGGGAAGAGGTCTCGTAGAAGGGTTGAGTCCCTTACTTGGTCTCAGAGAACACAGAGGACGTAATCGTCCACCTAATAAATGGTGACTCGGTAGGCCCTTCAGTGACCCATTCCGGTTAATCGTTTATGTTTACTGAAAACTAGGGGATGAGGTCGAAAAGTTTACGAGAAGTCAGAGTAAATTTACCTCAACTCAAGTAAAACGTACGATCAGAGACAGAAGACAACGTTGTCTGAACTTATTACAGAAGAAATGGACAAATTGAAACTACGTCGAAAACGAAACTGTCTCTTGTTTTATAAATGACGAGGGAACATACTAAGAAGTGTGTAGATAAGATAGATTGTATGGAGGAGTAGAACAATCTATTCAAATTCTTGAACTTCATTTAGAGTAGAGAAAAAAAGACAGTATTAGAAGTACCTTTTGATACAAACACCTGACTGATTACTCGTAACCACCTTTTGTGTTTTACATTACGGGTTCAGCGTTTTAGAGGGTTACTGGTGGTCCCTCGGCTATAGGCTACGTTTTCGTTCTCTCAAATATAATGGTTCGAGCTCGACCCCGAGGGTGGCTATGGCTGCGTCGTCGATATCCCTCCTCGGGACTCGAGACCCAAAGTAACAAATATATCCCATAAGAGTGCGCTTTTTAAACTTTTTACCCTCAAAGGCCCAACCCTCTACAGATTGACTAATGGAAGGCACCTTCACAATCCACAACCCAAGACTAACCAAGGGTAAAGGGTCCGAACGGTACACAAGACTAACCAGGGTCCCACCACCCCACTCCCATTCCCTAAAGGTTTTTCGAGAAAAGGTCCTTAAAAATGTTTTACCTCAGAAGAAATTGTTTTACCTCATCGAATCCAGGAAGTTTTTGTCTCAATAATCTAGGTGAATTTTTCGTGTGTGAGAACAAAAATAAAGGTAGTTAGAAACTCCACCCAGTCTCTCTTAGAATGAAACTAAATACAGTTTCTCACACGACGGTTACAAAAGGAAAAATATTAAAGACCGGAACGTAAATTCAGAAATTAGGTAAAACTCAAATAAAAACACATACCACAATTCTTCATAAGATTGTAAATGACCTTCAAAAAGTGAAAAATGTACATCGACAGGTCAAAGGGTCGTGACGAATAACTACTCCGTCAGAAAAGAGGTAACATATAAGAACGAAGAAACAGTTTCTATTCCACGGGAATCCACACACCCAAATAGAGACCCGAAATATAGAACAAGGTAACCAGATATAAAGACAAAAATGCGGTCATAGTAAGAAAGAACTACTGAGATCGAATCATTACATTAAACTTCAGTCCCTCCAACTAAAGAGGTTGAGACGAAAAGGAGGAGTTCTAATCAAACCGTTAAACTCCAGAAAACACAAAGGTGTGGGTGGAGGTTCTACTTATCTTTATTTTTATTTGTTTACCTTGATTATTTTGAATTTTCAAAAATGTGTTGTTTCCTTTAATATTTGTTCTACTTTTCTGTCGAGAGTGTTACCCTCTATTAAAGTTTACGTCGTTGATAATGTCCCAATTAGAGGTTTTGTACATTTTACAATATGTTACGTTATGGTCTTTTTGGTTTTTGGGTTAGTTTTATGCTAGCTCTTCTTGATTTGTCTTAAAGAAGTTTCTTCTGTTTATCTACCGGTTATTTGTGTACTCTTCTACCAGTTGTACCGAGTAATAATCTCTTTACGTTTAGTCTTGATGTTACTCCGTAGTGGAGTGAGGTCAGTCTTACTGGTAGTAGTTCTTTATGTTTATTATTTACGACCTCTCCTACACCTCTTTTTCCTCGGGAGGACGTGACAACCACCCTTACATTTAACTATGTCGGTAATACTTTTTGTCATACCTTTAAGGTACTGATCCTTATTTAGTAATCAGTATAGGTTGAGAAACACTGGGACACCGAATCAGGTGGACCGAGGAGACAGGTACCCCTAATAGGTCCGTTCTTATGACCTCACCCCACGGTACGGAGGGGGTCCCCTAGAAGAATCAGTAATTTTTCCTTACTTAAACTCAGTCAACATTACTCCACCTACTTTGATCTCGGAGAATATGTCTCACTTCATTGAATCTTTCTCTTTTTGTCCATAGCGTAACAATCCATCAATCTTATCCTTTTTCCTCAGGTCTTACCGCCACCGATTTTCTGTTCCTGCCCTTTTCGGATACTTTTTATCTAGTTCCAAACTTCTGGTCTTACTCCTGAAGTCCATCTTGTTTGTCGTGAGGACCGATCGGGTTAAATGTATCCCGTCCGGGTCCCCTCCTCTCTTTTGTATATTTTTCTCCTCGGTTTCCCGACACCACAGAGAGAGAGGGAGAGAGAAGATAAACACAGAAAACCCAACAGTACGAGAGTGCGGAGCTCCTGTATAAAAGGAAACAAAAGATTTATTGCGACTCGACATTGTGACCAGGTAGACTCTCGACACTGTGACCAGACAGGTTCTCGACATTACGACCGGATAGGTTCCCGACATTGCGACCAGGTAACGAAGGTAAAAAACAACACTGCTCTGTCCTGACTCCTTTAATGTGTGAGGGAACTGTAATATAATTACAGATATATACCTTAGATCTCTTTACCATGACTACTTGGATCAAGTCTTCCCAGAACACTGTATCGTCCCCTTCCACTCCCACTCCACTTAACTCTTTCATCTTAACTGTATATAAGTGATAGTATACATTTCATCTATCAATCACTCTTCAACAATTTACTGTGTCCCTTGGAGCGGACCGTGAGACACTACTGAATCTCCCAACCCCTCCCCCTTCCCTCCCTCCGAGTCCTCACTTCCCTATACATAAATTAATGATGACTAAACGTAACAACTTACCGTCTTTGGTTGTGTTTTAACATTTCGGTAAAAGGTGGCTAAATTTTTTTTTTCTTAAATTTTTGTTTTAAAAATTTTTCGTGTATGAAGACAACTCAAGAGTATCGTGTTAAGATAAATTGTTGTCAAATTGTCGTTATCCAACTTTAAATAATATAAAAGATATTAAATGGAATTTTATCGTGTCACATCGTGTACCGAATTATAAAATTTGATAGGGAAATGATAATACTTTACTTTGAGTATTTATTATACCGGATGAATGTGTGTTTTCTAGTTAATTTTTAGTTTAGTGAGATTGTATTTACTTTGTTTTGACATTGTATTTTTTCTTTATATTCCTTTCATTATTATATTAATATACGTAAAATAAAAATATTTTATGATACACTTTGAATATTATTTTCCGTTTTACTTTGTCGGTTTACAAACGTAGTCACATGTTATAATACTACTAACGTCATCGGTGTTTCCGTCTGAATATGACACAACATAACTAACTAAGTTTATCATGTTCATTACGATGGTAACCACTGCAATAAAAAACATTAATATTCGTTGAGAACTATTTCTAAACTTGTTTTGTTGATAACAGAGATTGAGTTTTCGGTGAACGCATCGACCTTTTTACACAAGTGATTTTTCAACGACTTTATACAGTGTTAGAAGACATTTCGTCTTTACTTCGGACCTGAGTCTATTCATATTTATTCTTTAAGTGTACACTCTTATAGACTGTCCGTAAAACTTTAACTGACAAAGGTTAAACAGAAACAATTTTCTCAATAAGATATAGGTCGTCATATAGAACGTTGACCGGATAAAAGTGGAGTCAAGTCAAGTCAACGAATCAGGTTGAGAAACACTGAGGCACCTAATGTCGTAAGGTCCGGAGGGACAGGCAGTGTTTGAGGGTCTCAAATGAGTTTGAGTACAGATAACTCAGCCACTACGGTAGGTTCGTAGAGTAGGAGACAGTAGGGAAAGAGGAGGGTGGAAGTTGGAAAGGGTCGTAGTCCCAGAAAAGTTTACTCAGTCAAGAAGTGTAGTCCCCCAGTTTCATAACCTCAAAGCCGAAATCGTAGTCAGGAAGGTTACTTATCAGTCATGACTGAAGGAAATCCTACCTGACCAACCTAGAGGAATGTCAGGTTCCCTGACAGTTCCCAGAAGAGGTTGTGATGTCAAGTTTTCGTAGTTAAGAAGTCGCGAGTCGAAAGAAATATCAGGTTGAGAGTGTAGGTAGGTACTGATGACCCTTTTGGTATCGAAACTGATCTACCTGAAAACAACTGTTTCATTACAGAGACGGAAAATTATACAAGAGATCCAACTAGTATTAAAAAGAAGGTTCCCTGTACGAAGAATATTAAAATACCGACGTCAGTTGTAGATGTCACTAAGACCTCGGGGGGTTTTATTTCAGATAGTGACAAAGGTGACAAAGGGGTAGATAAAACCCTGGTCTACGGTACCAGAATCAAAAGACTTACAACTCAAAATAAAAAAATAATAAATAAATAAATTTAAAAATAAAAATGAAATAAAATGAAATGTTATGATATAACCAAAACGGTATGTAACTGTACTTAGGTGGTACCCACATGTACGCAAGGGTTCGTACTTGGAGGGAGGGTGGAGGGAGGGGTATTGTAGAGAGACCCAGTAGTGGCACGTGGTCGGAGTTGGTACGACATAGGACGCAGTCTGTATCTGACCGCTAAGTTAAGAATGTACTGTCATATGTACAATGTTACGGTAAGAGGGTTTAGTAGGGTGGGAGAGGGAGAGGGAGACTCAGGTTTTCAGGCAATATGTGTAGACACAGAAAAAAGGACAGAACGTATGTCCCAGTAGTAACGGTAGAAAGATTTAAGGTATATATACACAATCATATGACATAACCACAAAAAGAAAGACCGAATGAAGTGAGACATATTAGCCGAGGTCAAAGTAGGTAGAGTAGTCTTGACTAAGTTTACATAAGAAAAATTACCGACTCATTATGAGGTAACACATATACATGGTGTCGAAAGAATAGGTAAGTAGACGACTACCTGTAGATCCAACAAAGGTACAGGACCGATAATATTTGTCACGACGCTACTTGTAACCCCATGTACACAGAGAAAGTTAAGACCAAAGGAACCACACATACGGGTCGTCACCCTAACGACCCAGTATTCCATCTAATGGCTCCAGGTCGGGGCCACCTAGGTCCCACTAAGCTTCCACCCCCCTGCCTCAGCCGCAGAAACCTTTTTACGTATAAATTAGTGTCTATATCTCTCTAATCTTTACCTATCACATCATCCTTCTAGTCACCTCTTTTCCTCCGACTTATTGAACCCAATGCACTTTATCGTAGGTACGAGGTCTACCCTTAAGTCGGTCTTTTTGGTCTCGTTCTTTCTTCGCTGTACCCCCTTAGTCAGAAAGGCCTTTGACTAGGCTAAAGAAATAAAAACCCAAACGAATATATGGAAAACAATGTGTATCCCTACTTATGTCTCAGTGCACCCCCAGTCGTCAGGACTGGAAATAGTTTTAGTCCACGAAGTGTATTTACATATATTTTTTTCCCAGAATCCCTATAATGTAGTAGAAGACCGGTCCTCACTCTGGACGACTGTAAAATACTAGGAAAGAAAGACTATTGGTTTTTTGAATAAAGAGGGTTCCCACAAAAAAGAATTTGGTCCGTGGTGGGAGGTTTATTTCAATGTAAGGATATCCCACTCCCACATCACTCAATGTTAGTTCTTTCCTTAAATAAATTGGGTTCCAATTGTACTAATCAGAATTTCCAATTATGAATAAAGAGGATATACGAATTTCCAATTATGAATAAAGAGGATATACAATCAATATAAGTAATATTCCCATCCCTTATACCTCTAAATCGTCGTTTGTAGTCGGGTTGTTTGCTTTTAGGAAAGTGGTTACGAGGGGAATTCTAGATAAATCAGAATTCTATACTATTTCAATGTAAGAGTGTGTCGTTCCTGTGTCACTAAATATTGTTTCATGTCACTAGATAATGTTTTCTCTTTTAGGTAATTGAGTTGTTCAGATCATAACGATTGTAGTTTCTGATGGTATAAAGGAAACGATATAAGGTTTATGTAACTAATTATATAAGGGTCCATGGATTCCTATATCTCCGGACCGCCGCTAGTAACTGAGTTGTTCTTCTTTTTCAGGATACGATTAATTCTGAGAGTTTTATGAGGTTTTGAGAGACACGACAAATGCCAACTCTCCATCATTTGTTAGTACACGGATCACCGTCGTCATACCTATTACGACAGTGTGTTCGATCAGACAGTCGTCTCTCCAAACTGGACTCTGTAGGAACAGGGTGGGTCTCGTCCCTTAATCGTCGTTAATAACTGTGTTGTTTACTTCTTGGGAAGTGGTTGTATTAAGGATTGGTTGATATGATTGTTAAAGATTGAGGGGGTTTCTTAAACGGAAATCATTCAGATTTTGTAGAGCACGGAGAGTCCAACCCTCCGACATTTGTTAGTGTACACCGGCCTGTTTGGATATGTCCACCCGATCTATTGGAAGTCTCCTCAGCCGTTCGACTTTGTGAGAACAGTGCGGGTTCTTAAAAATAACGGAACCTCGACGTGCAAATGAGGAAGAGGCTCTCTTTACCAATACCTCCTCTCGGGGGGCATCTCAGTCTCCACATCCACTCTCGTATTTTGTCTGAGACCGAAACCCCAATCTACGAGCCCTTGTCCCCCAAAGGACTCCGAACTAGTGCGGAAACGCATACGGTTCGGAGGAAGGAGTATTGGAAACGGTGCCCGCCTTAAGGAGTGCGACCGGGGACCGTCATCTAGATAAACGTTAAAAAATTCCTTAGAGGCGTGACAAGAGGTTTCACCGACATGATCAAACGTAAGGGTGGTTGTCACATCCTCCCAAGGGAAAAGAGGTGTGGGAGAGGTCGTAAATAACGAACGTCTAAAAACCTAGCGTGTGTAAGACTGACCACACTTCACCATGGAGTAACACCAAAACTAAACGTAAAGAAACTATTACTTACAACAACTCGTAGAAAAGTACACAAACAATCGGTAGGCATACAGAAGAAACCTCTTTACAGATAAATCAAGAAACCGGGTAAAAAACTAACCCAGCAAATAAAAAGACCTTAACTCGACGTATTCAACGAACATATAAAAACTCTAATCAACAAACAGTCAACGAAGTAAACGATAATAAAAGAGGGTAAGTCTTCCGACAGAAAAGTGGAACGAATATAAAAGGAAACAACACGTCTTCGAAAATTAAAATTAATCTAGGGTAAGCAAATAAAAACGAAAATAAAGGTCTTAAGACCCTCCACCTAGTATCTCCTAGGACGAAACTAAATACAGCCTCTCACAAAACGGATATAAGAGGAGATCCTCAAAATATCAAAGACCAGAATGTAAATCTAGAAATTAGGTAAAACTCAAATAAAAACACACACCACAATCTTTCACTAGATCAAAGTAAGAAAATGTTCACCAACTGGTCAAAAGGGTCGTGGTGAACAATTTCTCTAACAGAAATGAGGTAACATATAAGAACGGAGGAAACAGTTTCTATTCCACAGGTATACACACACCTAAATAGAGACCCGAAAGATAAAACAAGGTAACTAGATATAAAGACAGAAACACGGTCATGGTATGACAGAACTACTGACACCGAAACATCATCTCGGACTTCAGTCCGTTCAACTAAGGAGGTCAAACTTACAACTCAAAATTTGGTTGAAAAGGTGAGAGGAGAAAGTGAAAGTAGTTCTCCGAGAATCAAGAAGAAGAGAAAGACGGTATTGTCACCACAGTAGACGTATAGACTCCAAGTAACTATAAAGAAGACCGTTAGAACTAAGATCGGACACGAAGTAGGTTGTGTCGTAAAGGGTACTACATGAGACGTATATTCAATTTATTCCTCCCACTGTTATATATCGGAACTGTATAATGAAAAGACGAAATCTTGGTCAGACAACACGGTACAGGTCAAGATTGACAACGAAGGACTGGACATATGTTCAAAGATTCTCCGTCCATTGTACCAGAAGAATAGAGAATTCTTAAAAGGTGTCAAACGATACTAGGTGTGTCAGTTTCCGAAACCGTATCAGTTATTTCGCTTTCTTCTACAAAAAGACCTTGAGAGAACGAAAAAACTACTAGGTCCCCTACAACCGTTAAACTTGACACTAAGGAGACGGAAGAGATTTTGGGCGAACTTGTAGGCCTTCAAATGTCAAGTGTATGACAACTTCGGATCGAACCTCTTAAAACTCGTAATGAAACGATCACACACTCTACTCACGTCAACACACCATCAAACTCATGAGAAACCGTAACGGAAAGAAATCCTAATCTTACTTTTTACTGGAAAAGGTCAAGACACCGGTGACGACTCAAAAGGTTTAAACGACCTTATAAATCACGTGTGAAAGTATGGTAGTAGTAAATCCTAAACTTTATCGAGTTGATCTTAAGATAGTGGAGGTGATCGAAGCAAACATCACTACGAAGGGTTCCGGGTAAACTGAGGTCCTACAGACCAAGATCCACTAACTAGTGTAGTAGTACTAATAGACCAAGTACTGCTAGAAAAAACATATCAAGAAAACACATAAGAACGATGGAAAAGAATTATAGAAGACGAAGACAATCCAGGTCTGGTAAAGACAGGAATTAACATGGGTAGAAACGTACTTTATAAGAGAACCATAGAAATCAAAAGATCAGAAAGGGTAAGATAACAAAAGGAGATAAAGAAACGTGACTAGTGACTCCTTCCGAAAGAATAGAGAGGAACGATAAGAAACTTTGAGACGTAAGTTTATCCATACAAAAAGGAAAGAGGAAACGGAAAACGAAGAGAAGTAAAGTGTCGATAAACAGTTCGGAGGAGTCTGTTGGTAAAACGGGAAACGTAAAGAAAAAGAACCCCTATCAGAACTTGGGACGGAGGACATGTTACAGTCCTTGGAGGTAGGTATCGAGAAGTACGTGTGATAGTCTAGATTAGGGAACTTAAATAAAGAGTAAGGATAACATTTCCTAAACTAAATCCAGTATGGACTTAACAAGTCACCAAAAGGGATGAAAGAAGTCAAATGTAGACTTAAACCGTTTTTCCTCAAGCACTAGACTCGGTATCAGTCGAGGAACAGAACAAAAACGACAAACATATCTCGAAGAGGTAGAAACCGAGGATTCTTCTTTTAGTTAGACTGAAACCATAAATGGTAGACCACTACAGGTACACATCTCCGAAGAGGACACAACAACCTTCTCCCACAAACGATACTGGTCACGTAAGAGAACCGTTTTGAGATAATCGGAAACGGGACGAAGTAAGACATGTGGTTCCGGTTTAAAAGGACAATGAGGTTCACAAAGAACTGAAGGATGAAAACGTAAGGTCAGGGGATATTACTTTTCCTGTAGAAAACGTCCACAATCAAAATCTTCCAGAACATCCAGAAGTATCTTGACAAGTCAAAGTCGAAGAAGTCGTAATTAGCAGTCAGTATCTGAATCTAATAACACTATAACTTACCAAACGGAACCTTTTCTTGTCTTTAGTAGGAAGCAAAAACTCTAACGTAGGTTCACGACGTAAAACCTGAGAAAATAACTGATACTACCGATGAGGTATAGGAGATTCCCTAAGAATGGGTGTCATCATCTATATTACCAGTAGACTCAATTTAAGTGGGTAAGGTCAGATAAAATCACACGACTATACATTTTACAACCACAAGTGAGAACGGTAGAGGATAAACTGGTGAAGGTTTAACGGAACTAAGCACCTTGATTGTAAAGTCCTGGGATACGTTATAACGAGAAATGTCGTAGCCTGAAATGAAAATAATGGTCAGTGTAGGTGTTGACCCACAATAAAAACGAAACCGAGGTAGAGAAGTAAGAAAGACCTCAATAAAGAGGTGACTAGAGGTCATCATTAGAAATGGATCATCGGTAGTTGATCCAAGTTCATTGTTGGTTTTACAGTGTTTATTAAAAGTGGGAGATGTATCACTGTCATACAATTACAAAAAGACTATGATTGAAGTTGTTAAATTCTTCACAACAAGGTTAAAATTCATGGTCTTAGACAACAAATGTTATACCCTCTGGACCCAAACTAAGGACCCAACCCTTCTAGGGGACCTCTTTCCTTACCGATGGGGAGGTCATAAGACCGTACCTCTTAAGGTACCTGATACATCAGGTACCACAGGGTTTCTCAACCTGTGCCCCCTCACTGAAAGTGAAGTTACATATCGTGTGTCTTATATTGGTTATAAAATATGATTTAAATTTACCTTATGTTAGATATTTTTATAGTTTGTGCAACCACCGAGTCACAATTTCTTAGGACGGTTACGTCTTCTGTGTCCAACTAGGGACCGGATCCTTCTAGGGTGTACAACGTCTCGTTAATTCGAGTACGTAGCGTTGGTGACTCGGACACTAGATCTCGGGCGCTTGGTGTCGAGGAGTCGAGTCCGTGGTGTTGATGACTTTAGGCGTACGTGTTTCGCAGACACGGGGTGTTCTCTACGGTTGTGTCACTCTTCGGATGTGTGGCGTCGATCTCTCATCGGGGGCGAGTGGTGTCGATCTCTCGTCGGGAGTGTCGTCACTTCTGGGTCGTGTAGTATTTAATTCATTAATTTTTATAATTTAGTAATGCGACATGGAAACATTTAGTTGTCACATAAAGTTAATTTTTTTTATTTTGTTACGCGTCCGTAGGTATGATCCATGGCTATGTGTCCGTATACCATGAGCCATAACTTTAGATCCTTCAAGTCGTTCACTTGTCGAAACCCTTTCGTGGGATCAAGATCACGAGGTTCATCTCAACAAGGGAACTGAACCGATCTTCTAAAAGAGAACTGAGTTAATCTTTCCTAGTATAATCCACTAATATAAACGGTCGTTTATAAACAACTGAAACGGAGGTAGTTTGAAAAATATTCCTACGATCAATTCTCACGGATTCTCATGTCTTCCGACTCTGAAGCAGATCGAATCGAATTGTACCGAAATTGATAAAAACATGGAAAAATACTGGTACCTTTTGAAGTTAGACTTTGAATGATAGTCCCGTTGTATGGACGACCATCACTCTAAGATCCTCTTCTTTTAACATCTAGTGTTGATGAAGTTTAAAAACCGTCGACGGTTTGACTGAACCCGTTAAACATTGTCGTTGTTATTAAGAGTAAGAATCTTTGAAGATTCCTTATGAATATGGACTTTGAGAGGGTGTTCTAAGAGTAAACACCTAGACCACACCAGATTCGTAACCTTAAAAACTTTTCAGTGATTATTAAAATAACCCGTTAGTTTTAACTCTTGGTGACAGTGTAACGGAAGGGACATCGTCAAAAGGATATTGTAAAGGAGAAAAACGTTCAGATCCCGAGAGAGGTAAAAATTTATAAACTCGTTGAAAGTGGATAAATATCCCCTTAACTCTTATAAGATACTATCGTGAAATTAAAGGAAAAAAGGGAAGAAGTTCAAAGAGACAGAGGTGGGTAGATTTATAGACACATTTACCCTTACAGAAAAGGTCTATTTGACTGAATAACGACAAGGAAACTTCGGTAGACGACGTAAAAGATCGTCTCACAAAGAATTTTAAACTAAGGATCTGAGAACCTATCACTATAATGGTTCATAGTCATAGTGAACTCTCCAAAGATTTTTATATCTTAGTATACATGGTAAGGTCTAGACGACTTAGTCTAGACATAAAATTTGTACAAAAAACTCCAATAAACATACGTGAATTTAAAACTACTAGTAAGGAGACCCCATGTTGATTCATCGATAATTGACATAGAGATAAGAGAACCGACTGAGAGAAACTGATTTTTTATTTTTGTTTATTTGTAAGAGTAGTTATGGAAGAAAGGTGACTTTGTTACATTTGTGGGAGGGAATCGGGAGACTTGTGCAGTTTGGTGTCAAGAGTTGTTACGTAAATTTGTAAGTAACTGAGTAAAACTGTTTAAGTAAGTTATGATTCATAACTAACACGGTCCGTGACAATTATGAAACTTTTACGTTTTGTCTCGTTTTGTCCGTACCCTAAACGGAGGCTCATATAATCTTATTTGATGTCCTCTGTATGTTAATTTACGTATTAAATTTATCTCATACTAAACAAGAACTTTACCCTCCCTCGTATTCCATGACACATACGTGTCGTTCCGTTAGTATAGGCCCAATCGAACCCTTGTACACACTATGAATTTTACTCAGTGCGCCCTACCCATTTCCTTTTGTTCACGTCAACTCTCCTTCTCGTCACACTAGTCTTCGCAATCCTTATTTCCCGTCTCTTAATTACCGTGTAAATGTACGAACTCCTAGACCTTCTTTCGTTCCTATAAATAGGGAAGGAATCAAAAGACCCTATTAGAGATAAATAGAGTCACAAAAATAGAAGGTCAGTAAGGAATTAAAGAAAGTTAGACAGAAGACTATGGTTGTGAGATGAATTGGCGAGTGAGTCGTGATGGTTGCGGGACGAGTAACATTTTACGATACCTGTAAAAAGGTAGAAGTAAGGGAACTGTGTAGAAACATTATCTCAAGGACCAACCCGTTTTAAAATTAGAGACAGAGGAAGGATTACCTCAACCTAGTCTTTAAGTGAAAAATAGTCTAAAAAACAATGAATTTCTTATTGACTTATTAAGGAGAATCAAAATAATGTCGTTCTGGTGTTACATGAATAACGAATCTCTTTTCAAATTTAAAAACGGGGTGAAATTCAAGGAACGGTTCGTAAACTAATCATCCGTCGTTTATCTATGTAACAGAAAATTTTAATAGTTCTATTATATACGTTTACTAATTGAGATTAATTCACCCCTATTATTTTACTACCGGAAGAGAAAATAGAAAGAGGTGAAGTCGTGACTTGAAGTCTCTTTTTGTAAAAATTTGGTAAAAATAAAGTCAATTAAAAATTCGAAGGAAACATAGACATCTATTTTCCGTATATAGGAAAACGGTGTTAAATAACTTTTATATGTTGGGTCATTAAAGGACCTTTCTATGTACCTCAAACTTGATAAACGGTGTAGAAACAGAAAGAAGAGACGAAAGCTTAAAATATCGATGTGGTCAAAAAAAAAGGATTATAAATCAATGTGAACTTTAAGTACAGAATCCGAAGGGACGATAAAGAGGAGGGTAGTTATAAACTGAATGTAGATCAAAAACATCAAGAATAAAAACTGTAAAATCTCTGAAAAACCAGGGAGGTGAAGGGAAGGGTAAATAAGAATGAGAACGATTGTACCTAAATAAGTAAACGACCCAACACGGGTTGAGATACGATAGGGTACCCAACATCGGGTGATCCGACGAGACAGGTATCTTAAAAGGGCCGTTCTTATGACCTCACCCCTCGGTAAAGGAAGAGGTACGATTATACCTGTTGACAATGGTCTAATAATTGTAAATATGAGACAGGACATTCTCTTAATTGAAAAGTCATGTAACGTACATCCGAATGAGATTTTCAACTCTCGACATAATCAGTGTAATAATTATAATTACATATGGTGTATACCTAGTAGTGTTTTGGGTCAATACGTGACTAATATAAAGGAAGAGTCATTAAGGTTATAGGATTATGAAGTCTACCAAAAATTTTTACTTTATAAAGATCAACGTTATCTGAGTTAAGAGTGTCGGTTAGAAAAATGGTGTTTAAGATTTTTAAAACATTAGTATGTTAAATAAAACTAAACAATTAACAAACTTGAAAATTAAAATGAATTCTTTACCAGTACTCACAAAATCAAAGACTTAAATAAGTACAAACTCTTCCAGGAGTACTGTAATCGAACAGATCGATAGATCAATAGACAGTCGATAAATAATTATGGATAGATAGATGAAAAGGGTCAAGGAATTTAACAAAGTCTGACAGAAGTAGACAGAAAAGGTTCGATTTAAATAACATTTGAGACCTTCTATCACCTCCTGTCTCCTCGGACCATACGATGTCAGGTACATCGTTATCTCTCTGCATGAATCGTTGACTTGTTGCTGGCAGAGAAATAGAGGTAAAAGGGATAGAAACCATACAAACTTATGCAAATTCCAGTATAGGAACGAACTTAAGAGGAATTACTAATAGCCAGAGTCCTAAGACAGAAGAGAACTTTCCATGTCTACCGTCCGACACACAACCACAGATGTGTTTTTAAAACCATCAACTTCCGTACCCCACCCCTCCCCATTAGATAAGACCGGGATGAACATCAAGAAATACCTTTTAGGTTCTAGACAAGACACAAGACTCCTTCTGTCGGTGTACTTCTACCTTTGATTTCGATGAGTCGGTTTTCGATCCGTTACGACCTCCGGTAGTCTTCGACCTTCTCCGTACTTCTCTATAAGGGATCTCCGAAACCTCCCTCGTGATGAAGTGGTTATGGAACGAAGACCTAAAGACCGAAAACCTAAAGAGTCTTAACAGACAACGAGATTCAGTGAATTTTTTCAAAACACCATGAAAATACCGTCGATATCCTTTGATTATGTAACAACTTAATTTTTTTACTACTACTTAAAAAATTTTTAGTTTTTTAATCGTCCATAAAAACCAAGAGACTATAGAAATCAATGATAGTATAAACGAAAGGACAGAAAGAGGTAACTTAAAATGTATCTTGATCGATGTCAGAGATATAAAAAGGAATATACACAGATGGTGTAAAAAAATTTTTTATTAGAAACAGAGATTCCATTATTAATTTATAGTTCCACGGTAGTAAATATCCTTAAACTTTAAAGTTTCCTCTTACTATCTTTATTGAGAACCCTCCGATAGTTTATTCTTAAACCCAGTAACCTTAATTTTACTTTTTACTACTTTACTTATACTCAACCACGGTTACATCAAAAAGTAGACAGACATGTTAATTACGTACAGTGTGTTTTCACACAAAATAAACCTAAGTCAAAAGAAAGTATTACATTACATGTCCCGGTACAATAGTGTTTAATAAGTGAATTACATTAAACAGGAACGTAATTCACAATTGACCAAAATCAAGTCAGTTAAAATTTTGTACAATTTTCACTCAGAGAGTTTTTTAAATATTACTTCTTAGATTTATCAAATTTGGAATTTTTATAAATTCATCTGAGTTTAATAAAGAAGTTATTGTAATGAAATCACTGTGAGTCTATAGGAATTCTCACAAAAACCATTTTGACTCTAAAACTACTCTCTCCGTAAAGAAGGTTTTATTTTTCTCTTTCAGAGTACTTTCTATTCCGGAAGGGACAAAAACAGATACTACATCTACAACATAGATCTCTTCGTTTTTAGTGAGAAATAAAATACTGTTGTCTAAACCTTTTACGTCCTATTTATCGGAAACAATTGGTGGTGGTTCCGAGTAAACAGATGTTTTAGTACTTGAGAATCCAGGGGTACCACTACACATTATAAATTACCAATTTAATTTTAGAAGTGTAGGTTGTTATGGTCTATAATGACATTGAGGTTATAGTTCCTGTCTCAATACAACGGTAAGATAAGACTTTGTTTTAATAAAAATCGAAATCTTATTAAAAGGAAATTCAATTTGAGACAAGATTACGTTTTCGAAGATTTGAATAATTAAGAAACAGTAACAGGATCTACCTGAACGTTACTATTTCACTTACTTGATATGTTTAAAACTCTAGAAAAGAAACTTAGTTATTATCCCAGTAGTCGATTGAATTCGTATCGGTAAGGTGACCGACAGGAAGTTAGTCACCGTTAGATCTGTTCTTCTCCATTAAAAGGAGGAATCTTTAAATTGATTTTAATAATTTTATTTTTACAACAATCGTTACTCTAACCTTCGATTCTTCAGTATTCTATTTGTCAGTCTCGATACTTCTCAACATTGTTCAGTTACAAGACTCGTTCGACTTTAGAACAAACTCGTATATGTTAATAATCAGTCTCTTTTTTTATATATGTCATCATCAACTCTTTTCGCCTGTATCTTACTATGTTTCTTCTTAATTTTACAAATCAACTCGTAGAAGTCACTACCGGGTATTTCACTTTTAAAATCCTATCCGTAATGGTATTTAAGGTCTAAATAGGTCTATAGACCGAAAATAGTCAGGTACGACATCGAAATAAGAAGTCACAAAATACAGGAACCTACAAGTATACACATTCAATTCTAAGAAAACCAATGTTTATTTTATTGAATACATTCTTATACTTAAATAACACTTTATAAACCCGGATAGTAACTAAGATTAGGTTACTTATCAACCCGGTGGGTTGTACCTGTTTCGTTCTAAAATACTTTTAAGAGTTACGACGGTAAATATTCGTTGGGTCGAAGGTACTTGAGTTTAAGAGACAGTAAATCGAATTTGAATGTTTAAACATCTCTTTTTTATAAACTGATCGAGTCGAAAGAAGGGGGTCTATAGGATAATACTACGGATCCCTTCGTCTTAATGTGTTGTCTAGTTTCTGACACCCCCATTGAGGTCACAACTTCAACCTATAAAAGTCTCTTTTCCTCGACTTATCTTTTGATTATAAGTACGTGGTGTTATAAATAAGAATGTTGTTGAAGACTAATAAATTCTATTAAACTGTACAAAGACAACTAACATTTGTTCTCTTAGTTTGTTAGAATCCACAATTTGACTTACATAATGTATACGAAATTACTATGTAGAAGAATGGACAGTTCCTTAATATGGGTCTCGAAGAAGTCAGATATCAAAGTGACGGGTTTAGACGACAAGTGTACAAGAGATGAACTTCAAGGGTTCTCAAAGACTCGTATGGTACTCACAGACTTAATACACTAAGGTTCACTCTACCGACTTTTGCTCCGATCTCACAGACCTATTAAACGGTACCTGAATCAACACGTACGAGTCAGCGAGTCAATATAGACTGAAAAACACTGGGATACCTGACATCCGACAGTCCGAAGAGATAGGTACCCTAAAGGGTCCGTTTTTATGACCTCACCCAACGGTAAAGGAAAAGATCCCCTAGAAGGGTTGACCTTAATTAATGTAAACGATACTTCTTACATGTTATTGATCTGGCTCTAGTGTCGGAAAAACAACCTTATTCTTACTCTCTTGATGGATGTTCAAAGGGATATCAGGATTAGTAGAAAATAAAGCAATTCAGAATTGAGGGACTCGTTTAAGAATATTTTAGGGGTAAAATCAATCAACCGAAGTTGTGGACATAAGAAATTTTAGGATGGTTCCGAATGAGAACTTATAAATAACTTTACTAGAGGAAATCCAGACATATATGATTCTTCGGATCTATAAAAGGTTCTACGTTTGTGTTTGTGATGGAACCGATTGTCCCTTTCGTAAAATAAACTAGACTTTTATTTCATACTTTACACCATTTTACTAATTTCTTCAAAAGAAATATATTCTTGTATTCTAATTCCTTTCACGTAAACGGAGTATTATAATTATTATAAAGTATGAATAATCAAGTAATTCTACAGAGAAGTTACGAAGTTTCAAAGAATTCTCTTTGTATTCGTCTTTCAGTTCAAAATATTTGAAATCCTTTTTTTTAGTTCCTAATTTGTATTTTCCTTTTAAGTAAGAGGAAAATTTAATACAAAATTCTAAAATTCTAAATCGATCAATATTTTCTGATTGGTCTTTTTCACCGTAGACCTATATTTTTTAAATACATTTATGTCTCGATAAAGTTTTTTCTCTCAGTTTTAAAAACTGTACGACAGTAAGTTTCTCTTGAGTTGACTAAATTATCAATAACGATTTTATGATTTAATCAAAGTGTACTTATAAAATCACACTGTCAAAAACCCTTTCTCCACATAAGTGACCGAAAAGTGTAACATGAGTGTCAAAAAGTAATGACATTTGTCTCTTTTTGTTTGACATCGTTTGCAATGTGATTGTTCTTAAACTAAAATCTTCTGACTGTTTTATCTTATTATTAATCTTACTAACTTCCTTTGATTATTTTATCAGTTTTTCATTAAAGAAGTAAAACCATCAAATTAATTTTTTTTTTAACCATTTGTACAAATCTCTTTATGTTAGATACCAAGAGTCATTATACTATTAAGTGACATATTCGGACAACATCGAACTTTTAATGTTACGAGAAAACGATTATAGGACACTATTCTTATTGTTATCATTTCAATGTTGTATAAAAGTACCACTGAATTAGAATCATGATGAAACTTTAACTGATTTCGTTGATCTTTAGGTGCAGTAAACAAACTTATCTGTGAGAAGGAAAAAGTATCTGGTTGTCAATAAGATCACCATCCTATATACCCTTTAATTTTTAAACGACCGAAGTTTTTATCGAAAAATTCCGACAGTGTTAAGGATCGACGAATGTTAATATTAAACTAACTCAGGTTCACAACCTCTCTCTCCTCACTACCACCCTCTTTTATTTGTAAAAAGTTTATGACACAATACGTATTTTTTTACGTAATTGAACGATACACTTGACACCCCGTAAATATGTTATTCTAAACAAGTCGTTATATGGACGAGATGACCAAAAGTCTAATCAAGTGATCAGTAGGTCAGTCCATGAATCTCTGGTAATATACCATGGTCTGTCACCGTAATATAGTCTTCTTGTCACTGACTCTCCTCTCTTTCCTTTATCGTTTGTATAAAATCATTAGGGGGGTTATAGAGATTCTTGATTCGTGAATGACTCACTCACTCCGGTCGTAAAGGACACAGTCGTACTTAAGATCCTTCGACATATTGTAGACTACACAAATAATAAGACCTCATTATAAATTACCAACTTATTTAATTTCTTTATTACTTAATTTGTTTCCATTTATGAAAAGTCATAACGTCCTGAAGTATCGAGAAAATTATTCGATTACACATTATTAAATTTTTTACTTAAATATATGGCAAAACGTTTGATTTGATCAGTTACTTTTGGAAACAGGATCTAAAAGAGAAAACCAGTTATAAAATACATAGTGTGAAACCTTGTACGAGAGGACCTGGATAATTATTCTTTACGTGACCTATTTCGGGACTAAGGTTAGAAGACTGTGTCGTTCTCAAGGGACCCGTTTCCATTTTTTTCCATCTGAATGTACTTTAAAATAAAAACTTCCATAACGATTTTCTCTTTTCCTTTGAGGAGTGTTATAATGAAATTAATAAAGTGAATCTGTAAATGTTTTGTTCTGAAATATCTCGAAATTAAAGTATCGTCTAGAGTTGAGAGTTGATATTAAAGAGTATTATTACTCTCATAAGTAAGTATAAACTTCACTAATTTTATTCTCGGAGAACTAATTCTACTATTTGGTATTATCGAAGTTGATCATCTATATTTAGGTGAATAAGACTAAACACGGATTCTTTAATCAACAATGACTCTTTTTTTTTTCCAAAACAAAAAAAAAAGTGTTATTTGAACGTCAATTCGTTCTGGACGAGTGACTTTACACAGTGATTACAATAATTACAATAAAAAACCATAACTGAATTTTACTGATATCCTATCAAATCTCTATCAAGTGTTACGAGGAAAGAAAGATATGAAGTAAAATAAGTTCAATAATAAATATACTTGATTTTAATACGTCTATATATAACAGTCTTGAAAACCATAGAAATGAATAGATACATATTATCGTGAAATTCTTCATTGTTTTGGTTCGGTTTCTTTATATCCGTATGAAGTAAAGATAACACGAAGTGAAATGACTCGACACGTCTATGACTTCAAAAATATTTAAATTCCAGTCCAGGAAACAACCACCGAGTCTACCATTTCTTAGACGGACGTCACGTCTTCTGAGTCCAAGTTGGGCACCCAACCCTTCTAGGGGACCTCTTTCCTTACCGTCGGGTGAGGTCATAAGAACGGAACTCTTGGGAGTACCAGTCTCCTCGGACCACCCGACGTCGGATACCCCAGTGTGTATACACTGGTCCCAGTGTATACCCCAGTCAGGTACTATGTCTGTGTTGACTCGTTTGTTCGCGTGTGCGTTGGAAGTTCGTTCAGACGGACTACGAGAAAAAGGTTGTCATAAACGAGTGGATTACAGAGACACAGTGTAAAACCGTTAATAGCTTATAAAGTCAGAAGTAATAATATAAACAATACACTAGACACTAGTCACTAGAAACTACATCGATAACATTAACAAAACCCCACGGGGAGATTACACCACTTGAATTATTAACACATGCAGGACTGACAAAACAACTGGTCAATAAGGGGAGAGAAGGAGAGGCTCCCGGAAGGATAAGAGACTCTGTTCTGCTATCATTTTAATTCGGTTAATTATTGGGAAGTTACCGAAGATTTACAAGGTCAATTTCCTTCTCAGTTCATTACACTGTTTGAAGTAACCACAGAAACAAAAAAAAAAAATTACAACTTTACAATAAAGTTTTAGTCAACTCAGATTTCTCTCACAAATTTCTCTAAATCGTTTTCCAAAGGACTACTTTCCAAAGGACTACTTTTCAAAGGACTCCCGTGTAAAGTCTAGAGTCAAGACGTCCGATAGTCACTTCCTCAAGTCGTATCTCGACTGGTACCACCTGTAGTGGCTCCGACTGTACAGGGACCGACCACGCACACCTGCAGCTCAACTTCATCTGCGGTCACTGTCAGGGTGTCTTCTCTGTCTGATGTGTTTCTACTCAGTGTTCACCTTTTGTGAAAGGTAAATGGGACTTTATTCCCGTGCAACAACAGGATAAAATTCTTTAGCGATGTTTGTGGGTTTGAAGTCGTTGACGGTGGAACTAGTCATTCATCGGTAGTTGACTAACTAGTTCGTCACTAGTCACCCGTTCTAAGAAGTGGTTGTTTTTGCTAATACCGAGTGGTTTCAGAGTTTCCTGTTGTGAAAATCGTTATTTCGTAAAAAATTTAATTCTATACAAGTAACCAAAAATCTGTATTAAGATAACGTGTGAATCACGCTATCTGATATCACAACTACCCTCTTTACAAGTGTATACCTCCATATCGTTTCAGTAAGACGGAATTTGTACTAAACCGAACTTGAAATACGATTGGTCTTGTCGGACAAAATGTTCGACAGTTTGTACCTAACATGTAAAAGAAATTGGTAAATTTTTTACGTAAATTTTTAGTTTTCCTTATTGACACCAAATCCCACCGGTACAAACATCGAAGTCTGTACAAGGACATAGTGACTTTTGAACTTAAAAGACTTGAAATAACTTGAGTTCCTGTGGTGTCGGTAGGAGTTTTGTTAAAGACGATCGTCGACGGTCGACGTGGTTACGCCACAGTTCCAAAGAGATATATTGATACGTTAGTAAAGTCTGACGTTGGTTAGGAACGAATGATTCGTAAGAATGTAGAACGATCGAGGTTAATATTGAACTGTTTGTTAAATGCATTAAACCGTCAAAGATGAAAATGTTCAGAAGGAGTAAAATATTAGGTCACCTTGTGTTAAGTTCACGAAGAACTTAAACACAAGGGGTACAATTTCAGAGGCCAAACGGAGGCTAATTGGAGAAGAGATGCGGATAATATTTAACGAAGAACTAATAAAGACAGTTGTCATATTTGTATCGAAAATATACGTCACTCCTTGGTTTTTAAATGTACGTTACTCTTAGAGTAAAATACCGATATAAACGTAGTAATTTCGCCAGATCTTGGATTGTGTGTTACAGAGATTTCATACGAACATTTTGCTTATGTCTAATCTTTCCTTCTTTAAATAAACAGAAATTAACATTTACTATAATAAAGAATACAGTTATTAGGGTACTTTAAATACTTTGTTTTGTCTGGTTTTTTTTCTTTGTTTTTTATCTGTTATAGGGTCCTAATTATTCACTCACCCGAAACGACCACCTAGTCTGTCATTTCTTAGACGGACGTTACGTCCTCTGGACCCAAGGTAGGGACGCAACCCTTCTAGGGGACCTCCTCCCGTACCTTTGAGTAAGGTCATAAGAGCGGACCTCTTCGGTGTACATGTCTCCACGGACCACCCAATGCCAGTTACCCCAACGTTTCTCAGCCTGCACTGATTCGTTGATTCATGTCGTGTTCACTCAACCCGTTCCAACGGCCTATGTTCTGATTGTGAGTTTTTAGTTAGGTAAAGATACACAATTGTTATAGACGTATACCTTGTAAGCGTTAGTGTGGTTACTTTTATTTTATGAATCTGTATTTATATCACTTTCACTTCAGTGAGTCAGCACAGGTTGAGAAACGTTGGAGTACCTGCCATCGGATAGTCCAAGGAGTCAGGTACCCAAAAAGGTCCGTTCTCATGACCTCACCCAACGGTAAAGGAAGAGATTCCGTATTTATATTACTTCTTATTATTTGTATTATACTACTTTGTATTTTATAACTACTTTCTTTAACACTTTTCTAGATTATTTACTTCTCTATATAGTGTAAACACCAAACCTTACGTGTTGTATCTTTTATACAGTTAGGAGGATCTTAACTAGATAATAACCAAATTTCGTTAAAAATATTTTGTAAGATCGGTCAAAATATATGTCTATTTTAATAAGACTTCAAATATATATTTCAGTTTGTTTGATCTTACATTTTAGTTAAAACTTCCTGTTATTTCACCTTCCTTATTGAGAGACTAAAGTAACTTATGGTGAGTTGTTGTTGATTCTTGTTTGAAAACTAGGGACATTATAGAATCTACCTAAAGTTCCCTTGATACGACATAATTTTCGGTTAGAGTTTTTCATTATACGACCGACACTAAGGTAACTGTGTCACACAAACTTTACAGTTAACTTTTTACTTTTTCCCTAATCACCAACTATCCACAGTTCTAGTCCCCTCCTTCTTTCAGTGGAACCGTTATTCACGTGTCGACTTCCCTAAGAGTACTACTTGAAAAGACATAGAACTGATATACCACCGGTATGTTCAGATATGTACACTATTTCAATCCATCTTGAGTCATCTGTGTATGTATGTTTACTATCGGATATTTTGACTCCTTTAGACTTATTCCAGTTTCCTTATATAGTTATAATTATAAGACCAACACTATGTCATGATTTCTATACGTTTTACAATGGTAACCCTCTGTGACCCACTTCTCATATGTCATAAGAGATAATAAAAAGGTTAAAATACATTTAGATGTTAATAGACTTTTCTTTTTCCAAAAACAAAAACCAAAATTCATGATTTTCTATACCAACGTACGATTCAACGACGTCAACACAGAGAAACGTTGGGGTACCTACATCGTGCAGTCCGAGGAACCAGGTACCCTAAAGGGTCCGTTCTTATGACCTCACACAACGGTAAAGGAGGAGGTCCCCGAGAAGGGGTGGGTCTCTATCTTGGGAGTAGGATACAGAGGACATAACCGTTTGTCCAAGTAATGGTGATCACGGTGGACCCTTCTGAGACTTTTCATAAAACATTTTCCACTCTAGGTCATCTCACAATAAAAGGTGGAAATAATAAAGTCGATTTTCCAGAAATTCTCTTATAGTATAATCCTTTTATAAAACGTATTTCATTTAAGACAATACCGTCACCACTCGAAGTAGATGAAAATATTACCCGATACTATATAAGAGTAAGTAAAAATCCTAATCTAATGGAGACCTCTGAAAACCCCTACTAGGGGACCTCCTCCTTTACCGTTGGGTGAGGTCACAAGAAAGGACCTCTTAGGGCACCTGTCAGGTACCCGATGTCAGGTACCCCAGAGTTTCTCAGCCTGTACTGACTTCGCTGAATCGTGTATGTTAACCTCTACACTAAAAAACAGAAGAAATCAGAAAGAACATTTAGACCTGTCTGGATTACACGAAATAAGTACATAAATGAAAGACGAAGAGTCTAACCCACTAACGGTGTCCACCGAATAATACGAACTAACGATAAGACGACCTAAAGTAAGAAACAGAAGAATTTTAAGGTCCTCACGGAGTGAAAGGGAGTACAATAAATTTATCGTTACCTAAAGTACTGTCAGTATATAAAATATAACTTTAAGAGTAAAGTAAATGTAATTATGAATAAGATATATTACTTATAAAAGGGGGGACACTACTTTGTTGAGACTTAATCTTATACAAAACAGATGAAGGTAAGTGAGAGATCGTGTTAAAATTTGACCAGATTTTCTTACAGGTGTAATAAAATAAACTTTCTTAAATGTAGAAGTCTATACGGAACTTTATCTTTTAATAAATTAAATTTCACTGTTTAAATTTTATATATAAAAGAAAGGTTTCGTTTTAATATCAATCTTTTTATNAATTTCACTGTTTAAACTTTATATATAAAAGAAAGGTTTCGTTTTAATATCAATCTTTTTATAACTCATTTATTTTCAGTAAGAATTCCGGGACTAAGTCTCTGTTGATGATGATTCTAAGATTTTCGTTAGTTGTATAAAACATTATATATGTATGTATATATACATATATATATACACACATATATATATATATATATATATATCTCTCTCTCTCTCTCTCTCTCTCTCTCTCTCTCTCTCCCTCCCTACTATGTCTCCTATCTAAGCTAATGTATTTAAAATCGAACAGAAATTTTAAAATCATTGTATAGTGTATGAAAGAGTACAACTATTTATTTCGTAATATTTTACTAAAAATTTACACGTTAGTTATACGTTTATCGTTGTGTATATGTTGGTTTTATTAGTCTTTAAATGTACCACAGGGTCAAAAACGATGAAATTCCTCACGAGATTCCTTGTAGAAACAAGTATGTAAATTAAGGATCATACTTAAATAATTCTATTTACTATTAATTTTTTATTATAAATAAACGTTCTAATAAAATTTATAATTATACAAAAGAATACGGAATGTTTATGAAACTATAATTCTTTTGTACAGTTTTAAAAAGTATGATCTATTAATTATTAACTAATTTTTATGTAATGTTTCTTCTTTTCCCTTCTATATGGGTAAACTTAGGTCTCAAGGTTTCTTATCGTTCCTCTCTATTCTTTCGAAAGGAGTCGTTAGTTACGTTTCTTTATCTCCTTTTCTTATTTAACCCTTTCTGATCTCTAGCGAAGTTCTTTTAATCTCTATGGTTCCCTTGTAAAGTACGTTTCTACCCGAGTTATTTCCTGTCTTTACCATACCTGGACTTTCTTCCTCTTCTATAATTCCTCTGTACCGTTCTTATATGTCTTTTTAATATGGTTTTTATAGAATTACTGGGTCTATTGGTACTACCATACTAGTCAGTGGATCTCGGTCTGTAGGACCTCAGTTTACCCGGAATCCTTCGTAGTGATGTTTGTGTTCGATCACTTCCACTACCTTAAGGTCGACTCGATAAAGTTTAGAATTTTCTACTACGACGCTTTCACGAAGTGAGTTATACGGTCGTTTAAACCTTTTGAGTCGTCACCGGTGTCCTGACCTTTTATAGTCAAAAGTAAGGTTAGGATTTCTGTCCGTTACTGTTTCTTACAAGTTTGATGGTGTGTTGACGTGAGTAGAGTGTGTGATCGTTTCATTACGAGTTTTAAGAGGTTCGGTCCGAAGTTGTCATACACTTGGAACTGGAAGGTCTACAAGTTCGACCTAAATCTTCTCCGTTCCTTGGTCTCTAGTTTAATGGCTGTAGACGACTTAGTAGTTTTTTCGTTCTCTCAAGGTCTTTTTGTAGATGAAGACGAAATAACTGATACGGTTTCGGAAACTTACACATCTAGTGTTATTTGAGACCTTTTAAGAATTTCTCTACCATTATGGTCTGGTGGAATGGACGGAGGATTCTTTAGACATACGTCCAGTCCTTCCTTGTCAATCTTGACCTATACCTTGTTGTCTGACCAAGATTTAACCCTTTCTTCATTCAGTTCCGACATATAACAGTGGGACGATTAAATTGAATATACGTCTCATGTAGTACACTTTACGACCCGACCTCCTTCGTGTTCGATCTTACTACTAAGGGCCCTCTTTATAGTTATTGAAGTCCTATGTGTCTACTGTGGTGGGAATACCGTACTTCGTTTTTAAATCTTCTCGAAGAACTACTTTCACTGTCTCCTCTCACTTTTTAAACCGAATTTTGAGTTGTAAGTCTGTTGATTCTATTACCGTAGACCAGGGTAGTTAAGTACCGTTTCTCTACCCCTTTGTTACTTTTGTCACTGTCTGAACTTTAAACCCCCGAGGTTTTAGGGACGTCTACCACGGACGTCGGTACTTTAATTCTCTGTAAGCGAGGAATCTTCTTTTCGATACTGGTTGGATCTGTCGTGTAATTTTTCGTCTGTGTAATGAAATGGTTGGTTCCAGGTAGATCGGTTTCGGTACCAAAAAGGTCATCGGTACATACCTACACTCTCAACCTGACATTTCTTTCGACTCTCGACTTCTTAACTACGAAAACTTGGTACAACAACCTCTTCTGAGAACTCTCAGAGAACCTGAAGTTCCTCTAGGTTGGTCAGATAGGATTTCCTCTAGTCAGAACTTATAAGTAACCTTCCTGACTACGACTTCGACTTTGAGGTTATGACACCGGTGGACTACTCTTCTTGACTGAATAACCTTTTCTGGGACTACGGCCCTTTCTAACTTCCGTCCTCCTCTTCCCCTGTTGTCTCCTATTCCACCAACATACCGTAATGGTGGAGTTACCTGTATTCAAAGTCATTTGAGACTCTCAACCACTACCTGTCTCTTCGGACCACACGACGTCAGGTACTCCAGAGTTTCTCGACCTGTGCTGACTCACTGACCTGACTTTTTATGTAATTTTTATTTGAGACTAATTTTTATGTAATGAAAAGGAAAAACAGTCTATGTAAAAGATCCGGTACTGTTCAGTACTCCCTCACTTATGTACTTAGTTAATTTCTGTGTAGAAAGATGGAATAACTCATGGTATTAAACTCTACAGATCAAAATAGAAATACGGAGTAAAAGGGTTGTGAAATAACATCGGGAGACAAAGTAGTAAATTTGATCGAGAGAGTAACACATAACTGAAAGAAAAGAAAATGACCAAAAATGGGATGTACTTATACCGAAGATTGAAAATAGTATAAGAAAGTTGAAGACCAAACTTTGAGTTCAACTAAGAATTTTTCTGGAAACTTTCTGTTTTTTCACTTTGAGACTTATACTTATATAAACTGGTGGTTTATAGAGAAACTAAAAGTTATAAAAAGGGTGGAAGTCTGGTGAAAGTGTGGGTGTTTCTGACATATCTTTTATCAAAGTGTAACGTTTATTCGATAAAATCATCTATTGTTCTATTTAATGACGTCTTTTTACAATTACTGTCTGAAAGTAACATTTTTACACTGTTCTATTATCAACGTGTATATTTACACCTTTCTAAAATAAAGTTCTAAAGTTTTTCCCGCTATTAAAGTGAGGGTAATCAAAGGGGGAAAGACAAAAGTGATAGTAGTAAATCTAAGTCCCGAACAAAGACGTGTCTTATTACTGGACAAAACGAAGGTAAGAACAGATAAAGTGGGACGTGTTCTTATGTTCCAATAAGAAAGAATTCATCTTTCTTGAGATTATTGAAGTCGGTAGACGATTTTTGTTTGTTTTGCCTTTGATGGTCATGGAAGGTAACGGATGTCAAATTTGAACAATCCGACGTAAAATTCCGTGAGTCACTAGACCGAAGGTGGACAAAAAGGTCTAAGTGGAGAGCAATAAGAAGTGGCTACGACACGATGTCAGTCAGACCTGTAGACCTACAAAGGAATTGTGTGGTACTTACCAAGATGAAAAATTTGAGAGGAATGAGACAAAATGAAATGGAAAAGAACTAAAGAACTGAAGTTGGTAAGAAATTTTACGGTGGAGTAAGTATTTCGAAAGACACTCTGTTTGGTAGTCAATGTCAGTGAATGACGAAAGAACTTAGAGGTACTATCAAATGATATAAGTTGAAAATTACTTGACACTTTATTATCCTTTATATAAAGAATACATAAAGAATCAAAGACTGTGTGTGTCGAGGATTCTAGAAACATTAAAGGGTTTACTATTTTCGGAGACTGTAACTTGAAGATTTAGGAAACCCTAAAAGACCCACTATCTTTAAGAAAAACAGATTTACTGCACTGAGAACTACCCAAAGAGTGACTTCCGACCAGTGGTCTTTCGGACAGATCCTGTACTAATCCACGAACCTTCAAAATCAACAGAGGTACGGAGGTGGTAAAAGGTTTCTTCTCTCTCCCCGACTTTTACTTCAATTGTCCGAAGGGAGTATCGAATCAACCATTTCTTAGATGGACGTTACGTTCTCTGGACCCAAACTAAGAACCCAGCCCTTCTATGGGACCTCTTCCTTTACCGTTGGGTGAGGTCATAAGAGTGGACCTTTTAAAGTACCTGTCTCCTCGGACAGTCCGATGTCTGTCACCCTATCGTTCTCAACCTGTGCTGGTTGATTTGGTGGTCCCCACCTAGTATGGATTCACTACTTCGGAGGTATTTTAAGGACGATGACGACGATTCAGTGAAGTCAGCACAGGCTGAGATGCACTGGGGTATCTGTCGTCGGGTGGTCCGAGGGGGCAGGGACCCTAAGAGGACCGTTCTTACGACCTCACCCAACGGTAAAGGAAGAGGCATTTTAAGGATTATCAAACGTAAATCCCTCGTAGACGTAACCACTTGGGTACCTACACAACCCTCTCACCTAAAGGACGTAAGAAACACAATACGTAGAGAAAGTAGACCATTAAGAACTCAATGTGGCAGAAAAAATTATTTATTTAACCATTATATTATTTATATTACAAAAGGACACAAGAGGCTCGCGGAGATGGTTTAGTCAATTTGAGTCCTTCCAAGCACCCTTGGAGGTCAAACATCGGTCACCTAGTCTTCGTTTCTGTTGTTAGACCTGAACGTTGACTGTAGACTTCACTCCACCTTTCACCCACCCCCATGTCAGAACGTCCCGATTCGGGAATTGGACGTCCTAAATTACCATTTAGGTCCATCTATGTCAGTCTTGACTTAATGTAACATCCTGTTCTCGTCCACAATATCATAACGAACTACACACCTTTCGGATGTGTAGACCGTAGTCTTTACGAGACAAATTTCCTCTTTGTCTCGAAAAGGTTATTTATTCACTTGTTTTGGGTCTTTTTAGTATTTTAATGTTTTTACTATTCTTGATAAAGTGACGAGAGAGATAAGTTCTTTGGTGACATGCCTTCTATGGAACTGGAGTCCCCGACACGAAAAGAAACGTAACGAGGAAGGAACACGGTGAGGACAGGGGGAATATTAATGGTATAATAAAACATGTTTCATTCTTAACGACTTAACTTGTCTTAGTCGTCTTTATAAAACTTGACAATAAGGTGAAACGGAGTCTTAATTTCGATGGTAAAAGAAAGGAGTGATATACTCGAGTGATAATTCAAATTCTACACTTAAAATTTCGAACTATCCACCATCCAGAGACTTGTCTCGTGACACCGGAACCCAGGTGTGACCGTAAACCTAAACCGTTTTGGATTTCTACGGTCTGACATGAAAAAGTGGACGACAAGGTCGACTCCCGAACTACAACCTAAAATTCACACTCGGTTTGTTCATCCCCTTTATTGATAGACTATGACATCTCTGACTCCGGTGTACCTTTGAGCGGAATTTTAAGTTTCTTTGAAGTCATTACAGTCGTACTTGATAGTACTTAAAGAAGAAACCTCTGTAATAATAAAAATTCTATTGTAAGTGGTTTTGTGATATAAAGTAAAATTTTCTATTGAACCTTCCGTCCGAGTCCTTACACTAACAGTTTTACAACTGGGGTTTGATCTCTAACATCTTTTATTAACATCGAACACGAATTAAAGGTAGTTACTAGAATTTTAGATCTCACCTTTAAGAACTTTTTTTTTTTTAGTTCAACTGACTCTCCTGATTATAAACGTATCCAGGTTTATCAATAAAAAAGTAATTTCATTATTTTGAAATTTTTACTCATGTTACCAGGTTGTTAATAAAAGAGGTCTTGAAAAGGGACTTAAAATTGAAAAATTTTGTAAATCTCAAGGAAATCATAAATTTTTTTCCGACCTCTACACCGTAAATGTTGTCAAACCTCTACTACCATTGAAATTTTGTTTTTCTGTTCTTTGGATGTCACATCTTTATTACTTTCCTACAGGAATTTTCAAGTCTGTTATTTTTGGTACTCTTGGTATCTATTGTGTACAGGTCGGGAAGTTGTATCGGGTAATTTTTCACCAATATCTCAGTATCGTTTCCTACGTGAAACTGATTTACACTCGAAACATTACTAGATTCGACGACAGAAGGATTAGAAACGTTACCGGATGATCTTGTGTTCTTTTCACCAGAAAACGTATAGTGTTTGTAGACAACCCTTTTGTAAACGAGAAAAAGTAAACAGACGTTAAATTACCACAGTATTTCAGGTAAGATTTCCTCTAGTCGGGACCCACAAGAAACCTTCCTTACTACTATTTCGACTTTGAGGTCATGAAACCGATGGAGTACGCTTCTCGACTGAGTAACCTTTTCTGAGACTACGACCCTCCCTAACCCCCGTCCTCCTCTTCCCCTGCTGTCTCCTACTCTACCGACCTACCGTAGTGACTCAGCTACCTACACTCAGACTCACTTGAGTCCCTCAACCACTACCTGTCTCTCCGGACCGCACGACACTAAGTACCCCAGCGTCTCAGTCTGTGCTGACTCGCTGACTTGACTTGACTTGACTTACCTCTTAATAGTGTGACTTGTTACTGGAGAAAGGAGAATATGTCAATGTGTCTATGATCTTATTTACGACTTGTATTTTTTTTTACTAGTTGCATTTTAGTATGCCACAGATTACAGATTCTCGTTACCTTTATTCCCGTCAGTCATAATGGATTACTACTTATTATTTCGTTCGACAAATTTGAAAGTTCTCAAAGAACTAGTTGGATGTTCCGTCTGTATGTTGATACTGAGAGTATAAAACTCAGTATTATCGTCTCATTAAATTATATTCGTTGTCAAGACCTAAAAGAGAAAGAAATAGAAGAAGTAAGTACAGGTACTTACATTCATTGTTTAATGGAACTTATGATAAAGTTAGAAATTATAAAAGATAATTACCTCAAAAGTGTGAGTCTTCTCTTTCTTATATGATTGAGTAATAAATTTGTTTTAACAGATTTATCCGTAGTTAGTGAGGAGAAACAATGACTACTAATGAGTCTCTAGGACATACGTACTACTCGATATATCCTTTCTTACTTAACAAAGAGAGACAGTCTCTCATTTAAGTGAGTAAATAATATTTTAAATAAATCACCGGTAATATGTGGTCTAGTCTCTTCCGTTACCGTCGGTGGGGTCATCAGAACGGACCTTTTAGGGTACCTACCTCCTCGGACCATCCGACGTCAGGTACCCCAGCGATTCTCGACCTGTGTGACTCGCTGAAGTGAAAGTACGTAACCTCTTCCTTTACCGTTGGGTGAGGTCACGAGAACGGACCTCTTAGGGTCCCTACCCCCCTCGGACCACCCGACGGTAGATACCCCAGTGTGTCCCAGCCAGTACTGACTTCGCTGTGTCGTCGTCGTCGTCGTCGTCGTCGTCGTCGTCGTCGTCGTCGTCGTCGTCGTCGTCGTATGTCGTCTATTTTTACGAATGAGGAACCTTCATTCCAATACTGGTTGGATCTGTCGTATAATTTTTCATCTCTGTAATGAAACGACTTTTCCAGGTGGATGAGTTCCGATACCAAAAAGGTCACCAGCACATACCTACACTCTCAACCTGACACTTCTTTCGACTTACGTCTTAACAACGAAAACTTGAGACCACAACCTCTTCTGAGAACCCTCAGGGAACCTGACGTTCCTCTAGGTTGATCGGGTAAGATTTCCTCTATTGAGGACCCGTAAGTAACCTTTCTGACTACAACTTCGACTTTGAGGTCATGATACCGGTGGACTACGTTTCTGGACTGAGTAACCTTTTCTGGGACTACTACCCTTTCTAACTCCCGTCCTCCTCTTCCCCTACTGTGTCCTACTCTACCAATCTACCGTAGTGGCTGAGTTACCTGTACTTAAACCCACCTGAGACCCTCAACCACAACCTGTCCCTCCGGACCGCACGACGTCAAGTACCCCAACGTTTCTCAGCCTGTGCTAACTCTCTGACTTGACTTGACTTGACTATGTCGTCTATACGGTCTAAGGTCCTAATTTTTTCTTATTATGACTTAAGGACAAAAGATAATCGAATCGGAGAGTTTCTTCGACCTTTCATAATTATGCAATGATTACTTCAGACTACACCCTCTTACTTCGGTTTCCTCTCCTAAAACTAAAACTCTCGTAAGTCCTCTTTGTTCATCTCGACCGAAATAAAATTACGAGGAAAGGAGAGCATAAAATTCTAACGTACAAATAGAACGTTGAAGGAATAAATTTTTTTAAGACGTAGGTAAATTACTATTGTAAATATTTCTCAACTTTCCTGTGTTCCTTTCACCAAAAAGTCAATCCGCCCTGTAGTTTACACTTCTATGTACCTCCCTTTATTTATATAAAACACCCGACATGAAGTCTAAACATTCAAGTCTTATAACTGTTCCGGTTCTCTCAATGACTGAGATCTTTTTGATTCTGTCTCACGGATAATTGAGTGGTACCCTCGTAAGAAACGTCGGGAGTCTTATGTTCGATAAGAGAGTTAAGGTTTAGTGACGAGAGGGTTATCGTCTCGTAGAGTCTCCGGTTTGGTCGTTTCTCCACTTACTTGTGTCACTTATACCTTTCTCTCTTTTCTCTCGACTGATCAATATTCCATATAAAATAGGTCTGTTGTTTGTTTAGAATTTAGTACATAGACGGAGTCTAGTCTTTTAAGAGGAAATTAGGATCTTACTAACACTAGAAGTATAAAACAAAAGAATACATGTGTCCAATTTTTGACCGTCTAAGAGGTTAGGGACTGAGGTAAAAGGATTAATTATGACCTAGCAATAAGAGATCCACTGACGTAAGTTTCTTCTACTGTTCATACAATTGTCTCGTCCGATACATCTTCTCACTCCCGTTTCCTTACCGAAAACTCTTAAATGATCTTTGTTTATTTATGACCGTAGAACTATTTCGAGGAAAGTAACTCGAAAAAAAAAGGGAAGTCTACTCAAAGTCATCTTGACTAATACACATACTATTTGAGGTAGTTAAAGATCTAATCTAATTGGATGTCTTAGTAAACAATAATACTCATCTGATTTTTCACCATATCGACTCTGACGGTATCAGTGAGTCTACCTTCGAAAAAGAAGTAGATAAAAGAGAGATGACAAAACCCCCGAGTAAAGGTGCTTATCGAGTAACGTGAACCATCTATAGTAAGAACTATGGTAATAAGTCACACAGTATCAATCTCCTTACAAAATAAACGACGTGTGTCCAAAATACTGTCTGTACATACAATATAACTCTAACGAGAGTAAGGTGAATGCAAACGACATACGTACACCATACGTTAGACGGCACCACCTTGACCGAGCTCAAACGTGATATGTAACGTACGAAAGGACCATAATAAACCAGACTGAAACTAACTATACAAGTAAATTTTTGTCTGTAACCTGATTTTCAAAAAACTTACTGTACCTTGGACTATTTGAGACTTGACGATATTTCTTCTGTAATCCAATTAAAAACGAAGACAGAATTGTGTTACAGATTTGAACTTGTTCATAAGTGTAAAAGATTTAAAGTCTTAAAAATGTTTTCTCTTCTTGGACCTAGTAGATAGAGATTCGATAGAAAGATATCGTTTTTATATAGGATTTAAGATAATATTTGGTGTAGTACTACGACATACCGTTTAGTACTTCATAACCCGTCTTCATAGTCAACTCAAGGACTTTTCTACTGTAGATTTCTTGAGACTCGAAATAATTTCCGTATCCATTACCTCTTCTGTGTCACTACTACGACCTATATTTATATTTCTTCCGTTTATTTAATTTTCTGAAGAACAAATCACAAAACTCGGAAACCCTGACAAGATTCGGAATCGTAATCTTTAAGTCATTCAAGAACTGAAACTTTTCGAGTATATATATTTATACTTCATAAATAACCTTTGAATTTTACACTCATAATACAATTGGAGAACTACGGTTTAATCTTGTGTTTACATTTATAAAATAAGTTTAATATTTTTACTTACTTGTATGATGATTTATAATTATTTATGACCATCATCCAATATTTGTATTTCGATAAACCAAATTTTCAACTTTATGTGGTTTATTAAAGAATCTCTCAGGAAGATAGACAGACTTCTTTTAGAAGTTTACATTCTTGCTTTAGGAGAAAAAGTACTTTTAATTAGGTTATTAGTAGTGTATACACACTTATTCTTTCTTTCTTTTAATAAATGATAACATACAATAGAATTCGAATTAATGTCATTAAATATCTGTCTTTTAAATGTAATTATCTAAAATGAATCACACTGAATCTTGTCTAACACTGTATTTAAATTTTTTACGTGCTAAAGTGATTTTGAAAATAACCAGATCGCTTTCACTTTCACTTTCACTTCAGTGAGTCAGCACAGGCTGAGAAACGCTGAGGTAACTGACATCGGGTGGTCCGAGGAGGGAGGTACCCTAAGAGGTCCGTTCTCATGACCTCACCCAACGGTAAAGGAAGAGGTCCCATAGAAGAACTGCCTCCCTAACTTGGGTTAAGAGGGCGTAACATCTGTCTGCGAATTGACAGACTCGACGTAATTACCGAGTCGTCCCTTTCTTAAGTGGACGTTACGTCCTCTGTACCATCTGTACCCAAACTAAGGACCAAACCCTTCAAGGGAACCTTCTCCTTTACTGTTGAATGAAGTCATAAGAACGGACTTTTTAGGGTACCTGTCTCTTCGGACCACGTGGTATCAGATTTCCCAGTGTTTCTCAACCTGTACTGACTTGTACTTGTACGTCTGTAGGGGTTAGTCTTCTTTGTATTACTTTGTGTAGTGTTTACTTCGATCACCTTTACCACCTTAATATCGACTCGATAAATTTTTAGGATTTTCTACTACGACAATTTCACGACGTCAGTTATACAGTCGTTTGAGCCTTTTGAGTCGTCACCAGTGTCTTGACCTTCTCCAGTCAAAGTAAGGTTAAAGTTTCTTTCCGTTACGGTTCTTACAAGTTTGATGACATGTTAACACGAGTAAAGTGTACGATCATTCCTATACGAGTTTTAGGAAGTTCGATCGACAGTCGTCATACACTTGGGTCTTAAAGGTCTATATTTTCAACTTAAATCTTTGTCGGTTCCTTGGTCTCTAGTTCAACGGTTGTAAGTAACATAGTATCTCTTTCGTTACCTTAAGGTCACTTCGTCTTTAAGACGTAGTGACTGATGTGATTTCGGAAACTGACACCTATTGTTCTTTGACTTTTTAAGAATTTCTCTACCCTTATATTCTGGTGGAATGGACAGAGGACTCTTTAGACATAGACTCAGTTGTTCGTTATCAATCTTGACTTGTACCTTGTTGGTTGACTAAGGTTTAACTCTTTCCTCATACTGTTCTAACATATAACAATACGACGAATATATTGAATATACGTCTCATGTAGTACGTTTTAGACCCGGTCTACTCGGTGTTCGACCTTAGTTCGACAACCCTCTTTATAGTTATTGGAGGTTTTACGTCTACTATGGTTGAGATTACCGTCTTTCACTTCTTCTTAATTTCTCTAAGAACTACTCCCACTTTCTTCTCTCATTTTCTCGACCGAATTTTGAGTTATAAGTGTTTTGTTTCTAGTACCGTAGATTGTTTATCTTCCCCTTTTTCACCTTCGTCACTGTCTAAAATACAAGAATCCGAGGTCTTAGTGACGTCCACCACTGACGACAGTACTTTAATTTTCTGTGAACGAGGAACCTTCCTTTCTATACTGTTTGGACTTTGACAATCAATGAGTCAGCACAGACTGAGAGACACTGGGGTACCTGACATCGGACGACCCGAGGAGACAGGTACGTTAAGAGGTCCGTTCTTGTGACCTCAGTCGATGGTAAAAGAGGAGGTCCCCTAGAGGGACTGAGTCCCTATTTTGGGTCCAGAGGACGTAACATCCGACTAAGAAATGGTAAACTCACTGGTCCCTTCGTACTGTTTGGATCTGTATTATAATTTTTCGTCTCTATAATGAAACGGTTATTTCCAAGTATATCAGTTTCGACACCAAAGATGTCATCAGTACATACCTACACTCTCAACCTGGTATTTCTTTTGACTCACGATTTCTTAACTACGAAATCTACGTAATTTTAATATCACGACCTCTTTTGAAAACTCTGAAGGAACCTGACGTTACTTTCCATCACCTCCACTACCTTAAAGTCACCTCAATAAAGTTTAGGACTTTCTACTACGACACTTTCATGACGTGAGTTATACGGTCGTTTAAACCTTTTGAGTCGTCGCCGGTGTCCTGACCTTTTCCAGTCAAAAGTAAGGTTAGTGTTTCTTTCCGTTACGGTTTCTTACGAATTTGATGGTGTGTTAACGTGAGTAGAGTGTGTGATCATTTCATTACGAGTTTTAAGAGGTTCGGTCCGAAGTCGTTATGTACTTGGCACTTAAAGGTCTACAAGTTCGATCAAAATCCTTCCGTCTTCTTGGTCTCTAGTTTAACGGTTGTAGGCGACCTAGTACCTTTTCCGTTCTCTCAAGGTCTTTTTGTAGATCAAGACGAAATAACTGATACGGTTTCGGAAACTGACACACCTAGTGTTATTTGACACCTTTTAAGACTTTCTCTACCCTTATAGTCTGGTGGACTGGACGGAGAACTCTTTGGATATACGTCCAGTCCTTCGTTGTCAATCTTGACCTGTACCTTGTTGTCTGACCAAGGTTTATCCTTTTCCTCATGCAGTTCCGACATATAACAGTGGGACGAATAAATTGAATATACGTCTCATGTAGTACTCTTTGGGACCCGACCTTCTTCGTGTTTGACCTTAGTTCTAACGGCCCTCTATATAGTTATTGGAGTCTATACGTCTATTGTGGCGGGTATACCGTCTTTCACTTCTCCTTGATTTTTCGGAGAACTACTTTTACTTTCTCCTCTCACTTTTTTCAACCGGATTTCGAGTTGTAAGTCTTTTGTTTCTAGTACCGTAGACCAGGGTAGTGAAGTACCGTTTATCTACCCCTTTGTCACAGTCTGAAATAGAAAAACCCGAGGTTTTAGTAACGTCTACCATAGGTACTTTAATTTTCTGCGAATGAGGAGCCTTCTTTTCAATACTGGTTGGATCTAACGCATAACTTTTCGTCTTTGTAATGAAACGGCTGATTCCGGGCAGATCAGTTCCGATACCAAAAAGGTGGCCAGTACATACCTACACTCAAAACCTGACACTTCTTTCAACTCGTGGCTTCTTAACTACGAAAACTTGACACCACAACCTTTTCTGAGAACTCTCAGGGAACCTGACGTTCCTCTAGGTTGGTCAGGTAAGATTTCGTCTGGTCGGGACCGACAAGTAACCTTCCTGACTACGACTTCGACTTTGAAGTTATGAAACCGGTGGACTACGCTTCTCAAGTGAGTAACCTTTTCTGGGACTACGACCCTCCCTAACTCCCGTCCTCTTTTTCTCCTACTGTCTCATACTCTACCGACCTACCGTAGTGACTGAACTACGTTAACTCAAGACCACTTGAGGCCCTCAACAACTACCTGTACCTCCGGACCGCTCGACACTAAGTACCCCAACGCTTCTTAGTCTGTGCTGACTCGCTGACTTGACTTGACTTGACCTGACGTTCCTCTGGTTCGGTCAGTTAGGATTTCCTTTATTTTGGACTTATGAGTAACCTTCATGACTATGACTTCGACTTCGAGGTTATTCAACGGGTGGATTATACCTCCAACGACAAGTCAGTGAGTCAGTACAGGGTGATAAACATTGTGGTACCTGACATCGTGAGGTCGTGAGTAACCTTTTCTGGGACTATTACCCTATCTGACTTCCGTTTTCCTCTTCCCCTACTGTCTACTACTTTACCAATCTACCATAGTGGTTGAGTCACCTATACTTAAACACGTTTAAGGTCTATATCACCTCCTTTCTCCTCGGACAACACGATATCAGGTACTCCAACGTTTCTGAACATGTACTGACTTGTTGTTGTTACTGTCACTTTATGTATTATAAGGATGATGATTAAGATGGGAGATTTATCACAGTTAGAGATTCTAAGTTACCCCAGTAGTTGTAAACTAAAATAGACCACCTTTTTCCCTATCTGACGTGCTACGTACTTATCCGTAAGCAAAGAAACCTCTTTTTCACACAAATGAGAAGATAATCACATAATACTCTACACTTAATGTTGACTCCCCTTATCTTCTTTTTTCTTATACAATCAGACACCGAATACAAAACTTATCTTACAAATGGTTTTACACAAAGACCTTATTTTTTTTTTTTAAGAACCAGTAAGATATAAAACTTTTTTTTCAAAAACACTGATTACGAAACCGAATTTGACTTAATTTTGAATAAACAAAGTAAAAATCCTCCGTATTTCTTGTTTTCTTTATATCGGTGGACGTACTTTGTCCCTGAAAGGTTAGGTCTTTCGGGATTCCAAATCTGTCTTCCGTGAATTGGAATAAGAGTCACCTCGTCAGTCTGAAGTACCCACACATGTGGACTCGACTTCTCTCTTTCCACATCGATATTGTTCACGGACCCTTAATATGTTGACTTTCGAACACGAATTCATTCTTCTTTAAGGTGATGTTTAGACCTATCTGAATGTACTTCCGGACGACAGGTACATTCTTATTTCTTAAATTTTTCGATCCCGAAAAATCCTTTATAAATACCCTTAATCCTGAAAAAGAGGATACTTAATCACTATGTCCGTTTCATTTTCGTTCTTTTGAAATAACAAAAGAGAATATAGAAACTAACTTACTCTCTCTTTTATTCATTATGTTTTAAATCTTCCTTTTTATATGGAGTTAGGAAAGTCAAGAGTGGAAATGTTGGCACCTTGATGGGTCGGGTTTCGGAGGGGTCAGAAGGAATCCCGTGACGACGACGAGTCAGTACAGACTCAGAAACGTTGGGGTATCTGACATCGGGTGGTCCAAGGAGACAGGAACCCTAAAAAGGTCCGTTCTTATGACCTCACCTAACAGTGAAGAAGGAGGTCCCCTATAAGGGCTTGGTCCCTAGTTTTGGACAAAGAAGACACGGAGAACGGAGTATCCACCTAAGAAATGGACGACTCGGTAGTCCCTTCAAAGGCTATCGGTTGATTAACCTTTGAAGGAAGTAGATGTTCCGGAAGATCGGGTAACAGGTTTATCGTCCTCCCCTTCTTAAAGAACTTACAACCTCACCCCTTCCTGTAGGTATTTATGTGAAGTATTTACGTTACTTTTATGACCGTTTCAACACTTTTAGTTGAGACTCAACTTTCTTTTGGTACCTTTTCTTGCAAACACGTAATTTCCATTCTCGTAATTTTACTTCTCTAATATGTAGTATTAGTGTACTCAGGAATTTCTCCTCTTATAAAAGGAGGAGACCAGACTCTCTCTCTGGTATTACGTTTTTTTTTCGTACTTCTGTACGTTTTTGGTAATAATCTATTCTTCTACATTCTTATCCTGGTTTTCCGTTCTTTGTACCCAGTGAAAATCTTATGCGGTTCTTTACATTTGAGGACCCTTAGAGGTCTTTTCTTACGTCGGGACAACTGTGGAACTAAAATTGGATCACTCTGGGGACAGTCTTAAGACTTGATATCTTGAGATTCTAATATGTACACACAACAAAAGTCGGTGATTTAAACACCAACAAACGATGCCGTCAATATCTTCAACTTATACAGGAACTTGTGACAGCTAAAGGGCGGGGAGAGAACGGACATGAACAGACCAATTCGATGTACGACCGATTTGGGTTAAGACTCGAATAAGAGTACATCGACTTTCGTTAACTTCCTTTTGTTTTGGAAGGTCGATCAGACTGAAATTTAAGTATTAGTACATAGAGTTTACTTGTGAATTTACATGGGTCGTTTTAAAGGAATAAAATAACGTAGAAGATAGGAGGATTACCATTAAAGGGTGTAACAGGAGAAAGGAATTGGGTGAGGATCTACAGGGTATGGGATTAAAATGTTAATAAAAGGACACAATGACTCTTTTTCTTTGTTTTCCTGTTCTTGTAAGTGTCACGAGGTAGGGTAGACATGTGAATCGAGGAGGTACATGTGCAAGGGAACAAAAATACCGATGTGCAGGTACGAAAGTAAAAGTTTTTTTGATTGAAATAGTTGAATAAGTAATCTGAAGTAGTGGATAGTGAATGAGTTCTTTTAATTAATTATATAGTAAAAAAGGGGAAATCGAAGTTTTAGATAGGACTTAGATTAATGAAGGGTAGTGAAGGTACGAACGATGAATCAAGTTCGATGAATTAAGTTCAAGTTCGATGAAGAAAGTTCAAGTTCGAATTAAGTTCGATGAATCGAGTTCAAGTTAAGACAGGGGGATTTTATATAAGAGGTGGGTTTACGATCTCACCTTTACAATTTTATATTCAGTAGAATATTCGATAAGTCGTCAAGAGGTATAGAGGATCTAAAAAAGGTATTCGTATCCTTCTACGACAATTAAGAGGGTGGGCGTTTCTGTCTTTAAAGAACTGAGAAGAACGGTCTAGGACTGAATAAAGATGGGAAAAGTGTCTTTATTAGTAACTTTTCCTACAGTTAATAATACTGGAATTAGTTCAAAGTGGAGTCGATTCTAGACTCGTACTAGAACAGTTCCACTTATTACTGGAGGAGCAACAATTTAGATCACCAGTTAAGAGTCAGGAATAACAATTATGAACTTGAATTCGTCGTACATTGTCTTAATTATGTCTAAAAAAGTGAAAGTCATAATGTACGAACGAAGAAAAGGGAGATCGAGCGATCAGTTTAAGAGACCAAGAACTAAGGGACTGGAGATGTTAGACTCGACCAAGTCTCAGGAAGTTTGACAAGATAAAAATGAAAAATAGGTAAAAACCCCCCACCTATAGACATATAAGACTACTAAAGGTACTAAGGGTCTAAACATCGAGGTCTGTCCTGGAGAAGAACTCGAGATCTTAGTAAATAGTTCGACGGACGAACTTACAAATTGTCCGTAGAGGTTGAGCTATACAGGATCTTACTGTACTAGGGGTTTAGACGAATATAGAGTCTGAAGAAGGATCGTCATTTACTGTTGAGATAGAAGTCACACGAGCCCTATCTTCTGAATGTCAGTAAAATAAAGAAAATATACGGTGTAGGTTACACAACAGTATAGAATAGTCGAGACGGACATATTAGAGACGTCTTAGATGATGAATAATGAAGGTAACTTTAATGAAACAGGTTTATTATTAGTGTAGAGTAGAACTACTACCGTTACGGGTGAATAGATTGGACAGGGGAACTAAAGTGCGGACAAGAGGATTTCATATAAGAATTTAGTCTCTAAGGAATTGTGTGTAAGTAGGTATAATAAAGAAAGAAGTTTTGAGAGGTTTCGATAGATTAGAGTCTATCTATTTTCTGTATCAAGAATGTTAATGAATGTTATGGACTAATGGAGAAACTGGACTAGAAGATGTTTAGACGGGGAACGAATGAGGTAAGGAAGACACATCCATTAACACGACGAAGAACTTATTTGACTCATACGAAGGTAGAAACGTAAGGTATAAAGTCAAACATAAAGTAGACGGACCTTAAGAGCGGTGGTCTCTCGGTTATTGAACGAAGTTTCACAAAGGAAGTTAAGTAAATAGTTTATAGTAGTGGAGTCACCCTGGAAAGGACCGATGACACAGATTTCGACGCTGAAGGGGGTGAGGGTGGTATCAAAGTTCAAACTGAAAGACGAATAAACAGAAAATTTTATGATAATGAAAGATTAAACATTTAAAAAAACAACAATAACTAGAACAAATAACGGACAGTGGTGAACATCTTAAAAAGTTACTAGGTTGTCTACAACCGTTAAACTAGAGACCAAGGAGACGTAAAAGATTTAGGTTCCAACTTGTAGACCTTCAAGTACGTCCAGTTCTTCGTTGTCAATCTTGACCTGTACCCTGTTTACTAACCAACGTTTGTTCCTTTCATTATGTGGTTCTGATGTATAACAGTGGGATGAATAAATTGAATGTACGTCTCATGTAGTACTCTTGACGACCCTACCTACTTCGTGTTCGACCTTAGTTCTAACGGTCCTCTTTATAGTTATCAGAGTCTATACGTCTACTGTGGTGGGGACACCGTCTTTCACTTCTTGATTTCTCGAAGAACTACTTTCACTTTCTCCTTTCACTTTTTCAAACGAATTTTGAGTCGTAAGTCTTTTGATTCTAGTACCGTAGATCAGGGTAGTGAAGTACCGTTTATCTACCCCTCTGTCACCTTTGTCACAGTCTGAAATAAAACCCCCGAGGTTTTAGTGACGTCTACCACTAACGTCGGTACTTTAATTTTCTGCGAATGAGGAACCTTCTTTTCAATAATGGTTGGATCTATCATATAATTTTATGTCTCTATAATGAACGGTTGTTTCCAAGCAGATTAGTTTCGATACCAAAAAAGGTCATCAGTATATGTCTACACTCTCAACCTGATACTTCTTTCGACTCGAGACTTCTTAATTACGAAAACTTCACACCACAACCTCTTCTGAGAACTCTCAGGGAACCTGACGTTCCTCTAGGTTGGTCAGGTAGGATTTCCTCTAGTCAGGACTCACAAGTAACCTTCCTGACTACAACTTCGACTTTGAGGTTAAGAAACCGGTGGACTACACTTCTTGACTTAGTCACCTTTTCTGACCCTACGACCCGTTCTAATTTCCGTATTCCTCTTCCCCTACTGTCTCCTTCTCTACTAACTTACAGTAGTACCTGTACTCAAACTCAATCGAGATCCTCAACCACTACTTGTCCCTTCGGACCACACGACGTCAGCTTCCCCAACGTTTCTCAACCTGTACGGACTCTCTGACTTGACTTTAAGATCTTATTTCAAAGTTAATTTCATTTCCAAAATGACAAAAAAAAAAAAAACCGTTGAAATAGCGGTTTTAGATCTTATTAAATGACCACAGAATATAAGAGTTATCTAAGAATTATACTTGTATTTCATCGACGACGAAAAAGGTAATGTTTACTCTGTATGAACATGTGAATAAATGAATTAAAAAAACACACAGAGGAGCTTAAACACTCTAAGTATTCACGTCTCTTAAACAGAGGAGTCGATCTTATAACGAAGAAGATTTTTCCGGAATACTGTGGTGGGAATACCGTCTTTCACTTCTTCTTGATTTTTCGGAGAACTACTTTCACTTTCTCCTCTCGCTTTTTCAACCGAATTTCGAGTTGTAAGTCTTTTGCTTCTAGTACCGTAGGTCAGGATAGTGAAGTACCCTTTATCTACCCCTTTGTCACCTTTGTCACAGTCTGAAATAAAACCCCCCGAGGTTTTAGTGACGTCTACCACTGACGTCGGTACTTTAATTTTCTGTGAATGAGGAACCTTCTTTTCAATACTGGTTGGATCTATAATATAAGTTTTCGTCTCCGTAATAAAACGGCTGATTCCAGGCGGATCAGTTCCGATACCAAAAAGGTCATCAGTACATACCTACAATCTTCACCTGACACTTCTTTCAACTCACGGTTTCTTAATTACGAAAACTTGACACCAAAACCTCTTCTGAGAACTCTCAGGGAACCTGATGTTCCTCTAGGTTGGTCAGGTACGACTTCCTCTAGTTGGGACCCTAAAGAAACCTTCCTTACTACGATTTCGACTCTGAGGTCATGAAACCGGTGGAGTACACTTCTCAACTGAGTAACCTTTTCTGAGACTACGACCCTCCCTAACCCCCGTCCTCCTCTTCCCCTGCTGTCTCCTCCTCTATCAACCTACCGCAGTGAGTAAGTTACCTGTACCCAAACCCACTTGAGGCCCTCAACCACTACCTCTCCCTCCGGACCGTACGACGCCAAATACCTCAGCGTCTCAACCTGGGCTGACTCGCTGACTTGACTTGACTTGTACCGACCCTCAGAGTTCGGTTTACTACTGTATTTTCTGTGTTAAAGTATGACAGTCCGTGACACTTCCCTTCCCGAGTCTGTTATCTGTTGTCCTCATGAACGGGATCAGAAGGTCCTGTCCTTTAAGAAAGGATTTGATTCCTATATAAATCCTATTTAATTGACTCTAACACCTGATTGGGTACCATCACTGTCAGTCAGTGACTCCAACCTCCTTCATAACAGGAGACTCCTTCTTTTCTCCTAGTCGTATCAACTTTATATCTTTCGTTTCCCTTTTACCGTATATTTCTTACCCTCCCTATCTTTCTCGGAATAACCGATCAAATTTTAATAACCTTGAATCCGGTTTTCGTTACGATTATGTCTTTTACCAAAATTCATTCCCTTATTGACTTTGTATAAAATGGAAAATATTCTGGTAGTAAATAAATAGAAAATTTTATAGTAAAATATAGTTCATCTATTTTCCTCTTAAACTGGTTTTAAAATTACACTGGGTCAGTATAATTACGTTTCGTCTGATAAACAGTTATCTCTAGTAAGGGACAGTATTTACCCAAGTCTTTTTGTTAGAATTAAAAAAATTGTAAGGTCTTTACACACTCATTTATATACGAACGTCCAAACGTATTAATATTCAAGTATCTTTCATAGTGCTCTCTTTAAATTAAATCCCTGTTACGGTAGAGACAAACCAAGACGTGAAGACTCACCCTACGGAAAACGTAAAGGGTATTACTTAAAGTCTTGGAACTAACCCTAGAACGAGAGTACTGGACAAAAGATCAGTACACTTCAGTAGTAACTTAAAATTGAGTAGTCCTTTTATACAACGTGAGGAATTTCCCCTTCTTTCCGTTCCTGTCCGTACTTATGTAGTACTGTGTTAGTAATCGAAGAAGAAGAAATTTCTTCAGGAACAAATTATAATTTTTACACAGTTACCTCACTTTTTTTTCATCAATGGAAGTAGAAAGCGAACTTTAAAAAGAAGGGAACATAAATCGTCCTCTTCCCTTTTGTTAAAGTCCTTTTTTTTTTTTTCCGTTTTTTGGGGGGTGGAATAAGACTTTATAAATACACCCAGTTTAAACACTTTTACCAGTGGTCATCGTTCCTTACGATTTATCACCCTATCACGGTCAGACTAATTAATTATGTAATACTCCGAATTCTCAAATAATTGAAAGGTATCTTTTTCCTCCGAATTTCTTGGGTAATTGATCACAAATTAGGTCTTTCCATTTACACGATTGTGATAAATATTTTGATTTTACCTAATTCCTCGATTTACATTCTGGTCTATGGTATTTTAAGGATCTCCTTAAATATTATATAAGGTTCTCCTTTTATATTAGTCTTGTGAGAAACTGTATTTAGTGTCGTTATAAAAAAACTTAGATAGAGGTTTCGTATCTTTTATTTCCGTTTTAATCGTTTACCTTGGATTAATTGGAATTTTCTAAAGTTTCTCGTTTTCTTTGGTGAGTGTTTTACTTTTCTATTTAACGACTTACCCTCTTTTATAAACGTTTACTATGATACTTATTTCCTAATCATAGGTTGTATATATATGTGTTGAGTATTGAGTGGTAGTTTTTTGAGTTTGTTGGACCAATTTTTTATCCGTCTTCTTAAATTATCTGTAAAAAAAAGGTTTTTCCTTTACGTCTACAAATTGTCCGTGTACTTTTCAACTCGTTGTAGTGATTAGTAGTCCCCTTACGTTTAGTTTTCGCGTCACTCTATAGTGGAATGTGGACAGTCTTACCGATAGTAGTTCTTGTGTTTATTGTTCACAACCACTTCAACACCTCTTTTTCCTCGGGAACATGTGACCACCCTTACGTTTGACCACGTCAGTCACACCTTTTATCATATCTCCAAAGAGGTTTTTGATTTTAATCTTGATGGTATACCGTATCGTTAAGGTGAGAACCCGTATCTAGTCCTTTTTGTTTGTTCGTTTGTTTTTCGGATTAAACTTTTCTATGTACGTGGAGTTACAAGTATCATCGTAATAAATGTCAACGGTTTGTACCTTCGTTGGATTCACAAGTTGTCGTTTACTTACGTGTTTCTTTTACACCATACACACACATATTATATGGATATATGTGTTACCTGCCTCTTCCGTTACCGTGGGGTGAGGTCATGAGAACGGACCTTTTAGGGTACCGACCTCCTCGGACCATCCGACGTCAGGTACCCCAGCGATCCTCAGTCTGTGCTGACTAGCTGAAGTGAAAGTAAAAAGTGAAAGTACGTCACCTCTTCCTTTACCGTTGGGTGAGGTTACAAGAACGGACCTCTTAGGGTCCCTGACCCGTCGGACCACCCGACGGCAGAGACCCCAGTGTGTCTCAGCCTGTGCTGACTTCGCTGAATCGTCGTCGTCGTCGTATGTGTTACCTTATGATGAGTCGGTATTTTTTCACTTTTGCACGGTAAAAGTTGTTGTAACTACCTGAACCTCCCGTAATACGATTCACTTTATTCTGTCTCTTTCTATTCATAGTATATAGTGAATATACACCTTAGGTTTTCTTTCTTTTGATCACTTAATTTTATTTTCCTCGTCTGAGAGTCTATGTCTCTTGTTTAATCATCGATGGTTGTCCTTCTTCCTTCTCCTCTCCGTAATATCTCCATCCCCTTCTCTCCTGTTTGAACAATCCGTATTTCGTTCGATTTTCTCTAAAGCATGTTGTACCGTATACATCGGTGACAAAAGTATCGATATTTACCTCATATTGTAAATGTTTAACAATTAGTTATATAACATGTGAACATTGTATATTTTAAATATCGTTGATATGAATTATTTTCTCTTTACATATATATTTTTTCGGGTTTTGGTTTTTTTATTTTCTCTATTCCACGTAGTTACCAGAGGTCGACTTCTGTCAAGGTTCATTCAGATCTGGTTACCAAGAGTCGGGACTTACGTATAGTCTTAGTAAGTTCCTTCAAAATTTTGTACTCGGCTCCCGGAGAACAACCAGTTATTTAGTAGAGTGGATCTGGAACTCGTTATCATATAATTCCAATGTAATACGATATGGACCCGAAGGGACCACAGAGTTTACCATTTCTTAGGTGACGTTACGTTCTGTGGACCCACACTAGGGACCCAGTCGTTGTAGGGGACCTTTTTCCTTACCGATGGATGAGAACATAAGAACGAACCTCTTAAGGTACCTGTATCCTCGGACCATCCCATGTCAGGAACCCCAACGTTTCTCTGACACACCTAATGTTGTTTGACACCTTTTAAGAATTTCTCTACCCTTATAGTCTGGTGGAATAGACAAAAGACTGTTTGGACATAAGTCCAGTTCTTCGTTGTCAATCTTGGTCTATACCTTATTGTTAGAAGAGGGTCTACCCCTTTCCTTATACAGTTTCGACATATAACAATGGGACGAATAAATTGAAGATACACCTCATGTAGAACCCCTTACCACCCGACCTACTTAGTGTTTGACCTTAGTTCTAACGACCCCTTTTATAGTTATTGGAATCTATCCGTCTATATTATATACGATATAATAAAGACTAAGGAACAATTGTGGAATACAATTATTCAATGTATACAATGACCGATTACGATACCTACATAATATTAATTGATTACAGGTGTGAAGAAAGTCTAAAGGAATCAAAAATTGTGTACATAAAGGAGACAAGGTCTTAGGGTAGTTTCTACGGTATAATGTAATCAACAGTACGAAGAAATCTGTGGTGAACCGATATTGTCACAGAGTATGAAAGGAAAAACTGTCAGAACTGTGAAAACTTCTTATCACCAATCTATCATATATCTTACAAGGATTTAAAACAGACCGTAAAGATAATACTAGTCTGACCCTGACACTTAAAACGTCTCTTTCTGGTGTCCATTTCATAGTAAAAGTAGTACGGTATCGTTTACAGTCATATACATGTATGATAGTTGTACTGAACAGAACTAGTGGACCACTTTATCCCAAACAGTTCAAAGAAGTAACATCTCGATAAGAAACAAAGGGGAAAACGTATGACATGTGAAACCTTTCTTCAGTGATATATGTTTGATGTGTATTCTTCATTTATAACACGAGTTAAAGAAACTCTTTTCTCATCGATGTATTTAATAAACCTTAAAGAAACGTAACTTTAAGGATAAGAAAGGGTAAATTTTTTATAGGTTAGTATATAAATATAGTCATCCCTGAGTATTTATAAAGAAAAAATTGGAGAAAAAATTTTTTATATTTAAATAAATAAAATTAACCTCCGATTAATAAAATGTTGTAACATCACCAAAACGGTATGTAACTGTACTTAGACGGTGCCTACATGTACACAAGGGGTAGGACTTGGGGGGAATGTGGAGGGAGGGACAGGGTAGGGAGACCCAGTAGGGTCACATGGTCGAGACTCGTGGGACATAGTACGTAGTTTGGACCTGACCGCTAGATAAAGTGTATACTATTATATATACAAAGTTACGGTAAAAGGGTTTGGCAGGATGGGAGTAGGAAAGGGTGTCTCAGGTTTTCTGACAAGATATGTAGACACAGAGAAAACGACAGAGCGTATGTACCAATAGCAACAGTAGAAAGATTTAAGGTATATATACGTAATCATATGTGTAACCACATAACCACAAAAAGAAAGACCGAATGAAGTGAGACATATTGTCCGAGGTGAAAGTAGGTGGAGTAATCTTGACTAAGTTTACCTAAGAAAAATTACCGACCCATTATGAGGTAACACATATACATGGTGTCAAAGAATAAGTAAGTAGACGACTACCTGTGGATCCAACGAAGGTACAGGACCGATAATATTTGTCACGACACTACTTGTGACCCCATGTACACGGAGAAAGGTAAGACCAAAAGAGCCACACATACGGGTTCTCACCCTAACGACCCAGTATTCCGTTAAGATAAAGGTCAAAAAATTCCTTAGAGGTGTGACAAGAGGTATCACCGACATGATCAAACGTAAGGGTGGTTGTCACATTCTCCCAAGGGAAAAGAGGTGTGGGAGAGGTCGTAAATAACGAACATCTGAAAACCTATCGTCGGTAAGACTGATCACATTTTACCATGGAGTAACACCAAAACTAAACGTAAACAGACTATTACTTACAACAACTCGTAGAAAAGTACACAAACAATCGGTAGACATACAGAAGAAACCTCTTTACAGACAAATCAAGAGACCGGGTAAAAAACTAACCCAGTAAATAAAAAGACCTTAACTCGACATCCTCAACGAACATATAAAAACTCTAATTAAGAAACAGTCAACGAAGTAACCGATAATAAAAGAGGGTTAGACTTCCGACAGAAAAGTGGAACGAACATCAAAGGGAACAATACGTTTTCGAAAATTAAAATTAAACCAGGGTAAACAAATAAAATCGAAAATAAAGGTTATAAGACCCTTCACCTAGTATCTTCTAGGACAACACTAAATACATCTTCACAAAACGAATACAAGAGGAGATCCTCAAAATATCAAAGACCAGAATACAAATCTAGAAATCAGGTAAAACTCAAATAAAAACACATACCGTAATCTTCCCCAAGATTAAGGTAAGAAAATGTTCACCAACTGGTCAAAAGAGTCGTGGTGAACAATTTCTCTAACAGAAAAGAGGTAACATATAAGAACGGAGAAAACAGTTTCTATTCCACAGGTATCCACACACCTAAATAGAGACCCGAAAGGTAAAACAAGGTATCTAGATATAAAGACAGAAACACGGTCATGGTATGACAGAACTACTGACACCGAAACAGTATCTCGGACTTCAGTCCTTCCAATTAAGGAGGTGCAAGTGAGAAGAAAGAGTTCTAACGAAACCGATAAACTCAAAAAAAACATAAAGGTATGTTTAACACTTTAATAAACAAGATCGGGACACTTCTTATGGTAACCATCGAACTGTCTCTAACGTAACTTACATATCTAACGAAACCCATCATATAAGTAAAAGTGATATAACTAAGAAGGTTAGGTACTTGCACCATATAAAGAGGTAGATAATCACAGGAGAAACTAAAGAAAGTGGTCACAAGATATCCCACAAAATAAAGAAATCCATCTATATAAGGATTCATAAAATAAGAAAAGCAACGTTACCACTTACCTTAACAAAGAAATTAAAGAGGAAGACAAAAGGTTAACAATCACATATCCTTACGTCCCCTAAAGACACACAATTAAAATATAGGACGTTGAAATCTCATAAGTAACTAATCGAGATCATTAAAAGACCACCTCAGAAATCCCAAAAGATACATCTCCTAGTACAGTAGACGTTTGTGACTCTCAAAATAAAAGAAAAGGTTAGACCTAAGGAAAATAAAGAAAAAGACGAGACTAACGATACCGGTTTTGAAGGTTTTGATACAACTTATCATCACCACTCTCACCCGTGGGAACAGAACAAGGACTGAAATCCCCTTTACGAAAGTTAAAAAGTGGTAACTCCTATTACAAACGACACACAAACAGTATATATCGAAAATAATACAACTCATACAAGGAACATAAGGACGAAAGACCTCCAAAAAAAAAAAATTTAGTATTTACCTACAACTTTAAACAGTTTCCGAAAGAGACGTAGATAACTCTATTAGTATAACAAAAATAAAAAGTTAAACAATTACACTACGTAATGTAACTAACTAAACGTCTATAACTTCTTAGGAACGTAGGGACCCTATTTCGGGTGAACCAGTACTACATACTAAAAAATTATACAACAACCTAAGACAAACGATCTTAAAACAACTCCTAAAAACGTAGATACAAGTAGTCACTATAACCGGACATCAAAAGAAAAAAAAACTCTCCTCCGTAGAAATAGACCAAAACCATAATACCATTACCACCGGAGTATCTTACTCAAACCTTCAAATGAAAGGAGACGTTAAAAGACCTTCTCAAACTCATCCCTCCACAATTGAGAAGAGATTTAAAAACCATCTTAAGTCGACACTTCGGCAGACCAGGACCCGAAAACCAACGACCTTCTAAAGACTAATGACAAAGTTAAAGACACGGACACTACCCAGACAATTCTAAAAGGTAAAGAAGGACCAAGTCAAAACCTTTCAACATGAAAAGATTCTTAAACAGGTAAAGAAGGTTCAACAGGTTAAATAACCGTATATCAACGTCTATCATCTAAGAATACTCGGAGACATAAAGACACAACAGACAACACTAGAGAGGAAAACCTAAAGATCAAAACAACTAAACTAAAAAGAGGGAAACAAAGAACTACTCAGACCGATTAACAAAGAGTTAAAATAAATAGAAGAATTTCTTGGTCGAAAACCTAAACAACTAAAAACGATACCAGAGAAAACAAAGAAAACGTAAATAAAGACGGGATTAAAAATTCTAAAGAAAGGAAGATGATTGACAGTCAAGTCAAGTCAAGTCAGTGAGTCAGTACAGGTTGAAAAACACTAGGGTACTTGGTGTCGTACGGTCTGGAGGAACAGGTAGTGGTTGAGGGACTCAGGTGGGTTTGAGTACAGGTAACTCATTTATTACGGTAGGTTGGTAGAACATGAGACAACAGTGGAAGAGGAGGACGGGAGTTAGAAAGGGTGGCAGTCCCAGAAAAGTTTTCTCAGTCGAGAAGTGTAGTCCACCGGTTTCCTAACCTGAATTTCAAAGTCGTATTCAGGAAGGTCACTTATAAGTCCTGACTAGAGGAAATCCTACCTGACCAACCTTGAGGAACGTCAGGTTCCCTGAAAGTTCTCAGAAGAGGTTGTGGTGTCAAGTTTTCGTAGTTAAGAAGTCGTGAGTCGAAATAAATGTCCGGTTGAGAGTGTAGGTATGTACTGAGGACCTTTTTGTTATCGGAATTGATCTACCTGGAAACAAACGTTTCATTACAGAAACGAAAAATTATAAGATAGATCCAACCAGTATTGAAAAGAAGGTTCCTCATTCGTAGAAAACTAAAGTACCAACTCCAGTGTTAGACGTCACTAAAACCTCGAGTTCTTTTATTTCAGACGTGACAAAGGTTACAAAGGGGTAGTTAAAAGGTCCTTTACTACCTTGGCCTACGGTACTATAAACAAAAGACTTACAACTCGAGATTCGGTTGAATAAGTGAGAGGAGAAAGTGAAAGTAGTTCTCCGAGAAACCAAAAAGAAACGAAAGACGGTATTCCCACCACAGTATACGTATAGACTCCAATAACTATAAAGAGGACCCTTAGAACTAGGGTCGAATACGAAGTAAGTAGTGTCGGAAAGAGTCCAAAGTGAGACGTATTTTGAATTTATTCGTCCCACTGTTATATGTCGGAACTGCATGAGGAAAAGGATATACCTTGGTTAGACAACAAAGTACAGGTCAAGATTGACGTCTAAAGAGTTCTCCGTCCAGTGAACCAGATCATAAGGGTAGACAAATTCTTAAAATGTCAAACACCACTAGGTGTGTGAGTTTCCGAAACCGTATCAGTTATTTCGTTTTTATCTAAAAAAAGACCTTGAGAATGAAAAGGCTATTGGGTTGTCTGCAAACGTTAAACTAGAGTCTAAGGAGACGGAAAAGATTTTGGTTGAAGTTGTAGACTTTCAAGTACCAAGTGTTTAGCAACTTCGGACCGAACATCTTAAAATTCGTAATTTCATAAATGAAACGATCGCACACTCTACTCACGTTAACACACCATCAAACTCGTAAGAAACCATAACGGAAAGAAATCCTAACCTTACTTTGACAAAGGTCAGGACACCGGTGACGACTCAAAAGGTTTAAACGACTGTATAACTCACATCGTGAAACTCCTAAACTTTATCGAGTTGACCTTAAGGTAGTGGAGATTATCGAAACAAACATAACTACGAAACATTCCGGGTGAACTGAAGTGTAAGGTCCTACATACCGAGATCCACTCATTAATGTGGTAGGACTAATAGACCCAGTACTTCTAGAAAAAACATGTCAAGAAGAATAAGAACGGTAGAGAAGAATTATAAAGACGAAGACAATCCAGTTAGGGTAAAGATAGGAAATGACTCGGATAGAAACGTACTTTGTAAGGTAACCTTAGAGATTAAAAGAACTTCTCTAAAGATCAGAATGGGTAAGATGAACAAAGGGAATTAAAGAAAGGTGACCAGTGACTTCTTTCACAAAAATAGAGAGGAACGATAAGAAACCTTGAGACGTAAGTTTATCCATATAAAAAGGAAAAGAGGAAACGAAGAGAAGAAAAGTGTCGATAAACATTCTGAAGGAGTCTGTCGGTAAAACGAAAACACGTAAAGAACCCCTACCAGAACTAGGGACAGAGGACATGTTACAGAGCTCAGAGTACTTGAACTGTACCTGGTTGTCTGACCGAGGTCTATCCTTTTATTCATGTATTTCCGACATATAACAGTAGGACAAATAAATTGAATATACGTCTCATGTAGAACTCTTTAAGATCCGACCGACTTCTTGTTCGACCTTAGTTCTAACGGACCTCTTTATAGTCATTGAAGTGTATACGTTTACTTTATTGGGAATACCATCTTTTGCTTCTTCTTGATTTCTCGGAGAACTACTTTTACTTTGTCCTCTCACTTTTTCAACCGAACTTTGAGTTATAAATTTTTCGATAATAGTACCGTAGACCAGGGTAGTGAAGTACCGTTTAACTACCCCTTTGTAACCTTTGTCACCGTCTGAAATAAAAGAACCCGAGGTTTAGTGACGTGTATAACTGACGTCGGTACTTTAATTTTCCACGAATGAGGAACCTTCTTTTCAATACTGGTTGGATCTATTGTATAATTTTTCGTGTCTGTAATAAAATGGTCATTTCCAGACAGAACAGTTTCGATGCCAAAAAGATCATCAGTACATACTTAAACTCTCAACCTAGTATTTCTTTCGACTCGTGGTATCTTAACTATGAAAACTTGACTTCCTCTAGGTTGGTCAGGTAGGATTTCCTTTAGTCAGGACTTATAAGTAACCTTCCTGACTACAACTTCGACTTTAAGGTTATGAAACCGGTGGACTACACTTGTTGACGGAGTAAAATTTTCTGAAACTACGACCCTTTCCAACTTCCGTCCTCTTCTTCCCCTATTGTCTCCTACTCTACCAACCTACCGTAGTAGATGAGTTACCTGTACTCCAACTCATTTGAGACTCTCAACCACTACCTGTCCCTCCGGACCGTACGATGTCAGGTACCCCGACGTTTCTCAACCTGTTCCGACTCGCTGACTTGACTTGACTAGGAAATGATCTATCCTCAAAAAGGAACCAGTGATAATAGAAAAGAAGGTCTTAAGGATAAGTAGGATTAAAGACAGTATATTCTTAATTAAAGTTTTTAGTCGGTTACACCAGAACTTAATTTACACTTCTACACCATCTTAAGACATAGACTCTATCGACTTGTCGATCAAACAGAGACCTCTTACTTTGTGGAAGTCTCATAAACCCATAAGTTTCTTCTCCCATTATAAAATAAAAATTCGACATGGTTTTATATAGTACTTAAGATTTTCTTACAGTCTTGAATGTACAACTGGTGATGATTCGTATTTACCACAATGAATACGTTATTTCAAATAGATTATATTGTAGAACGTAATAAAAAACATTACAGAAAACTACTGAGAGGGAGTATTTTTTCTTACCGAACATTTAATTCGTAAACAGTATTTGTTTATAAAGGACTCTGTTTCTCTGGACTTGTGATAATGAGTATTTCAAATTACTTGTAAATATGTTGAAGTTGTTACTGTAATCTCAATTATGAGAGGAAATGAACTTATAACTTCATTAACTAGGAAATTTGTCATTCAACCTTTTGTAACGTTAATCAGTAGATCAAATTTGTTGATGTTCAGAAGGTATTCTATTTATAAATATCATCCTTGACTACTCGACCCTATATTCTGAAACAGTCATAATTACCACGTGTAACTGAGACAGAAACAGATTATTCACTCCCTCTTGTAAAGTCTAGTTGTATCTCACTCGAGTCGTCTGGTCTACTCCACGACTCAAGGGGAAAAGTCTACTCGTTAAACGTTAAACTCCCTTTTCTCTTTATTTCTAGGTCAGTATAAGAAATTATAATTTATGTAGAGGACTCTTGGTATTTTCTTCATGATATAAACGGTTTTACGTAATAAAGTGGGATACTAAAGGAAAATTCATCTTAATTCAATTCGTTTATAAACTATACACAATAAGAGTCCACCCTCCTCGTTTATTCCTGTACTCTCTCTCTGACTTTGTAAGTCATATTACGTTCTTCTTGTCGGGGTCCCCTCTTTTGAATTATTGGTACAAAATCAACAAGGTCCTTACCATCACTCAGTCCACATGTCATATTCAAACCTAATCTTTAAAGTAAATTCGACCCAGAACTACCTCAATTTATTATTAATTGGAAAATTTTGAAATATCACGAATAGTACCCAGGTCCACAATAAAATACACGAAATACGTATATATATAAAGAAATTACGAGTGTTCTTGTGATATTCCAACAAGAATAACCTCTAGAACAAACCTCCAAGATCACCAAGATCATTCCCTCATATCGAGGACCACACCTAAACTGTCACACTAGTAGGAGGAGATAGTCCTTCCAACAGGAGAAGGTGGCTGAACCACCATGTCTATGTGGATGACATGGACACGTGTCCATGTCCTTCCTACGTGTACCTCAACACTTCTGGGGACGGAACGGTCAACACAGTTTGGTTTGAACCGTTAGTCACCCCACTGAATACAACGTCGGTCTAGAGGGAAAGTAGACTCCAACCAGAATAATCTTAATAGTTATATGTTTACTTCTTTAATTCGATTGTTCTCTAATTCCTTGAACGGGGTTCCTGTATTTCGAACATTGAAGTTCGGTACGTCTGACCTAGGTTGTAGTCACGGAAAGTAAGATATAGGGTAAAAGGTTAACAGACGAGACGGAAATCGAGATGATTTACATCAAGAATAACCAACATAAGGAATCAGTATTTTGGTATGGAGGAACGGTAAGAGAGTCTTTTGTTTATAAAATACGTTTATGATAAATTATAAGACACTTTTATTGGTTCGACTCGGTCACTCGAACTTAATTCTTTATGTCACTCTGATCCGGTTCCCACCACCTCTGACTTCGTGTTGCCAGTACAAATCCTCTTCTTACACTTCCCCAGTATTACCAGTACTAGTCTTTTGAATTTACCCGAGTAAAATTACCCTTACCAGAGTAAATTCTACCATTAGACTAACCATCTATTTACCAAATATCTACTGTTATCTGAGTACCTCTCTCTTTCTGTAGTACTCTTTCTCAATCTGATCTAGTAGGGTAAAGTCCATTATACATAGGAATATTATTCACTCTCTTTTCAACTCTCACACAGATAAAAACAAACCTATAATAGTTCCCAATATAGTGACCCGTCACTAACTCTCAAAAGTTTATCTTCCTACTTTATTAGTCCGTCTACTACGTCATAGTATCCGGTCTGTCTTCCCCTATATTATTTAACTTTAACCTCTCTGATTCTAGTTCTATAAGTAACGTTGGGTGTCGTTTGTAATAGGAGTCACCATTTTTTAACTTTCGTAGAGGGGATTTCAGTCCTTGTTCTGTTCCCACGGGTGAAAGTGGTGATGATAAGTTGTATCAAAACCTTCAAAACCGGTATCGTTAGTCTCGTCTTTTTATTTATTTTCCTTAGGTTTAACCTTTTCTTCTTCATTTTGAGAGTGACAAACGTCTACTGTACTAGGAGATGTATCTTTTGGGATTTCTGAGGTGGTCTTTTAATGATCTCTATTAGTTACTTATACCATTTCAACGTCCTATATTTTAATTGTGTATCTTTAGGGAACGTAAGGATATGTGATTATTACTCTTTCATCTTTTTCTTTAATTCCTTTGTTAAGGTAAGTGGTAACGTTACTTTTCTTATTTTATGAATCCTTATATAGATGGATTTTTTTGATCTCTGGATATAAATCTTTTGATATTTTGTGACCACTTTCTTTAGTTTCTCCTGTGATTATCTACCTCTTTATATGGTGCAAGTACCTAACCTTCTTAGTTATATCACTTTTACTTATGTGATGGGTTTCGTTAGATATCTAAGTTACGTTAGAGACAGTTCGATGGTTGCCATAAAAAGTGTCTCGATCTTGTTTATTAAAGTGTTAAACATACCTTTATGTTTTTTTGGAGTTTATCGGTTTCGTTAGAACGCTTTCTTCTTACTTTGACCTCCTTAGTTGGACGGACTGAAGTGCGAGATACTGTTTCGATGTCAGTAGTTCTGTCATACCATAACCGTGTTTCTGTCTTTATATCTAGTTACCTTGTTTTACCTTTCGGGTCTCTATTTAGGTGTGTGGATACCTGTGGAATAGAAACTGTTTCCTCCGTTCTTATATGTTACCTCTTTTCTATTAGAGAAATTGTTCACCACGACCCTTTTGACCATTTAGTGAACATCTTCTTACTTTGATCTTAGGAAAGATTGTGGTATGTGTTTTTATTTGAATTTTACTTAATTTCTAGATTTACAATCTGGTCTTTGATATTTTGAGGATCTACTCTTGTAGCCGTTTTGTGAGAGGTTGTGTATAGTGTCGTCCTAGAAGATACTGAGTGGAGGGTCTTATAACCTTTATTTTCGATTTTATTTGTTTACCCTGGATTGATGTTAATTTTCGAAGACGTGTTGTCTCCTTTGATATTCGTTCCACTTTTATGTCGGAAGTCTAACCCTCTTTTATGATCGTTTACTTCGTTGACTGTTTCTTAATTAGAGTTTTTATATGTTCGTTGAGGATGTCGAGTTAAGGTCTTTTTATTTACTGGGTTAGTTTTTTACCCGGTCTCTTGATTTGTCTGTAAAGAGGTTTCTTCTGTATGTCTACCGATTGTTTGTGTACTTTTCTACGAGTTGTTGTAAGTAATAGTCTCTTTACGTTTAGTTTTGGTGTTACTCCATGGTAAAGTGCAGTCAGTCTTACCGACGTTAGGTTTTCAGATGTTCGTTATTTACGACCTCTCCCACACCTCTTTTCCCTTGGGAGAATGTGACAACCATCCTTAGGTTTGATCATGTCGGTGATACCTCTTGTCACACCTCTAAGGAATTTTTTGACCTTTATCTTAACGGAATACTGGGTCGTTAGGGTGAGAACCCGTATTTGTGGCTCCTTTGGTCTTACCTTTCTCTGTGTACATGGGGTCACAAGTAGTGTCGTGACAAATATTATCGGTCCTGTACCTTCGTTGGATCTACAGGTAGTCGTCTACTTACCTATTCTTTCGTCACCATGGATATGCGTTATCTCATGATGAGTCGGTAATTTTTCTTAGGTAAACTTAGTCAAGATTACTCCACCTACTTTCACCTCGGACAATATGTCTCACTTCATTCGGTCTTTCTTTTTGTGGTTATGTCATATGAATGCGTATATATACCTTAAACCTCTCTACCATTGCTATTGGGACATACACTCTGTCGTTTTCTCTGTGTCTACATATCTTGTCAGAAAACCTGAGACACCCTCTCCCCCTCCCACCCTACTAAACCCTCTCACCGTAACTTTGTACATATTATAGTATATTCTTTGCTTAACGGTCAGGTCCAAGTTACGTCCTATGTCCTACGAACTTCGACCACGTGACCCTACTGGGTCTCCCTACTATACCCCTCCCTCGACCCTACCCTAAAGTCCTACCCCTTGTACATATATGGGCACCGTCTAAGTACAACTACATACTCTTTTGGTTATGTTATTATTTCATTTTATTTATTTATTTTACTGATCTTTTTTTTTCTATAAGTAACCTCTTCTACTACCGATATCAATTCCATTTTCTCATTATAGTAATCCTTACCTATTCTTTTAATAATACTTCAATCGTAACCTAAGAAAGTATACGTTTAATTAATTTATTAAACGTGGAAACTAGGAATAAAAAAACGGTTGTAAGTAACTGAGGATATACGTAAAGACCTTTGTGATTTCACTTGTTGGGTGAGGAAAAGGAGTCACTCGAGTAACTGATCAATTCTATATATATATATATATATATATATATATATATATATATATATGGTAAGAGTTTGTTGTGTACTAGACCTTATAATATAAATTCTTTTAGTCCCTTTGAAAAATTTTCTTTACTGTAACTTAATCTCCGACCTCTATTACTTCCTTTACAGATTCTAAAACTTTAAAAATACTGATACTCCTGTTACGACTATTATTCTTTATCTTTCTGTTGTTCTCTGACTAAATAGTTCTTGACGAAAGACCCTTAGTTACACTTTTGAACAACTCTCCCCTCTCTATCCACTGGACCTGGTCCTTATTATATAGGAATTAAACAGAAGATAACGGGATACTTTGTGAACTCTTTTAACATGGTATTTACCACCAGATTAATTGTTTGAATACTCTAGTTTTATTGAAAGTTTCCGGACAATCGACCTTCTTAGTTTACTTTTTGTGAGACCGGAGTAATTTCCATCTAGATTAAAGACGTTCCGTCCTTCTGACCCAAACTAGGGACCCAGTCCCTCTAGGGGACCTCTTCCCTTATCGATGGGTGAAGTTCACAAGAACCCCGAAGGACCACCGAGTCTCATTTCTTAGACGGACGTTACACCCTGTGTGTCCAAACTAGAGACCCAGTCCTTCTAGGGGACCTCTTCCCTTACCGATAGGTAAGGTCATAAGAAAGGACCTCTTAAGGTATCTATCTCCTCGGACCGTGAGATGTCAGGTACCCCAGTGTTTCTTATTCTGTACTGACTCACTAATCATGATTCAACTTCTTCCATTTACTGTATAACAGGAGTTTAGGTAATTAGGATAGGAGATTACTGTTTTCAGTTAAATCAACTGTCTTTTGTTCGTTTACTGGTATTCCTGATCTTGTTTTACAGTCTATTAAAAGAGGTTTTGGTTTTCGGAGAGTACGATCGAGAAGAATCAGATCCCACGGAGGTTCCACCCCAGTGTCGGGACGGACAGAGTAGAGTGGTAAATTCACCTTCTCTCTCGGGTTTCCCTCGGTTTTACCCCTGGTTACTCTTTATGTTACACTACAAGAATCAGGGACCTCTGTTCAGATCGGAATTTACCTATTTTTGGTTTCTCTGACTATCTCTGCTTTTGAATAGAGTCTCCTTTCGTTGTAACCCGTTACAACGAAGAGGGAAACCTCTTCCCTTAGGGCAGAGGGAAATCGGAAAGGCCGGAGAGTATTTACGGAATGTAAAGACCGTAATTTCCTACTGTACGTAGAGTTTTTATTATTACAGTTCCCTCACACGTTAAAGGAGCCAAGACAGGGTGACGTCGTTTTTAAACTTTACCACCTGATCACAATGTCGAGTCAATTCGGGTCAAAATAAACCGTCTGTTTCCTTTTATATAGGAACTCCACACTCTCGACCGGCTGGGTTTTCTTCTCTCCCTCTTCTACCAAAAAGAGGAGGGGGCTCGGACGGGATACATTTGACCCGATCGGTCCTCCCGACAAACAAAGCGGACTCTAAGAGTTAGGACAGGAACCTAAAAGAAAACAAGGTAAACACACGAAAAGGAAAGAAACAGAAAATCGGTGACGGTTAAACCTGAGGAAAAAGGATAAGATTGATGGATTGTTATTGAAAAATTATTGAAACCTTTTACAATGTACGGAGCAGTTCTAGGCGTACGTGTAAATGTGTCAAGTCAAGTCAACGAGTCAGTACAGACTGAGGAACGCTGGGGTACCTGACGTTGTTGTTCCGGACGGACGGGTAGTGGTTGAGGACCTCAGGTGGATTAGGATACGGGTAACTCAGCCACTACGGTAGGTTGGTAGAGTAGGAGACAACAGGGGAAGAGGAGGACGGGAGTTAAAAAGGGTCGTAGTCCCAGAAAAGGTTACTCAGTCGAGAAACGTAGTCCACCGGTTTCATAACCTCAAAGTCGAAGTTTAGTCAGGAAGGTCACTTGTGGGTCCTGACTAAAGGAAATCCTTCTTGACCAGCCTAGAAGAACATCAGGTTCCCTAAGAGTTCTCAGAAGAGGTTGTGGTGTCAAGTTTTCGTGGTCAAGAAACCACGAGCCGAAAGAAATATCAGGTTGAGAGTGTTGATATGTACTGATGACCCTTTTAGTATCGGAACTGATCAGCCTGGAAACAACTGTTTCACTGCAGAGACGAAAAATTATACAATAGATACAACCAGTATTGAAAGGAAGGTTTCTTCCTTTCAATTTCTTCCTTCTCAATTAATTTTCTCAATTAAGGAAGGTTTTATTTTCAGCAAATTAAAGTACCGACATTATGTTAGACGTCACTAAAACCTCCGGGGGACGGGTTTTTATTCAGTCGGTGAAAAGATGACAAAGGGGTAGATAAACGGTACTTAACTATCTACCCCTTTGTCACCTTTGTCACAGTCTGAAATAAACCCCCCCGAGGTTTTAGTGACGTCTACCACTGAAGTCGGTACTTTAATTTTCTGCGAATGAGGAACCTTCTTTTCAATACTGGTTGGATCTATCGTATAAGTTTTCGTCTCTGTAATGAAACGGCTGATTCCAGGCAGATCAGTTCCGATACCAAAAAGGACACCAGTACATACCACACTCCCAACCTGACACTTCTTCCGACTCACGGTTTCTTAACTACGAAAACTTGACACCTCAACCTCTTCTGACAACTCTCAGGGAACCTGACGTTCCTCTAGGTTGGTCAGGGAAAACTTCCTCTAGTTGGGACCCTAAACAAACCTTCCTTACTACGATTTCGACTTTGAGGTCATGAAACCGGTGGAGTACACTTCTCAACTGAGTAACCTTTTCTGAGACTACGACCCTCCCTAACCCCCGTCCTCCTCTTCCCTTGCTGTCTCCTACTCTACCGACCTACCGTAGTGACTGAGCTACCTGCACTCAGACTCACTTGAGGTCCTCAGAAAGGGTAAGATAACAAATGGAGATAAAGAAACGTAACTAGTGACTCCTTTCGAAAAAACAGAGAGGAACGATAAGAAACCTTATCATGTAATTGTGTCCTTTTGTGATTTTCAAGTATCATTTCTTTGACTAATTTAATGTAAAGTTTGAATAAACTATTGGAATAAATACGTTATATAATTGTACAACGTCTGTTGTGGAACCCTTTATAACGTCATTTCCGTCTGTGATGCCTACAAAAGGTCGGAGAAGGGATAACTTTCATTGTGTATAAAAATTGGAAGATTTTTATTGTACAAAAAAGGGGTCATGTATAAAGAACGATTGATTGAAACCCCACCTACTCGATAATAAAAGAAATACTATCTGTAAACAAAAAGAAAAAAGAAAGAAAAGAAAAAAAAAAAAAAACGTCAAAAAAAGTCATCTTTTAAATAATCAAGAGAAAACGACGATGTTGTTTAGCTAAGAGAGTGTTAAGATACCCTACGTAGGTTTTCCCCTGGACGACCCGTTAAACACCTGTCAAGGAAAGATGTACGAGTTCCTTTCTTAGACGAAGGAACAAAAAAGGGTCAAAGTCTACGGTGGACGGAAGACAATCGAGTGAACATAACAGGTCTCAGTTATCGTTGACCCACACTGGATCTACTAGACGACCACTCTTGAGTGCACACGACCTATAAAGAATGTCACAATACAATGAGCAAGTCTCATCCATTAGTACACTATAGGGGGTTTAATATGACGTATTCATCGATGAGTAATATGGACATAAACAAAAAGTTTATCTAAACTAAAAATAATAGATTTTTAAATTAAAAACTGCACATCAATTGAATGCCGTAACATGATTAATGACGAGATGTCGTTTCACTAAGTCACTACACATAGATATATAAGGAAAATTATATAAGAAAGGGTAATACCAAATAGTATCCTATAACTTATATCAAGAGACATGATGTGTCATAAGGAATATGAAATTTTATTTGAATTAAAAGTATTAAATTCTCCAAGGGTCACAAGGGTCCCGGTTCTACTGTTCATTTCGGTAATAGAACCTTGAACTGACGAAGTAAGTATTAAAATTATCCCTGTTACTATCAAACCAAATAAATCCTATAAATTTGTATCCGATTAAGAAAATTTAAATCCTCAATAGAGAGTAACTAAGGAAAGGATTAGGGGTCTAAAATTAGATAGTCTTTTATGAAGGAAGAGATCTGTTCATTTAAACTTTAGGTAACTATTTGAAAGTGGAAAAACTGTGATGGGGTCGAGGTCGGTATTAGTAGACAGAGGATCTGAGGTCCTAATAGAAAATCTAACCAGAGAAGATAGTGTTTAAGAAGAGATGTTTTATCGGTCTTACTGTGAAATTTTTATATTTACATTAATACAAGGAAGGAACGAAGTTCACTAATTTTATCGAAGGAAAACGAAAGACTCATTTTAGGTTTAATAGAACAAAATATTCAACGACATATCAAACGAGGACCGAAGGATTCGAGATTACTTCGTCTGAGAAAACCTCTACCTCGGACCCCAAAATAAAACTTATTCTAAGACCACCAATCAGTACTGACTCTTAAGAAGGGAAGAAGTCACAGCCACAAGTAGACCAAGGAAGTGAAAAGTGAAAGAGTCGTTCCAAGATCACGGAATTTCCGAAACAATGGACAATCATCTCTCTGCCGTCAAACCGGTTATCTTGTGTTGAACAAGAGGAATCTCTAGGATCAGAGACGACACAGAAAAGTGAAGTCTGGGTCTCGGAGGGGGCTCCGATGAGACCCAGAAGGACGACGAAGACAGAAACGAAGAAACGAATCGACGAAACGAAGACGAGAGTATCGACGACAACAGTTTATTAGGTACGACGGTCTTATGGACGGTTTCGTGAAGGTTTACAATGACTAAAGGTCTTAACCCTCTATGTAAAACTAGAACTATCTTTCTTTTAGAACAGGGTCAATTGTAAGGGTTTGAACCTTTGATTCGTAGTATCCTGTTGTTTCAATAGTGGAAAGTCGACGTACGGTACTAGGTAAGAATGTCTTTACGACCCAATAAACTACTACTATTACCGGAATCGGAACTTTATAAGAGTAGACTTCTCAAAATCATTACTATGGGGTAGGAGGGTTTGTGCATGTATTTGTTTGCATGTACGTGAGTGGTGATACACACATAAACAAACTCGTATGAGAAATTGTAGGTTTTTCCTTATTTCCATCAAAATGAAAATTCATGTCCACTGTCAGTGACAAAATTCATTATTTATATCTTAGATCAAAAACCTTTACTAACTATCACTTCGTACGTAAAACCTCCAATACATCTCTTAGTTCTTCTTTTCATTTCTTTCATGTAAAATGACATTGACACCACAATTTGAGGAGTTTGTTTTGGTGTAAGTTTACCCATTACACTTTTTGTTCTTTGTTTATTTTGTTTCACGGTGACCACCATCTGGTGTCATCCCCAGTGAGTTCTCCTTTAAGATCTCGATCAATCATTAGTCGACGAAGACAAAGTGACTATCATACGGACCCAGATTGGCTGTCTCTCTGTGTCTCCAACACAGGGTCTGACAATCTCCACCATTTTTCTTTACCTGTCACCTAAAAATTTCTACCTTCATGAGTCTTTTTAACTTTAGTTTACCAAATTAAAGTTCTAGTCGTAATAGACTTTATTTTTAAAACTTCTTGTACTATTGCAGTCTTGAAACTCCGTAACAGTACAAGAAATAACTTGTCTAACGTATTCAAAAGATGGATATAGAAACTAATTCTATTAGTACAGACCTTAGATATCAAAACAAAATACTCATGATTTGTACTGATTTAAAATTACGAACTTAAATATGGGAGATTTTTGATATACCCCTGGTAGAAAAATTTCCAGTAGGAAACTTAAAAATTTCCAGATTTTACAAGTTATGTCGAAGTCCCAAAAGAGGTGTACACAGTAGATTTAGAATGGACTTGAAGGTAAACTTTAAAGGGACTTGTATGTAAACAGTAAAAATGTATGTATGGGTACTGTGGTTAAACTAATTACTAGAGAAAGAATGAGAATGTCAAATCACTTGTTTTATTCTACAACTGTTCGGAGGACCCCAACCTTTCTCGGTACGATTAATGTAAGAAATTCCGATTATCTGTAAATGTCAGTATCTTGAAAAGTATAAGAGTTACAGACCATAAAAATTACGAATTAAGAAGTTTAAAAAAGTTTTTATTACTACTACCACTTTATTACTATTAATGATGTCAACAAAACAACTAGGTCTGAGACTGTAATGTAGATAATAATGATCAGAGTATCTCCCTTACACCAGACTCTAAAAAATAGTTCACTCGTCCCAGTAATAAACTCTTTGGTTTATTACACTCAATCTAATAGATAAAAAGAGTGACGATTAAAACAATTCTTGAGTATAAGTGAAAATGTCAAAAACTGTTATTAGGACTAATATTATTTAAGAATTTCTCGAAATATAAACTTATCTCAAAATCGTCAAACAATCGATAGGAGGTGTCTGTAGAATACTCCAGTCATATTAATAAAGAGTAAAATACTGTTCGGATAATCTTTTACGAGTAAAAGGATGGTTTCAATGTACCAATAAAATCATAAGTAAAGATTTCATTATGGTCTCCGACACGAGTTACAACACAGGATTCCGTATGACGTGAATTATACAGAATGATGGACTATGAAAAAAGTAAATTAAAGATATTATTACGTTTACCTTTTGTTATTTCTGGCTCTCCTTCTAGTTACTAGAAGTTCTAATTCATACTAAGGTATTTCCTTTATCCTTTCTCTCGGACACTTTTATACTAGTTGGAACTATTAATATCTATCTATAATAAGTGTACTTCAATTCGATAAATTGAGTAAAATACAACAGAGTTTTATATGTCTTTTGATTAATAAAATTTTGAGACATAGTGTATTTCACCATATTTTATTAATTATGATAAAACTTTCTGTAGAACATTTTGGAAAACGACGTACTATTTAAAAGTTTACATAAGTCGGGAACGGGAAGTGTACGTTAACAGATTGAACCCGTCCCTGATCGAGAAACCGGAGGGTAAAAACAAGAAAGTTTACAATGGTTGGTTTTTTATACATGTTTTACATATAATCTATGTGTATATGTAATCTATATGTAATGTATATGAATAGAGTGATTCAAGTTCTTTAGAAATAAAAATGTATATATATAAGTAGGATCTAAAGTTTCTGTATAGATGAAAATGAAAGACAATTAAGTTAAGTCAACGAGTCAGTACAGGCTGCGAAACTCTGTGATACTTGACGTCGTATGGTCAGAAGGTGTGGTATTTGTTGAGGACCTCGAACGAGTTTGAGTACAGGTAACTCAACCACTACGGTTGGTTGGTTGAGTAGGAGACAGTAGGGGAAGAGGAGGACGGAATTTAGAAAGGGTCGTAGTCCCAGAAAAGTTTACTCAGTCAAGAAGTGTAGTCCACTAGTTTAATAACCTCGAAGTCGAAGTCATAGTCAGGAAGGTTACTTACAAGTCATAACTAAAGAAAATCCTAACTGACCAAACTAGAGAAACGTCAGGTTGTCTGAGAGTTTTCAGAAGAGGTTGGTGTGTCATGTTTTCCTAACTGTCGTTACCGGTGGGTGAGGTCATGAGAACGGACCTTTTAGGGTACCTGTCTCGGACCATCCGACGTCAGGTCCCCCAGTGTTTCTCAGCCTGTACTGACTCACTGAAGTGAAAGTGAAAAGAGAAAGTACGTAACCTCTTCCTTTACCGTTGGGTGAGGTCACAAGAACGAACCTCTTAGGGGCCCTACCACCTCGGACCACCCGACGGTAGTGTCCCCAGTGTGTCTCAGCCTGTACTGACTTCACTGAATCGTCATCGTCGTACCAGGTTGAAAGTGTAGGTATGTACTGATGACCTCTTTGGTTTCGAAACTGATCTTTATTGAAACAGTTGTTTCATTACAGAGAAAAAATTATACGACAGATGGAAACAGGTATAAAACAGTGTACCAGGTGACCTCTTCCCTTACCGTTTGGTGAAGTCATAAGAACTGAACTCTTGGGTTACTTGTCATACTTTTCTCTTTTTGTATCGTGTGACTTTCTACTTGAGGGGTCCAGACATCTACGAGTCACACGAAGACCTCTGGTCACCTCTTTATTGAGGTCTTTCTGACTTCTCTGTCTCGGTTTCGTTTTCGTTGTGGGTCGACACCTACACTGACCACTACCTTCATTTTAGGTTACGATATTTCTCGTTATAACGTATCCTTGAACCTTATAGTCCAGGTACTTAGTTCCGTTAAACCTATAAGTTTGTCCTCTACCTTTGTCACTTACGACTGTAAAATCCTTAGTCACTTGATTTTACCTGACCTTACCTACTTAAATTGAGTCTACTGGTGATATAGATGATGACACCCGTCCTTAGGGAATCTCCTTTACCTCATCGCGAGAATCACTTGTTTTCTCAGACTTTACGTCATGAACCTACGTTAGAGTTTTTACTGTCTTACTAGAGACAAGTAAATGTTCCGTTCGGTAAGTTATAGTGTCATTAGGTTTAGATACAGGGTTGATCATTACGACTTCTTCGACTTCAACTTACCAAGATACTTATGGATGTTCTGGAAGATCTTGATTGTGGGGGTTTGCTACAGAAAAAGTAATATCCCCTGACCATACGTTTTCATTCTTCAGTTCTTTGTAGACCTCATTTGTCTGTTTAAACCGGAACCTCATGTCTTACTTCGTCCCGTTTCCGTTTATTCTCAAAACGGTTCTCTTGTGTGACCAGTATCGTTTGTGGGAGAAGGTTGTTATTTTCTTTTCTGAGATGTGTACCTGTAGCGCTATATGAGTTATAGCTTTGGTCTAACTAAAATAAGAATCCTCGGTTTCTACCTCTTCGAGATATGTTAGTCGTTTTTGTTCTGGTCCGAGTCTAGTACTTAAGGAATAACGGTTTAACTCTGAATTTAACTTCTTTCATCCCTTTTGGTGACCTGATATGTCCAGACTGTATTTAGTTTAGGGAATGCTAATATGTCACCTTCACTGTTTATCTAAGTTCCCTAATCTACACTATCTGTCTCAAGGATTTCTTGACACCTACCTCCAAGTACTGTAACATGTCTTCCGTGCATAGTTCTGGTAAGGGTTCATTTTATTTACATTTCTCCGTTTTACCGACAGACTACTCGATAAACTTTTATCGACTCTTTTCTTCTCTGCGTTTTCCGTTTTCCCTTTTACTTTCTCTATGGGTAAACTTACGTCTCAATGTTTCTTATCGTTCCCTCTACTCTTTCTGAAGGAACCACTAGTTACGTTTCTTTTTCTCCTTTTGTTATCTTACCTTTCTGACCTTTAGAGAAGTTCTTTTAATCTCTATGGTTCCCTTGTAAAGTACGTTTCTACCCGAGCTATTTCCTGTCTTCATCATACCTGGATTGTCTTCGTCTACTAAGATTTTTCTCCACCGTTCTTATGTGTCTTCTTGATATGTTTTTTCTAGAATTAATGGGTCTATTGGTTTTATACACTAGTAAGTGGATTTCTGTCTGTAGGACCTTATGACTCAGTCCACCCGGAATCTTTCGTAGTGATATTTGTTTCGATTACCTCCACTACCTTAAAGTCAACTCGATAAAGTTTAGGATTTCTACTACGACACTTTCACAACGTGAGTTGCACTGTCGTTTAAACCTTTTGAGTCGTCAACGGTTTGACCCTTTCCAGTCACATGCAAAGTTAGGACTTGTTTCCGTTACTTTTTGTTACGAGTCTGATGTAGTGTTAACATGAATAGAGTGTGCGGTCATTTCATCACGAGTTGTAAGATGTTTAATCTGAAGTCATCATACACTTGGTACTTCAAGGTCTTCAAGTTCGACCTAAATCTTTTCCGTCTCCTTGGTCTCTAGTTTAACGGTTGTTGGCGACCTAGTAGCTTTTTCGTTCTCTCAAGGTCTTTTTGTAGAGTCAAGTCAAGTCAGTCAAGTCAGCGAGTCAGCACAGGTTGAGAAACGCTGTGGTACTTAACGTCGTGCGGTCCGGAGGGACAGGTAGTGGTAGACGGCCTCAAGTGACTCTGAGTGCAGGTAGTTCAGTCACTACGGTAGGTCGGTAGAGTAGGAGTCAGCAGGGGAAGAGAAGGACGTGGGTTAGGAAGGGTCGTAGCTTCAGAAAAGGTTACTCAGTTGAGAAGCGTATTCCACCGGTTTCACGACCTCAAAGTCGAAGTCGTAGAAAGGAAGGTTTCTTTAGGGTCCCGACTAGAGGAAGTCTTACCTGACCAACCTAGAGGAATGTCAGGTTCCCTGAGAGTTCTCAGAAGAGGTTGTGGTGTCAAGTTTTCGTAGTTAAGAGGCCACGAGTCAGAAGAAGTGTCAGGTTAAGAGTGTAGGTATGTACTGGTGTCCTTTTTGGTGTCGGAACTGATCTACCTGGAATCAGCCCTCTCATTACAGAGACTAAAACTTATACGATAGATCCAACCAGTATTGAAAAGAAGGTTCCTTATTTGCAGAAAATTAAAGTACCGACGTCAGTGGTAGACGTCACTAAAGCCTCGTGGTTTTGTATTTCAGACTGTGACAAAAGTGACAAAGGGGTAGATAAAAGGTACTTCACTACCCTGATCTACGGTACTATAAGCAAAAGACTTACAACTCGAAATTCGGTTGAAAAAGTGAGAGGAGAAAGTGAAAGTAGTTCTCCCAAAATTCAAGGAGAAGTGAAAGATGGTATTCCCACCACAGTAGACGTATAGACTCCAATAACTATAAAGAGGGCCGTTAGAACTAAGGTCGAACACAAAGAAGGTCAGGTCGCAAAGAGTACTACATGAGACGTATCTTCAATTTATTCGTCCCACTGTTACATGTCGGAACTGTATGAGGAAAAGGATAAACCTTGGTCAGACAACAAGGTAAGATTGACAAGTCAATCTTGTCTTGACTTGTCAAGGTCAAGATTGACAACGAAGGACTGGACGTATGTCTAAAGAGTTCTCCGTCCAATCCACCAGACCATAAGGGTAGAGAGAGTCTTAAAAGGTGTCGAATAACACTAGGTGTGTCAGTTTCCGAAACCGTATCAGTTATTTCGTCTTTATCTACAAAAAGACCTTGAGAGAACGAAAAAGGTACTAGGTCTCCAAAAACCGTTAAACTAGAGACCAAGGAGACGGAAAAGATTTTGGTCGAACTTGTAGTCCCTCAAGTGCCAAGTTCATNCAAGTTCATAACGACTTCGGACCGAACCTCTTAAAACTCGTAATGAAATCATCGTACACTCTAATCACATTAACACACCATCAAACTCGTAAGTACCCGTAACGGAAAGGAACCCTAACCTTTCTTTTGACTGGGAAAGGTCAAGACACCTGTGACGACTCAAAAGGTTTAAACAACCGTATAACTCGTGTCGCGAAAGTGTCGTAGTAGAAAGTCCTAAACTTTCTCGAGTTGACCTTAAGGTAGTGGAGATGATCGAAACAAGCATCACTACGAAAGATTCCGGGTGAACTGAAATATAAGGTTCTACAGACCGAGATCTAATCACTAGTGTAGTAGTACTAATAGACCTAACACTTCTATAAAAAACATGTCAAGAAGACACATAAGAACGGTGGAGAAGAATTATAGAAGACGAAGACAAGACAGGTCTGGTAAAGACAGGAAATAGCTCGGGTAGAAACGTACTTTATAAGGGAACCATAGAGATTAAAAGACCTTCGCTAGAGATCAGAAAGGGAAAGACAAGAAAAGGAGATAAAGAACCGTAACTAGTGGCTTCTTCCGAAAGAATAGAGAGGAACCATAAGAAACCTTGAGACGTAAGTCTACGAATATAGAAAGGAAAAGAGGAACCGAAAAACGGAGAGCAGAAAAGTGTCGATAAACAGTCCGGAGGAGTCTGTCGGTAAAACGAAAAAACGTAAAGAAAAAGTACTCCTACCAGAACTAGGGACAGAGGACATGTTACAGTGCTTGGAGTAAGGTATCAAGTAGTCCGTGAGATAGATAGTCTAGATCCGGGAATTTAGATAAAGAGTGAAGGTGACATATTAGCATTCCCTAAACTAAATCCAGTATGGACTTACCAGATCACAAAAAGGGACGAAAGAAGTTAAATTCAGACTTAAACTGTTATTCCTCAAGTACTAGACTCGGTGTCAGTCGAGGACCAGAATAAAAACAACTGACATATCTCGAAGAGGTAGAAACCGACGTTTCTCATCTTAGTTAGACTAAAGCCACAACTGGTAGACCACTACAGGTACACATCTCAGAAGAGAACACAACAACCTTCTCCCACAAACGATACTGGTCACGTAAAAGAACCGTTTTGAGATAAACAGAAACGGGACGAAGTAAGGTGTAAGGTTCCGGTTTAAACGGACAATGGGGTCCACAAAGAACTGAAGGATGAAAACGTAAGGACAGGGGATATTACTTTTCCTGTAGAAAAAACCAACAATCAAGATTTTCAAGAACATCCAGAAGTATTTTGGTAAGTAGAAGTCGAAGAAGTCGTAATGACCAATTCCGTATCTGAATCTCATGGTACTATAACTTACCAAACGGAACCTCTACTTGTCTCTAGTAAGACAGCAAAAACTCTAACGTAGGATCATGACGTAAAGCTTGATAAAACAACTGGTATTACCGATGAGGTAAAGAAGACTCCCTAAGGACGGGTGTCATCATCCATATTACCAGTAGACTCAATTTAAGTGGGTAAGGTCAGGTAGAATCAAACGACTAAGGATCTTACAGCTGCAAGTGGGAACGGTAGAGAACAAACTGGTGAAGGTTAAACGGAACTAAGTACCTGGACTGTAAGGTCCAAGGATACGTTATAACGAGAAATGTCGTAGCCTGGAACGAAGATAGTGGTCAGTGTAGGTGTTGACCCACAAAAAAAAAAAAACGAAACCGAGGTAGGGAAGTAAGAAAGACCTCAATAAAGAGGTGACTATAGGTCATCGTATAACCCGTGGATTACTGGACCCCTCAAGGAGAAAACCATAGGATAGTAAAACGGAAAAGTATAACAAGTACCCAAAGAGTTCCGTTCTTATGACTTCACCGAACGGTAAGGGAAAAGGTCACCTGGTCCGAGACAGTCTGGAGAGGTGGTACTGGGCGGACAGAACCCAACGGGGCGTCCGTACAGAACAAAAGTAACTCAATCTATTCCGATACCAGTCGAAAAAACTGACACTGTTTCGGAGACTCACACACCTAGTGTTGTTTGACACCCTGTAATAATTTCTCTACCCTTATGACCTGGTGGAGTGGACTTAGGACTCTTTAGACATACCACAAGTCCTTCGTTGTCAATCTTGACCTGTACCTTTTTGTCTGACCAAGGTTTATCCCTTTTCTCATTGTTCCGATATACAACGGTTGGACAAATAAATTGAATATACGTCATATGTAGTACTCTTTCGACCTGACCAACTTCGTGTTCGACTTTAGTTCTAACGACCCTTTTTTATAGTTATTGAAGTCTATGTGTCTATTATGGTGAGAATACCGTATTTAACTTCTTAATTTCTCAGAGAACTACTCTCACTTACTCCTCTCACTTTTTCAACAGAATTTTGAGTTGTAAACCTTTTGATTCTAGAACCGTAAGTCAGGGTAGTGAAGTACCGTTTATCTACCCCTTCGTCACCTTTGTCACTCACTGAAATAAAAGAACCCGAGGTGTTAGTGACGTCTACCACTGACGTCGGTACTTTAATTTTCTACGAACGTAGAATCTTCTTTTCGATACTGGTTAGATCTCTCGTATAACTTTTTCTCTCTATAATGAAACGGTTGTTTTCAGACAGATCAGTTCCGATACCAAAAAGGTCACCAGTACATACCTACACTCTCAACCTGATACTTCTTTCGACTCACGGCTTCTTAACTACGAAAACTCAACACTACTACCTCTTCTGAGGACTCTCAGGGAACCTGACGTTCCTCTAGGTTGGTCAGGTAGGATTTCCTCTAGTCAGGACCCACAAGTAATCTTCCTGACTACAACTTCGACTTTGAGGTTATGAAACCGGTGGTGTACACTTCTCAACTGAGTAACCTTTCTGGAACTACGACCCTCCCTAACCACCGTCCTCCCATTCCCCTGCTGTCTCCTACTCTAACGACCTACCGTAGTGACTGATCTACCTGTACCCAAAACCCACTCGAGGTCCTCAACCACTACCTGTCCCTCCGTCCCGTACAAGACTAAGTACCCCGGTATTTCCAGTCTGTGCTACTCGTTGACTTGACTTAACTTGACTTGACTTAATATTTCTTAATTTTGGTTCGCCAGTTTCCGATAGAATAAAGGTTTATCTTTACTCAATATCGTCTTCAACCCCTGTCCCGGTAAAAATAAAAGTTTTATGTTGTAAAAGTGACGGTTTAAGAAACCTTTTAAAAGTTACATAACGTTGTATTTTGTACCTTCTCGTGTAAAACAGTATTATAAGAAAAAAACCCCCCCCAATAAAATAAAATAAAATAATTAAAAAAAAATTAAAATTAAAAAAAATTAAAAATTAAAAATAAAAAATTAAAAATAAAAAATTAAAAATAAAAAAAAATTTAAAATTTTAGAAATTAAGAATGTACACAAGGGTTTGTACTTGAAGGGAGGGTGGAGGGAGGGGTATTGTAGAGAGACCCAGTAGGGGTACGTGGTCGGGGTTCGTACGACATAGGACGCAGTCTGTATCTAACCGCTAAGTTAAGAATGTACTATCATATGTACAATCTTACGGTAAGAGGGTTTAGTAGGGTGGGAGAGGGAGAGGGAGACTCAGGTTTTCAGGCAATATGTGTAGACACAGAAAAAAGGACAGAACGTATGTCCCAGCAGTAACGGTAGAAGGATTTAAGGTATATATACACAATCATATGACATAACCACAAAAAGAAAGACCGAATGAAGTGAGACATATTAGCCGAGGTCAAAGTAGGTAGAGTAGTCTTGACTAAGTTTACTTAAGAAAAATTGCCGACTCATTATGAGGTAACACATATACATGGTGTCGAAAGAATAGGTAAGTAGACGACTACCTGTAGATCCAACAAAGGTACAGGACCGATAATATTTGTCACGACGCTACTTGTAACCCCATGTACACAGAGAAAGTTAAGACCAAAGGAGCCACACATACGGGTCGTCACCCTAACGACCCAGTATTCCATCAAGATAAACGTTAAAAAATTCCTTAGAGGTCTGACAAGAGGTATCACCGACATTCTATACGGTAATAATAGACTAGAAGAACAAGTAATTGTAGACGTTCGAGGATTGTGGAGGTGAAACGAAAACCATCCCCTCCTCGGGTCACTTAGAAAATCCGACTTAATATCGTTTTGTAGGGGTTTAACATCTTAATCAATTAGACTACCTTCTCTTTAAATTATAATTTGAGACTATTAAGTCATTTTTTTAGTATTAACAAAATTAAAATAACTATATTTTAACAAGAAGGACCACTTCTAATCTGTTAAATTAAACGAAAAAAATATGACTTGGAACAGTAAAAAAATTCATTACTTTCGGTGATTGTAAGTTCTCCTGTGAACAAAACAGATGAACTATATCCATAATTAGATTTTATCGAACATTTAATAAATCTACAATATTTTTATGTTCCTACCCTGATTAACTACGTAATACTGTATATCACTCCCTTAAAATCGACGGTCTTTGAAGACCCAAACTCAAAATCTTATTATAATACCTTGTACGAAACAACTACGTAATTATCGTATCCTAGACAATGTTCTGACAAGTACGACCTTGTGTCAGTCTTAGATAAACACCTTAGTTCCGTTCTAGTTACTCGTGTCAATTCTCGAATAAGATAATGATCGGTAAAAGAACTACCCTTACTCCAATCTGTGTCAACACCGTATTAACACAGATTTTAGAATGAAAGGGACTTTCTATAATTTAACTTAATAAGTAAGAATATTGGACAACTATTTCTTCGAATCATATTATAATTCCACTATAAGTTGTATATTTTCCTTATGAATATTGGACCCCACCCTATTCCTGAAGAGAAGTTCTGTCATTTAATCTAACATAAAACTCTGATGGAATTTTCGAAGATCTTGTTTATCGAATCTTTCTGATTTATATGGAAAGTCCCCTTCTTCTTTTTAATATCGACATTCTTAACGGGTTAAACCGAAAAAGTTGAATTCCTTTAATACGTAAAATGTCATCTATTTTACTATCTTTAGGATCTTGGTATTTTTTTAAGTCTCTCTAGAAGGTTTTGATAGTTACGTTTACTTTATGAAGTGGATTAGTGGTTATGTCGTCAAAAGTAACACTCAATCTCCGAAAGGTTTATCTTATAACCGAGACCCTTTGATTTAGGTTTCCGAGGGAAACTTTAGATAATACTTTCTTAGACAAAATTGATAAGACTTAACGAATGTTTTTAAGATTCTTAATAGAGACTTAGTGAAATAAACCAATGTATTTAAATATAAAAGAAGGACTATAAATTTGAAATAAATAAAGTACTTCCAATCCATCCAACCTTAAATTACTTTATATCTATGAAGACCCCTAATTCGCACAGTATACCTTCATAGATTAAGTTATGATGGATCTATTTAAACTCTAGAAGTGAAGCGAATGTCTTCCGACAACTGAGAAGGTCTCATTTTCTCCTTGGCTACAGGTCCATTATCTCGATATGACATTGAAAGGTCTAGAGAGAGAGCGCCACAACTAACGAGAACCTACAGAGTTTGGTGTACTGTAGTAAAATGGACAACTCCTCTATCCTACACACTTTTCCTAAACGATCAAAATAGTTCCCTGACGTATAAAGTTCATGACCGTCGTCTTCTACTAGCACAGAAGTACTATTAGAGTCAAAATCCGTTTCTACTATAATTTTTGTAAAATGTCCCCCGGGACACCTTATATTTTCAGGTGTGACACGATTGTCAAACATGTGGTTTGAGGGTCGTGTACACACCCGATCCATATGTGTCAGGATATCACTCTGTGACCGAACGAAAGAACTTAGTTTATAACTTTCGAATTTTGATTACGTTAAAACTCTTTGGTAAGATCTCTATTGGATAATCAAGAGAAGTCAAAAGGAAGAACTCCGTCAATCATCTTTATAGTGACTGTACATATCTGAGGTTCTATATGTCCTAAAGTACCCTCCGTAAGTTCCAGTAGACTTCCCAGGTCAAGTCATGTCAAGTCAGCGAGTCAGTACAGGCTGAGAAACGCTGGGGTACTTAGCGTCGTGCGGTCCGGAGGGACGGTTAGTGGTTGAGGGTCTCAAGTAAGTCTGAGCACAGGTAGCTCAGTCGCTACGGTAGGTCGGTAGAGTAGGAACCAGCAGGGCAAGAAGAGGACGGGGGTTAGGGAGGGTCGTAGTCCCAGAAAAGGTTACTCAGTTGAGAAACGTAGTCCACCGGTTTCATGACTCCAAAGTCGAAATCGTAGTAAGGAAGGTTTCTTTAGGGTCCCAACTAGCGGAAGTCTTACCTGACCAACCTAAAGGAACGTCAGGTTCCCTTAAAGTTCTTAGAAAAGGTTGTGGTGTCAAGTTTTCGTAGTTAAGAAGCCACGAGTCAGAAGAAGTGTCAGGTTGAGAGTGTAGGTATGTACTGATGACCTTTTTTGTATCGGAACTGATCTACCTGGAATCAGCCCTCTCATTACAGAGACGAAAACTGATATGATAGATCCAACGAGTATTGAAAAGAAGGTTCCTTATTCGTAGAAAATTAAAGTACCGACGTTAGTGGTAGACGTCACTAAAACGTCGGGGGTTTACATTTCGGACTATGACAAAGGTGACAAAGGGGTAGATAAAAGGTACTTCACTACCCTGGTCTACGATACTAGAAGCAAAAGACTTACAACTCGAAATTCGGTTGAAAAAGTGAGAGGAGAAAGTGAAAGTAGTTCTTCTAAAAATCAAGGAGAAGTGAAAGACGGTATTCCCACACAGTAGACGTATAGACTCCAAGAACCATAAAAAGGACCGTTAGAACTAAGGTCGAACACAAAGAAGGTCAGGTCACAAAGAGTACTACATGAGACGTATCTTCAATTTATTCGTCCCACTGTTACATGTCGGAACTGCATGAGGAAAAGGATAAACCTTGGTCAGACGACAATGTACAGGTCAAGATTGACAACGAAGGACTGGACGTATGTCTAAAGAGTTCTCCGTCCAATCCACCAGACCATAAGGGTAGAGAGAGTCTTAAAACGTGTCAAATAACATTAGGTGTGTCAGTTTCCGAAACCGTATCAGTTATTTCGTCTTTATCTACAAAAAGACCTTGAGAGAACGGAAAAGGTACTAGGTCGCCTACAACCGTTAAACTAGAGACCAAGGAGACGGAAAAGATTTTGGTCGATCTTGTAGTCCTTTTAGTGTCAACTGCATAACGATTTCGGACCGAACCCCTTAAAACTCGTAATGAAATGATCGTACACTCTACTCACGTTAACACACAATCAAACTCGAAAGAAACCGTAACGGAAAGACACCCTAACCTTACTTTTGACTGGGAAAGGTCAAGACACCGGTGACGACTCAAAAGGTCTAAACAACCGTATAACTCGCGTCGTGAAAGTGTCGTAGTAGAAAGTCCTAAAGTTTCTTGAGTTGACCTTAAGGTAGTGGAGGCGATCGAAACAAACATCACTACGAAAGATTCCGGGTGAACTGAAGTGTAAGGTCCTACATACCGAGATCCACTCACTAGTGTGGTAGCACTAATAGGCCCAGCACTTCTGGAAAAAACATGTCAAGAAGACACATAAGAACGGTGGAGAAGAATTATAGAAGACGAAGACAAGACAGGTCTGGTAAAGACAGGAAATAGCTCGGGTAGAAACGTACTTTATAAGGGAACCATAGAGATTAAAAGAACTTCTCTAGAGATCGGAAAGGGTAAGACAAGAAAAGGAGATAAAGAAACGTAACTAGTGGCTTCTTCCGAAAGAATAGAGAGGAACCATAAGAAACCTTGAGACGTAAGTCTACGAATATAGAAAGGAAAAGAGGAACCGAAAAACGAAGAGAAGAAAAGTCAATAAACATTCCGAAGGAGTCTGTCGGTAAAACAAAAAAACGTAAAGAAAAGGTACCCCTACCAGAACTAGAGACAGAGGACATGTTACAGTACTTGAGTAAGGTATCAAGTAGTCCGTGAGATGGATAGTCTAGATCCGGGAATTTAGATAAAGAGTGAAGGTGACATATTAGCATTCCCTAAACTAAATCCAGTATGGACTTACCAGATCGTCAAAAGGAATGAAAGAAGTTAAAGTCAGACTTAAACCGTTATTCCTCAAGTACTAAACTCGGTGTCAGTCGAGGACCAGAACAAAAACAACTGACATATCTCGAAGAGGTAGAAACCGACGTTTCTCATCTTAGTTAGACTAAAGCCACAACTGGTAGACCACTACAGGTACACATCTCAGAAGAGAACACAACAACCTTCTCCCACAAACGATACTGGTCACGTAAAAGAACCGTTTTGAGATAATCAGAAACGGGACGAAGTAAGGTGTAAGGTTCCGGTTTAAACGGACAATGGGGTCCACAAAGAACTGAAGGATGAAAACGTAAGGACAGGGGATATTACTTTTCCTGTAGAAAAAACCAACAATCAAGATTTTCTAGATCATCCAGAAGTATTTTGGTAAGTAGAAGTCGAAGAAGTCGTAATGACCAACCCCTATCTGAATCTCATCACACTATAACTTACCAAACGGAACCTCTACTTGTCTCTAGTAAGACAGTAAAAACTCTAACGTAGGATCATGACGTAAAGTTTGATAAAACAACTGGTATTACCAATGAGGTATAGAAGACTCCCTAAGGACGGACGTCGTCATCTATATTACCAGTAGACTTAATTAAAGTGGGTCAGGTCAGGTAAAATCAAAAGACTAAGGATCTTACAGATGCAAGTGAGAACAGTAGAGGACAAACTGGTGAAGGTCAAAAGGAACTAAGTACCTGGACTGTAAGGTCCAAGGATACGTTATAACGAGAAATGTCGTAGCTTGGAACGAAGATAGTGGTCAGTGTAGGTGTCGACACATGACAAAAACGAAACCGAGGTAGGGAAGTAAGAAAGACCTCAATAAAGAGGTGACTAGAGGTCATCGTATAACTCATGAATGACTGGACCCCTCATGGGGAAAGTCATAGGATGGTAAAACGGAAAAGTATGACAAGTATCCCAAGAGTTCCGTTCTTATGACTCCACCAAACGGTAAGGGAAGAGGTCCTGGTGTAAGACAGTCTGGAGAGGTGGTACTGGACGGACAGAACACAACGGGGTGTCCGTACCGAATCAAAGTAACTCAATCTGTTCTGACACCAGGATCACACTAATCTTACTGATCAAAAGACACTCATACCAAAGTCACACAGACGGGAGACTACGGGAGAACGTTGTGGATGGTAGAATGAACACAAAGAGAATGGAACGCGTACCCCATAGAGAAGTACCGACGAGGTCGTTTCGTGTTACCGACGAGGAATGGAACCTACTCCCCATAGAGGAGGTTGGCGGGAAGGACTAGGAGTCGCACCCTACCGAGGAGATCCGGGAGGACGTGGTGACAGTCTTTGATGTCACACAAACGTTGTGAGTTCTTATCTGAAGATACGACAGATCCGAGTCACGAGATCTATATCCTTTGACATTATTGTGAAATCCCCGTTTGTTGATCACGAAGTCTACCTTTTCTTAGACGGAAATTACATCCTCTGAGCGTAAGTTAGGGACCCAGACCTTCTCGGGGACCTCTTCCTTTACCGTTGGGTGAGGTCATAAGATCGGATCTGTTAGGGAACCTGTCTCCTCGTACCACCCGATATCAAGTCCCCCAACGTTTCTCAGTCTGTGTTGACTCGCTGATTGTGAAAGTGAAAGTTGTTGTAAAAGAAGTGATGCCTCTTGAGTTCCCGGGAAACGAATAGGGTAAAGACAACACTCAGTCCTTTGTTGGACGGTACGACAATGGTAAAGTCTGTACCTCACTTTTCCTGTTTATTGGATTTTCGTGATAATAGGAGTGAAGGAGGGAGAAACCTAACAGAGAAAACTTTGTCCATGAACTTTGAACAAACCTATAAGAAGGTGTAGGGAACCAAGGATATGATTTATTACGAAGAATTTCTCCCCTTCTATAGTCTTTAGGGTTAATAGTTTGAATGGGGGTGTGTAATCTCGTACACTCTTAATTCACCTCTGGTCTCTGATCGTCTAATAAACTTGTTTAACGAGGTAGACGAAGGTTAGATGTTCGTTTTTGTGAGAGTCGATAAAGACAAAGTGAAGTGATCTTAAAGATCTTAAGTTCACAACACGACCAAACTGGACTTCCACTTTTTCATTTAAATCCCAATATGGATTTACAGAAAAGTTTATTCTATAACCTTCTTAGATAAAAGGGGGAAGGAAAGGAGTAGAGATATTGGGAACAGATGGGAGTTTTTCCACATTAGAAAATTTAATACCACATTAGAAAAATTTCTACATTTGAAAATTTAGATGTTTGAAGGAATTACTTTATTGACTAACGATGACGACGACGATTCAGTGAAGTCAGCACAGGCTGGGACACGCTGGGGTCTCTGTCGTCGGGTGGTCCGAGGGGGCAGGGACCCTAAGAGGTCCGTTCTTATGACCTCACCCGACGGTAAAGGAAGAGGTTACGTACTTTCACTTTTCACTTTCACTTCAGCGAGCCAACACAGGCTGAGAAGCGTTGGGGTACCTGACGTCGGATTGTCCGAGGAGGCAGGTACCCTCAAAGGTCCGTTCTCATGACCTCACCCTACTGTAACGGACGACTGATCACAGTATCTTTTCCGTAAAGTCCTAAATAACGACATAGGAAACTAAGTAGAGGAAGATCGACACTGTAACTAACTATAAATATTTTAGGGATTCAGAGATGACCGTCGATACCAATAAAATCTCGTATATTAGTTTCTTCACACCCACTTTCATACATCCTTCTTTTTTTCAGAACTGAAAAAAAAAAAAAGGTTTTATTACAATTATTATCGTTAATGTTTAAGTTCCCTTTCTACACTCGTTTATCTTAAAGAAAAGATTACAAAAATTTGGGTTTCAAACAGAACCATTAAAAAAAAAGAAAGGACAAAAAAGACAAAACGTTCAACCGTGGTTCCTACATAAAACCAATGGCGTTATTATCTAGTAAAAACTAACTGAAACTAATATTAAAGTGTACCGTTATCGTCACTCTAACGTCAGACCATAATTCCTAGAACAGTAAAATGTAAAAATCTTCAAGACTCTATTTCTTAATTCCGTAGATGATTTGTAGTTAGTAAAAATTTCAACTATTAGTAAAATTACCGTTAGAATTGTCTTAGAAAGGAAAATTCGTGTATACGTACTAGTGTAGGAAGATCCACAATTTTCGTGTCAATGAACTATTTGTATAACTGTTCCCTTAAGATTGTCGGTATTTTTTATTCCGGGACTAGTAGTCGGTTTATTTAAGTCAAGACGAGAGTCTCAATCCAGTAAGGTCTTAAACGTCGGTTCATCGACCTATTCTAACGTTACATCGGTATGTTAATGTCAGTCGTTTTTATAAGGATTTTGTTAAGTCATTTTTAGTAAACAACATTTGAAATCTTTTTATATTAAGATAACCTAAAAGTTTATCCACTTTATATTTGAATTTCTAAAGATAAGGAAAAGTTTAACGACGATATTGTTTATACAACGTTGTGGTCAGGAAGCCCCTTCCTCAACTAAAAGTTCCAAGACCATATGTCCACCCTATACAAACGATCAATTCGGAACTGAATTCTATATGAAACCAAGTTTGAGGCGGGTAAGATTCTAGAGTTAATTTTTATGACTCCATTCAGACTCTTTAGGACACTTCTTGACTCGTTTTGAATAATATTCCCGATTAATCGAGACCTTTCCACTTCGTGATAGAATTTAATGGTGAGGGAACCTTGAAAAGATCTGTTAATCATGGGTGAACCGTTCAAATTCTAGGGTATTTAGTTCTCGTGACCTTTGACCTCGATTGGGTTAGGACGTCAAACCTTACATCTCCGGAGAATCCACTGACTACTACAATGAAAATATTTTGAACAGTTTCTAGGTCTTAACGCTTCGGTTTCATATCTTTAGTCTAGAAGTCCCGAGAGGGTACGTAAATACGACACGGTTCTTCTCCTTTTTGGGTGTTTATCCTAAGTTCTTTCATCTCATATTTTGTCTTTGTGTGTGTTGATCTCTACTGTATCTGTTCAAAAGTCCCCTTTTGTTCACCTCGTTCACAATGACCCTAATCCTTGACCGTCTCTTGTCTGTACCGCTCCTCCGGCTGTCATGTCATATCTTACGTAAAACGTCCGTACATAAATTCGTCAAAGTGTAGGAGAAAAAACGTCAGAAAACATGAAGGATATCCTATTTTACCACACACGAGGGCCTAAAATACCGTAAATAACCTGGTGGTACCAAGGTTACGACCGTGCCTGTGAGTGATCAACACATATGGATACAGTTCTCAGAATTTATTAAGACAAATCTTTGAATTGTGTAAATCAAAATAATAGAATTTATGTAGGTTAATATTACACAGAGAGTATCCCGACAATCTTCATAATTTAATTAACAATTGTATCGACTTCGTGTCTCTTGTTACGGATTAGTAATTCAGGGGTTATTCACCACCGTAATTAACAATAATAACTACGATTATCGAAATGTACAGTTCCATTTACTATCCATAAGTAACTGTATATTACTCAATTATAGAGTTATATATAAAGTTAAGTACAAAAAAAGGGAGTTTTTAGAACGAAACGAACAAGATATTCTTACTTTAACTACGTTCTTAAATTGTTTACGAAAACTTGACACAACGACCCCTTCTGAGACCTCTCAGGGAACTTGTCGTTCCTCTAATTCGGTCAGTTAGGATTTCCTTTAGTTGGGACTTATAATTAACCTTCCTGACTACGATTTGGATTTCAAGGTTATGAACCTTATGGACTACACTTTTCGGTTCAGTGATCTTTCTGAGTGACCTGAGTGACCTTTTCTGAGTCACCTTTTCCTTTCTGACTTCCGTTTCCTCTTCTCCTGTCGTCTCCTACTCTACCAACCTACCGTAGTGGTTGAGTTGTCTGTACTTAAACTCGTTTCAGGTCCTCTGTCGTTTTCTGTCCTTCGGACCTCACGATGTCATGTACCCCAGCGTTTCTCGGTCTGTACTGACTCATGTGTGTGTGTACGTTTTACATCCCCCTTTTAAATTATTAATTATTTATTTCTTTTATACGAGTTCCTTAAACAAAAAAAAAAAAATTAGAAATTAAGAATGTACGTAAGGGTTTGTACTTGGGGGGAGGGTGGAGGGAGGGGTGTTGTAGAGAGACCCAGTAGGGGTACGTGGTCGGGGTTCGTACGAATATAACGTCAAATTCCTGGTCAGTAATAATAAAATTAGTCTTTCATAATTACTCTTAAAGAGATACTCCATTTATGTTGTTTTGACATAAAGTCCATTGTACTATAATCTTTTCATTCAAAGTTCTGATCTTACCATGTCAGAGTTTTTACATGTCTAAAAGAATTAAATGTTACAGGACAAAAATTATCGTAAGTTCTAAATATAAACTAGGTCAACATCACTAGGGAATTCTTCATACACCTAGGTAATTCCTCTCTAATCTGAGTGTTTCTATTCATTCCAGAACTGCTAGTGGTCTACTAGTTATGACTTTAGTCTAACTAATATATTATAAGAAACGTCGGTTTCTACCTCTTCGAGATATGTCAGTCGTTCTTGTTCTGGTCCTCGACTGACACCGAGTGTAGTACTTGAGGAATAACGGTTTAAGTCTGAATTTAACTTCTTTCATCCCTTTTGGCGATCTGATAAGTCCATACTGGATTTAGTTTAGGGAATGTTAATATGTCATCTTCACTTTATCTAAGTTCTCTAATCTACACTATTTGTCTCACGGGCTTCTTGATACCTGTCTCAAAGCACTGTAACATCTCCTCCGTCCCTAGTTCTGGTAGGGGTTCTTTTTCTTTACATTTTTCCGTTTTACCAACAGACTCCTCCGGCATGTTTATCGACACTTGTCTTCTCTTCTTTTTCCGTTTCCTCTTTTCCTTTCTATATGGTTAAACTTACTTTTCAAGGTTTTTTACCGGTTCTCTCTATTCTTTCGGAAGGAGTAGTTAGTTACGTTCTTTTATCTCCTTTTGTTATCTTACCAGTTCAGATCTCATGAGAAGTTTTTTTTAGTCTCTATGGTTCCCTTATAAATACGTTTCTAACCGAGTTATTTGTTGTCTTTACCATTCCTGGATTACCTTCGTCTTCTATAATTCTTCTCCACCGTTCTTATTTGTCTTCTTGATATGTTTTATTTAAAAGTACTGGGTCTATTAGTACTACCACACTAGTGGTTGGATCTTAGGTTGTAAGATGTTACGTTTCAGTTCACTCGGAGTCCTTCGTAGTGATGTTTGGTTCGATCACCTTCACTACCTTAAAGTCAACTTGATAAAATTTGGGATTTTCTACTACTACATTTTCACATGTGAGTTATACGGTCGTTTAAACCTTTTGAGTCTTCACGGTGTCCTGACAATTTCCAGTCAAAAGTAAGGTTAGGGTTTCTTTCCGTTACGGTTTCTTCCGAGTTTGATGGTGTGTTAACTTGGTAAGTGTGTAATCATTTCATTGCTAATTTTAAGAACTTCGCTCCGAAGTTGTTACGTACTTGGTACTTGAAGGTCTACAAGTTCGACCTAAATCTTTTCCGTCTCCTTGGTTTCTAGTTTAACGGTTGTAAGTGACCTAATAACTTTTTCGTTCTTTCAAGGTCTTTTTGTAGATGAAGACGAAATAACTGATACGGTTTCGGAAACTAACACACCTGGTGTCGTTTGAAACCTTTTAAGACTTTCTCTACTCTTATGGTCTGGTAGACTGGACGGAGAACTCTTTTGATATACATCCAGTGTTTCGTTGTCGATCTTGACTTGTACCTTGTTTGATCAAGCTTAATCGTTTTCCTCATGTAATTTCGACATATAACAGTGGGACGAATAAATTGAAGATACGTCTCATGTAGTACTCTTTGCGACCCGACCTCCTTCGTGTTCGACCTTAGTTCTAACGACCCTCTTTATAGTTATTAAAGTCTATACGTCTACTGTGGTGGGAATACCGTATTTCACTTCTTCTTGATTTCTCGGAGAATCACTCTACTTTCACTTTCTCCTCTCACTTTTTCAACCGAATTTCGAGTTGTAAGTCTTTTGATTCTAGTACCGTAGGGCAGGGTAGTGAAGTACCGTTTATCTACGCCTTTGTCACCTTTGTCACTGTCTGAAACAAAAAAACCCCGAGGTTTTAGTGACGTCTACCACTGATATCGGTACTTTAATTTTCTGAGAACGAGAAACCTTCTTTTCGATACTGGTTGGATCTGTCGTATAATTTTTCGTCTCTGTAATGGTGGTTTACAAGCAGATCAGTTTCGATACCAAAAAGGTCATCAGTACATACCTACACTCTCAACCTGATATTTCTTTTGACTCACGACTTCTTAACTACGAAAACTTGACGTCCCAACCTCTTCTGAGAACTCTCAGGGAACCTGACGTTCCTCTAGGTTGGTCAGGTAGGATTTCCTCTAGTCAGGACCCACAAGTAACCTTCCTGAGTACGACTTCGACTTTGAGGTTATGAAACCGATGGACTACACTTGTTGACTGAATAAACTTTTCTGGGACTACGACCCTTTCTAACTCCCGTCCTCCTCTTCCCCTCTTGTCACCAACCTACCGTAATTACGGAGTCACCTGTACTCAAACTCATTTGAGGTCCTAAACCACGACCTGTCCCTCCGGACCGTACAACGTCAGGTTCCCCACTGTTTCTCAGTGTGTACTGACTCTCTAACTTGACTTGACTTAAATTCCAGAACTTTTATTCAGGATGGATAAATTTTTCTGTTCGTCAATTCTAATCAACCCACTTGATTCAGGTCTCACATTTAATCCTTCTTTTTTTATAAGAAAGATGTCTTCACAATAAGTCAGGACACTGAAATGACGACGACGACGACGACAATTCAACGAAGTCCGCACAGACTGAAACACACTGGGGTATCTCCCGTCGGGTAGTCCGAAGGGGCAGGGACCCTAAGAGGTCCGTTCTTGTGACCTCACCCAACGGTAAAGGAAGAGGTCACGTACTTTCACTTTTCACTTTCACTTCAGTGAGTCAACACAGGATGAGAATCGCTGGGGTACCTGACGTCGGATGATCCGAGGAGGCAGGTAGCCTAAAAGGTCCGTTCTCATGACCTCACTTCACGGTAACGGAAGATGACTCTTAAGATCTTTAGTTCTTTAGACACATCTTATTTCTAGTCATCCGTATTATACGAGTGACTGTTATCGGACTCCTTGAAAACAAGTATAGGGACCCACCCTAAAGGAAAATTTGTATACCTACCTAATGACTCTTACTGACCTTGATGAAGGTCAAGTCTTGACTCCTTAAGAAGTTATTAGTCTTGTGGAAACCAACCGTTATTGATTTTTTGGACTGAACTTAAGTGGATTTATTGAATGACCGAGTACATTGACTTCATCCAGTGTGTTCCGAGTCACTATAGTAATTCCCAAGTCAAAGGTAGAGAGACTAAATGGAATTTAATATAACTGAAATAAAACTGACTACAAGGAGACCACTGGGGTCCAAAACTCCTATGCAATAAGAAACCAATGTAGTAGTAAGTATCGTTTAAGGAACCAAAGTATGACTAACTCAGTTGAATCAGTCTACGGTGTTCGTCTTTCTTAGTGACCTTTGTCCTTTTCTCCACGACGAACCGAATGGACTCCTGTGAACGAGATTTTTGCCTCTACCCTTCTAAGTCAAAGGGGTCTTCGTGTAGAAGTAGTTTATTTTTAGAGTTTGAATGACGTCTTCTCAAGCTCATCTTCGGTTCTTTCGTGATTGTTTACGAGGTAGTTCCAGGGTAACACGTTTTTGCCTGAAATGAAAGAGGAACCATCGAAATCGTTCCACCCTACTTAACTCTTTCATCGTGACCGTAAATGTGTAATGGTACACATTTTATTTGTCGATCGCCCTTTGACTATATATTACGTTCCTCGAATCGGACCACGGCATACTACTTTACCTCCCCACTCTACCCCACCACCACCCTCCCTCCGAGTTCTCCCTCCTCTATTAGCACTGACTACATGACAACATACCGTCTTTGGTTGTGCTGTAGTATTTCGTTAATAGGAGGTTATATTTATTTGTTTTCCGATCTAACCGTGGGGGGATGAGAACTATGACGACGACGACGACGATTCAGCGAAGTCAGCACAGACTGAGACACACTAGGGCATCTGCCGTCGGGTGGTCCGAGGGGGCAGGGACCCGAAGAGGTCCGTTCTTGTGACCTCACCCAACGGTAACGGAAGAGACTGAGAACTATGTTTCCATATAATAATTAGAGGTACTAGCATTAGATTTAGACACTATTCGATCTTCCATATCATATTTCTTGAGATCTCTACGATAACCCTTTGGACCCCGGATCAGGACGGACGTAACGAATTATTGTCAATTTTAAGTTGTTCAGTGATTTAAAAAGATTCACTAATAGTCCAAAAAGGACTATGTACTCTTAATTAATCCACTAAATAAAAATAACATTTCATCCATTATGATATATTTTACTCCCTTTATGACAAAATTTGTAAACTAAAAAAGTAACAGATCAAATTTTTAACAAGACTTTACTTATAAAGATTCTCGAGTGACACAATTGTCAATCTCGAACAGTTTCAAAGTGACCGATACTCAGAACCTTTACAAACGAAAGGATTTACTTGAGGTGTACATCCTATGATATAAATAATACAACGACAATCAAAATAAAGTCTTTAATATTTCGTGAGAGTTTTTAGTACGAGTTATAGAGGAGAATTATCCCCTGAAATCATGAGAACGTGGAACTAAAGAAACAAGAAAGACAATCCAAACTTTATATCGTGTTACCTTTTCTTATCTCCATCCTAACACAAGTTATTTCCAAAAAGGGCATTGAGTCTCGAGTTCTTTATTTAGTTACAGTAACCGATTCACTTCCAGTTATAGTTTGTTAAGTGTCCTTCCATTACTCGGTAAAATCTGACGATAAGTTTATGTTTAATAGATCAAACTATTTCAACATAGTAAACGTAATTTAGTATATTAAGATAATAAAGTTTATAATAAACTCTTTTATAACAAAAAACTAGGGAACCCCGGTAATTGGTATAAAGTGACATAATTAAATTTCCGAATATAAATCTTGACAACAACAGTCAATAATTTTACCAAATTCTGATTTATAGGTAAACACACACGAGTGTATGAGGGGTAGCGAAGTTATGAAGAGGGGTACTTAAGTCTACTTCAATCTTATATTAGAGATAGACTTCGATCTACCACCCACGTATAGAAAGTCGATCTGTTCGGTCTCGACGGGTCGATTGTTCGGTACCTTACGAGAGGAAGACTTGAACAATGACGAATACCAAATAATCGAAATTTGGTTGTAACCAAGTCAAAGGATAATGAACTTTAGATTTAGTGGAATTGTCTTGATAGTTTTCAACTTTGTGAGATAATCAATAAAATCCTGAATCTAATTTATTTATTCTTTTATATTAATAATTTTTTTTAGAAAAGATAATACGTCAATAAATTTTTCGATCTTTAATAATATTACAAAGATAAACTGTAGGTGGTGAGATGTAAACCTCTTCCTTCATCGTTAGGTGAGGTCATAAGAACGGACCCTTTAGGGTACCTGTCTTCTCGGACCACTCGATGTCAGGTACCTCGGCGTTCTCAGCCTGTACTGACTCACTGATTTGGTGCTGAGATGTCATCTGATAAAAATTCTCTTATTGCGATCTGAAATAAGTAGGTAATCCTAGGGGAAACGTATGACAAGAGTTCCGTTCTTATTACTTCACCAAACAGTAAGGTAAGAGGAAAGAAATAAAAAAACCCGAGGTTTTAGTGAAGTCTACCACTGACGTCGGTACTTTAATTTTCTGCGAACGGGGAACCTTCTTTTCGATACTGGTTGGATCTCTCGTATAATTTTTCGTCTCTGTAATGAAACGGTTGTTTCCAGGTAGATCAGTTTCGAAACCAAAAAGGTCATTAGTACATACCTACACTCTTAACCTCATATTTCTTTCGACTCGCGACTTCTTAACTACGAAGACTTGGTACCACCACAACCTCTTCTGAGAACTCTCAGGGACATGATGACGTTCCTCTAGTTCGGTCAGGTAGGATTTCCTCTAGTCAGGACCCATAACTCAAAATTCTTTTGAAAAAGTGAGAGGAGAAAGTGAAAGTAGTTCTCCGAGAAATCAAGTAGAACGAAAGACGGTATTCCCACCGTATTAGAAGTATAGACTCCAATAATTATAAAGATGACCGTTAAAACTAAGGTCGAACACAAAGTAGGTCGGACTGCAAAGCGTACTACATGCGACGTACCTTCAATTTATTCGTCCCACTGTTGTATTTAAGAACAGTATGAGGAAAGGGTTAAGTCTTGGTCAGACAATAATAAGGGTAGAGAAATTCTTAAAAGGTCAGACAAAACTAGGTGTTAGTTTCCGAAATCACAGTTACTCCGTCTTTATCTACAAAAAGACCTAAAGAGAACGAAAAAGATACTGGGTTGTTGACCCGAGGTTTTAGTGTCGTCTACCACTAACGTCGGTACTTTAATTTTCTATGAATGAGGAACCTTCCTTTCAATACTGGTTGGATTGTCGTATAATTTTTCTCTCTGTAATGAAACAGTTGTTTCCAGGTAGATCAGTTCCGATACGAAAAAGGTCACCAGTACATACCTACAATAACAACCTGAGATTTCTTTCGACTCACGACTTCTTAACTACGAAAACTTGACACCACAACCTCTTCTCAGAACTCTCAGGGAACCTGACGTTCCTCTAGGTTGGTCAGGTAGAATTTCCTCTAGTCAGGACCAACAAGTAACCTTCCTGACTACGATTTTGACTTTGAGGTTATGAAACCGGTGGACTACTCTTCTCGACTGAGTAAACTTTTCTGGAACTACGACCCTTTCTAACTCCCGTCCTCCTCTTCCCCCGCTGTTTCCCACTCTTCCGACCCACCGTAGTGGTTGAGCTACCTGTACCCAAACCCACTTGAGACCCTCAACCACTACCTGTCCCTCCGGACCGTACGACACCATGTACCCCAGCGTTTCTCAACCTGTGCTGACTCGCTGACGTGACTTGACTTGACTTGTATACAGTAAGTAATTTATGCCCACTGATTTAGAGGGGGATCTCTTAATCTTTACTTGTGGTTCTCCGTCTTTTAGTGACCGTACAGTAGAATTTAGAAGGGTGGTGTTTCCAAAGGAGTATGGTATCCCTCGGACCGTTTAAGTGAATCCTCCGATCTTCAAAGGACTCTTCATATCCCTTTATCCTTCTCTTTCTTCCCTCTTATCTACTTGGAACGGGTCCTTCTTTACTTTAGATAGTTGTCATGTTTAAAGACACACAAGGTTCTTGGTTCAATTTCTACTTTTCTTCTCGGAATCTAATAATGATTTCGGGTCTTCAAAGAGTAAGTCAGGACACCGTTTCGCACCGATCTGCATCTAGGTTGGCTTTGTCTTGTATCGAATAGTCTTTGTTTTATAGGTATCTAATTTCATTTAGTCAGTTTGGTTCACTTAAGTCTTCTACAGACTCACGAGGGACAACGGTCAAATAGAGGTCCCTTTATCAATATATGTCTTATATATATTAATAGTACACTTCCGTTCCTACCTTGGTTCCTCTGATACCGAATTCGTTTGGGTTAGAGTTGTAAAAATTCTTAACTCTCAATTCACTCCTACTTCACCCGACATATTTTTAATTTAACAATGTGTACACGGTTTCAATTAAGAAAACATTTGAATTTATTATAACGGTAAAACAAAACGAGAGTTCATTGGTTATTGTAAACACGATTTGTTACAAAAGAAACGAAATGTTATTAGGTAAGTCAGTAGTGTTCACGGTATAATCGATCTGTGACGACAATAAGAGAAAAATATCTACTCTTGTCTTTCGTCTCTTCTCCATTGAACGAAAGAGGTATCGGACTTTCGTCATCTCGGGTTAAACTTGGTTCGTCAAACACAGGTCTTCGACACACGAGAATTAGTGACGACGTAACACTTTAGAGTTCAATTTCTTTACGAGGTCCATAATACTTGGTCTACGTAGACATGGGTTGGTTGGTAGAAAGATTTTACACCCAGAAACTGTCGTCAAGGAAACAATGGACAATGTGTCAAACACTGACTTTTTCCTCAGAAGAATCGCATCCATAGTGGTCGGAACAAACTTCGACAGTCACGAACAACCTACCTCTTTCCTAACCCTAAGTGGAGTCATACGATGTTCTCATTCGTAGTCGTTCTCGTCTTAGTAAAAGTAAGTGTGTTGAAGTTGGTACCCTTAATTCCATTATTCTGGTATGACCACAGACTGTAAGTGGAACTTACGAGTATAGAGTTCGTCATAGAGACCTTTCGTACATTTGTTTACTCAAAAGAAAATTTTTGTGTTATACGGATTTATATGTCCGTTACCAAAAATTTAAAGTTTTACTCGTAAAGACTGATCTATATACTTACCTAAGGTATACCGAAGGGTCCATCACGATCACCATTTCTTGAGTGGAGGGTTAAGTCCTTTGTATTCTCTGGACCCGAGCTGGGGACTCAACCCTACTAGGGGACCTCCTCCCGTACCGTTGGGTGAGGTCATAAGAACGACTCCCTTTAAGTGCCTGTCTCTTTGGACCGTCCGATGTCAAGTGTCCTGACGTTTCTCAGTCTATACTACCTTTGTTGAATCGTATACGTGTGTGTCTAACTGACGATTGAATGATCTTATGTTTAGTGCGAAATACAATAAAGTTGACATGTCGTAAGAATCTTAGACGATAGAGGTTCTAAACCATAGGATGAAGAGGATACAATGTATAAAGTGTCCCTCAGAGGGTCCATCGTTCCGAGACTTTTCTGTCCGATCACAGGTCGACAACAACCCCTTGGTTCTGTATGCCCATCGTCTCAGTCCGTCCTGAATCTCTGAATCGATGACTTGTTGTTGCTGTCTTCTGACGGTTCACGAATGTGTAAAGGACCTGGTAGACCAAACATAACCTTCCTTTTCTCAACAGTCTTCGGTGACTTCTTCAGGGTAAGGGTAAAACGGACTTGACAAACAGACCAATTCTCTATGTAATTCAACTTCGTCAGTACATTTAGGAGACATCTAGTTTCCTTTATCTACCCCCTTTGCTTCTACAAAAGACGTGTAAAGTCCGTGATCACTAATAGAGGAACTAAACAAATCTCTTGATGTTAACTCAATAAAGTTATTTCCTTTGTTCGTAAAGTGAATGGATAGACGAAAATAATGAGAGTAAGAAGATCAGTCAATTTAAAACTGAACCTTGTACATTACTTTTAAAAAATGGAACAACGAAAAAAAAAAGGTATACCAATATTAACACATATAATTGAAGATTCTTGTCACAACCTTAAAATAATGAACAAGACCAATTCAGACCTGAAACCTGTGAAAAGGTTCCTATGTTAATTTAACTACTGACAAACTTTACAAACCAATGTACTTTACCTTCAGAGATTCTAAAAACCTAAACTAAACGAAAATTTTCGTAAAAATGTCTTCAATAACGAGGATAATGAGATAGGTCGGTAAACATATTCTTGTCGTTATGACTGGTCGTCATATTAAAAAGTATATATAAAAAGAAAGTCTAATGGACCCAGTAAGATGTTAAGGTCAAAACACTTTCATAGTCAGAGATAGTCTTAAATAGTCTAACGATAGTCCCTTCTATTCATTTCTATGTTTTACTTCAGTGAAGTGGTGTCTAATCTCCACCCCCTATTTCCCCTTAACCATTTGACGAATAAAAAGAAAATTTAAATTTATTCAATTTAACTTTTTAATTTTTATATTTATGTTTAGTTTCAGTGAAGTTTTTACAGAGAAAATTAAAACCCTTATAAGGGATTATGATCAGGAAGAGTAATATACTGAACCAATAAATAAAATAACAAAATAGGAACACAGGGTATAATTTTTTTAAGACGTAAGAAGTCACTGATGGTGAATTAGACAGAATAAAAAAACGTAGGACTAGAATATACAGAGATTCATAGTATTATAGAATCTGAAACCAAAAGAAGGAGAAGGTACGGAATGTACCTTAAAATTCAAGGTGTCGAAGACTGACGGAGACACAAGAATATTACTAGTTAAAAACTCATCGGGATGTAAAAGAGGACTTGAGATATTTATATGATTTACTGAATTTGGAGGGGTAAACCTTCAACTCGTCTGTAGAGTTTAGATCGTGTAAGTTACGACCTAATAACTAAGGATTGGAGGGAAGGGTTTGTATAGATGGTTTAGACAAGGATAGTGTTACAAGAGTATCAAGTCGTTTGTTGGTGTTGTTAGACGGACACACGATTTCAGTTTTAGGAACTTTTATTGGAAACGTAGTGAGGAGAGAGAAGTAGGTATAGGTTATGTACAAAACGTAAGATGTAGAAGTTTAATATAGGACCTTGAGAGTGGTAAGGGTGATGAGGGTGGTAAAGACGTACCTAATGATATACATCATTGAAAGAGGGACCAGAGGGAAGAAGGTCAAGACCACTAGGGATCGTGGGATATTAGATAAGAAAGTGTCATCTATTCTAGGAAAATTATGTACGTAGTATAGTTCAGTAAGAAGACGAGATTTGGAAGTTCATTAAAAGGAAGAGTGAAATGGGTTTCAGGGTTGGTACCGTATATTCTGTACTGGAGACGGATAGAGAGACTTAAGTAAAGTTGAGATACGGGAAACAAGGAACCCGGAGTAGGTGAGACCTGGGACGACAAGAAATTCATGTGGTTTAGGGGAGGACGGAGAAACGAATGAGATATACGGACTTTTAGGGAATGTGGTTATAGACCTATCGAGTAACGGAGTGAGGTAAAACTGGAGACGAGTTGATAGAGAAGACCCTCTCGAATGAACAAAAGAATCGGTGGGTTACAGAAAATGACCTCTTACATCAGAGAAACAACTTCAAGAATGATACAGGTAGATAAGTAGAGGACTCTGACCACTCGAAGAAATACTGGTAAATGAACTTGAGAAATAGTCCATCTAACGAATAGAGACGAGGTATTTTCAGAAAAAGACCCCTAAACGGACAAATAAAAAACAACAACAATGGTAAACAAACAAACCCTTACATAAGGAGACAGAGGGACGCAAATAGGTGTACACTTTTAACGAGTCAGTACAAACTGAGAAACACAGAAGTACCTGACATCGGATGGTCCCAGGAAACAGGTACCCTAAAAGGTCGTTCTTATGACCTCGGCCAACGATAAAGGAAGAGGTGCCCAAATAGATGTACGTAATCCACTTTACTGTTGGAGGGAGTCAGAACTTCCTCACCAAACGTAACATCAACAGAACACACCGGGTCTTCAAGTTAGAGGGGGACGGTGGTTTCGGTCGGTGAGTGAACCCGACACACACGGACGACTTTATCTCGACACCGACGACGTACCCCTTTTACCCCAAGTCTCACGATCGGACCGGTCAAATAATGCCAAACCGGTGACATCCGAACCTCAGTGAACGGACAGGGTCAATGCCCCAAAACCGAACTACAGACGTATCTCCCCAGTCCCGAACCTCACAAACAGACCGACCCTACACCGAACAGACGACACATCCCTCCCGCCCTGAGTCCCACGAGTAAACACGGTCCACACCGATTCAGAGACACGCTCTTCTGATCCAAACTCCGTGAGGGAGTCCGACTAGTGCCGAACTAACAACACATTCCTCCCATCCCGATCGTTTTTACCGCGGGTATCCGAGACAGTACTCTGACATTTTTACCGTAGACGGTCACGAAGACAAGGACTTATTTTGGGGATGTCCAAGGACGGAGATACGGTCGACGAAATTTTAATCATTGACTCAGAGGAAGTGAATATCAACTCTATAAAAAAGTCATACAACGAAAGTGTGATGTAGAGTCGGACTCACCCAGACGAACGTTCGAGAAATTCTCACCTGAGACCCCGAAGGGACCACCGAGTCTGTCAATTTTTACCTCAGAGACGAGAGACGTTATGTCTAAGAGGACCAACCTTAGGAAAAACTAAAAGTTTTGGTCTGTGACCGCCCCGAGTAGAAAAGTCACGATCGTAGACCCCAACCCTACGGACTACACTCCATGTTCGGGAAGAGAGGAGTTCTTTCAAAGCATGACCCCCTATGATGGGCTAACTCCGAAAGGAGTACCGAGTCGAGCATTTCTTAGGCGGACGTAACGTCCTCTGGGGTCAAACTGAGGAGACGACCCTTCTAGGCGACCTCTTCCCTATCCAATGGGTGACGTCATAGGAACCCGAAGAGAACACCAAGTCGACCATTTCTTAGACTGACGTAATGCCCTCCGGACCCAAACTAAGACCCTAACCCTTCTATGGGACCTCTTACCTTTCCGATGGGCGAGGTCATAAGACCGGACCTCTTAAAGTACCTAACATATCAGGTGTCCCAACATTTCTCAGCCTGTGTTAACTCGTTTGAAGTGAAAGTGAAAGGACTGACACCCTAGTGACACAAACTCCACCCAACTTCCACTTCGACACAGAGACGGTGAGGTTGGGAACAGTCGCGTAGAGAAAACAGAAAACAACACCCCTATGACAAGTAGATCTAAAGTCCAAGAAAAGGTTCCTTTTAATGAGATATACATCTACATTTAAAAAACACGGGTACCCTCATCCACTCAAGTTCAAGAAAGATACGGTGGTGACGTCTACGGAGAGTTAAATAAAAACAAAGACTTTCAAGGTGAACCAAAATAAAAAAGAGAAAAAGTAAAAAACCAGTAAAAAAATACAGTTATACTGTAAAGTATAAAGTAATATATAAAACGTATGTATTGACATAGAAAATAAAGAAATTTATAGAATATTTATATTTCAATTACCGTTATAAACAAAAACGACGGACAGAATTTTCTAATAAAAGAATATTTACACTGAGAAACATTATGTTCAAGTATAAACCAACTAGAATATTACACACTTTTGACCCCGAATTTAACTTCTCCGAGAGTGGGTCTCTTCTAAGTGAAAAAAAAAAGAAAAAATTCGGTCTTTCATAATAGTTAGAGTACCGGAGAAAGTCTGAGAGACCGAGTAATATCATCTGAGAAGGTAAATGGAAGGAGGAGAAGGAAATCCGTTAGTACTATAACTTTTGAGGAATCCTTACTGTATGTAAAGAAGACACGAATAACTAAGTTCGAGTCCAAAGTCCCAGTGGAAGAAAGGGAACCTTCAAATGAAGGTGGAGGTGTTGAGTTATAATGTTGTTTAAGTATAAAATAGGTTCCAGATAGGTAAAAGGGTGTGACTATTTCAGAACCCATACGTATGATAGCCTCTTCCGTTACCGTGGGGTGAGGTCATGAGAACGGACCTTTTAGGGTACCCGCCTCCTCGGACCACCCGACGTCAGGTACCCCAGCGCTTCTCAGCCTGTCCTGACTCGCTGCAGTGAAAGTGAAAAGTGAAAGTATGTAACCTCTTCCTTTACCGTTGGGTGAGGTCACAAGAACGGACCTCTTAGGGTTCCTGCCCCCTCGGACCACCCGACGGCAGACACCCCAGCGTCTCAGCCTGTACTGACTTCGCTGAATCGTCGTCGTATGTATGATATGACCTTCGTTTTGAGTTAATAGACATTAATAGACTCATTAAGAAAATAAATCATTAAAAACGTAACTAATCATAATGTAAAATGTCTTAAGGTTGTCCGTTGACTTCAAAAGAATAAAAAAAAAATTTCTTTTTCTTAAATTACTGAGTGTATTAACAAAGGTTTACAAGATTTTATGAGTCCGAACTAGTTCTTACCGAGGGTCTTAACCAACGTTTTAGAAAGACTCACGACAACGACCAAAACGATACTTTAAATAACGAAAAGACTTAACGATTAAAAAAGGACTTTACGACTAGAACAGAGATTACGACGGTTTCTGACAGAGTGAGTCGGTTATAAATGTTGATACAGTAAAACGAGACATTTCCGATTGAACAGGAAAATCTAAAAGATATTGGTCTGAGAAAATAGGTGAATTATTACACCCTGTTAAAGGGGACCCGACTCAGTTTTGTGAAAACTCACCAGTAAGTCTGTGAAAGAAGTCAGAACTATAGAGATGTACTTCAAGAACAGAAAACTGTTGGAGGATACCTAAGTCACTTCCCAGAATTAGAAACAAAAGACCATGAGATCAGTAGAAGTAATAAATTGTCAACTAAGATTTTTGAACAGTACGTTTGTTCCGAAGACGGTCGAACGAAAGTGTAGTACGAAATCGTTTTTATATCAATAAATAAATATTAAACTTCTTACGACACTTACCACTCTAACAACATACTCACATTTGTTAGATTAAAAACTTTACTCCCTACTGTCCCTTTTGTAGATACCTTTCCACTTTAATTTTCACTTCTGACTCCTATTCATTAGTCGGTCCCAAATTCCCCCTTTTTTCCTTCACTTTTTTCTTTGTAAGAGTCGTCTCCCTTTTTCTACACGTTTCCGAAACTCCTTGTCACTTTTTCGTCAATGTCTTTGGTTTTTGTGTGTCACTACCTTCACCAATCTTTACTACGACCCTCTTCACACTTCTTAAAATTACAGTCTATCTTGTACAATTATTTTACTCTGAATTTAGATTCTTGTTACACTCTGTAAATTCCACAAATCATATAATTTGTTAATGTAAACTTTTTTTTTTAACGGTATTACCCTTTTTTCCCTAAACCAACTCTCATTCCCGTTCTCACCTGAGCTTCTCTGGATGGACCTCATCATCGTCACCAAATTCACTCTTTATTACCACTGACAATGTCACCTTTACCTCTCTTCCTCAATCTAAATTTTCTATGACTCCGTTCCTTATCCTAAACCGGTTACTATATCTTACTACTTTTCCTTCTTCTCAGGTATTTTAATTGAAGTTAAAAGTTACTTTTCTACTAGAAAAGTGAGAACTATCAAATACTTTTTAGTGATATAGGTCAGGTGTGAAGGAAAAAAGGTAAAAGTTGGATGGACTGAGGGAAAGTATAAGGATGAGAAGGGTGGTAGAGGAAACGGTAAACATGTAAAAGGAGAGTTTTTACTGACTCTAAAAACAGAAGGAAAGAAAACATAATCCATGTTTTGTCTTGATTCAAGAAAAGTCATTGGGGTTGTGGGTGGGGTAAAACAGATAAACAAAAAGGGAACCTTTTTAACTTGTTTATTATATAAAATCATAGTCTTGGAAAGTATAAAAGAGTCGTACAACTTCTCCCTCTTATTTTTTCTGAAATAAAAAGGTTAAGACAAAAAAAAAATACACTACCTGAATCAAATTGGGGTTTATACGAACTTTATTAATAATTTTGGTGTTTAAGTTAAAGTCCTTCGAGAGAATAAATAATTACCATATTCGAATTTAACCGTCGTTTTAGTGGAGGGATTATAGACTGGGTTAGAGACTACTGAATAGGACTAACGGATTCTCACCGAAGAATTCTAGATTTAATGAAAGTCAACTAAAGTAATAATGAAAGTTCTACTATGCAGTGGAATACGTCGAATCGAAGGTTGATCATAGAAAGATTTGATGTAATTACCCTTTGCCACCATGATCAAATCTTAAAATAATTTTACATTGAGACCGTTACCTTAACATAATTTCAATAGGTCTCTTTGTTTTGTTTATCCTGTGATTTATATCTACTCTTAACCAAGTCTACTAATACCTCCGACTCTTCAGAGTGTTAGACGACAGACGTTCGACTTCTGGGTCCTTTGGACCGACACATAAAGGTCGGACTCAACCTTGTCTTGGTCTCTTCAACTACCAAATTTAGGATCAGGTTTCCGTTTTCTGACGATTGAGTTTACCTGTCCGTCATTCCCGTCCGTCTTGTTTATAGGAGGTGAAGGTAAAATAAGTCCGGGAACCTGTCTAACTTACAACGGGTAAGTGTGACCCCTCCCTGATTTACGTGGTTAACTTTACGATTAGAGTAGATATTTGTGGAAGTATCTATGTAGGTCTTTATTATAAATTAAACCTGTAAGGTGGGTTGACTGTTTTTTAAATGGTAGTGTCTTTAGTAAACGATACGGGTTGACATATAACAGTTTGTTTTTGTCTTGTATACTAACATAAAATACAATAGTTTCTGTTTTACGTGGTTGACTCCTTTCTAAAATAACTCGGATTACCGATTCTCCAATTTCGTAGACGGACGTTACACCCTCTGGACCCAAGTTAGTGACCCAGCTCTTCTAGGGGACCTCTTCCTTTACCGTTGGGTGAGGTCATAAGAACGGACTTCTTAGGGTAGGTGCCCCAGTGTTTCTCAACCTGTGCTGATTCACTGAAGTGATTTCCAGGCAGATCAGTTCCGATACCAAAAAGGTCACCAGTACATACCTACACTCTCAACCTACCACTTCTTTCGACTCTTAACTACGAAAACTTGACACCACAACCTCTTTTGAGAACTCTCAGGGAACCTGACGTTCCTCTAGGTCGGAGGTTGGTCAGGTAGGATTTCCTCTAGTCAGGACCTACCAGTAAACTTCCTGACTACGACTTCGACGTTGAGGTTACGAAAACGGTGGAGTACACTTCTAAACTGAGTAACCTTTTCTGGAACTACGACCCTCCCTAACCCCCGTCCTCCTCTTCCCCTACCGTCTCCTGTTCTACCGAACTACCGTAGTGGCTGAACTACGTGTACCCAAACCCACCTGAGATCCTCAACCACTACCCTTCCCTCCGGTCCTCAAGACACTAAGTACCCCAGTGTTACGTGTACCCAAACTCACTTGAGACCCTCAACCACTACCTGTCCCTCCGGACCGCAAGACGCTAAGTACCCCAGCGTTTCTCAACCTGTACTGACTTGCTGACTTGACTTGACTTGACTTACGTTCTCCTTCTCGTAACGTCTAAACTTCTAATGCCCTACAACACCTTATCACTAAAACCGAATCTGAAAATATCCTTCTTCCATTAAATGTCCACGTCACTAAATCTCAAGATTAGTAAAATGTTAATCCCCTTTAGAGACAGTCGTCTTACCCATTGTAAATGGAGACACAGATCGAGAAGTCTCTCCCTGTTTGTCAAGATTATATGGATTTAAGAACTCCGTTTCTTATTCTTAAGTCTCCCAAACGTAAATCAGAATAGTGTTTATAGGTACTCAGTAGACGTTTAGAATACCCTCAGTCATTTTCTGACGACCACGTAGCGAAGTCAGCACAGGCTGAGACGCTGGGGTATCTGCCGTCGGGTGATCCGAGGAGACAGGGACCCTAAGAGGTCCGTTCTTGTGACCTCACCCAACGGTAAAGGAAGACGTTACGTACTTTCACTTTTCATTTTCACTTCAGTGAGTCAGAGAATCGCTGGGGCACCTGACGTCGGATGGTCCGAGGAGAGAGGTACCCTAAAAGGTCCACCCTAAAGGGTCCGTTTTTATCACCTCACCCAACGGTAAAGGAAGAGGTTCATTTTCTGATCTGTCACTTATAACAGTCAAAAACACCCCTTTACACCAAGAAATACCATTTGAAAGGACCTTATATTTTACGGTCCTTCCAAAGTTTTGTACCTTCACCCGTCTCTAAGGAATTGTTAACGACAAAAGATCCCTTTACCCCGAGTCCGTTACAATTATAACAGTCAAAAGATGTACACTTAAGATTCAGGAACTGTCTTTATTTAAATAAAAGTAGTGAAGAAGGGTCCACGGCAAATAAGATTTTTTAACACGTACCCCTACTAGGCCTCCCTACTACACCCCACCCTCCACCCTCCCCCCAAGTACAAACCCTCGAGTACATGTGGGCACCGCCTAAGTACAGTTACATACGGTTTTGGTTATGTCATAACATTTCATTTTATTTCATTTTTAATTTTTTTTTAATTTTTTTTAAATTTTTTTAACACAGTGTTGAGTTTAAAACCTTTGAAAACTTATATTTTTCAATTATCTCTTCAATTAGACTACCCTTGTATTTGTCTAATTAGATCTTAAACGTCCTTATACTTTGGTAGACGAAATCCAAATGATTTAATCTTCCTTTGTGAGTAAATAATTTACACTGTAAAATACAGAAAGTAAACGAAATAAATATGTCGTTATAAGTCTCAAGATGAATAGTACCAATCTTATATGAGGATGGTTTATATTAGTCAAGGAACCAACTTTATTTTGTCAACGAACGAATCGCTTACTATAATATCACGAACAAATTTAAACTAGACAAATATGACACAACTAATTTATACTTAGTTTACGAGGTCTCATAATAACAAAATTATGAAAAGGACCTTCGAACTGTTGTTTAGAGTATATAATTCAAGTCGTTTTAATAAATGTATGAATCTCAGACACTTTACTACGTACTAGGGTAGGACTCAACTACTTGTAGGAAGACAAAACCCCGTTTAAAGTTTATTTCCGAGGTGAACTCGAAAAAAGAGTCATTGACGAACAGGTAGTGGGACCCGACCAACGGTTCGTTATTACACTAACGAAATGTCAGTCACCCTTCATTAAGTCACCGTGAAAGGGTAAACGTTACGAAGAGTTATTCCTTACTCCAACAATCCGTTGTCTACTGTCTCCCATCCTCGTCTTTTTTTTCTGAAGTCTCAATCCTTAAATGTGGTTTATGGTGGAATAAAAGATATGACTCAGTTATAAAATTTGAAAATAAAACTTTATTAAGAATCTATGTTTGTTTTTGACGTCCTTATATATCTATCAAGGACACGTGAGAGGTCGGTCCAAGGGACTTTCAATTGTAGAATATTTTATAGTTCACTTCACTTTCAACGAGTCAACACAGGGTGAGATACACTGGGGAACCCTAAGAGACCGGTCTTATGACCTCACCCATCGGAAAGAGAAGAGGTCCCCTAGAAGGGTTGGGTCCCTAGTTTGGGTCCGGAGGGCGTAACGTCCGCCTAACAAATGGTCGACTCGGTGTTCCCTTCGGGTTCTTAGGACCTCACCCATCGGATAGGGAAGAGGTCACCTAGAAGGACTGGATACGGTTGTAGTTTTAGTTCTTAATAAACTTAAAGTGTAAAAATGTACATTAAAAAAACCAAATCAACATGTTTGTTAGTGTCTATACCTAAGTATATCGACGGTAGTGTTTAACTCATGACTTCCCAAGGTATTAGAGTTTCTTTAAGAAAACACGAGAGAGAAGAAACAGTGTGGGAGGGGTGGTTAGGATTGGGACCGTTAGTACTAAGACAAGAACAAAAAAACCAAATAAATCGGTAAGATTTTATAAGTTTCACTACAGAGTAGTACTAAAAATGAATATAAAGAAATTACCGGTAATATAAAGAAAAGTACACTAAAGAAAACGGTAAGTATATAAGAGAAACTACTTCACAGATAAGACTTTAAAACGGGTAAGAAGTTAATTTCAGACAAAAAGACCAACTCAAATCTCTCAAGAAATATATGAGGTCTGTGTCCGGGACGTGTTGTATTCGTTATACGTGATAAAAGAGGACCGAAACCCGACAGAAAAGTTGGAGAATCAATAAAAGACGTCTCGTTTTCACAAAATTAAAAATTTTTCAAATTAATTAGTTATAAAAACTACACACTGAGTATATAAGTAAAACACATACACTTAGTATATAAGTAACGGAAAAGATTCTTGAGTAACGAATTAGGTTTTATCTTTTTATTGTAAAGGAGGATACAAAATAAGACTTTTAACATATCTAAATCTAAAATATAAATATAACCATTAGGTAAAACTCAATTAAAAAACATATCCAAAACTGTAAATTCAACTCCGAATATAAGATGGATCGTCACAGGTTAAAAAGGTAAACAACCTTTTTGATAGAATCGAGGTAACTTGACGAAAACGGAGAAACAGTTTTTGTTCGACCGTCATGAACACCCTCAACTAATTACCTAAGACAGGATGAGCTGACCATAATCACAGTCAAGGAGATGGGTATGGGGACAATATGAATGACATTTCATGTATCTTTCAGAATTTTATACCATTTCGTTAAAAATATTAAAATAAGTAGTAAAAGTTCTAATAAAATCGACCTAAATCTTCTAAATATGAAGTCACAAAGTAAAGCCCTTCCATAACAGTATCATTAAAAATATGAAATTTAAGTTGAACAAGTAAGTCAAGTTAAACCAAGTCAACGAGTCAATACATACTGGAAAACACTGGGGTACCTGACGTCGTGTGCTCCGGAGGGACAGGTAGTGGTTGAGGATCTCGAATGAATTTGAGTACAGATAGTTCAGCCACTACTTTGTTGGTAGAGTAGGAGACAACAGAGGAAGAGGAGGGTGGAAGTTAGAAAGGGTCGTAGTCCCAGAAAAGGTTTCTCAGTCGAGAAGTATATTCCACCAGTTTCATAACCTCAAAGTCGAAGTTGTAGTCAGGATGGTTACTTATAAGTCCTGAGTAAAGGAAATCCTACCTGACCAACCTAGAGGAACGACAGGTTCCCCGAGAGTTCTCAGAAAAGGTTTTGGTGTCAAGTTTTGGTAGTTAAGAAGCCGTGAGTCGAAAGAATTATCAGGTTGAGAGTGTATATATCTATACACTCTTTTGGTATCGGAACTGATCTACGTGGAAACAATCGTTTCATTACAGAGACGAAAAATTATACGACAGATCCAACCAGTATTGAAAAGAAGGTTCCTCGTTTCAGAAACTTAAAGTACCGACGTCAGTGGTAGACGTCACTAAAACCTCGGGTCTTTTTATTTCAGAAAGTGACAAAGGTGACAAAAGGGTAGATAAACGGTACTTCACTACCCTGGTCTACGGTACTAAAAAAAAAAAAAAAAAGACTACGACTCAAAATTCGGTCGAAAAAGTGTGAGACCAAAGTGAAAGTAGTTCTTTGAGAAATCAAGAAGAAGTGAAAGACGTCATTCCTACCACAATAGACGTATAGACTCCAATGACTATAAAGAGGACCGTTAGAACTATGGTCGAACACGAAGTAGGTCGGGTCCTAAAGAGTACTACAAGAGATGTATATTAAATTTATTCGTCCCACTGTTATATGTCGGAACTGCATGAGGAAAGGACTAAACCTTGGTCAGACAACAAGGCACAGGTCAAGATTGACAACGAAAGACTAGACGTATGTCCAAAGAGTTCTCCGTCCAGTCCACTAGACCATAAAGGTAGAGAAAGTCTTAAAAGGTCAAATAACACTAGGTGTGTCAGTTTCCGAAACCGTATTAGTTATTTCGTCTTTATCTACAAAAAGACCTTGAGAGAACGAAAAAACTACTACGTTACCTACAACCGTTAAACTAGGGACAGGAGACGGAAAAGATTTTGGACGAAGTTGTAGACCTTTAAGTACCACGTGCATGAAAACTTCGGACCGAACCTCTTAAAACTCGTATAGCGAAGAACCGGAAAACCGATTCTAGTTCACCACCGAGTCTGCCTTTTGCAGACAGATGTTACACCCTCTGGACCCAAGCTAGGGACCCAGCGTTTCAAGGGACCTCTTCCTTTGCGGTTGGGTGAGGTCATAAGAACGAATCTTTTAGGGTACCTGTCTCCTCGGGCCACAGGTACCCCAGCGTTTCTCAACCTGTGCTGACTCGCTGAAGTGAAAGTGAAATGATCGTAGACTCAACTCACATTGACTCGTCATCAATCTCGTAAGAAACTGTAACCGAAAGAAACCCTAACCTTACGTTTGACTGGAAAAGGTCAGGAGACCGGTGACGACTCAAAAGGTCTAATCGACCGTATAACCTCGTCAAAGTGTCGTAGTAGAAATTCTAAATTTTACCGAGTTGGCGTTAAGATAGTGAAGGTGATCGAAACAAGTATCACTACGAAGGATTCCGGGTGAACTGAAGTGTAAGGTCCTACAGATCGAGATCCACTCACTAGTGTGGTGAAACTAATAGACCCAGTACTTCTAGTAAAAACATGTCAAGAAGACATATAATAACGGTGGAGAAGAATTATAGGAGACGAAGACAATCCAGGTATGGTAAAGACAGGTAGAAACTCGGATAGAAACGTACTTTACAAGGGAACCATAGAGATTAAAAGACCTTCTCTAGAGATCAGAAAGGGTAAGATAACAAAAGGAGATAAAGAAACGTTTAACAAGTAACGTGTGTGTGTGTGTGTGTGTGTGTGTGACTTTATACAAACTAAAAACACAGTACCAGAAAATAGTAAACTTGATCGATACGAATGTATAATCCAGATCTTTTAAAAAGAATTACCTCAGAAACCCTAAAAGATACATCTCTTAGTATGGTAGGTCCTTATCCCTGTTAATATAAAGAAGGAAAAGGTTATGTATACAGAAATTAAAGGAAAAAACCGGAGTAAAGGAACAATCTGAAGGTTACAATATAACCTTTCCTCACTGTCACATATCATAGAAACGAACTAAGAATCAAAAGTAACCTTTCGTAAATCAGAACGTAGTTATTCACACTACAATTGACATGTATCGATAAGAAATAATCCAACTACTTTAAGATTCAAAAGACTATCAAAAATGTACTTACCTATAACGTAAAACCGTTCACAGAAAAGTAAAAATACGACGATTATACCACTCATTGTAACTGAAAAAAAAAAGAAAACAACCGTTTCATCAGAGACGAAAATAAAAATAAATAAAAATAAAAAAATTAAAATTTTATAAATTAAGAATGTACGTAAGGGTTTGTACTTGGGGGGAGAGTGGAGGGAGGAGATTTGTAGAGAGACCCAGTAGGGGTACGTGGTCGGGGTTCGTACGACATAGGACGCAGTCTGTCTGACCGTTAAGCTAAGAATGCACTATCATATGTACAATCTTACGGTAAGAGGGTTTAGTAGGGTGGGAGAGGGAGAGGGACTTAGTCGAAACGTAAGGACCTTAGTTGGGTGAACTAGTATCACGCATTAAGAAAAGTATATAAAGATCTAAGATAAACGATTATAAAATAACCTCTAAAAACGTATATAAAAGTACTCCCTTTTTCTTTTGTAACGAGTCAGTACAGGTTGAGAAACACTGGGGCACCTGATACCAGGTGGTCCGAGGAGACAGGGACCTCAAGAGGTCCGGTCTTATGGTCTCATCCATCGGTAATGGAAGAGATCCCCTAGAAGGACTTGGTCCCTGACTTGGTCTGGGTCCCTGACTTGGACCCAAGAGGACGAAACGTCCGTCTAAGAACTGATAGACTCGGTGGTCCCTTCAAGAAATACTCTCTCTAATAACTATATATATAAATATAGATATGGATAGACACAGATATACAACTATATATATACTCATATATAACCCTCTACCAACTGTATATATAAATATACATCCATAGATATATATAGATATACAACTATATATATAAACAAAGTCTTCTAAAATAGATCTTTAGGTTCAAACAATTTCTGATAAGTTCAAAAGACAAAAGACAACCTGTAAAACTATCAAATACCAAAAACTCCTAAAAGAAAAGAACAACAAGTTTGACATATTACAGAACTAGACAGAAGGTCAATTGAGTAATGAAGGAGACAGTATAAACAAGACGATAACTTAGATAGAAAACTAAAACTAATGGTATAAGAAGTCAAGATTTTAAACTCAAAAAGAAATATAGAAGATAAAGAAAGTTTTAAAGACTAAAATAAACTGAGTTCTCAAAGATTATGGACAGTCTCATAAAAAATACTATAGATATTGGTAACGGTCTACTAATGTAGAAACTATATAGAACCAAAACGATAGACAACTAAAAGAAAAGAATAAGTCTAACCACACAGACCAAGAATAATACCACTTATTAATACCCTATATAAGGTCTTTATAACGAAATATAATATTTTGATCGATACGAACACAGAATACAAAATCAACCACTAGATGGACGATTTCAAGTCTTACGTACACTACCCGGTGAAACCCCCCAACCTTAAATTTACAACTCTTAAGTTTTGGAAACGTCACGAGAAGACCAGACAAGACAAGTACACGTACTTACACGTTCCCGTCTTACTGGTAAGACTTCGTGTCCGGAGAGAATCTCAGACGGATCTAGAATACGTACCTTATGAAAAGACTTCGTGGGAAGATAACGATTCGTATGGAAAGTATAAAATTAACCCACCTCCAATTCACGAAGTAAAAGCGACAGTAAGTCAATCTCGTTCGAATCATGTTATTCGTTATTAGGTGACATGTCAGAGGTGTCATGTACTGTCTCTCCATTTTCTCACGACGAAGAAACGACTACGAGTGAACCGTATTTTAACCCTAATAAGAGTATCGATTGAGGTGTCAAAGGTATCGTGTCACAAGTAACACCTCGATCCCCCTACGCGGACACGAGTACGACCACAGCACACCCCTATCGACTGTCCCGACTGTGTTCCGGAGAGATCACACACCACCCCCCTCCTCCTCCCCTGTAAGGGAGTATTCACATCCCGGCCCTCCCTTCTGTCCCAAGACAGGTGTCAGGGGTCTCGTTTGATACCACTTCGTCACTCCGTATGGAAAATAAAACAATAATATCTAGACCTCCTTCCAGTTTTGTCAACAGAACGTCCTCTATTGAAAAGGGTCAGAGACACGTCCCTCTGATAAGAATGTAAAAAAAAAAAAAATTTCATACATTGGTAACCGTAAAGGTCAATTATCCGAAGGGATCATGGGTCGGATCCTATATAACCTCATTTTTTGTTTGTTTTGTAAATCTTAAGTGAAGATCCAGTATAAGGAGTTCAGTATTTTAGGGATCGATCAAGAAAAGGGAGTAAAGTCTAAGGAGTCTATAAATAGAACAGGTTCCAAAATCGACATTTATCATCCTTTTAATTCCTTCTTACATGAGAATACTTTTTCTTTCTGATTACGGATCCGTAAAAATTCCGGTTTATAATAGAACGGAGTAGAAGACAAAAAAAGTCGTAAACGATTTATACAAGACTCATGATAATCGTGTGAACATTGTAATATTTCCTTCGTCTTTTGAATAAATGTCGGGAGTGTAGATAATATAGTTTAAGTTAGTTTTATGTAAATGACTTTTGGAAAACAAACGGTCTATTTAAAGACTCGACTCGTCTTTGTAGTAGTAGATTAATCCCTTATCTATAAGTTTTTGTGACACGTTTTAGACCCTCTGTGACTTCCTGTCTTTCCGGACCACACGACGTCAGGTACCCCAGGATTTCTCAGACTGTGTTGAATCGTTGACTTGTTGTTGTTTACATTTGTGTAATAGGGTAATGTTACCCATTTACTATATGAGTCTTTACAAAATTTTCCAATGGCATCGTTACTTATAAAGAGAAAAATATATACATGTAATTTAATTGGGACACCGTTAACTCAACCGAAACTCTCAATCCGTCCTTAAACTATCTGATGAACCTTTTATTCTATTCTCGTTTTTGCGTTCTAAGGTATATATAGACACTTAAGTATATTGGTCATTTCGGATATGTCTCTATGTCACAAATCTTTACCCTTCTCCTTTACTGTATTTTGCATAACGTTAAAACAAAGACCTCATCATAAAATCTACAATTCTAGTCAGTATCTCTTTCCACTCAATATATTTAAGTCCGGTATAGTATGTGAACCCATTTACGGTATACTAAAAGAAGGATACCTCGATCAGTATATGAGAATAAAACTCTTGCGACTCCATTCCTCAAGTAATATCCAGTAAAATTAAAATATCCATGGAATGAAGTCCGACGATATTGTCTCATGGTAAGTCACCACCGAATATTTGTTGTCTTTATATAAAAAGTACGAAAACCTCCGCCCTTATAGTTCCATAATCGTAACAACCAAGACCACTTGAGGAAAAAGACCATACGTCTGATACTTGAAAAGTAACACATAGGTGTATTGGTCCCTTTCGTGATCTCACGAGAGACCTAACGAAAATATTCCGGTGATTAGGATAAGTACTCTTACAACGGGAGTACTGGATTAATGGACTGTTTCCGGGTGGAGGATTATGGTAGAGTGACCTCCAAATCTTAAAGTTGTTTACTTATTACCCTTCCCTGTGTTTTAACTCTTTCACCCCTTTTGGTGGTCTGGTAAGTCCATACTAGATTTAGTTTAGGAAATACTAAAATGTCACCTTCACTCTTTATCTAAATTCCCTGATCTAGACATCTGTTTCACGGACTACTTGATACCTATCTCCAAGCACTGTAACATGTCCTCTGTCCCTAGTTCTGGTAGGGGTTCTTCTTCTTTACGTTTTCTCGTTATACCGACAGACTCCTCCGGAATGTTTATCGACACTTTACTTCTCTACGGTTTTCGTTTCCTCTTTTCCTTTGTATATGGATAAATTTACGTCTCAAGGTTTCTTCTTCTCTATTCTTCGTTCTTCTCTATTCTTTCGGAAGGAGTTACTAGTTACGTTTCTTTATCTTATTTTGTTATCTTACCGTTTCTGATCTCTATAGAAGTTCTTTTAATCTCTATGGTTCCCTCGTTCCCTTGTAAAGTGCGTTTCTACCCGAGTTATTTCCTGTCTTTACCATACCAGAATTGTCTTCGTCTTCTATAATTCTCCACCGTTGTTATGTGTCTTCTTGACATGTTTTTTCTAGAATTACTGGGTCTATTAGTACTACCACACCAGTGAGTGTGAGTGGATCTCGGTCTGTAGGACCTTTCATTTCAGTTCACCCGGTTTCCTTCGTAGTGATGCTTGTTTCGATCACCTCCACTACCTTAAGGTCAACTCGAGAAAGTTTAGGATTTTCTACTACGACACTTTCACGACGTAAGTTATACAGTCGTTTAAATCTTTTGAGTCGTCACCGGTCTCCTGACCTTTCCCAGTCAAAAGTAAGATTAGGGTTTCTTTCCGTTACGGTTTGTTACGAGTTTGATGACGTGTTAACGTGAGTAGATTGTGCGATCATTTAATTACGAGTTTTAAGAGGTTCGGTCCGAAGTCGTTATGTACTTGGCACTTAAAGGTCTACAAGTTCGACCAAAATCTTCTCCGTCTCCTTTGTCTCTAGTTTAACGATTGTAGGTGACCTATCAACTTTCTCGTTTTCTCAAGGGTTTTTTGTAGATAAAGACGAAATGACTGATACGCTTTCGGAAACTGACACACCTAGTGTTATTTGACACCTTTTAAGACTTTCTCTACCCTTATGGTCTGGTGGACTGGACGGAGAACTCTTTGGAGAACATACGTACAGTCCTTCGTTATCATCCTTGACCTGTACCTTGTTGCCTGACCAAGGTTTATCCTTTTCCTCATGAAGTTCCGACATATAACAGTGGGATGAATAAATTGAATATACGTCTCATGTAATACTCTTTACGACCCGACCTACTTCGTGTTCGACCTTAGTTCTAACGGCCCTCTTTATAGTTCTTGGAGTCTATACGTCTACTGTGGTAGGAATACCGTCTTTCACTACTTGATTTCCCGGAGAACTACTTTCATTTTCTCATTTTACTTTTCCAACCGAATTTCGGATTGTAAGTCTTTTGATTCCAGTACCGTAGACCAGGGTAGTGAAATACCGTTTATCTACCCCTTTGTCACCGACTGAAATAAAAACCTCCGAGGTTTCAGTGACGTCTATCACTAACGTCGGTACTTTAAGTTTTTACGAATGAGGAACCTTCCTTTAAATACTGGTTGTATCTGTCGTATAATTTTTCGTCTCTGTAATGAAATAGTTGTATACGGGTAACTCAGTTCCGATACCAAAAAGGTCATCAGTACATACCTACACTCTCAACCTCACATTTCTTTCGACTCGCGACTTCTTAACTAGGAAAAATTAACACAACCATCTCTTCTGAGAACTCTCAGGGAACCTGACGTTCCTCTAGGTTGGTCAGGTAGGATTTCCTTTAATCAGGATCCACAAGTAACCTTTCTGACTACAACTTCGACTTTGAGGTTATGAAACCAGTGGATTACCCTTCTCGACTGAGTAAACTTTTCTGGGACTACGACCCTTTAAAACCCCAATCCTCCTCTTCCACGGTTGTCTCCTTCTCTTCCAACCTACCGAAGTACCTGAGTTACCTGTACCCAAACACATCTTAGGTCGGTAACCACTACCTGTCCCTCCGGACCACACGACGTCAAGTACTCTAGTTTCTCATCCTGTGCTGACTCGTTGACTTCACTTGACTTGTGTTTTAAATCGGACAAAGTTGTATTTTCCCTTTAAACCTCGATGATTATAATTTTTAGTCAGTGTGAGGGACTGAAGGTTGATATGACGTTTAGATGTCATTAGTTTTCTTAGTCTATACCCGTAACTTTCTCTGTGTGTCTTGTCACCTCGTGTCATATCTCGAGTCTTAATTGGGTAAGTGTAAACGAGTTAATAGGTGTTATTTCCTCCGTTCTTATAGGTTACCTCTTTTCTATCAGAGAAAATCTTTACCGCGACCCCTTTTTTTTTTTCTTTACCACGACCCTTTCGACATGTAGAAGTGCACTTTGTTATTCTTATAAAAGACAGTGGTACGTGTTTTTATTTGAGTTTTACCTAATTGCTAGATTTACATTCTGACTTTTAGTATTTTGAGGATCTTCTTTTACATTCGAAATACAACAAACTGTAACCAAAATTGTTAGAAAGAACCCCCAGACAGAAAAGACCGTTCCCCTTGTTTCCGTTTTTCTTTGGTTGTCCTGAATTACTTTACATTTTCTAAAACGTGTTACTTCCTTTGATAGTTGTTTTACTTGTCCGTTAAATGAGTCAGCTTTGATAAACATTACTATACAGACAATTGTCTAATCATAGGTTTCGTATGCTTCTTGAGTATATTGAATTATAGTTATTTTGTTTATTGGGTTAATCTTTTACCCGTCTTTTGGACGTATCGTAAAAAGGTTCATTCTATATGTCTACCGGTTATCCTTGTACCTTTCTACAAGTTGTATAATTCGTTCTCCCTGTATGATTAGTTTTAACGTTACTCTATAATGAAGTACGGATAATCTTACCGGTAGTATTTTTCTGTTCACCATGTTCAATTCTACTCTTACAACATTTTCCCTTGAGACCATGTGACAACTATTCTAACATTGGACCATGTTAATGATTCCTTTTATCATACTTCCTCGGAATCTTTGAATTTTTATCTTCATGATATACTAAGTCGTTAAGGTGAAGACCCTTATATAGACTTATATGAGAAGAGTTTTCTATAAACGTGGTGAAATAAATACCGTCGTAGTAAATGTTTTCGGTCCTATACCTTCGTTGGATTCACGGGTAGCTATATAGGTATCTACTTACCTTTATACTCTACACCATATATACTAGTCAATGAGTCAGTACAGACTCAGAAACGTTGGGATACCTAACATCGGACGGTCCAAGGAGACAGGTACCCTAAAAGGTCCGTTCTTGTGACCTCACCCAACGGTACGGGAAAAGGTCCCCTAGAAGGACTGGGTCCCTAACTTTGACACAGAGAACGTAGAGGGCACAACCGTCCCCTTAAGAAATCGTCGGTAGACCGTTCGGGTCAAGTTAAGTCAAGTGAAGTCAACGAGTCTGTACAGACTGAGAAACACTGCGGTACTTAGTGTCGTGAGATCCGGAGGGACAGGTAGTAGTAGAGGACCTCAAGTGAGTCTGAGTACAGGTAACTCAGTCACTACGGTAGGTCGTTAGAGTAGCAGACAGTAGGGAAAAAGAAAGACGGGGATTAGGGAGGGTCTTAGTCTCAGAAAAGGTTACTCAGTTGAGAAACGTACTCCACCGGTTTTATGACCTCAAAATCGAAATCGTAGTAAGGAAGGTTTCTTTAGGGTCCCGACTAGAGGAAATCATACCTGACCTACCTAGAGGAACGTCAGGTTCCCTGAGAGTTCTCAGAAGAGGTTGTGGTGTCAAGTTTTCGTAGTTAAAAAGTCGTGAGTGAAAGAAGTGTCAGGTTGAGAGCATGGGTATGTCCTGATGACCTTTTTGGTACCGGAACTGATCTACCTAGAAACAACCGTTTCATTATAGAGACGAAAACTTATACGATAGACCCAACCAGTATTGAAAAGAAGGTTCCTCATTCGTAGAAAATTAAAGTACCGACGTCAGTGGTAGACGTCACTAAGACCTCGGGGGTTTTTATTTCAGACTGTGACAAAGGTGGCAAAGGGGTAGATAAAGGGTACTTCACTACCCTGGCCTACGGTACTAGAAGCAAAAGACTTACAACTTGAAATTCAGTTGTAAAAGTGAGAGGAGAAAGTGAAAGTAGTTCTCCGAAAAATCAAGGAGAAGTGAAAGACGGTATTCCCACCACAGTAGACGTATAGACTCCAAGAACTGTAAAGAGGGCCGTTAGAACTAAGGTCGAACACGAAGTAGGTCGGGTCGCAAAGAGTACTACATGAGACGTATATTCAATTTATTCGTCCCACTGTTATATGTCGGAACTNGAAAAGGATAAACCTTGGTCAGACAACAAGGTACAGGTCAAGATTGACAACGAAGGACTGGACGTATGTCTAAAGAGTTCTCCGTCCAGTCCACCAGACCATAAGGGTAGAGAGAGTCTTAAAAGGTGTCAAATAACACTAGGTGTGTCAGCTTCCGAAACCGTATCAGTTATTTCGTCTTTATCTACAAAGAGACCTTGAGAGAACGAAAAAGCTACTAGGTCGTCTACAACCGTTAAACTAAAGACCAAGGAGACGGAAAAGATTTTGGTCGAACATGTAGTCCCTCAAGTACCAAGTACATAACGACTTCGGACCGAACCTCTTAAAACTCGTAATGAAATGATCGTACACTCTACTCACGTTAACACGCCATCAAACTCATAAGAAACCGTAACGGAAAGAAACCCTAACCTTACTTTGACTGGAAAAGGTCAGGACACCGGTGACGACTCAAAAGGTTTAAACGACCGTATAACTCACGTCGTGAAAGTGTCGTAGTAGAAAGTCCTAAACTTTCTCGAGTTGACCTTAAGGTAGCGGAGGTGATCGAAACAAACATCACTACGAAAGATTCCGGGTGAACTGAAGTGTAAGGTCCTACATACCGAGATCCACTCACTAGTGTGGTAGTACTAATAGAAACAGTACTTCGAGAAAAAACGTGTCAAGAAGACACATAAGAACGGCGGAGAAGAATTATAGAAGACGAAGACAATCCAGGTATGGTAAAGACAGGAAATAACTCGGGTAGAAACGTACTTTACAAGGGAACCATAGAGTTTAAAAGAACTTCTTTAGAGATCAGAAAGGGTGAGACAAGAAAAGGAGATAAAGAGACGTAACTAGTGACTTCTTCCGAAAGAATAGAGAAGAACGGTAAGAAACTTTGAGACGTAAGTCTACGAACATAGAAAGGAAAAGAGGAAACGAAAAGAGGAGAGAAGAAAAGTGTCGATAAACATTCCGGAGGGGTCTGTCGGTAAAACAAAAAACGTAAAGAAAAGGTACCCCTACTAGAACTAGGGACTGAGGACATGTTGCAGTGCTTGGAGTAAGGTATCAAGTAGTCCGTGAGATAGATAGTCGAGATCCGGGAATTTAGATAAAGAGTGAAGGTGACATATTAGTATTCCCTAAACTAAATCCAGTATAGACTTACCAGATCACCAAAAGGGACGAAAGAAGTTAAATTCAGACTTAAACCATTATTCCTCAAGGACTAGACTCGGTGTCAGTCGAGGGTCAGAACAAAAACAACTGACATATCTCGAAGAGGTAGAAACCGACGTTTCTTATATTAGTTAGACTAAAACCACAACTGGTAGACCACTACAGGTACACATCTTAGAAGAGAACACAACAACCTTCTCTCACAAACGATACTGGTCACGTAAAAGAACCGTTTTAAGATAATCAGAAACGGGACGAAGTAAGACGTAAGGTTCCGGTTTAAACGGACAATGAGGTCCATAAAGAACTGAAGGATGAAAACGTAAGGTCAGGGGATATTACTTTTCCTGTAGAAAAACCCCAGAATCAAGATTTTCTAGAACATCCAGAAGTATTTTGGCAAGTTGAAGTCAAAGAAGTCGTAATGACCAACCCCGTATCTGAACCTCATGACACTATAACTTACCAAACGCAACCTCTACTTGTCTCTAGTAAGACAGTAAAAACTCTAACGTAGGTTCATGACGTAAAGTCTGAGAAAACAACTGGTACTATCGATGAGGTAAAGAAGACTCCCTAAGGACGGACATCATCATCTACATTAACAGTAGACTCAATTTAAGTGGGTAAGGTCAGGTAGAATCAAACGACTAAGGATCTTACAGTTGTAAGTGTGACGGTAGAGAACAAACTGGTGAAGGTTAAACGGAACTAAGTACCTGGACTGTAAGATCCAAGCATACGTTATAACGAGAAATACCGTAGCCTAGAACGAAGATAGTGGTCAGTGTAGGTGTTGACCCATAACAAAAACGAAACCGAGGTAGGGAAGTAAGAAAGACCTCAATAAAGAGGTGACTAGAGGTCATCGTATAATCCGTGGATTACTGGACCCCTCAAGGAGAAAACCATAGGATAGTAAAACGGAAAAGTATGATAAGTGCCGTCCGCCGACGTTCGGCCGAGTGCTTCGCGTCCGTCGACGCTCGACCGAGTGCTTCGCGACGGCTCTCCTCGATGGGACGCAGGCTACAGTCACCACCACCGACGCTCCTCGATGGGACGCAGGCTCCAGTCCCCTCCACCGACCCTCCTCTGTGGGACTCAGGATCAGTCCACGCCACCGACTCTCCTCGAAGGAACGCAGGCTCCAGTCACCGCCGCCGACGCTCCACATGGGGTTCAGGCTCCAGTCCCCGCCACCGGCTCTCCTCGATGGGACGGAGGCTCCAGTCACCGCGGGCCCTCCTCAGTGGGGCTCAGGCTCCAGTCCCTACCACCGACTCTCCTCGATGGGGTGTAGGCTCCAGTCACCACGGGTCCTCCTCTGTGGGGCTCAGGCTCCGGTCCCCACCACTGGAACTCCTCGGTGGGGCTCGGGCTCCGGTCCCGGCCGTCGGCCCTCCTCGTTGGGCTCCTCACCACCGACGCGTCGTGTCCTCCCAGATCACCTCGATAGGGTGTAACTTCCGTCCTTACCACCGTCATTCCTCTATGGGGAGCAGGTTCCATTCCTCGTCGCCGACACGAAACGACCTCGTCGGCACTTCTCTATGGGGTGCGGTTCCATTCTCTTTGGGTTCATTCTACCATTCACAACGTTCTCCCGTAGTCTCCCGTCTGTGTGACTTTGGTATGAGTGTATTTTGATCAGTTAGATTAGTGTGATCCTGGTGTCGGAACAGATTGAGTTACTTTGGTTCGGTACGGATGCCCCGTTGGGTTCTGCCCGTCCAGTACCACCTCTCCAGACTGTCTTACACCAGGTGACCTCTTCCCTTACCGCCGTTAGTTTATTCAGGTAAATTTAGAATATAAATAAAGAATTATAAAGTGATTGACCACTGTATCATACTTGTAAATGTTACAAATCTTTTCCGGTTTAGACGGTGAGATTCCACCCTTTCACATTGGTCTGTATTTGGAGGTGGACGGTTGATTTTCAAGGTCCTTTTTCTCTCACCCAGGACCTTATGTCTCCCGAAGAAAGAGAACCTTAAAACATCCTTATAGATAATTATGACTTCGACGATACCCATTTTTTACCTCTTTCTGGACATATCTAGTTACTTAGAAGGTCCCTCTAATTTGGGAAACAATATTGTCTTCATGTAGACCAACATTTGTTATCGGGTGGTCTACGTGTCCCCGAATTTATGGATCCTATAATAGGTGAAATGTATTCGTTAACAGACTCTATCCAAAAGACCACCGAGTGTACTACCTAGTTTCTATTGTTGTTCCCAGTTTAGAGGAGGATAGAAGGACGAGAAGGTACAAATTATACAGTGATGGTAGGAATCAGATTTTTGTCGACAACACGGAAATTAGAAACATAGGTAATAGGTCCATCTTTTTCTACTTTCCTTTTTCTCGTTCGTTGACTTCTCCATACATTCGGTTCCGACAGAGATAATTTTTGAAAAGATCTCGGGTCTGGTGGATGGGGTGAGAGGTCCTTCTAGGTGAATGTAGAATAACTGGTGTACCCCTCTACACCGGTATAGACCGACAGTGTTTCAGTTCCTAGTACTGTCGACCGTACATACGTACATGTGGTGAAGACCTCCCCTTTCTGATTTTAACAAACTAAAACTTATCTCGGTTTCGTATCTCATGTGGTGACCCCTACATCTACTATGACAGTCTAATACGACGAAGGGACCACCGACTCTGTCATTTCTTAGACAGACGTTACACTCTCTATACCCAAGTTAGGGAACTACCCCTTCTAAGTGATCTCTTCTCTTACGATGGAACATAAGAACGTACCTCTTAAGGTACCTGTCTCCACGGACCGCCGGATGTCAGATACCCAAAGGGTCCACCGTGATCACCATTTCTTGGGTGGAAGGTTACGTCTTCTGTATTGTCTCTGACCAAGTCAATGACCCGCCCCTTCTAGGGAACCCCCTCCGGTACCGTTAGTTGAGATCATAAGAACGGACCTCTCAGGGTACCTGTCTCCTCGGACCACCCGATGTCAAGTGTTCTAGTGTATCTCAACCTGTGTTGACTTCACTGAATCGTTCGTACGGTACTCTCTCTAAGTCTCATTTGATTAGAATTCCTGACGACTCAACTGGAATCACGGGGACTTATACGACACAAAACGTAGTGTTCTAATGTCTTTTAAAGGGGTAGAAGACTTATACGACATAAAGGAACCTTGACAGAAGACCAGGTTGTCAATAAATAATCTTAGATTTCTCTAATTGTCAAGATACTTCTGGATGTTCTGGAAGATCTTGATTGTGGGGTTTTTCTACAGCAAAAGTAATATCCCCTGACCTTACGTTTTCATCCTTCAGTTCTTTGTGGACCTCATTGTCCGTTTAAACGGGAACCTTGTGTTTTACTCCGTCCAGTTTCTGATTGTTCAAAACGGTTTCCTTGCGTAATGTGGGAGAAGGTTGTTGTGTTCTCTTCTGAGATGTGTCTGTAGTAGTCTACCAGTTGTGGTTTTAGTCTAACTAAAATAAGAAGTATCGGTTTCTACCTCTTCGAAATATGTCAGTCTTTTTTTGTTCTAGCCCTCGACTGACACCGAGTCTAGTACTTGAGGAATAACGGTCTAAATCTGAGTTTAACTTCTTTTACCCCTTTTGGTGATCCGGTAAGTCCATACTGGATTTAGTTTAGGGAACGATAATATGTCACCTTCACTCTTTATGTAAGTTCCCTAATCTACACTATCTCAAGGACTTCTTGATACCTACCTCCAAGCACTGTAACATGTTTTCCGTCACTAGTTCTGGTAGGGGTTCTTTTTCTTTACGTTGTTCCGTTTTACCAACGGACTCCTCCGGAATCTTTATCGACACTTATCTTCTCTTCACTTTTCGTTTCCTCTTTTCCTTTCTCTATTCGTAGACTTACGTCACAAGGATTCTTATCGTTCCTCTCTATTATTTCGGAAGGAGTCACTAGTTACGTTTCTTTGTTTCCTTTTGTTGTCTTACCCTTTCTGATTCCTAGAGAAGTTCTTTTAATCTCTATGGTTCCCTTGTAAAGTACGTTTCTACCCTCGTTATTTCCTGTCTTTACCATACCTGGATTGTCTTCGTCTTCTATAATTCTTCTCCACCGTTCTTATGTGTCTTCTTGATATGTTTTTTTTCTAGAATTACTGGGTCTATTGGTCCTACCACACTAATGAGTGGATTTCGGTCTGTAGGACCTTACACTTCAGTTCACCCGGAATACTTCGTAGTGATACTCGTTTCGATCACCTCCACTACCTTAAGGTCAACTCGATAAAGTTAAGGATTTTCTACTACGACACTTTTACGACGTGAGTTATACGGTCGTTTAAACCTTTTGTGTCCTCACAGGTGTCCAGACTTTTCCCAGTCTAAAGTAAGGTCAGGGTTTCTGTCCGTTAGGGTATCTTACGAGTTTATCAGGTGTTAACATGAGTAGAATGTACGATCGTTTAATTACGAGTTGTAAGAGATTGGGTCCTCAGTTGGCATACACTTTATACTTGAAGGTCTACAAGTTCCACCTAAATCTTTTTCATCTCCTTGTTCTCTAGTTTAACGGTTGTAGACAACCTAGAAGTTTTTCGTTCTCTCAAGGTCTTTTTATAGATAAAGACGAAATAGCTGATACGATTTCGGAAACTGACACACCTAGTGTTGTTTGACACCTCTTAAGAATTTCACTATCGTTATGGTCTGGTGGATTGAACGGAGGACTCTTTAGACATACGTCCAGTTCTTCGTTGTCAATCTTGACCTGTATCTTGTTTTCTGACCAAGGTTTATACCTTTCCTTATGTAGTTCCGACGTATAACAATGGGACGAATAAATTGAATATACGTCTCATGTAGTACTCTCTACAACCCGACCTACTTCGTGTTTGACCTTAGTTCTAACCGGCCCTCTTTATAGTCATTGGAGTCTATACGTCCATTATGGTGGGAATACCGTCTTTCACTTCTTAATTTCTTGGAGAACTACTTTCACTTTCTTCTCTCACTTTTTCAACCGAATTTCAAGTTGTAAGTCTTTTCATTCCAATACCGTAGGCCAGGGTAGTGAAGTACCCTTTATCTACCCCTTTGTCACCTTTGTCACTGTGTGAAATAAAAGAACCCGGGGTTTTAGTGACGTCTACCACTGACGTCGATACTTTAAGTTTCTACGAACGAGGGACCTTCTTTTAGATACTGGTTCATCTGTCGAATAATTTTCGTCTCTGCAATAAAACGGTTCTGTCCAGACAGGTCAGTTTCGATACTAAAAAGGTCACCAGTTCATAACCACATTCACAACCTGATATTTCTTTCGACTCGCGGTTTCTTAGCTACGAAAACTTGACACCACAACCCCTTCTGAGAACTTTTAGGGAACTTGACGGTCCTCTAGGTTGGTCAGGTAATATTTCCTATAGTCGGGACTTATAAGTAACATTCCTGACTACAACTTCGACTTTGTGGTTATAAAACAGGTGGACAATACTTCTTGACTGAATATACTTTTCTGGGACTTCGACCCTTTCTAACTTCCGTCGTCCTCTTCCCCTACCGTTTCCTACTCTACCAACTTACCATCGTGACGGAGCTACCTGTACTCAAACTCATTTGAGGTCCCCAACCTATATCTGTCCCTTCGGATCGTACGACGTCAGGTACCCTAGTGTTTCTTAGTCTGTACCGACTTAGTAACTTTACTTTACTGTCTCTAATTTAATGGGAATCATAGATTGAAGACAACTAAATAAGACGAGTCTAAATAGGAGGCAAGAGTAACACAATCATAGACTAATACAGTGTAAGACTTTAAATGAAAGACTAATCGACGACGACGACGACGATTCAACGAAGTCAGCACAGACTGAGACACGCTGTGGTACCTGATATCGGGTGGTCCGAGAAGACAGGTAACCTAAGAGGTCCGTTCTTGTGGGTGGTCTCACCCAACGGTAAAGGAAGAGGTTACGTACTGTCACTTTTCACTTTCACTTCAGTGAGTCAGGACAGGACTGAGAATCGCTGGGGGACCTGACGTCGGATGGTTCGAGGAGACAGGTACCCTAAAAGGTCCGTTCTCATCACCTCACCCCACGGTAACGGAAGAGGCAGACTGATCGATCCTGTCAAACTAAAGATCATAGAGGGTCAAAGAGACTATAAAACAGAGACAAAGAGAGACATACAAACAATGGAAATTGGAGAGACACCCCTAAAGAACTAATCCGACATTAATACCGGTGGTCACGGAGGTTTCAAGTGTGGAAAAAATCGAAGTATTGATTTATCCTTCCCTGAGATAAAAAATTTAAGAGATAAACTTTATAGGATTTATTTCTGATAACTGTAAAAGACCCGTGTACTGGTACAGTCTTTTTTGTACATCACTCTAAATGAACGTAACACTGTACATGGACTTTTGTACAAGTTGGTAAAGGGATTTTCTTTTTCTCTAAAGAATCGACTTACTCCCTTTTCATGGTCAATTTACTTTTTTTTTTTTTTTTTCGTTCTATGTATAAGAAGACGGTACGTTCTAAGATGAATGTAAAAGACACGAATTCTTTTCCGAAGGGACCATTGAGTCGACCATTTCTTAGGTAGACGTTACGTCTTCTGGGACAAGCTAAGGATCTAACCTTTCTAAGGGACCCTCTTCTCTATCCCTTGGGTGAAGTCATATAACCCGAATGGACCACCGAGTCGATTACTTCTTAGACGGACGTTACGTCTTCGGGACCAAAACTTGGGACCCAACCCTTATAGGGACCTCCTTCCGTACCGTCGGGTGAGGTCATAAGAACGGATCTTAGGGGTACCTGTCTTCTCGGTCCGTCCAACGTCAGGTACCCCGGTGTTTCTCAGCCTGTACTGACTCGTTGATTCGTGTCGTATCGTGTACGAAATTTTTTACTATATGTTATTGAAGAATAACCAATCTTCTGTACCGAACTGTAGAAAAAGATTTTAAAATCCAATCAAAAGTTATTTATCGTTCAGTTAATTCGTTCAGTATTTAATAAGGTTTAAAGTTCCCTTTAGGGAAATAATTTGGTCTAATATCGAACAATTGATGTCTCATCTTGAAATGGTAAGTTTCTACCATTACCCTCGTCTAGGTCGGAATGGAATCTACTTGTCTCCATAGTACGTCACACCGAAGTCGAAGAGTCCAGAACAAGATTTTATCTGATTGTCAAGATTTCTCTTTTCCTCTTTTCTATAATTTGTATACAAGATTTTAAAACTCCATTTTGTCTTTTATGACGGAAGATAAACTATTTATTACTTGAAGTCACACAGACAATCTTATAGAATGCATAGGTCTCAATATTAAAGTAAACTGTGAGTGAAATCCTGACACTGAATCGTTTTGTATAAGGGTGAATCTAAGTCAAGTTAAAATAATAGGGACTCTGAACTCACAATAACGTCAAATTAAACCGTTCACTCAACCACCAAAAGTAAGATCCATCCGTCATTTATTATTTATGTCCTTAAATGTCAGTTTTCACATTTACTTTCTATAAAGGTCTACGTCTTCTCGTTATTGTGGAAAGTTCACTTTCGTTATTACAGAATTGTAAACACATTTTGTTAGTAACTTTTTCGTGAAGGTGGATACAACATTGTGACTTAAGAATCTCATATAGTCACTCCATACTTTACAAAAGAAGTAAAATTTCTCTTTTTTTAAACAATGGTCTCTATAAATGTACGAGTTCTAGGGGTCGGTAATTTATATCGGGTCTTTAAGTTTGGGTCCAGAAAACTAGGATCAAGCCAGGATTAAAATATAGTGTCGACAAGGAAACTTATATTCTATTTTATAAGACAGTCGAGATACTATTACTGTGTTTCCTTGGATTCATTTCAATAGAAATACTTTTTTAGTCTCCTTTTAAATGAGTAAGTAAGGTTATTACCAATAACACTTAGTCCATATTCAAAATAGGGATTACGGGTCTTCTTACAGACTGAATATACACGAATCCACGAGTGGGTACAGGCTTAGAAACACTGGGGTACCTGACATCGTGTGGTCCGAGGAGACAGGTACCCCTAAGAGGTCCGTTCTTATGATCTCACTAACTGTACATGAAGAGGTCCCGTAGAAGGGTTGGGTTCATAACTTGGGTCCAGAGACCATAACGTCCACCCAAGAAATGGTAGACCTGGTGGTCCTTTCGGGAGACTGTATATGTCATCCATTCTATTTACCCAATTACCCTCTTACTTACCTGCTCACGATTCAATTCGTTTATAGTACGAGATGAATACTGTTAAATTTCTGAAACGAAAGCCTCTCAACGGGTGGTTTGGTTTGTTTTCACCTTCTTCATCCCTTAGATGGCCTCTTCCTTAAGACTTATAACTATCACTTTTACTAGGTTTTAGAACTTTAGTTTTACCTTAGTGTCTATTTATCCGATCTCTGTTCCTAACTCTTCTACGTTCTTTCCAAATTGTTCCTGGATCTTCTTTATTTCTCAGTTTTATATTACTTATTACGTTATTTACTCTAGTCTTTGTGAGACCTCCGTTGTTAATCATCTTATTGCCTCCGTCTTCTATCCTAATCACTTTATCTTCTATCTTACCATCTTTATTTACTTAGTCTCTCCTTTGTTCTTGTTGCTTAATTTTCTTTACTCCTGTTAGAGTCTCTGGAGGTCCTGTTATACTTTGCGAGGTTGTAAGCTTAATATCCTCAGGGTCTTCTTCTTCTGTCTTTCTTTCTAGTACTCTTTTAGGAACTCCTCTATTATCAACTTTTGAAGGGATTTTACCCCTTCCTTTATTAGTGGGTTCAGGTTCTTTGTGTCTCTCAAGGTTTATCCTATTTGGGTTCCGCTTTGTGGGGTTCTGTGTATAATTAGTTTAATTGTTTCTAGTTTGTGTTTCTTGTTTATAATTTTCGTCGTTCCCTTTTTGTTGTTTATTGTGTGTTCCCCTAAGGGTATTCCTATTGTCGACTAGAAAGTTATCTTTGAGAAGTCCGGTCCTCCCTTACCGTTCTGTATGAATTTCACTACTTTCTGTTATTGGATGTCGGGTCTAATGACATGGGTCGTTCCTAGAGTAAGTTTATGCTTCCTCTTTAGTTTTCGAAATGTCTGTTCGTTTTCGACTCTCTTAAGTCGTGGTGGTTTGGTCGAGAGGTTGTTTAAGATTTCCTATAAGAGATCTGTCCTTTGTGCTTTTCCCACATATTTGGGCTTGGGTTTTGTTATTTCATTTACCATTGCCCTAGTGTGAATAGTTATTAATGGAATTTGCATTTACCCAACTTGCGGGGTTGGTTTTCTGTCTCTGACCGGCTTACCTATGTTTTTGTTCTGGGGAGATATACGACGAATGTTCTCTGGGTGGAGTTTTGTTCCCTGTGTATGTCTGACTTTCACTTCCCGACCTTTTTCTATATGGTGCGTTTATCTCTGGTTTTCTATGGTGAATATATTGTCTTTTCATTCATTCATTTTTATACTCTAACAAAACTAAGTATTTATTTATTAAGAAGATATCGAAATTTTTAAATACATTCAGAGGGTGATAATAACACAATAATAATTAAAGGGGAAAGTATGAACAATCGTAAACAGAATGTATAACACCACGAGGATACAACCCACGTATATATAAATATTAACAATATAGAAGAACCTAACTAGGAAACTAGTAATACATCACCGGAGGAAACAGAGAAAAGTGTCGGAAACAAAATTTCAGATAAAATAGACTATACTCATATAGGACGAAAGAAAACCAGAGAGAAACGCACCTTATTGAAAAAGGTCGGGTAGTGAAAGTCAGACATACACAGGGAACAAAACTCCACCCAGAGAACATCTGTTATATATATCCCCAGAACAAAAACATAGGTAAGTCGGTCAGAAACAGAGAACCAACCCCGTAAGTTGGGTAAATGTAAATTCCATTAATAACTCTTCATACTATGGTAACGGTAAATGAAATAACAAAACCCAAGCCCAAATATGTGGTAAAAACACAAAGGACAGATCTCTTATAGGAAATCGTAAACAACCTCTCGACCAAACCACCACGACTTAAGAGAGTCGAAAACGAACAGACATTTCGAAAACTAAACCATGTATATGTGTTACCTCATAATGAGTCGGTAATTTTTCTTATGTAAACTTAGGCAAGATTACTCCACCTACTTTGACCTCGGTTAATATGTCTCACTTCATTCGGTCTTTCTTTTTGTGGTCATGTTATATGATTGTGTATATATACCTTAAATCTTTCTACCATTACTATTGGAACATACGCTCTGTTGTTTTCTCTGTGTCTACATATCTTGTCTGAAAACCTGAGACACCCTCTCCCTCTCCTACCCTACGAAACCCTCTTACCGTAACTTTGTACATATGATAGTACATTCTTTACTTCACGGTCAGATACAAACTATATCCTATGTCCTACGAACCCCGACCACGTGACCCTACTGGGTCTCTCTACTATACCCCTCTCTCCACCCTCCCCCCAAATCCTAACCCTTGAGTACATGTGAGCACCGCCTAAGTACAGTTATATACCGTTTTGGTTATGTCATAAAATTTCATTTTATTTTACTTTTTTTTAAATACATTCAGATGAACTCTTTAAAACTATTATGGTGAACCTCTTGACTCATTAAAGATTTCTTAAGCCTTAAAGATACGAAAACTTATGGACCAAAATTAATTGAATAAATATTGTGTTTCTTGTCTCATTTATATCGGATTAATTTTAATATATTTGGAGATGTCATATGTACATTTATTTACAAACAAGAAGAAATTTTGTATAAAATTTACAATTAACACAAAGGTAAACGAGATTGAAAACTCGTCATTCAAAAGTAAAAGTATTACAAAAACTATGTTATCTATAGCTGCTAAAACAAGTGAAGTCTCTCAAAATGAGTTACAAATCCCCGAAGAGAGCACCGAGTCCCTGAAGGGACCACCGAGTCTACGATTTCGCAGACAGATGTTACGTCCTCTGGACTCAAGTTAGGGACCCAGTCCTTCTAGGGGACCTCTTCCTTTACCGTTAGGTGGGGTCATGATAACGGACCTTTTAGGGTACCTGTCTCCTCGGACCGTCCGATGCCAGACACCCCAGTGTTTCTCAGCCTGTGCTAACTTACTGAAGTGAAGTGACCACCGAGTCTACCGTTTCCTAGACGGACGTTACGTCCTCTGGACCCAAGCTTGTGACCCAGTCCTTCTTGGGACCTCTTACCTTACCGTCGGGTGAGGTCCTAAGGTTGGACCTCCTAGACTACCTGTCTCTTCGATGTCGGGTACCCCAGAGTTTTTCGACCTGTGCAGACTCACTGATTGTGAAGTGAAACCGAATTTTATGATTTCTTAAAAGAAACATCCGTCACAAAATTCCGATCATAAATTGTAAGATACACATATTCACCCGAAGGGACCACCGAATCTACCATTTCTTTGACGGACGTTACGTCCTCTGGACACTAACTAGGGACCCAACCCTTCTAGGGGAACACCTTCCCTTACCGTTGGGTGACGTCATTAAAACGGACTTCTTTAGGGCACCTGTCTCCTCTGACCACCCACTGTCAGGTACTGACTCACTGATTCGTATAAAATACTCCTAGAGATTATAGGGACGAAAATCCAGATTCATGATTTACTTATTTCCTTTTAACCTTCACCAGTTTGTCCTCTACCGTTCTCACTTGCAGCTGTAAGATCCTTAGTCCCTTGATTCTACCTGACCTTACCCACTTAAATTGAGTCTACTAGTAATATAGATGATGACACCCGTCCTTAGGGAATCTCCTTTACCCCATCGGTAGTATCAGTTGTTTTCCGAGACTTTACATCAGGAACCTACGTTAGAGTTTTTGTTGTCTTACTAGAGACAAGCAAAGGTTCCGTTTGGTGAGTTATAGTGTCAATAGATTCAGTTACGGGGTGGTGTCTGAATTGGTCATTACGAATTCTTCGACTTCGACTTGCCAAGATACTTCTGGATGTTCTGTAAAATCTTGATTGTAGGTTTTTCCTACAGGAAAAGTAATATCCCCTGACCTTACTTTTTCGTCCTTCAGTTCTTTGTCGACCTCATTGTCCGTTTAAACGGGAACCTCACGTCTTACTTCGTCCTGTTTCTGATTATCTCAAAACGGTTTTCTTGCGTGACCAGTATCGTTTGTGGGAGAAGGTTTATGTTTTCTCTTCTGCGATATGTACCTCTAGTGGTCTACCAGTTGTCGCTTTAGTCTAATTAATATAGGAAACGTCAGTTTCTGTCTCTTCGAGATATCTCAGTCGTTTATGTTCTGGTCCTTGACTGACACCAAGTCTAGTACTTGAGGAATAACTGTTTAAGTCTGAGTTTAACTTCTTTCACCCCTTTTGGTTATCTGGTCCATATTGGATTTAGTTTAGGGAATACTAATATGTCACCTTCACTCTTTATCTAAATTCCCTGATCTTGACTATCTATCTCACGGACTATTTGATACCTGCCTCCAAGCACTGTGACATGTCCTCTGTCCCTAGTTCTGGTAGGGATACCTTTTCTTTACGTTTTTTGTTTTACCAACAGACCCCTCCGGAATGTTTATCGACACTTTTCTTCTCTCCGGTTTTCGTTTCCTCTTTTCCTTTCTATGTGGGTAAACTTACGTCTCAAGGTTTCTTACCGTTCCTCTCTATTCTTTTGTAAGGAGTCGTTAGTCACGTTTCTTTATCTCCTTTTACTATCTTACCATTTCTGATCTCTAGAGAAGTTCTTTTAGTCTCTATGGTTCCCTTGTAAAGTACGTTTCTACCCGAGCTATTTCCTGTCCTTACCATACCTGGATTGTCTTCGTCTTCTATAATTCTTCTCTACCGTTCTTATGTGTCTTCTTGACATGTTTTTTCTAGAAGTTCTGGGTCTATTAGTACTACTATACTAGTGAGTGAATCTCGGTCTGTAAGACCTTACACGTCAGTTCACCCGGAATGCTTCGTAGTGATACTTGTTTCGATCACCTCCACTACCTTAAGGTCAACTCGATAAAGTTTAGGATTTTCTACTACGATACTTTCACGATGTGAGTTATACGGTCGTTTTAACCTTTTGAGTCGTCACCAGTGTCCTAACCTTTTCTAGTCAAAAGTAAGGTTAGGTTTCTTTTCACTTTCACTTTCACTTCAGTGAGTCAGCACAGGCTGAGACGACGGGGTACCTGACACCGGGTAGTCCGAAGAGATAGGTAACTTAAAAGGTCCGTACTCATGATCTCACCCAACGGTAAAGGAAGAGGTCTCCTAGAAGGGTTGGGTCTCTAACCTGGACCCAGAGGGTGTAACGTCCGTCTGCGAAATGTAGACTCGCTGGTCCCTTAGGATTAGGGTTTCTTCCGTTACGGTTTCTTACGAGGATGATGGTGTGTTAACGTGAGTAGAGTGTACGATCATTTCATTACGAGTTTTGAGAGGTTCGGTCCGAAGTTGTTATGTACTTGACACTTGAAGGTCTACAACCTCGTTCAAAATCTTTTCCGTCTCCTTTGTCTCTGGTTTAACGGTTGTAGGTGACCTAATAGTTTTGTTCGTTCTCTCAAGGTCTTTTTGTAGATAAAGACGAAATAACTGATACGGTTTCGGAAACTGACACACCTAGTGTTATTTGACACCTTTTAAGACTTTCTCTACCCTTATGGTGTGGTGGACTGGACGGAGGAATCTTTAGACATACGTCCAGTCCTTCGTTGTCAATCTTGACCTGTACCTTGTTGTCTGACCAAGGTTTATCCTTTTTCTCATGATGTTCCGACATATAACACTGGGACGAATAAATTGAACATAAGTCTTCTGTAGTACTCTTTGCGACCCGACCTTCATCGTGTTTGACTTTAGTTCTAACGGCCCTCTTTATAGTTATTGGAGTCTATACATCTACTGTGTTGGGAATACCGTCTTTCACTTCTTTTAATTTCTTAAAGAACTACTTTCACTTTCTCCTCTCTCTTCTCGAACCGAATTTCTAGTTGTAAGTCTTTTGTTTCTAGTACCGTAGGCCAGGGTAGTGAAGTACCCTTTATCTACCCCTTTGTCACCTTTGTCACGACTGAAATAAAAACCCCAGAGGTTTTAGTGACGTCTACCACTAACGTCGGTACTTTAATTTTCTGTGAATGAGGAACCTTACTTTCAATACTTGTATATCTGTCGTATAATTTTTCGTCTCTGTTTACAGACAGATCAGTTTCGATACTAAAAAGACCATCAGTACATTCCTACACGCTCAACCTGATATTTCTTTCGACTCACGATTTCTTAACTACGAAAATTTAACATCACAACCTCTTCTGACCTCAGGGAACCTGACCTTCCTCTAGCTTGGTCAGGCAGGATTTCCTCTAGTCAGGACTCACAAGTAACCTTCCTGACTACATCTTCGACTTTGAGGTCATAAGACCGGTGGACTACACTTCTCGACTGAGTAAACTTTTCTGGGACTACGACCTACCCTAACTCCCGTCCTCCTCTTCCCCTACTCCCTCCTACTCTACCAATCTACCCTAGTGACTGAGTTACCTGTTCCGGAACCCACCTGAGGTCCTAAACCACTACTTGTCCCTCCGGACCGTACGACGCCAAGTACCCAAACGTTTCTCACTCTGTGCTGACTAACTGACTTGAATGAATTGACTGATTTCTTTTGTTTACATCTTCTCGTTACAACTTACAGGGGCATGTACGTTTTCCTAATATAAAGATATAACATTCATGGATGGTGTAAAAATCACGAGGGTTTAATAATATAAATTTACTTTCAACATAAAGTTACTATATATCAAATAGAGAGAGTTGTATACAAACTTAAAGAAAGAAAAAAAAAAAAAATTAAAATAAAATAAAAAATTAAAATTTTAGTAATTAAGAATGTACGCAAGGGTTTGTACTTGGGGGGAGGGTGGAGGGAGGGGTGTTGTAGAGAGACCCAGTAGGGGTACGTGGTCGGGGTTCGTTCGACGTGGAATGCAGTCTGTACCTGACCGCTAAGTTAAGAATGTACTGTCATNGTATACAAACTTAAAGAACTTCTCTACGTATATATTGTATTTAATTTTATTTTGATATTCAACTTACAAAGTGGTTTATAATTGTTAAAGTGTTAAACTGTCGACTTACAATTATTAAAGTTTACTCTGTCTTAGTAGTTTAGACAATATTTTTCTATGTCTTCGGTTTATTAGGAATCTTCTCAAGACTTCATTAAAAACTGACCCTAAACCGACGACCGATTTAGCTCCATGTCCAATTTAATAAGAAACAATCAAAAGAGAGTCGGTAGAACCCCTAAAGTTCAGGAGGGTCCTGAGTATCTTGAAATTTATCTCGTTTTGTTTTAGCTCCGTCTTGTTTTACCTCCTTTGTTTTCCTGTGTAAGTCTATTATACCGAAAGTCTGTGTCTGTATGGTATAGCGAAAGCATAATTACAATCTCTGGAGTCGACTCAGTAAGAACCTCAAACTTAATAAAATGGATGTTTTACCTCTATTATTAAGAAGTAAGTATGTTAAAAACTCTCCTCATCTCCTCTAACGTAAACACTTTACGACTTTCACTGCGGAAGACGGACCCACTATAAATTACACACAAGTAAGAAGTAAGAAAGGCAATAAGTGAAGACTTAATAAGAAGCACTTTGTGAACAAAAGATCAAGAATTTTGGTTCAGAGTCAGGGTCCAACCTAAAAAAGTAAGGTAAAACAGAGGTCGAACTGAATTTATACACCGAACGTATAGTAATAAAGTCTCAGACTCACTTGAGGCCCTCAACCACTACCTGTCCCTCCGGACCGCACGACGCTAAGTACCCCAGCGTTTCTCAGCCTGTGCTGACTCGCTGACTTGACTTGACTTGACTTACTGTCTAGATCAACAGTAAAAATAATGTTCAATAAAAGAGGGGTTTTAATGTTTATAGTACATAAAAATTTTTGAAGTAAGGAGAAGTTCGGTAAGTAAGTAAGAAAAAAATTAGTTTCATATCGACGACATATTATCATATGACAGTAATAAGTAAGGAAGAATTATTTGTAAAATTTGAGGAAAAGTAAGTCTAGGACCCAATCCACCAGGTCAGAATTCTTATTTCGTTTCGTTTCGTTATATTTTATCAGTGATTAGTGTTCCCCAAGAGTTAGGTTTACGTTGACTGATAGTCAATTAAACATAAAGTGGATTATTTATCACACGACTTTCGGTAGTGTTCTACGATACATAAGTACCCCTTTTATTGGGTCTTCGAAGTCCTATATGGACTTTCCGTAGTTAAATCAAACCACTTCTTCAGCCATTTCCAGTAAATTTCTGTAGTTCAAGTTTACGTAACGTCGCACTCCCCGGAACGAAGAAAGTTTCCTAAACATTTAGAAACTCACTCGAATTTCCTTCTCATTAAACTCTTCAAAATCCCTTATAAGTTACTTTTATAACTCGCTCGTAGTACACCTCCTGACTTCCGTTATTACAGATAATGCCCTTAAATTGACTTTCTTAATGACATACATAAAGACGAAAACATCAGTAGGATAAATTAAATAGAAACGACTTGTAGAAGAGACAGAGTAAGACTTAGATTCGGTGTGATATCACAACGACTGAACTTTGACGACCGTAAAATGGAGGAGTTTATGGTCAGTGACGTATCAACATAGAGGACCTTTACGGATAAACATTGTATAAGTGTTTTAAATGATGTTTCCTACTTTACAATCAATAACCCACACATAACTTTAACAAAATTCGTAATCCTAAAAAGTTACGACCTTTATTAAAGACGAAGAAGAAAGATAGTCGAAGTACGGAGTTGTACTTCAAACCTAGGTTTAACATTGTTCTAAATGAGTAAGGGTGTGTACATCTAACTCTGAAATTAGTAATAAACACCTTGAAATCTTCAAGGTATAACGTATATTTAAATTGTTTCACAATACTAGAATCGACTTAGATACATATAAACCATCAAACATAGAAGGTTTCTAAGCCGGGAAAAGTAAATTTAGTAGTTTAAACCTCAATAAACAACAGTAAGAAATAATAAAAAAATTACAGGTATTTGAACCACCAGTATTGGAGAAAAGGAATAAACTATAATATTAAACGCAAATAAAATAATCGAACTGACCTGTAGATAGTTAAAATAAATTCAAACGTTTACTTTTTACAAATCTAGAGAATTAACAGAGATAACAAAAGGAGGAGTGTATCACTGTATGTTACCAAGAAACTGAGAATTTTCTAATTGTGTGTTCTTAGACTCCACCATTTATTCTATCAAAGTACGAGCCTTTACTCTATAAATTGTTCCTAGTACATACGTATGTGTTTGTGTGTACTCTTACCTATTCTCCTCTCAACGATTACGTTCGAGAATTAAATGAATCTTTATGTACGAGACAGAACAAGTTAGGGAAAGTTAAAAATTGAATAAGAATGTAAGACGTTTTGGATAATACCAGGACCGTGAGAAAATCACAGACCCTTACACGTCGTTTGTTCACCGGTTAAGTACTTGTGTATCTCGAATTTAAAATCATAACCCATATCTTTGATATTTGTTTCTTTATTTGTAGTCTGGGATTATTCATGGTACTCATTTATTTTTTCCGTACGTTTATCCATCACGATCTCTTCCCGACAATATATCTCTAGTCAGAACCCTCCAGAAGACTATTATTATATACTGGACTTCTTCTTTTTGACTTGGTACACCTGATTACCCATTCTGATGAAATCTGCCTCTTCCTTTCCCGTTCAAGTACTTAACCTCTACAAGTTCCTTATCGTTTCTCACCTACCGAGTCCTTTTGTATGATGGTAAGTGTGTTTAATTTTTCCTTATTAATGATTCTGTAATATTATCCCTTTCGGGTCTGACAATCTTAAGTCGTAGGTAAGGAGTGAAATCTTTACACTACCAATAAATTCGAGACCATAAATAGACGTACTATATATCTCCGACTTATGATTTCAGTCCGGTTATTCTTGTGACAGATTAATAGATGTGTCGGGAGAAAGTAATAGGTGAACTTAATCAATAGAATTTCCCTTCTACCGAACCTTCACCTACCAGACCATGAACGCATCTCTAAAATTGAAAAAAAAAAACGTGATCACCAACTCACCAAGAATTTGAAAATACACGTAATTGTAAGGTTGACATATATGTTTTAATTTAATATTTCTGTGATACTCCTACTGGTCAAACGTAACCAGTCATCGTGTCAATGAAGAATCTTACCCAATGAAACGTCATATTTGATATCGGTTCTTCACACGGGGTAAAATGATTCGGGATATATATTCAGAGTAAGAAGTCATCACCTACTTCGTAAAAAAGAGGTGACTTATATAGAAAATCACCTATAAATGTCTCTTGTATTAGGACACATGTACCTAGTGACGTGACCCATGTTTCTTGTAAAGATTACATACCCTCTAATGTCGGATCACGTACTGTTGTCCTTCTGTCAACCAATGTTCGACTATGTACACGTCTACTTATATTACAAAGTCAGTCACTTTATTAAAAAAAAAGAAAGTCTATTGATCACCTCCATTGACTAAAGTATATAAAGTTAGATAACTATGTATGATAACTAATATTACTTTTCTTCCCCTTTAACTGTTATCTTTTATAGAAAAAAACAACAAGTAATAAACGAACTACTTTCACTTTCACCTCTCACTTTTTCAACCGAATTTCGAGTTGTAAGTCTTTTACTTCTAGTACCGTAGACCAGGGTAGTGAAGTACCCTTTATCTACCCCTTTGTCACCTTTGTCACAGTCTGAAATAAAAACCCCCGAGGTTTTAGTGACGTCTACCTGACGACGGTACTTTAATTTTCTGCGAATGAGGAACCTTCTTTTCAATACTGGTTGGATATATCGTATAAGTTTTCGTCTCTGTAATGAAACGGTTGTTTCCAGACAGATCAGTTCCGAAACCAAAAAGGTCACCAGTACATACCTACACTCTCAACCTGACACTTCTTTCGACTCGCGACTTCTTAACTACGAAAACTTGACACCACAACGTCTTCTGAGAACTCTCAGGGAACCTGACGTTCCTCTAGTTTGGTCAGGTAAGACTTCCTCTAGTCGGGACCCTAAAGAAACCTTCCTTACTACGATTTCACCTTTGAGGTCATGAAACCGGTGGAGTACACTTCTCAACTGAGTAACCTTTTCTGAGACTACGACCCTCCCTAACCCCCGTCCTCCTCTTCCCCTGCTGTCTCCTGCTCTACCGACCTACCGTAGTGACTGAGCTACCTGCACTCAGACTCACTTGAGGCCCTCTACCACTACCTGTCCCTCCGGACCGCACGACACTAAGTACCCCAGCGTATCTCAGCCTGCGCTGACTCGCTGACTTGACTTGACTTGACTCTGTAACTGATTGACTGACTAAAAACCAACACGACACAGAAACGACGACGGACCCGAAAGAGAGATCAACGTCACTCGTCCCCGATGAGAAATTAACAGTACACGATGGAATAGTAACGTCACCGAAGAGAACGTCGTCTTGTGTCCGAGATCCCACCCACTCGAACTCGTCAAAAACATACGTACGAGACGTCAAAGCCTAGGGTCCGAGATCTCGTGTCCGAGTCATCAACACCACGCACAGGAATCAACGTACCGTTGTAGACCCTAGAAGGGCCTAGTCTCTAGTTTGGTTGCAGAGGACGTAACCGTCCGTCAAAGAAATGGTGACTCGGTGGTTCCTGCGGATCTGTAAGTAAAAACTGTCTTTCCTTCTATGACAAGGTCAGAAAAGTCACAGTACGTGAACTTCCTCTGTACATCATCGTAATACTTAGGGATATTATAGACTTGTAAATCATTTGACGACATCAACGACTCACTAACCCCTAATAGTTATTATAAAAAGTACCAAGAGGTCTCTTGATGGTAGGGTGATCTACCATACCCAAACCAAAGACTGGTGTCTATAAAATATAGACACACGACATACGAATCAACGGGTCATCACAGACTTAGAAACGTTGAGGTACCTGACATCCGGTGGACCGACGAGACAGGTACCCCTAAGAGGTCCGTTCTTATAACCTCACCCAACGAAACAGGAGGAGGTCCCCTAGAAGGGTTGACTCCCTATCTTGGGTCCAGAGGTCGTAACGTCCACCTAAGAAATGGCAGACTCGGTGGTCCCTTCGGGTTAAATATTGATGGGGAGTACTTTGTAACAATGTACATATTTCATCTGTGAGTATTTACTAACTCTTTAACTTAATTAATATAAAAACGGAAAGAGGATTCAAGGGGAGTTCAATATCATAAAAAGATAGAGGGTGATTAAAAATAAACAGTCTCTATTTCAGACGATCTTAACTAGGATAAATTTATTAAATGTCAACTTTAAATGTGGTGAACGATAAATTGTAGTTAGTTAGAGTACACCACAACTTCTTCTGAGAACTCTCAGGGAACCTGATGTTCCTCTAGGTTGGTCAGGTAAGACTTCCTCTAGTCGGGACCCTAAAGAAACCTCCCTTACTACGACTTCAACTTTGAGGTCATGAAACCGGTGGATTACGCTTCTCAACTGAGTAACCTTTTCTGGGACTACGACCCTCCCTAACCCCCGTCCTCCTCTTCCCCTGCTGTCTCCTACTCTACCGACCTACCGTAGTGACTGAGCTACCTACACTCAGACTCACTTGAGGTCCTCTACCACTACCTGTCCCTCCGGACCGCACGACACTAAGTGCCCCAGCGTATCTCAGCCTGTGCTGACTCCTGACTTGACTTGACTTGACTTAGAGTACATTGTTACTATTATAATTGAAATTGATTTATAATTATAATACTTCTATAATAAAGTCTAGATAAATATGGTTAGTACTATGTGTAACCTTAAGTAAAGTGTCGGTTGATATTTCGTATTGATCTTGGAAGGACCACCAGACCACCAATGCCGAGAGATTATTTCTCGTTACAACTCGTAGAAAAGTTCATCACCATTCCCTATAACATACGTCTTTGGTTGTGTTGTAACGTTTCGTTAATAGGAGGTAAATTTTTGTCTTTCAATTTTTTATCATACAGTAAGTATATGATTTCATTATACTGTAAGGTTATTTAAAATTAGAATTTAGAAATTTTACATTTAGAAGTAATGAAGATGAGTACCTTACACGAAATTGAATACTGTCACATACAAATGTAGTGACAAACACAAACGGAGACATCAAATAACAACAGGAAATCAGTGGATCAGTGCAGACTTAGAAAACACTGGGATACCTGACATCGGGAGGTCATAGGAGACAGGTGCCCTAAAGGGTCCGTTCTTACGACCTAACTGTAAAGGAAGAGACCTCCTAGGAGGACTGGGTCTCTAGCTTGGGTTCCGAAGACGTAACTATCCACCCAAGAAATGGTGACTCGGTGGTAAGTTCATTTTGTACTCTTACGGGCTTGAAACATGTGACTCAAAACACAACTTAATCATTTATGGACGACTACTAAGATTAAATCAAGAAACTCATTGTTTAGTAAAAGGACCTTCTTCTTTGTTTTAAAAATATCTATTCTCATTGTATCTGAAATAGTCGTATGTACATAGTTTTAATTGTAAAAATTTAAGTGGACTAGAACCTTTCTCAAGTTAAAAGAAAGTCCCACAGAACGTAGAGTGGTATATTTAATCATTACTAATCTGACAACACTGTGAGAAGTTTAAGTTTTACTAAAAATTGATAATTATTTGGAATCAGGTTACCACATTAAATTATAGTTTTTCATACTAAATCTTCCGAGTGTTTGGTGGATCAAAGACTCTTGGATGTTCTTAAATGACAATATATTTCAAGAATGTCGTTACTTTTCCTCTTTAACGTACTATAGTAAAGAAATTTACACATGACGATTTTACTCTTCTATAGGTAATCCACAAACAAAGAATAGTAACTGTAATCGTTCTCACCTCTCTTGTACAGATTGTATGAATTCTTTATATATGAAATACGAACATTGTAAAGTTTGAGACTTAACTAAACTCTCGTCTCAAGATTTTAAACTCTTCAATCTATTTACTTAACAATCGTATAGAGAATCGTATCAAAAGTCCTTATAGTTAGTAAAGATATCGTGAGTCACGACTTGAACCTTTTTCTGTTATTTTATAATTATAAGGATTCTCATGGACTTCATGTTCTTAAGACTCACCAACTAATTCTCCTGTACACTTAATAAATATGTTTTAGTTCTTTACATCAAAAATTTTTAGAAAAACCACCTCAATATATTTTTACAATTCCGTACTGTGTAAAAATCGGGACTACTTTATAATAGGTTTAAGATACGAATATTTCTGATATTTTTTTGTCTCGATTCTAGTAAAATAAAACCCCCCCTCCCCTGTCAAAACAGATATGAGTTTCTTATCCTCTCAGAAATCTTCTGACACTCTCATTCTAGTGTGTTAACCTTATATCGTAACCCTTATTCTTTTTTTTTTGTATTATTCCGACGACTTTTGTTGAAGTAAAATTCGTTTAACGTTAAAATACAAGAACTGTCTACTCAAATTTTTTTTTTCTCTCTTAACATATAAAAATTGATTTACCTGATCGTATCGTAAATCAAAAATTTTTTTTTTAAGAGACGTTTATTCTTGAATATTACTGTTTCATAGATTAAGTCAAGTCAAGTCAAGTCGGCGAGTCAGCACAGGCTGAGAAACGATGGCGTACTTATCGCCGAACGGTCCGGAGGGACATATAGTGGTAGAGGACCTCAAGTGAGTCTGAGTGCAGGTAACTCAGCCACTACGGTAGGTCGGTAGAGTAGGAGCCAGCAGACGAAAAGGAGGACGGGGGTTAGGGAGGGTCGTAGTCTTATAAAAGGTTATTCAGTTGAGAAGCGTACTCCACCGGTTTCATGACCTCAAAGTGAAATCGTAGTAAGGAAGGTTTCTTATGGGTCCTGGCTAGAGGAAGTCTTACCTGACCAACCTAGAGGAACGTCAGGTTCCCTGAGAGTTCTCAGAAGAGGTTGTGGTGTCAAGTTTTAGTAGTTAAGAAACCAGGAGTCGAAAGAAGTGTCAGGTTGAGAGTGTAGGTATGTATTGGTGACCTTTTTGGTGTCGGAACTGATCTACCTGGAAACAACCGTTTCATTATAGAGACGAATACGATATATCCAACCAGTATTAAAAGGAAGGTTCCTCATTCGTAGAAAATTAAAGTACCGACGTTAGTGGTAGACGTCACTAAAAAGTCGGGGGGTTTTATTTCAGACTGTGACAAAGATGACAAAGGGGTAGATAAAGGGTACTTCACAACCCTTGCCTACGGTACTAGAAACAAAAGACTTACAACTCGAAATTCGGTTGAAAAAATGAGAGGAGAAAGTGAAAGTAGTTCTCCGAAAAATCAAGGAGAAGTGAAAGACGGTATTCCCACCACAGTAGACGTATAGACTCAAATAACTATAAAGAGGGCCGTTAGAACTAAGGTCGAACACCTTAGTTTATTCTTGACTATGACTGTTTCCTACTAATAGAATTGATTTATTTGTCCCACTGTTATGTGTCGGAACGACGTGAGGAAAGGGTCAAACTTAGCCAGATAAAAAGGTACAAGTCAAGATTGGTAACGAAGAACTGGACGTGTGTAATAAGAGTCCTTCGTCCATCCCACCAGACCATAAGGATGGAGAACTTCTTAAAAGGTCAAACAACACTAGGTGTTTCAGTTTCCGAAATCACATCAGTTACTTCGGTTTGATCTACAAAAAGACCTTAAAAGAACGAAATAGATACTAGGTTGTCTACAACCGTTAAACTAGAGACCAAGGAGACGGAAAAGATTTAGGTCGAACAGGTAGACTTTCAAGAACCAAGTGTATGACAACTTCGGATCGAACCTCCTAAAACTCGTACTGGAACGATCGTACACTTTTCTCACGTCAACACGTCGTCAAACTTGTAAGAAACCGTAACGGAAAGAAACTCCAACCTTACTTTTAACTGGAAAAGGTCAGGACACCGGTGACGACTCAAAAGGTTTAAACGACCGTATAACTCACGTCGTGAAAGTGTCGTAGTAGAAAAACCGAGTCGACCTTAAGGTAGTGAAGATCATCAAAACAAACATCACTACGAAGGATTCCGGGTGAACTGAAGTGTGAGGTCCTACAAGACCGAAATCCACTCACTAGTGTGGTGACACCAATACACTCAGTAATTGTAGAAAAAACATATCAAAAAGATACATAAGAACTGTAGAGAAGAATTAAAGAAGACGAAGACAATCCGGGTAGAAACGTACTTTATAGGGGAACCATAGAGATTAAAAGAACTTCTCTAAAGATCAGTAAGGGAAAGATAACAAAAGGAGAGAAACAAACGTGACCGAAATAGAGAGGAACGATCAGAAACGTTGACATTTAAGGCAAGAGATAAAGTGAAAGAACACGATAATATCAGACTCCACCCGTTCCTATAGTGGTCAGAACCCCTTTAGGTGAAGATCTTACGACGACACTCCTCGAGATGTCTAGTTGAGGAGTTGTTTCGTTGGTATTGACCATTTCTAATACTTTTTCTTGATACTAGTAAATTCATAGACCTTGACTGGTTTGTCGTGTGTCATTTCTTTATGTGTAAATAAGTTCTCTTAAACGTTTTGAAGTCATTCTTGGTACTATCATGTACCGTGAATATGTCTGTACTGATAACAAAAAAAGCCGGAGTAGATGGGGAAGTAAGTCGTATTATCTTCGAGATGATATCTTCACATACGGATTCTTTTACTCCAAAAGAGAGGAGATCAATGGTTTCTGACATCGAAACATAATTAAAGGATTAATCCGAAAGATATTACAATAACATAATAGTATAAGTAATATATTATTAAATAAAAATGGTACTTGAACTATCGAATTTTGTTATCTTTAAATAAGACAAAACTACGATCTCAGGTTTGATTTCTACAGTTTTCTCGGCGTCATTGACTAACGAGGTCCACCCCCTCTTAGGTAAGGGATGAAAAGGGGTTTAAGATTGTTGTGGTCCACGATGAACTGAACACTGGTAGAGAGAGGTTTAGAGACAAAGGTATTAGTCTAACAAAAGAGAAGACACATAGTGAAAATACCGGGGAACAGTGACTTAAATCCAAACCAGTCTATTAGTTCTACTAGAGAGATAGAGTTCTAACAATTAATGTAGACGTTTCTGAGGAAAAAGTTTATTCCATTGTAAGTGTCCAAACCCCCCCATTACTACTTCTGGATAGAAAACCTCTGGTGGTAAATCAAGTGGTGTCAGATGGGAGATCAGGAGAGTTTAAATGTACATGGGGTGTATGTTTCGTATGAGTGGAGTAACGTTGTAAAGGATCTCAAAAATTGGATAATTTCGTAATTGAGATTCAAGTTTTTAGAGTAGATTTATAGGTGTCGAGTCTTCAGGGTTCACAGTAGTAGATTTAGTGGATTTAGTCTGCACCCACTCTATGACCCATGTTAAGTAGGACCTTGTTTTAAGGAGAGATAGACACCTGGATGTTTTGATCCTTTATTCAATAGATAAAGGTTCTATGTCAGTACTAATCCCTACACTATTTTCAATGTTAATAAGAATAAGGTTTTTCCTCTTTTATCATCCTTATTTCCTCAGTGACCAGGGTTCGTTCAAGTTTTGGGTTGTTGTTTTAAGATAACCTAAAGTTCCGGACCTTTATTAGGGGATATCGGGTCTTCAGAAGGGAAAAACGTAAGTTCTCTCGATCTCCCTAAGACAGGAGTATTCGTCAAGGGATTCGGAACACCGGGTCATACAGGGATGGAGACACACAGATATGGTGGTTTTAGACGAAGACATGTGTATAGAGACTTGAGACGGAACCACAGTGTCGAAATATCCAGAAAAACGGGTATCACACATCTCGAGATACGGATAGAATAAGAAGACACGGTAAGAAGGAAAAAGAACTTCCTATCATAATTATGTAAAAACATGAAATCATCGTTACGATTGGATAAAAAACGATATCTTAAAGACTTCAGACTGTTGAAAGAGGAAAAAAAGTAACACAAGAGAGAGACAGGGAAAGTCATGTCGACCGTCGTAAAGATGACTATGTTGTAAGAGATGTTGGAACACTCAGAGGACATATACAGTACCTCTAATTGCGTGGTACCCTTTTTCCCGGAGCTATCTACAAAAGACCTATAAGGTAAGGATTAGGACCGAGACAACTCTACCAACTCACTTAGATACTCGTCGTGTGAATTATACAGATTATTTATAAACAGATAGATGAACGAACCGGAAGAAAGGTCTCATATGAAAAGGATAAATTAAAATCACATAAGACATTAAACCTATCCGACTCTTAAAAAGTTCAGTAGTCTACGATCAAGGAACAACACATTGTAAAGTAAAGGGTCAAATAGAACAAAAACAGTATAAAGTAATAATCGTTGTTCTTAGGTCCAGCGTGGAAGTTACGAACAAAATTTTAAGAGGAGTCGATTTATAGTTTTAAACAGTGAATGTCCAAGACGAAGGAGACTACGTTGATATTATGTTTTAAGTTGTTGGGGTAGACACTGATATATTTTTACAAGTGGAAAGGAAGTCGTAGGTTACTGTGAAAAGAAGTAAAGAAAGACTCGGGAATGGATTTCGTGGAAATTATAAATATACAGGTGGGTTGTAAGATAAGTACTGATTTATGACTTTCATGATTACCTCTTTTTGATAAGAAAAAAAAAAAATTAGGACAACGAGAACGAAAGTAAACAAGTACCCCGTTGACTACGGTGTTTACTTTTACTTGTTGGGAGTTCAGACAGAACATCTATCACACTATTAGACCAGTCGTCAGTAAAGACCCCTCCAGCAAATGATAACAAAAACTCCCGACTGTTGTTAAGACGTAGTATAGATTATTTCTTAAAGACCGTCGTCTCGAGACAAACTCCTCTATAACTACAAGTGTGTTACACTTGTATTACACGATTTAATTTAGTTAGGACCTGTTAAACTCATGTCATGTTGAATGAACTAACCAGTGTTGAATTAAGGGATCTTAGATTAAGTCTTATTTGTGATAAATGGTTGACTAATGTATCTTAAAGGGGACTCAATGGAACAAGGATACTCGGTACTTTGTTGTCATCAACAAAGTGAAACTCCCTATAGTTGATTAGTTTTTGTTAAAATGAATGAAAATGCATCCTGACCGTCCTCTCAAACTTTAATTTTTATTCCTTTATTGGATTAAATTGAAGACTGAATATCAGAAAAATTTCGTCTAAATTTACAGTAATAAATAACTTTAAAACATATTTATATGTGTATATGTACTTTTACATATATGTATGTATGATACATGTATTGATTTATTATACTGAATATATAATACTTTCACTTTTACATTCAGTGAGTCAGCACAGACTGAGAAACGTTGCGGTACCTGATATCTCAGGTACCTTATGAGGTCCGGTCTTATGACCTCACCCATCGGAAAAGGAAGTTGGGTCCCTAGCTTGGGTCCAAAGGGTGTAACGTCCGCCTAAGAAATGGTCGACTCGGTTTTCCCTTCGGGGTTACAGTATACATTAAAATATCCCGGACGAGTCACCAAGTTGTCATTTCTTATACGGACGTTGTATCCTCTACACCCGTCTTCTGTACTCAAGTTAAGGACCCGTTCTTTCTATGGAACCTCCTTCCTTTACCGTTGAGTGAAGTCATAAGAACGGATCCTTTAAGTTAGGTACCCCAGTGTTTTCTCAACCTGTACTGACCCGTTGATTTATTTTTGTTATTACATTAATATACATCTTACACAGTGTATAATTTTTTAATATGTATTAGTTAAGGGTTAAGTACGAAGGTTCACCTATTGATTTTAGACCTAACTAAATTTGAATTAATGACGTTTAAATGAAAATCAAAGAACCCGATCCCGTACAGTCTACAATTAACGAGTTTCATCTTAAAAAATCTTCAAAAAGGGTTTCAATTATACATTTCAGATTACTTAGAAGTGTCAAAATGATTGTCTTGTACTGACACAAAATTTTTTACTAAAATCTTGTTACTAAATCAGAATAAATAAAGAGAAATTTTATTTTTACTCGAGTATTAGGATGACGAATCTTCACCAGTTAACTTTCGTAACGTATTAAAAGTTTGAAAAGTATATATGTGAGTAAACCGTCAAAAAGTATTTTTACTTTAATATAAAAATTGAATGAGAAGAGTTAAATAAAAAATTCAGGTAGAAAGATACACTTAAAAATAGTTGAATCTAGGACTGAAATTACTATTGTCTCATACAGTGAAAAATATTTGTATCGTATTAAAAAATGGGAAACAAATTCTAAGTATGATGACAAGAAAAAGTGTATAGGACTGTTATCAAGTGTAAAGGTGACTGAGTTCCTACCTACTTGTACCCGTAGTCTTTGTTCGTCCGACTTCTCTTTAAATCGTCTTCCAGAAACGAGAACTGGTCGGTTTCCCGGTCCAAAGAGTCTACCACGACCACCATTTCTTACATGGACGGTCACGTCTTCTGCATTCTCTTCACCCAAGTTAAAGACCCAACCCTTCTAGGGGATCTCCTACCGTACAGTTGGGTGAGGTTATAAGAACGGACCTCTTAGGGTACCTGTCTCTTCGGACCGTCCCATGTAGGTATACCAGTGTGTTTCATCTTCGTTGAATCGTCCGTACGTCGGTTTTCTAGTACTTATTCCAATCCTTCGTTCAGTCTTTATCCTCTCCTTGAACTAATGTAACACTTCTGTCCATCTTCAACTTTATAATTCGTCAAGTTCCAGGACATTGAAGGTAAAAATAAAGAACGGGGTGTATCCAACCCCTCAACCCTATATACTCACGTTACTCCTCCACTCTGTACGCCTCATAAGATGAGATGTATTTTGTTTACTTTCAGGTTCTTATTTTTAGAATGTGTCTTCTTCCACCTTTATGTGGATTGAACGGGAGAACGAGTGATTTAATGTACCACATCAGGTAGGACTTTTCCCTACTGTTTCATTTTCGAATGTCACATGTATCACTCACTTTCAACGAGTCAGTAAAGACTGAGAAACGACGGGTCACCTGATATATCAGGTACCTTAAGAGATCCGGTCTTACGACCTCACCTATACAAAAGGGAAGAGGTCCCCTTAGAAGGGTTGGGTCCCTAGCTTGGGTCCAGAGGACTCGGTGTTCTCTTCGGTGACATATGTATCAGAAAGAAATTTAAATAAGTAAATGCACAAAAGTCTCTATTCCTCTACTAACGTTCGAATCTCGTAACCGAGACAGAGTACGACTCAATTTGTCTCTCGAAGAAACATTATATAACTCTGATTAAAAAATTATCTCCACTGATACGATAATTTTATATTAAATGTCTGGAATTACTGAGTAAATTATGTTAGGTTGAAATCAATTATCTTTGGATCGATATACATCTTTCTTACAACAGTATATATCTATTTTCGATCTTGGATATATTACCATGTTAGAGTTTGAGAACATGATGGTAAGTACGTAGATGAACAAAGGATTTATTTTGATTCCGTTAGACGTCTAAGTTACTGTAGAGATAGTTTTATGTTTAACATACCTTTATGTTTTCTAAGGTTTATTGGTATCTTTATAACTCTTTCTTCTTGTTTCAACTTCTACGAGGGACTAAAGTTTCATATTATATTCGATATTATGTTTCAATACCATTAGTTTTGTCATACGAGGACCGTCTTTTTGATTTTGTATCTAGATACTTTGTGTTATCTCTCAGGTCTGTATTTGGTAAATACACACCCAACGGTTAGACCCCTACAGTCAGAACTAATATGGTAAAGAAACAGGGAGGATGAACAAGACACCATGGAAGAAATACAGAACACTTTTTATAAAAGACAATCAGAACTCTAATAAGAGAATCAACGAGACATTCATCAAAATTAAAACCACACAAGTACCCTCCTTCACTTGAGTGTCAGAAGAATGAGACTGTAAAACCGATGAGGAACTGACATATAAAAGTAATTTAGTTTTCGTAAAAGTACACGTAGGGTTCTTTTTTGAAACGGCGATGAAAAGTGGAAATAGTCGTTATCGATGATCAGAACGCACAATACAAATAACTTCCAGTCGAAGTACGACAATTTACTCTTTCGTCGGTAAACAAAAACGGAGTCCTTTGTATAAGTCGAGTTGATTACACTGAAAATTGTCACTCTCTTTTCTCTAGTAAATGACTCTCTGGGTAATAATATTTTGGATTCTTTACTTAAAACAAGATAGGAATAAGTCACATGAACTTTTATTGAATAGTTTATAAAATATAAAATATATGATATTGGTGGATATTGGTTTTCGTTTACTATACCTCTAATAATTAGTCTGACACTAAACCATGATTAAAAACACTTTGGTTACCTTTTTTCAATTCTCCTGTTGTGACTTTAACAGGGGTCATAGACAAGGATTCCTTTCCATCGGATAACTTAAAGAGGAAGTTTTCCGCTTTTTGTGACACATCAAATATAGTAGGGGAGTATTTCTAAGTATCAAACATGATCGTATAATAATGTCATTTCTGAGACCCTAAAGACACTAATCCCTTAAATAAATTGACTCAAATTAAGTCATACAGGATTTGTGACTTAGTGTTACAAACTGATGTTTAAACAATGTAATTTTTATAATGTCTTAAACTGTCATTTAGAGAAAAAGTGTACACTTCTTTATTATGTCAATTATAAGAAATTCATTTCCGATTACTATATTTCTCTGTTTTAACTAATAAGTTACATTACACTAGACTGTGGAACCCACTAATCCGTATATTTTACTCTTCTTCCTCGGATTGAGGTAATCCGACTATCAGATTTGAAACTCCTTTTACCGAGAAAATTAAACTTATAAAGACTCACGAACTAGATACTTTTAGGTAGATCTACAGGGTCTCTTTTCCTTCTAAAGTGTGACTTGACAGAATCTAGACTATTGTGATCATTTCTTCATAAGGTCTGTACCCAGAGAAGGTAAATAAGGTACACAAACTCACATTTCTTACACAAATTGTAAGTTTTCTTCTTAACAACAGTTCCCGTTGGACCCTTAATCGAACGTAGTTTAATTGCGACTCCGAGTCACCTATCTATACCTACACAGAGCACAGTTGACTCACTTAGACGAAGAATCTCCATAACAAACCTGTGTAACACCCGGTAGTTAAACGAAAATCCTTTACAGTAGGTCTCTTATAGGAAACGTAGGGATAACACTTTTTGACCACTTGTCAGAATTTGTAAAGATGTCTACGACTATATTTCTACCGAAAATTATAGTCTGACCTACTCCTTCGGTCACCTTTAGACTTATTAAACTTTTGGTTCAAAAAGATTATCAAGAGAATATAAGAGAGAGAGAAGTACTGCAACAATGTTTACGGTATCGGTAACGGGAATTACGAGAAAGGAAGAACAAATAGGACCGTTCACAGTATTTCCTGAGTCGAGACATCATGGAGAATACATTTTGTAAGTAGTTGCGGGTATGATTGTCTATTGACTAGTAAGTAAAAACAAAACAATCGGGTAAAGAAATAAACAAGTATAAAGTAACCTTGACAAATAAATAACACTATAAGAACACCCGTCCCAAAACTTTATAGTAAAACTGAAACGAACATAAAATTGGTACATATTATATGTCATCATAAATCACGTAAGTCATTTATATTCAACTGACTTACTTTTTTATTTGTACCCTCCAAAAACGAACAAACATGAAAATTACAAGTGAAAAAGAATAAGACTAGATCCAACATTCTTAAAGTTGAAGGAGAAAGTTTTACGTGAAGAGTTTAATACATAGTTTTCCTGTTGTGAAAACCGAAAGAGAAAATTTTTTATCACGTACGTTTCTTCAGTATACACTTATTCATAATAGAACCTACGTAGGATGTATCTCCGTGATTGCAAATTAAAAATAAACCATATGTAATAAGTCTTCTTTTCTTGCAAATGAGCATTGATTAATTTTAAGAATGACCACGTTTTAATGGTTAATGGTGTAACCAGGAAGAAGTAAAAAAAAATTTAATAGAAAAGTCAAGTCAAGTCAGTGAGTCAGTACAGGTCGAGAAACACTGGGGTACCCGATCTCGTACGTTCCTAAGGGACAGGTAGTGGTTGAGGGTCTTAAACCAGTTTGAGAACAGGTAACTCAACCACTACGGTAGGTTGGTAGAGTAGGAGACAGCAGGGAAAGAAGAGGACGAAAGTTAGAAAGGGTCGTGGTCCCAGAAAAGATTACCCAGTCGAAAAAGAGTAGTCCACCGGTTTCATAACCTCGAAGTCGAAGTCGTAGTCAGGAAGGTTACTTATAAGTCCTGACTAAAGGAAATCCTACCTGACCAACTTAGAGGAACGTCAGGTTCCCTGAGAGTTCTCAGAAGAGGTTGTTGGTGTCAAGTTTTCGTAGTTAAGAAACCACGAGGCCAAACAAATGTCAGGTTGAGAGTGTGGGTATGTACTGATGACCTTTTTGGTATCGAAACTGATCTGTCTGGAAACAACCGTTTCATTACAGAGACGAAAAATTATACGATAGATCCAACCAGCATCGAAAGTACCGACGTCAGTGGTAGACGTCACTACAACATCGGTTCTTTTTATGTCAGAAAGTGACAAAAGTAACAAAGGGGTAGATAAACGGTACTTCACTACTCTTACCTACGGTACTACAATTAAAAAACCTTACGACTTAAAATTTGAAAAAGTGAGAAGATAAAGTGAAAGTAGTTCTTCGAGAAATCAAGGAGAAACGAAAGACGGTATTCCCACCATAGTATACGTATCGATTCCAATAACTATAAAGAGGGACGTCAGAACTAAGGTCGAACAAGAAGTAGGTCAGACTGTAATGTGTACTACGGAAGACGTATATTGAATTTATTCGTCCCACTGTTATATGTCGGAACTACATGAGGAAAAGAATAAACCTCGGTCAGACAAAACGGTACAGGTCAAGATTGACAACAAAGGACTGGATGTATGTCCAGAGAGTTCTCCGTCCAGTCCACAGACCATAATAGAGAAAGTCTTAAAAGCTATCAAACCACACTAGGTGTGTCAGTTTCCGAAACCGTATCAGCTATTCCGTTTTCGTCTACAAAGGGACCTTGAGAGAACGAAAAAACTACTAGGTTGTCTACAAGCGTCAAACTAGAGATCAAGGAGACGGAAAATATTTAGGTCGAACTTGTAGACCTTCAAGAACCAAGTGTATGACAACTTCGTGGTAACCGTCTTAAAACTAGTAATTAAATAATGGTACACTCTACTCACGTTGACACACCATCAAACTCGTAAGAAACCGTAACGGAAAGAAACCCTAACCTTACTTTTGACTAGAAAAGGACAGGACACCGGTGACGACTCAAAAGGTTTAAACGACCATATAACTCACGTCGTGAAAGTGTAGTAGTAGAAAATATAAACTTTATCGAATCGACCTTAAGATAGTGGAGGTGATCGAAACAAGTGTCACTACGAAGGATTCCGTACAAAGTGAAGTGTGATTCCTACAAACCGAGAACCGTTCACCAGTGTGATAGTACCAATACACCCAGTACTTCTAGAAAAAACATGTCAAGAAGACACATACGAACTGTGGAGAAGAATTACAGAAGACGAAGACATCCAGGTAGGGTGAAGACAGGAAATAACACGGGTAGAAACGTACTTTACAAGGGAACCATACGGATTAAAAGACTTCTCTTTTAATAGAAAATAGTAAAATCCGTATCATAAAAGTTGAACAATTCATAAAGACTGTTATAGACAAACAAAATTTTGAAATAGATTGTCTGACAAGATAAGTAGACACAGAGAAAACGACAGAGTGTCTTACAGTATAAAAGATTTCTTATATTTAAGTAACTCAAAATCAAAATTTTGAAATAGATTTTCTGACAAGATAAATAGACACAGAGAAAACGACAGAGTGTCTTACAGTATAAAAGATTTCTTATATTTAAGTAACTCAAAATAAGGGGTAGTCAAGGTCTTTTTTCACCGTGTCTCGTCACTCCCCGTTGGTCGACAATGAAGTATTCATGAGGACACATGGAAAGGTGGACTCCTTTGACCGTGAATCCACAGTCTTGTCAATTTTACTTATAATTTGTAGTCATGAATACCGAGTGAACGATTTTCCACTAAAGAGAGGGAGCGGAGGGAATCAGTAAACATCTTAAGACGTATGTAAGAGACATAACATGATAACCAGTACTGAACTCCGTAGGTTTTCCAAAATTACACAACAACAATGACATCGATGAATTTCTCACTTTACCAAAGGTTTAAATCTCAGAACTAAAAGTGTCGTTTAACTAAATATCGTACAAATTTTTGTGAAGATTCCTCATTTAGATCCATAGTGACCTTACAAATTTACACGATTTTTAATGTTTTTAAATATCTCACTGAGTCTTTAGTTATCTATACGTTATTTATTTGATAAGGATAGAGAACATTTACTTTATATCACAAGTCTAGAGTCCCCCTATTGTTTATTGTCTTGAAGTCAACCAAGTATAATTTAATTAGAAAAAATTTCATTCGAAAGAATATTTGTTTTCTTGACTGCGAAAAAAAAAAAAAGTTACGGTTAATTTGAAGAACCTTGACTAGTGTGAAAAAAACCCACATTTGTAGAAAATGTTTGACAGGAATTAAAAAGTGTATCACTGACTCACTGAAGTGAAAGTGTAAAAGTGAAAGTACTTAACCTCTTCCTTTACCGTTGGGTGAGGTCACAAGAACGGACCTTTTAGGGTCCCTGCCCTCTCGGACCACCTGACGACAGATACGACAGTATGTCTCAGTCTGTGCTGACTTCACTGAATCGTTGTCGTCGTCGTTGTTCAACTATTACACCCTTAAATTCACTTTTAAGATAGAATCTTAGTGATTATGTAATTTTTTTTAACTACAACTGAATCTATTCTAAAAATCGTAGAACCATACTTTAGTTATAACATTTATTTAAGACTTTAACCTACTTATGTGTAGTAGAGACTTAGATCTACACGGTACATAAAATCTCCAAATACAGTTAAATCATCGTATAATAAATCAATCGACAATTTCCTACTTTAATATTTGAAATCGTTATACTATGAACTATAGGTTCTTTTTACAAGTACTTTATTTAATTAGTCACTTATCGACAATAAAGTTTCATAAAAATAGTTATTTTTATAATTTATACAAAATAAATGATGAACCTGTCTATTGTATGTTAACCGATCATTATAAGTCAACTCAAGGTAAGACAGTGAGTCATCACAGGTTGAGAAACGTTTGAGTACCTGTCGTCGTACGGTCCGGAGGGACCGCTAACGGTTGTGGACCTCAAATGAGTCTGATTACAGGTAACTCCGTCACTACGATAGATTGGTAGAGTAGGAGACAACAGGGGAATAGTAGGACGGAAGTTAGAAAGGGTCGTAGTCCTAATAAGGATTACTCAGTCAAGAAGCGTAGTCCACCGGTTTAATAACCTCAAAGTGGAAGTCGTAGTCAGGAAGGCTACTTATAAGTCCTGACTAGAGGAAATCCTACCTGACCAACCTAGAGGAACGTCAGGTTCCCTGAGAGTTCTCAGAAGAGGTTGTGGTGTCAAGTTTTAGTAGTTAAGAAAACGTGAGTCAAAAGAAATATAGGTTGGGAGTATAGGTATATACTGATGACTTTTTTGGTATCGAAACTGATCTGTCTGGAAACAACCGATTCATTACAGAGAAGAAAAATTTTACGACAGATCCAATCAGTATTGAAAAGAAGGTTCTTCATTCGCAGGAAAATAAAGTGCCGATTTCAGTGGTAGACGTCATTAAAACCTCGGGTCTTTTTATTTCAGAAAGTGACGGAGGTGACAAAGGGGTAGATAAACGGTACTTCACTACCCTGGTCTACGGTACTAAAATCAAAACACTTACGACTCAAAATTCGGTCGAAAAAGTGAGAGGAGAAAGTGAAAGTAGTTCTCCGAGGAATCAAGGAGAAGTGAAAGACGGCATTCTCACCACAGTAGACGTATAGACTCCAACGACTATAAAGAAAGTTGTCACAACTAAGGTTGAACGCGAAGTAGGTCGGGTCGTAAAGAGTACTACAGGAGACGTATGTTCAATTTATTCGTCACTGTCATGTGTAGGAACTACATGCTGAAAGGACTAAACCTTGGTCAGAAAACAAGGTCCAGGTCAAGATTGACAACGAAGGACTGAACGTGTATCCAAAGAGTTCTCCGACCAGTCCACCAGACCAGGGTAGAGAAATCCTTATAAGGTCTCAAACAACACCAGGTGCGTCAGTTTACGAAACCGTATAAGTTATTTCGTCTTCATCTACAAAGAGACCTTGAGAGAACGAAAAAGCTACTACGTTACTTACAACCGTTAAACTGGAGACGAAGGAGACGGAAAAGGTTTAGGTTGAACTGTTAGACCTTCAACTACCTTCAAGTGCATGATAACTTCTGACCGAACCTCTTAAAACTCGTAATGAAACGATCGTACACTCTACTCTCGTTAACACGTCATCAAACTAATAAGAAACCGTAACGGAAAGAAACCCTAACGTTACTTTTGACTGGAAAAGGTCAGGACACCGGTGACGACTCAAAAGGTTAAAAAGACCGTGTAACTCACGTCGTGAAAGTGTCGTAGTAGAAAATCCTATACCTTATCGAGTCGACCTTACGGTAGTGGAGGTGATCGAAACAAGGATCACTACGAGGGATTCCGGGTGAACTGAAGTGTAAGGTCCTACAGACCGAGATACACTCACTAGTGTGGTAGCACTAATAGACGTAGTACTTCTAGAAAAAACATATCAGACACATGACAACGGTGGAGAAGAATTTTAGAAGACAAAGACAATCCATTATAATCTAACATCATTATAACCTAACCAGTTTTCGAGAGTCCCCGGAGAAGTATTTTACAATGTTTTTTTGGATTTACTTGTAAGACCGGTTTGGTTACGTAGTAAACCTTTTTATACTCATGAAAGTTTTATAAAATTACCAAAAATACGAAATTTTTATATATACTGTGAGTAATAGTTCATTACTTAAGTATTTATTCTCTTCGAAGATAACAACTAACTTTAGAGTGTGACAAGATAAATAGATTTTCATGTCCAACTTGACATTCTAAAAAAATCCAAATCTTAATTTTATATACCTAAAATTTTTATGTACGTGGGGGTATAAGTATCGTGGTGATAAATGTTATCGGTTATTAACCTTTGTTGGTTAACAAGTAGTTGTCTACTATTCGAATTCTTCTACATCGTATATAAAGATATATATACATATGTATGTAATTATGTAAACATACTAGTCAGTACAGACGGAGAAACACTGGGGTACCCGGTACCGGGTGGTCCGAGAAGACAAGTACCTTAAGGGTCCTTTATTATACCTCACTCAAGGGTAAGAATGAGGTCCCCTAGAAGGACTGGGTCGATAGTCTGGGTACAGAGGAAGTAGAGGAAGTAACCGTCCGTCCAAGAAATGGTGAACCGATGGACCCGGTGGACCCTTCGGTTTTTATTGTATAAAGAGTCGGTATTTTGTCTTGTTTTATAACGGTAAACGTCTTTGTACCTACCTGTAACTTTTAACAAACGAATCACTTTATTTGGTCTGTCTTTTCCTGTTTCCGACGTACTATAATTAGTTTTTAAGATACATACTTTAGATTTTTTATTATTTTTACTTAGATATATTTATATATACTACTTTCACTTTCTCTTCTCAGTTTTTTGACCGGATTTTGAGTTATAAGTTTTTTACTTCTAGTACCGTGGATCAGGGTAGTGAAGTACCGTTTATCTGCCCCTTTGTTACCTTTGTCACTGTCTGAAATAAAAGGACCCGAGAAGGTCTACAAACTCGACCTAAATGTTTTCCGTCTCCTTGATCTTTAATTTAACGGTTGTAGTTTACCTAGTATCTTTTTCGTTCTCTCCTTTTGTCGATTAAAATGAAATAACTCATACAGTTTCGGAAACTGACACACCTATTGTTGTTTAATAACTTTCAAGAATTTCTCTATCCTTAGGGTCTGGTGGACTGAACGGAGAACTCTTTAGACATACGTCCAATCCTTCGTTGTCAATCTTGACCTGTACCTTGTCTGACCAAGGTTTATCCTTTTCCTCATGCAGTCCCGACATATAACAGTGGGACGAATAAATTTAATATACGTCTTACGTAGTACACTTTACGGTCTGACCTATTTCGTGTTCGACTTTAGTTCTGACACCCTTTTTATAGTCATTGGAGTCTATACGTCTACTGTGGTGGGAATACCGTCTTTCGTTTCTCCTTGATTTCTGGGAGAACTACTTTCACTTTCTCCTCTCACTTTTACAACCGAATTTTCAGTTGTAAGGTTTTTTACTTCTAGTATCGCAGACCAGGATAGTGAAGTGTCTTTTATCTACCCCTTTGTCACTTTCTGAAATAAAAAGACCCGAGGTTTTGGTGACGTCCACCACTGACGTCGGTACTTTAATTTTCTGCGAACGAGGAACCTTCTTTTCGATACTAGTTGGATCTATCGTATAATTTTTTGTCTCTGTAATGAAACGGTCGTTTCCAGACAGATCAGTTTCGATACCAAAAAGGTCATCAGTATACACATTCACTCTCAACCTGATATCTCTTTCGACTTGTGGCTTCTTAACTACGAAAACTTGACACAACCACAACCTCTTCTGAGAACTCTCAGGGAACCTGACGTTCCTCTAAGTTGGTCAGGTAGGATTTCCTTTAGTCAGACTTATAAGTAACCTTCCTGACTACGACTTCGACTTCGAGGTTATGAAACCGGTGGACTACTCTTTTCGATTGAGTAACCTTTTCTGGGACTACGACCCTTTCTAACTTCCGTCCTCCTCTTCCCCTTTTGTATCCTACTTTACCGACTTACTATAGTGACTGAGACACCTGTACTTAAACTCATTCGAGGCCCTCAACCACTACCTGTCCCTCCGAACCACACGACGTCAGGTACCCCAGCGTTTCTCAACCTGTGCTGACTCGTTGACTTGACTTTACTTGACTATATTTCCAGTCACTTTAAATTTTCCGTATCTTTTATTATGTTGAAAGGTTATTCTCTCATCATTTTCCTGTATCCATAAACTTTCAGACTTTTGTAAAGACAAATATATAGAGAAAAGGTAAAAGGTACTTACTTAAAACCAAACTGAAAGGTTTTAGGTAGAGATGGATGAAAAGTCCACCAATAACCTGATAAACAACAAAATTTTTACTTATGACTGTTACGGGAATTTCTTAGTGAATTTTTTTATGAATTAATATGAATCAAAAGAATGAAAAATACTCAGTGTATATTAATACTTCTTTTATCATAAAAATAAAACAGTGTCCAAACGAAAAGGGAGAATAACAGCAAAATTTATTATGAACATACTGAAAAAGAAATGTAAAAATTTATATCAGAAACTTAAAAATTTTGTTTTCTGTGTAAAAGGTAGAGTTTGATTACGTCCTAATAAAACTTAATTACTTCTTGTCAACGATCGAGAATCATATACGAACGTCATTTATTGAAAACACTTACTCAATTCCTTAACTGTAACTGTGTCTGGAACTCCAAAAGTACAGAAGATCTTGGACCCCAGTCCATTATTTAGTCAACACACCATCTATTATATCGCATACTTCAGGGGGTTTGTGAATTACCTAATAAATACCACGGACGATCTATGTCTCCTATCAAATTAAGTAAGTTGGTAGTCAGAGAAAAAAAAAAAAAATGACCTTTTAAGTAAAAATTGTGGAAAATTTTCCCCACTTTTATTCAAAGGTCTACGATTCTGGTTTGAGTGTTATCGGGCGTCGTTGCCTATGTTTCTAAAAAAGGATTTCAAATAAAGGTTATTATTTTGTAATTTGTTAATGATTTGAATTTAAGAAATTTAAATTTCTTTATGTTACTTATTTATTGTCACTAACCCCCCTAACTTTTGTTTGTTGTTCACGAAAAAAAAAAAAATTATCACCTTTCAAACGTTTATTTTGTGAAGACTTTTTAAACCCTCGAAGGTCTCTTGTGGGGTTTAAGGTAAAGACATTACTTAAAATACTGTAACCAAAGTCACAAACTATAAATTAATATAAGGTGTTAAACCTTCGGAAACACCTGATATTATAGTCGTACTATACCACTCCTTTGTGACCCGATCTCCTTCGTCTTCGCCCTTAGTTCTAACAGTCCTCTTTATGGTTATTGGAGTCTATACGTCTACTGTGGTGGGAATACCGTCTTTCACTTCTTCTTTATTTCTCGGGGAACTACTTTCAGTTTCTCCTCTCACTTTTTAAACCGAATTTCGAGTTGTAAGTCTTTTGATTCTAGTACCGTAGACCAACGTAACGAAGTACCGTTTATCTACCCCTTTGTCACCTTTGTCACCGACTGAAATAAAACCCCCCGACGTTTTAGTGACGTCTACCACTAACGTCGGTACTTTAATTTTCTGCGAATAACGAACTTTCCTTTCAATACTGGTTGGATCTGTCGTATAACTTTTCGTCTCTGTAATGAAACGGTTTTCTTCAGATAGATCAGTTCCGATACCAAAAAGGTCATCAGTACATACCTACACTCTCAACCTGATGTTTCTTTCGACTTGTGGTTTCTTAACAACGAAGACTTGACACCACAACCTCTTCTGAGAACTCTCAGGGAACCTGACGTTCCTCTAGGTTGGTAAGGTAAGACTTCCTCTAGTCGGGACCCTAAAGAGACCTCCCTTACTACGACTTCGACTTTGAGGTCATAAAACCGGTGGACTACGTTTCTCAACTGAGTAACCTTTTCTGGGACTACGACCCTTTCTAATTCCCGTCCTACTATTCCCCTGTTGTCTCCTACTCTACCAACCTACCGTAGTGTCTGAGTTACCTGTACCCAAACCCACTTGAGGTTCTCAACCACTGCCTGTCCCTCGGGACCGCACGACACCAAGCACCCCAGTGTTCTCAACCTGTGCTGATTCACTGACTTTGTTTGACTTGACTTACCACTCCTTTATTTAGGTACGTCCATACACCGAACCTCGATACGTAATTTTATAGTTGTACCAAGAGAGAGGAAAAAAAAGGGTCATCGTGTAGGTAACTGAAGTGTATTTAATCGTGGTTTAGTGGTAGAAATTATTAGAGGTGAGACACATATACAAAGAAGTTAATACCTACAATTGTTATATGTTTCATCTTTTGTAAACTATTATAAAAGTCCATATGACTTCATAAGAATATAAACACCACTCACTAATCACTATGATTTCCTTTTTACTTGTGTGTAGGTAGTAAATTGGTTCTTATATCTTCTTATTAAATGAACAAACCACCACCGAGTTAAAAAAAATTGTTGAATGTTGGTTTCCGATCCAATAAATCGGTCACTAATCGAATGTTAGTCAGAGATATTAACGATATCATTAATTCTCATTCCTATATAACGTTAGAAAGGGTTGGTTGTGTAAACTCGGCCAAGATAAGAGTTATGGTCAGTAAATATTTTCTTTTATCCTAATGAATCCATTCAATCCCCTTTAACACCATTTTTATTTTGTTCTTTCTTTCCTTCTCAAAGACGGAAAAAAGAGTGAATGAAAGATCAACACTATAGACTTACCGCGAAAGGTCACCAAAACGAACAATTGTAACGGGGACATCATGTATGACAAAAGTAGAAGAGGTTTGTAAAGAGGGAAGAATGTACAACCCATATACTACATCCACCGTGGTATCATACATAGTTAGACCGGTTTACAATCATACTTCTATGAATGTACTAAGTTAAATCCCGTCCATCTCAGAAGGACACTCTAAAAAGACTCACTTTGATCTTTTTTTATTAAGAGAGAAGAGAAGACCCGAAGTTCACGATTTTCATAGCTATAAAGGTTCTTGAAGGTCCTGGTTCAGAAAACTGTACACTCTTGTATGGTCTTTAAGTACGTTTCGTCTTACTTAGAGTCTCCCAGTCCAGGAAGTAAGGTCAGATGTCCCGAGACTCTACGGGACAAGGACGTCCACAAGAGTCTCTATGGTATATAAAAAGGTTAGATAGGGTACGAATCGAAGTTAATACAAATTGATCCAAAGGAAGTACACCTTGACTTGTAGAGACGGAATTTCAAGTACAAGTTTTTTCCTTACAGTTTTCTATGACGTAGTACGATTTGTCACCTTTGTCACAGTCTGAAATAAAAAAACCTGAGGTTTTAGTTACGTCTACCACTAACGACGGTACTTTAATTTTCTGGAAATGAGGAACCTTCTTTTCAATACCGGTTGGATCTATCATATAAGTTTTCGTCTCTGTAATGAAACGGTTGATTCCAGGCAGATCAGTTCCGATACCAAAAAGGACACCAGTACATACTTACACTCTCAACCTGACACTTCTTCCGACTCGCGACTTCTTAACTACGAAAACTTGACGCCACAACCTCTTCTGAGAACTCTCAGGGAACCAGAAGTACCTCTAGGTTGGTCAGGTAAGACTTCCTCTAGTCGGGACCCTAATGAAACCTTCCTTACTACGATTTCGACTTTGAGATCATGAAACCGGTGGAGTACCCTTCTCAACTAAGTGACCCTTTATCAGACTACGACCCTCCCTAATCCCCGTCCCCCTCTTCCCCTGCTGTCTCCAACTCTACCGACCTACCGTAGTGACTGAGCTACCTGTACTTAGACTCACTTGAGACCCTCAACCACTACCTGTCCCTCCGGACTGTACGACGTTAAGTACCCCAGCGTTTCTCAACCTGTGCTGACTCGCTGACTTGACTTGACTTGAAGGTGATGAGAAGTCAATAAGTCGAGATGAACAAAGGTGATGAGAAGTCAATAAGTGGAGGTGGTTTAGAATTGTTTGCAACCTTGACTTCTAAACGTAAGGTACCCAAATAAATATGGATGTAACATCCACAGTCCTAAGGAGTAAACGGAAGAAATTGTAGTCGGACAATAAGTCACTACTTTAGACTTGTAAATGAAAAAAAAAAGAAAGACAAAATAATGTTTCCAAAACAGAAGAGTTCATTTAGATTTTTCTAATCAAAAATCTCAAAAAGGTGTACTGAAGAGAAAAAAGCTTAAGTATACCGTTAATAGATAAGGAAAGGGACAATCTAGAGGATTTAAGAAAAAGTCAATTCGGTGTTACAAATTGAATGTTTCTTTTAATTCTCTACAAGGACAAAGGGTAAAACTTCCTTTTAATAAAAATGTATAAAAGATTCATACTAGAAGTAAAATTTTTAATGAAATCTAGGTACTTCTAGAAATAACTAATATAAATAGAATGGAGATATAGAAGGTTTATAGACATATTTCTGATGGAATAGATCATGGTAGACTTTACTTATTAAATAGGTATGTCATAAAAAACATACTAAAGACAAAAGATATAAATATAATAAGGGAATAAAACCAGACGAAAAAGGATTTTCGTATATATTTATAAAAAATGACTTAGATTTCGATTACGTACTGGTTTTTTAATCAATTATTCTTTCATTTAAAAAGTAACTTAGATCTGTATATCTATATTTATATATTATAAGTCCACTTGTAGAATAAAAAATTTCAACTTGAAATTTTTATAACATCTACATATACTTTAAGATTCTTTATTATACTTATTATGATACTACATATTAATAAAATATATAATGACTTAATATATAAAAATTCGTTAAAAACACAGATATAAGTACCATCTATGACCAAGTAACAGAGGGGGTGGTTGTAGAATAAAGAATATGAGAGAAATACATCAAAATAATAGTCCAATTATGTAACAAAGTATTATACTTAATCGTTTACAAGGAAGGAGAAGTCAAAAAACTTCCTCTAAGAGGAGAAAAGATTATCTATATAAGGACGTAATTTAAAGGAAGTGTCGTGACGATTTGACTAAGAGTGGATTGATCTTTTACGAAATAAAATTAAACGTAATGTAAGTCAACTTCAAAGGGAACTCTTAAGAAGAAGTTAAGTACCTAACGAATGTTCATACAACAAATTAAAGATTTCACAACCCTCTAAAAGGACAATAGGAATACAACAACTAAAAGTCAAATTAAGGTAACACAAGATTCTTGTATGAAACCACTAAGGTTAAGAAGTTTATAAACTCAAAAAAAAAAAAAAAAGGGACACCGTGTTCTACGGATAGAACCACATACAAAGTACCTGTAACCTTTTTTTATACGTGAGACGACAACAACCTACCTCAAAGGACATTTACAACTAATCTAGGACACCAACCACTTCAAAAGTTAAGAAATTATAGGAACAACTAAAAGACAAATCAACGAGAGAGTTAACAATTCGCTTGATACTACTTTAGGGATTGTTAGATGAACAAAACAAAGTATATAAAACGTAGATTACACCGACCACTTAAGTATAAGTACTGACAATATCGAAGAACAACTTAACTGGGAAAATAGTCATATAGTGGAGAGAGAGACAGAGACCGTTAAAAGAAAAAAGAACTCAGACGAAATAGATACGACTCGTTTCTCGTACGTAGTAATATAGGTGTCAGTCGTCTCGTTTCGGTACTTTCTCAATAAACCAGTTTACATATTTGTGCTAACGTCCTCCAGAGTGTGTGGACTGGGTAGTAAACATAAATCCTTACATATCTGATCAGGTTTCTTTGACTCCTTTGTGTTTTATACTTAATATTTTTATACCACTTTTTATTTTGTTGACTGGGTCTTCCAAAATAAGTTTATAGTGAAATTTTCGTAACTTAACTGTAAGAGTTTTATATACTGAGACTTATATAACCTGACTCATTATTATTATCCGACGATATAAATTATGATCCTTGTTATTATAATGTTATTTCCTCGTTAGATTCTTATGTTTAACTCATGGACCTCTATTGTCATAACGATTCTATTTTTCTTTAGGTATTTTTTAACTTCTTTAAATCCACATATTCACTGTAGATCTTAATGTCAGAAACTCTTATAATCCTTGGTTCCTGAGAGGTAGTATGGGATGAGTAGATGATATCTCAGATTAGTGGATGATATCTTAGGAGGGTTTGTGGGAGTTTTCATTTTCATTTTACTTTCAATATAGAGGTTTGTCGTTTTTATGTTTTTCTCTTTTTGATATTGATTATCAAGTAGACTGTTCTATCTAGGTCTCCAAGACTCTGAACAAATTATCTTTATAGTCTTCTTCTATTTCTCTACTTTTGTCAGTTTTTGTATTAACTTCTATTAAAAGGTTTTTAATTTTTAATCGGGACTCACGGTTCTCTTTTATTACTTCGTGTAGGACGTGTATAAGTCTATTCTTACTTTGTTTGACGTGTAATAGTTCTGTTTGTATTCTGTTCAAATAAAATTTTTAGGATTTAAAAAGCTACTGATTTTTGTCGAGGACTATATTCTCGTTTGAAGGATTTTAAGGACCCGTATTAAAACTTGGATCTAAGGAGATGGGTTGATTTGAGAATGATCCCGTTTTATTACTTTCAAAATTATACGATTTTGAGTCTCCTAAATACCGAGTATCGGTTCCCTTTTTTAGTGAATTGCTACGTGAAGTCAGTCTTCTTTTACACAAGTTCCATTTAATAATAGAAACGAGAACTCTAATGAATACAAATGAAATAGATAAAAAACCTTTATGATATATTACCGTTCGACAACAATGTATATAAGGAATGAGACGTAAGTCACTACAGTAAACCCATCGAACTTTAGTCGATCACGATGTTTAGTCCTGGGATATAAAACGACAAATGGATCTCAATTCTTTGATTACTTCTTTTGGTATTATCACGTCTAGTTTCACACGGTATAGATCACGACTTCGACTGTTGACAAATAAAATTACTGGTATTAAACACTACTTTGTCGAGTTATTTTAGGTACTTTGGTAATAAACTTTTAATTATCTAACCTCTCTTAATGTTATTTCTCATCACACGTAAAATAAACATATAGTGATTTTAAGTATTTTGAATATATTAATGTGTATGTAAAAAAAAAAGGGGTTTGTTGCTCAACAATCGATAATTGGTCTTGTCGTGACCGATACTCACTAAAATTAAAGTGAGAAGTATTAAAAGATACACAAACTTAATTTACACCGAAAATAAAATATTGTTTACTTTCGTATAAGATAGGTTTGATGTCGTCCGACCGTATCGTGGATTGAAATCGAGACACGAAACTTGAAAGGATTGAGACTGTCATGGAAGTGGTCTCACGGTGTTGCACTTCCACGACAACCTACTCGAGAGTTCAAATCTACTCTTTATTTCGATGTATTCGATATATATTTTAAGTACCCCGATTGGAACATACGTTAGGGTAAATTAAAGAGTAATATTTGGTTGTTTCATCCGTAAAAACTTTAAAATTCCTATCCACCCTGTCGTTCAAGTCTCCAAACTTAACCTCCTTAGTCTAAGGTCCTCGGACTCACCTTACTATAAATGGACTAAAGTTACTCCGTCTAGACCCTTACGGTAAAGCGGTTATAAGACTTTAATTTACTGAGTCCCTCTAAGTTGGTATTCTATCAGTCGTTATATTTAGTTCTAAGGTTACATAATATAATTTTACTTCTTATACTGACAGTCGTCGAAATTACAAGTACCTCCAGACTGTTCGGACTGGATTCCTTCGGTGGACTATCTAAGAACCATTCCTCGGTATATAACCTAATGTTAAAGAGAGAGTTTATCGTTGGACTTATGTATAAAGTTACAGAAAATACACTCTTCATACGACAAAAGGGGGGTGTTTGATTCCTATATTTAAAGAAGTAAATGGACACGGGAGGAGTCTCCAAGTCTCTTACATTCGTCAGGTCACTCGTATCTACAACATAGACATGAACACACACACATACACAAACACCGTTAAGTTAACCCTTGGTTTCAACTTTGTAAATCTCCCTCCCTTGTCCGTCTTCGAATACCGTTTAGTTGGTAACCTCAGAACACAAGACGAAGATACTAAGACCATGAGAAAGAAGTTGAAACAATTCTTAAGTCTAAAAGAAAAGAATCTGACAAGAACCACTTATTCAATCAAATTCGTAAACCCGGTAAAATGATAGGAGAATCTCATAAACCCCAAACTTAGTCAAAAATCGAGGGGTCCTGTTTCAATTGTACGACCAAGATCTTTAATGTCTCTTCAAAGTTTAAGTGGACTACCTCCACTTGTGTCTGTGGTACTCCGACGCTCTGCTGGATTACTTACGGAAGGACTTACAAGTGGTTTACAATTTGGTAAATATACCGGAAATGTTCCTAGATAATGTAAAGTATATATATATATATATATATATATATATATATATATATATGTCTGACCAAACCTCTTAAAACTCGTAACGAAATGATCGTACACTCTACTCACGTTAATACGTCATCAAACTCGTAAGAAACCGTGACGGACAGAATACCTAACCTTACTTTTGTGTAAAAGGTCAGGACACCGGTGACGACTCAAAAGGTTAAAACGACCGTATAACTCACGTCGTGAAAGTGTCGTAGTAGAAATCCTAAAGTTTACCGAGTTGACGTTAAGATAGTGGAGGTGATCGAAACAAGTATCACTACAAAGGATTCCGGGTGAACTGAAGTGTAAGGTCCTACAGACCGAGATCCACTCACTAGTGTGGTAGAACTAATAGACCTAATACTTCTAGAAAAATCACATCAAGAAGACACATAAGAACGGTGGAGAAGAATTATAGAAGACAAAGACAATCCAGGTATGGTAAAGACAGGAAATAACTCAAGTAGAAAAGTACTTTATGAGAATACTATAGAGATCAAAAGGCCTTCTCTAGAGAGAAGAAAGACTAAAATAACAAAAGGAGAGAAAGAAACGTCACTAGTGACTCCTTCCAAGAGAATAAAGAGGAACGATAAGAAAACTTGAGACGTAAGTTTATCCATGTATAATGGAAAAGGAGGAACGAAAAGTGAAGAAAAGTGTCGATAAACATTCCAGAGGAGGTTACCGTGAGGTGAGGTCATGAGAACGGACCTTTTAGGGTACCTGTCTCCTCGGACCATCCGACGTCAGGTACCCCAGCGATTCTCAGGCCGTGCTGACTCGCTGAAGCTAAAGTGAAAAGTCAAAGTACATAACCTCTCCCTTTACCGTTGGGTGAGGTCATAAGAACGGACCTCTTAGGGTCCCTGTCTCCTCGGATCACCCGACAACAGATACCCCAGCGTGTCTCATCCTGTTCTGACTTCACTGCATCGTCGTCGTGGTCATTCCGGAAGAGCCTGTCTGTAAAACAAAAAAACGCAAAGAAAAGAACCTCTACCAGAACTCGGGACAACGACATGTTACAGTACTTGGAGACAGGTATCAAGTAATCCGTGAGATAGTCTAACTCAGGGAATTTATATGGAAAGTGAAGGTGACGTATTAGCATTCCCTAAACTGAATCCAGTATGGACTTACCAGGTCACCAAAAGGATGAAAGAAGTTGAAGTCAGACTTAAACCGTTATTCCTCAAGTACTAGACTCCGTGTCAATCGAGGACCAGAACAAAAACGACTGACATATCTCGAAGAGGTAGAAACCGACGTTTTCTTATATTAGTTAGACTAAAACCACAACCGGTAGACCACTATAAGTACACACCTCAGAAGAGAACACAACAACCTTCTCTCACAAACGATACTGGTCACGTAAGAGAACCGTTTTGAGAATAATCGGAAACGGGACGAAGTAAGACATGAGGATCCGGTTTACACGGACAATGAGGTCGACAAAGAACTGAAGGATGAAAACGTAAGGTCAGGGGATATTACTTTTCCTGTTAAAAACTCCCACAATCAAGATCTTCCAGAACATCCAGAAGTATCTTGGTAAGTTACAGTCGAAGAAGTCGTAATGACCAGTCCCGTATCTGAACGTAACGTTATAACTTACCGAACGAAACCTTTACTTGTCTCTAGTAAGACAGTGAAAACTCTAACGTAGGTTCATGACGTAAAACCTGAGAGAATAACTGATACTCCCGATGAGGTAAAGAAGATTCCCCAAGAACACGAGTCATCATCTATATTATCAATAGACTCAATTTAAGTGGGTAAGGTCAGGTAGGATCAAGTGACTAAGGATTTTACAGCTGTAAGTGAGAACGGGAGAGGACAAGCTAGTGAAGATTAAACGGAACTAAGTAGTTGGATTGTAAGGTCCAAGGATACGTTATAATGAGAAATGTCGTAACTTGGAACGAGAGTATTGGTCGATGTAGGTGTCGACCCACAACAAAAACGAAAGAGAGACAGAGAAGTAAGAAAGACCTCAATAAAGAGGTGACTAGAGGTCATCGTATAACACGTGGATGACTGGACTTCTCAAGTAAAAAGTCACAGGATAGAAAAACGGAAAAAGTAGGACAAGTACCCCAATAGTTCCGTTCTTATATCCAAACAGTAAGGGAAGAGGTCACCTGGTGTAAAACGTCTGGTGGACTGGACGGAGAACTATAGACATACATCCAGTCCTTCGTTGTCAATCTTGACCTGTACCTTGTTGTCTGACTAAGGTTTAACCTTTTCCTCATGCAGCTACGACATATAACAGTGGGACGAATAAATTGAATATACGTCTCATGTAGTACTCTTGCGACCCGACCTCCTTCGTGCTCGACCTTACTTCTAACGGTCCTCTTTATAGTTATTGGAGTCTATACGTCTACTGTGGTGCCGTTTACTGGGAATGCCGTCTTTCTCTTCTTCTCGGAGAACTACTTTCACTTTCTCCTGACAATTTCAACCGAATTTCGAGTTGTAAGTCTTTTGTTTCTAGTACCGTAGACCGAGACAGTGGAGTACCCTTTATCTACCTCTTTGTCAACGTCTGAAATAAAACCCCCCGAGGTTTTAGTGACGTCTACCACTGACGTCGGTACTTTAATTTTCTGCGAATGAGGAACCTTCTTTTCAATACTGGTTGGATCTATCGTATGAGTTTTCGTCTCTATAATGAAACGGTTACATTCAGGTAGATCAGTTCCGATACTAAAAAGGTCATCAGTACATACCTACACTCTCAACCTGATATTTCTTTTGACTCGTGGTTTCTTAACTTCGAAAACTCGACACCACAACCTCTTCTGAGAACTCTCAGGGAACCTGACGTTCCTCTAGGTTAGTCAGGTAGGATTTCCTCATGTGAGGACCCACAAGTAAACTTCCTGACTACAACTTCGACTTTGAGGTTATGAAACCGGTGGACTACACTTCTCGACTGAGTAACCTTTTCTGAGACTACAACCCTCCCTAACTCCCCTCCTCCTCTTCCCCTGCTGTCTCCTACTCTACGGACCTACCGTAGTGACTGATCTACCTGTACTCAAACTCACTAGAGTCCCTCAACCACTGCCTGTCCCTCCGGACCGTACGACGTCAGGCACCCCAGCGTTTCTCATCCTGTACTGACTTGACTGAATTGACTATATATATATATATCTTTGTGTGTGTATATGTGTGAGTGACTCTCTTTACTGTTAAATTTTTTATTACGTTTTTATAAAAAACTCTCTAGTCAGAAAGTCCTTTCTTACTATCCGATTGTGTCACATATATACTTTTGTTTATACTCATAGACATTTACTTAATATATGTGGGATATACATTGTTAGAGATCCGGTTGGTTGAATATTATCCGAAAAAGATAACGAATACACCTCTTTTATTTAATGAACGAATAACCATACTAATCCTTATTACTGGAGAGGTCTTAACTATTGTTCGAAGGGGAGGGTGTCGGTTGAGACGTTTGTGTTTAGCAATACTGAGTAACGAAAGTGGACACACACACGAGTCAGTAAAGACTAAGAAACGTTGGGATATCTAACTTAGGACGGTTCGAGGAGACAGGTACCCTAAAGAATCCCTTCTTATGACCTCACTCAACGGTAAAGGAGGATGTCCCCTAAAAGGGTCACGTCCCTAGCTTGACCGTCGAAGACGTAACAGTCCGTCTAAGAAATGATGAATCGGTGGACCTTTCAGGGTAATGAAAGTGTATTCCATCAATAAGAACACATGTTCTAACTTCTTTATCATTTTTACCTACCGAGATCCGGTAGTGGGACTTTGGAGTAGATTACTCTTCAATTCTAAGTTCAAATGATTTTACCCCACTCGTCCCTAGGTACCGTTCTCATTGGGTTTCCTGAAGATAGCTCTTTTTCCACCTTACCGTCTATTTCGATTTTAATAACTTAAACGACTTCCGACTTTTTTTTATAAATAACTAAAGAGTTTAATAGGACTAGTTGGACTTCGATTTTTACTTGAGCGTTCTACTAGTGTCAAATTATGAATCCGTTTCTCCATTTAATGTCTACCGTGTTCGTGAAAGAGAAAGTTATTCTGGAGAAAATTTTCCATTTTTGAAGGTCAATATTTTATTTATTTAGTAGTCCTATATTCCATGTCGTACCACTAACATCAATTATTCCACGAATCTACAAGTCAGTACAGACTGAAACACCGGGGTACCTAGTACCGGACGGTCAGAGGAGACAGGTACTTTCAAAAGTCCGTTCTTACGATCTTACCCCACGACAAAGGATGAGATCTCCTAGAAGGGTTGGGTCCTTAACTTGACACAAGAACGTAGAGGACGTAACCGACCTCTTAAGAAATGGTGATTACGTTGGACCCTTCTGGTATCAATTATTATGACACAACGTATGAACTTTCGAGAGACCTGTACGGAAGTCGATCATCATCATATTTGTTGGGTAAATAGACGGTAATTTTATATTTTATAAATCACATTTTATAATTATATATTGTAATATACTGTGACTCTTTTATAAAATTATATAAGAGAGTTTAGAGATTTGGGATTTTGTGGGATTTAACCGTATATATACATTATATATTTATATATATATATGTATATATAAATTAAAAATAGGATTCATAAATGAAGAATCTCAACTTATGACAGTAACGATTCTACTGAGTCTTCTTTAAACTGGACTCAAAAGAGACCCCAGAAGAACATCGAAAATGAAAAGTCACTATTCTAACATCTAGTGAGACGTTATCGGTTGAAGTAGATATTAAGGAGAAGAACCGGACGGTCTTAACAATTATCCAAATTTATATCATCCGTTGGTACAAAGTCCGACTAATACAGTGGAAGTAAAGTAGTAATAAATCATATATGTAAAAATTCTTCAAAATACCAGGAGTATAAATGAAGAACAACGACCGTACATAAAAATAAAAATAAAAATTGACGTGTGATTACAGTTTACAGAAGTCCAAAAAGTTCATAGTCAAACAGTTTTATCCTTTATTTAAATTTTGACTGTCGCGTCCGTTTTCCTTGACTCTATGAAAATGATCCAATAAAGGGAGTTAAATGAAAGGTTTGTTTCGACCCCCTCCCCCACTTTGGTTCTATGTTCCAATTATTTCTATGTGCTGAAATACTATTTATAGTACAAGATCAAACTTTTATTCATAACAACAGATAATCGAAGATGATTTTTATTTTAGACCCTCCAAACATATTTAAAAGAAGGAACACCGTAAGTATTAAAATTTACACTTACACTGTTGAATTACTTTATCTTACTTATAACATAATTTTAAAACATCTGGTGTGAAGTAAGAGATGTTTGTCGGAGACTCACTAATAATAGAGGGTTCTTTACTCACGATGTCTTTGGAACCATTTGTTCAGTACCAAAGACAATATTTCTTTTCTTCGTGCCTCACCCACCTTTGGTCTGTTGATTTGTCCGAGATTGTCAGGTCTCGTTATTCACGACACTATCCACCTCCACTCCCCCCCTATCTCGTGAACCTTTCCCTTGATTAAGTCATAGTTAACAGTTTCAAAGGGGTCCTCAATAAAGATTCAAATATAGTTTCGAGTTACCGTATTTTAAATAATGTACATTTTAGTCAATGTACATTTTGACTTCCATTCTCTTTCTTAAAACCTTTGATTTCTTCTCAACTACTTTTTCTCACCTGTATAAATTCTGAAAATTCCTCGACCTTCATTATTCGGTACAACTAATTAACAAATAGTCCCTACTTCCTGTCCGTTATCAATTCTTAGTACAATCCAAAAGATCCAACTAGTTCCATTCCCTACCCGGTAAGTGACTCTAAATAAAGTTACCTCTTCCTCAAACTCTTGTATACTCTATTTTTCTATTAGAAAACCCCTACTTTCTATGCTCTAAGCTTTTGAGATCCCAGTAAGTCCACCTCTACAGGTCCAAAATCTACTTATACACCTAGACCTTGAACTATTGTCTCAACCCCACCTCGAACTCTCGTGTTAGGACTTACCTTCCTAACAACGACAACAAGTCAACGATTGAACACAGACTGGGAAAATGCTGGGGTACCTGATATCGGGAGACAGGTACTCTCAAGGATTCGTTCTTATGACCTCACCCAACGGTTAGGGAAGAGGTCCCCTAGAAGGACTGGGTTCCTAACTTGGGTGTAAGTTGAGGCGGACATAACCGTCCGTCTAAGAAAAGACGACTCGATGGTCCCTTCACGTTCATATTAATATCTTAAATTTTAATAATGTAAGTCAGGTATCCTCACTTCCTTTCACAGGGTCCTCTTATACTCTTTTTCTTTCTATTTAAATCTAATTTGAAATTCCTTTAGTAAAACTATTTTCATTATAGTAAACTATTACTATTTTCTTCAGACATCAGTATAATACTTTTACCGGTCTTCTTTTTTGTTGAATCTGACCGACACGAAATTTGTTCGGTATATTGGACTTGATGAGTGAATGGACGAAACAAAGGTAAAAACAGACAAATTTTATTTTCTCGATGAGTGTATAACGTAAAATAATTAATATATCACCGAAAATTTTACCACGTATAATACCTAGCTTGATACAGGAAGGAGGGTGATTAAGTATACAACTTCAAGATGGAGGTCTTGGAGTCTTACATTGACATAAACCTGTATTTCAGACATTTCTTCACTAATTAAATTTTACTCCGACAATCCCATATAGGATTAGGTTACACTGAACACAGGCTTATTCTGTTTTACACCTATATGTCTCTTTCTTTTTTTCTGTGGTCTATGTATGTCAATCTTTCTACCGGTACAGACCTTCCTCTCTCTTCTATCGGTAACTCTTCAGCGTTTTGGTTTGGTTGGGACTGTCGTGGAACTACAACGGAAGATCAGAGACCTTGCCATCCCTTTATTTAAAGACAACAAATTCGGTGGGTCAGACACATTAACATAACCGTCTGGATCGTTTGATTAAATCCAAAACCACAACTCATACCTCATAAAGACATTGTTTATGAATTTTTACATACCTTACCCATGTTCGAACTTCACAAAAGTTTAGTACAATCTTTTTTAGATCGAACGAAACTTCTCAAATAACCACTTTATACATGTAATTTTTACGAAAACCACCCCAGAGTCTGTCTTATTTTGTTGTACGATAACCTTTAACCTCCTTTCCTCGAACAACAATATTTCACCGTTTCAACGTAAGACCACAAAACACCTTTCATATTGAACATTTATTAATTGAACTGATAAATCGACTCCTTTACAGATTCGTTTCATGACTTCAAATGACTTCGATAACTGACAAAAGAGGAACGACGACTATCGTTTTACACTCTCCTTCCTTTATTTAAGTTATTTATTAACAATCCGTTTTTACTTGGTCTTCAACTTCTAAACCTTTTAAGAGTCGGGTAAGTATAACGTTATTTTACTCTTTCACACAAGACATTTCTTGTGGTTCACACATCGATATACTACAAAACGATATTCTTTAATACTTACACTAGGTACCTAGGTTAATTGGTAGACCCCTTTTTACGACAGTCGACCTTGACCTCCTTTCTCTCTGTCCTGTTTCACTTTCTCCGAGCGACGGAAGACTCTAAGGTGTCCTACCGGGTTATTTTGATAAGTCGATACTTGCACGTAACGTACGTACGACTTAGCGAAGTCAGCACAGGTTGAGACACGCTGGGGTACCTGTCGTCGGGTGGTCCGAGGAGACAGGTCCCCCCTAAGACATCCGTTCTCATGACCTCACCTCACGGTAACGGAAGAGACTTAGTAAGTCGATGAATACCATTTTACTAGCTACTTTATAGACTACCATTTAAGTGGTAAGATAAGGGTCCCAGACAGTTTCCGGACAGTTGGTCGTTGGAAAAGGAGAGATAGACGAAGGCGGTTGGGAGGAACAGAAGAAAGGTCTCAGGAGTTTTTTTTAGGGGTAGTCTTCAATGGACTTCAGAGGGGTGAGGGTCGTGGGTCACGATTCTGAGACACTTGACCACGTAATAGGAAGTACTTTTCCCGTTTTACTGCGGTTTCCGTCAAGTTCCCAGCCGTTTTGACGGTGAGACTCGACTCTCCCGTGTACGGGTCCACGGTCCCCTGACAGAGAGGAAACCAAGGTGTCCGGACTCGTCGACGGGTCCCGGGGACCCCACCTGGAGAACGGATATTGTTGTCCCCGTCACGACGGAGGGATCGACCGGACCTCTTGTCTCGGTGTTCGGTTTCTGGTAATCAGAACTCAGAGTTTTAGATTGCTTTAAAAAGAATGATCTAGAGTCGGAACGAACCGTCATCACTAGGGAAAGTAGAAATTCTAAAAGGAGGAGACACTACCGTTATGGATAGAATATAGACAAAGTGGTAACATAAAACCTTCGTCTCTTGAATAGACCGAAGTATTCAAGTCTCGATCTCCTTTTAAAACGGAGTCCTACTTAGTATGAAGTTATAGTCGGTGTAAACTAAACTTTTCACTTCAACGAGACAATACAGACTGAGAACACTGGAATATATGACAACGGTCGGCCCGAGGAGACAGGTACCCCAAAAGATTCGTTATTATACCCGCACCCAACGGTACAGGAAGAGGTCCCCTAGAAGGACTGAGTCCCTAGCTTGAACCCAGAGACCGTAACATCCGTCTGAGAAAGGGTACACTCGGTGGTACCTTAGGGACTAAACTAAATTTACTATAAATTTGTTTTAAAACTTGAATTTCAACTACGATCTAACACAAGTATAGACAACCTTACTCTCACTTACATGAAAAGTGCACCTTTCTTGTACTTAAGACTCATAGGTCTCCTACCTTACAATTGTTCGACTTATACAATGGTTTATGCATATATGACTTCAGAGTTGATGATCAAAGAGTTGTACATAGGTACAAACTTCCAGAAATTTTTACATGAATTCAAGTATACTCCCAAAATACCACCTGTGATAAGGGTACTCAACACGAGAACATTCTTTCCTTTAAACCTGTGTCTTTCTCTTTTTCTTTTCTGAACACAGGTGTATCTCTATAGGAACACTTCTGTCTCCCTCTTCTTTCGGTCGATGTGTACTTTCTCTCTCCGAAGTATTTACTTCGGTCAGGACGACTGTAGAACTAGAATCTGAATCTTCGGATTCGAAAGTCTAGACACTCCTTTATTTAAAGACAACAAATTCGGTGGGTCAGATACTATACAAAACCATTGAGACCGTTTGATTGTGTCATGTATAATGAAATAAAGATTGTTATCACATTATATCTAAAATGAACAAAATGAAGTTTCTACTTTGGTGTCTTTAAATTCATGAATCACTTCTAGTTTCTCAACTACTGTCTTTTTTCTGTTAGAACCAAAATACTTTCCGGCTTGAGAATGGGATCGACAACAAAGACTATAATCGATAAAGTGTATTAATTTACTCTTAATCTACATACATCTTGTCGTAAAACTGTTGTCGAGAACAACGAACTAATTTATAGATATAGGTGTAGAAATTTCTACGTAACTTAATATAATCGAAGTTATAAAATAAGTGGAGAATTACTAATTTCTGTATACCTATATTTTGTGATGTAAAATTTTCGAAATTTACCGTAGACTTTAATAACAAAATAAAAATAAGTAAGTAAATAATTTTCATTTTTCTTTTCATAAATATCTTCTCAATACCAACCGACTGACGAGTTCGTACTCACTATAATTATCACTCAATCAACTCACAAACAAAATATAGTCGTAGTAATTATGAAATAGAATTATAAATGATACTGTATCAGTATAATTATGGGGACAAAATCTACTCGTTGTCTCCATTTCATTGAAATAGTTTTAATGTGCAGATTATACATTCGGTTTAACGAACCGGTGTTTTAGACACGAAAATTGCGTTTTCGTATTAGTGACGAACACCGTTGAACAGGTCCCGGATCTGAAACAAAAAACGTTCAATAATCTCTCATGGAAAAAGTAGTCTTCTCATAAAAAAGGAACTCTTGTTTAAAGAAAAAGGACCCTATCACATTATAATTGAGAGGAGATCCTAGACACGTCCGTTAGGTTTAAGTAAAAGTTTACCCATTACAGCGTTGAAACTTAGATTACCTTTTATAAACCCGATACGAAAGATTATGCTTACGTTCTTGTAATTTAAAAAATTGATTTGTTTTGGTTTTTAAATATTTTTGATATCTAAATTCTTCCGTTCTATAAAATCTACCTTTAAAAATAGTACTTTAATACCGATTTCTTGGTTAATTGTCACTATACAAATATTAGATGGTTCTTCCTTTTTTAACATTAAAAATCTTTAGTAGGTTATAAAAAGAAACATTTGGATACCGTTACTTTAGACGATATTTCGAATGGAATAGTCCAAAACTGTTTAGTCTCTAAACATCAAAACACTAATAAGTAAATTGATTTGTTCGTAGATTACTATCATTTTTTATACTCAACTGTAATGGTGTATTACGCCCCGTCCTCAACACGTGTTCACTCAATTTTAGTGTCCCTATTTATTTAGAAATCTCGTGCAGGTCTAAACTGTCTATCCTCTCTTACTACACCCTTTCACTCGAGTCTCTCCATCTTCCCCCTTGTCTGATTCGGGACCTACAATTCTTTTCCCAAAGTCACTCTTGACTTCTGTGACAGTCAACTTTAACCTCACTCTACGTGTACGAGGTCTGTCTACTTCCTCGAACTAACTGTCGGGACATTGAGATCGGTCCGATGAGACGTAGGTCGACTAGATGTTTTCTTCTTTAAGACTTCTTTTGTCTATACCTTTTTTCTATTGCAAAGTAAATTTAACTCTATTAAGAATAAATACATAAGGGATCTGAGACACGAAGTGGGAACAGAAATGGGATGTTTAAGACCATTCATTGTCATAATTGAAGGGAGGGAGGGAGGTAACTTTCTTCTTAGAAGTTCCAGTTACTAGAGGAAATACTAAGGGAGGAAATTGAAGGTCCTCGTGGAAGAAACAAAAGATCTAAAGTCAGAATTTACGGACATTTATAAAATATAGAATCTTTTTCTTTCTCTTTCTTATGTTTCATTTTTTTTTTTGTTTTTGTTTGTTTGTTTTTTGTCGGGAGAAAACTGGAACGTATAAGAAGGTTCATTTCGGTCTTTACTTTAAAATCGAAAATTTTACCTTTAGAACACCGTACTACTACTTCTCATAACTCAAGTCTCAGTATGACGAAAACAAAAATGAAAGTCGAAGTCGGGAACCCGATCAATGAATTATAAAGTCACGGAACTAACGAAGTAATATGGGTAAAGTCTCTGTAAGAGCAGAGAATACTACACCATTCATGATTTACGTATTTATATGTTGTTTACGAATCTTACCGATTATGTTTAACTCAACAATGACACCGGGTTCTCGACAAGATCCGTAAAATTCATTTAAATACTTAACTCGTAGATGAATGTTTTTAGTATTCTATACCTTTACAGAATACTTATACCCGTTTTACCCATACTCTTTTAGTTCCGTAACTTTATAATTCATTGATTAGGTTCTCGACTTTTTCAGAAGTTGACTAAAACTGAGACTCAAATAATTCGATAACCTCGAAGGTTACACCGAGTCTACCATTTCTTAAGTGGACATTATGTCCTCTGGACTCAAGTCAGGGACCTAGCCCTTCTCGAGGACTTCTTTCCTTGTCGAGATGGGTAAGACCATAAGAACGGACCTCTTACGATGTATGTCTCTTCGGACCGTCCGATGTCAGGTGTCCCAGTGATTCTCAGTCTGCGTTGACTCACGGATTGTGAAAGTGAAATTCCTCGACGATCTCATTATGTGTTTTGATTCATATCTAGTTCAAACCTCTCCGTACCGTATATTTACTCTTATCATGACCTCTCTTTTATTTTCCACCTCTTTTTTTTTTTGGAGAAATTAAATTAGGTCGAACTTATTGGTAGAGGTACACGAGTTTAGATCAGGTATATGACCTTTTAAGAAATCAGAACTCTTTTAATTCTGTCAATGGAATGAGAACCATTTGAAAAGGAGAGTCTAAGAAGAATAGAGAAGTCCGTCTTATTTCATTAAGGAAGATATATAAGAAGAAGACATTATGTAAACATGAAGGATATACGACACGTGTAAACGTACATGTACGTGTGTGTGGTGTGTGCGTGGTGTGTGTGTGCGTGTGTGTGTGTTATAGAACTAATCTTTAAACATATTTACAGACTAGTGGAGTCAATCGAACAATCCGTGAATATTAGACCCTGGTGTGCAGTATAAAAAAAAAATGGACGTCGTAGGGTATGAACAACCAATTGTGAAGGTAAACACACTGCTTACTTATGTATCTTTATATTCGTACGGTTTTTAGGGACGTTACTTCCTCTCTGAAAATTAACTTCTTTGTTTCCGACAATATTAAAACCTTCAGTATGGTAGAGTGAAGTGATATCCTAAGTAACAATTCGAAGTTGGTAATACGGGTTTGTCACACTTGATTTTATTTAGGTTCACTGTGATCTTTCTTAGACTTCCTTGGACAACCTTCTCATTATTGTTGTTGTTTTTTTTGACATGTTCACCGGAAGTCTTTAGAAGAGACAGATGACAATACTCTTACTTCAACTTAAATAAAGGTAACAGACCTTCTAAAGACACATTTCCTATAGTCTGATTATTTTTATTGTCTCTTCATTATACAACAATAATTAATTTACTCCAATTACTTATTTTTTCACTTGTTTATTTGGATAACCTTATAAGTTACTACAAAATCGAAGATCTTAAAATCAGATCCTTCGAATTTATACCTTACTATAAAGTATATATTTTAATGTGTTTTAGAAGTTTCGACAAATATATATATATATATATATATATATATATATATATGTGTGTATATATGTAAAGGTGTCAAATAACACTAGGGGTGTCAGTTTCCGAAACCGTATCAGTTATTTCGTCTTCATCTACAAAAAGACCTTGAGAGAACCAAAAAGGTACTAGGTCGTCTACAACCGTTAAACTAGATACTAAGGAGACGGAAAAGATTTTGGTCGTGTAAACCTTCAAGTGCCCAGTGTATAACAACTTCGGACCGAATCTCTTAAACTCGTAAAGAAACGATCGTCCACTCTACTCACGTTAACAGTCATCAAACTCATGACAAACCGTAACAGAAGGAATACCTGACCTTTCTTTTCACTGGAGAAGGTCAGAACACCCTTCAAGAGGTTTACACGACCGTATAACTCACGTCGTGAAAGTGTCGTAGTAGGAAAACCTAAACTTTATCGAGTTGACCTTAAGGAGTGGAGGGGATCGAAACAAACATCACTACGAAAGATTCCGGTTGAACTGAAGTGTAAGGTCCTACACACAGAGATCCACTCATTAGTGTGGTAGCACTAATAGACTCAATACTTCTAACTAAAACATGTCAAGACACATAAGAACTTTAGAGCAGAATTATAGAAGACGAAGACTATCCAGGTATGGCAGAGACAGGAAATAACTCGGGTAGAAACGTGCTTTACAAGGGAAACATAGAGATCAAAAGAACTTCTCTAGAGATCAAAAAGGGTAAGATAAAAAGGGGAGATAATGAAAGGTGACTAGTGACTCCTTCCGAAAGAATAAAGAGGAACCTAAGAAATCTTGAGACGTAAGTTTACCCATATAGAAAGGAAAAGAAGAAACGAAAAGTGGAGAGAAGAAAAGTGTCGATAAACATTCCGGAGGAGTCTGTCGGTAAAACGAAAAAAACGTAAAGAAAAGGTACCCCTACCAGAACTCGGGACAGAGGACATGTTACAGTACTTGGAATAAGGTATCAAGAAATCCGTGAGACAGATAGTCTAGATCAGGGAATTTAGATAAAGAGTGAAGGTGATATATTAGTATTCCCTAAACTAAATCCAGTATAGACTTACAAGGTCACCAAAAGGGATGAAAGAAGTTAAATTCAGACTTAAACCGTTATTCCTCAAGTACTAGACTCGGTGTCAGTCGAGGGTTAGAACAAAAACGACTGACATATCTCGAAGAGGTAGAAACCGACGTTTCTTATATTAGTTAGACTAAAGTCACAACTGGTACACCACTACAGGTACACATCTCAGAAGAGAACACAACAACCTTCTACCACAAACGATACTGGTCACGTAGAGAGACCTTTTGCAACAATCGGAAATGGGACGAAGTAAGACATGAGGTTCCGGTTTAAAAGGACAACAAGGTCCACAAAGAACTTAAGGATGAAAACGTACGGTCAGAGGATATTACTTTTCCTATAGTAAAAAACCAGAATCAAGATTTTCCAGAACATCCAGAAGTATCTCGGTAAGTTGAAGTCGAAGAAGTTGTAAGGACCAGTCCCCTATCTGAACCTAATGACTCTATAACTTACCAAACGGAACCTTTACTTGTCTCTAGTAAGACAGCAAAAACTCTGACGTAGGTTCATGACGTAAAACCTGAGAAAACAACTGATACTACCGATGAGGTAAAAAATATTACCTGAGAACGGGTGTCATCATCTATATAACCGTTAGACTCAATTTAAGTGTGTAAGATCAGGTAAAATCAGGAGACTAAAGATTTTGTAACTACAAGTGAGAACGGGAGAGGACAAACTGGTGAAGGTTAAACGGAACTAAGTACCTGGATTGTAGGGTCGAAGGTTACGTTATATCGAGAAATGTCGTAGTCTGGAACGAAGGTAGTGGTCAGTATAGGTGTTGACCCACGACAAAAACGAAACAGAGATAGAGAAGGAATAAAGACCTCAATAAAGAGGTGACTAGAGGTCATCGTTTAACACGTGGATGGCTGGACCCCTCAAGTAGAAAGTCACAGGATAGAAAAACGGAAAAGTATGACAAGTACCTCAAGAGTTCTGTTCGTATGACTTCACCAAACGGTAAGGGAAGACGTCACCTGATGTAAAACAGTTTGAGAGGTGGTTATGGGTAGGTAGAACCCACCGGGATGTGTTGTACCGGGCATCAAAGTAACTTCATCTGTTCCGACACCAGGTACGTTGATCTAACCAATCAAAAGACACTAACACCAAAAGTCAGACAGACAGGAGACTACCTCTTCCTATTCTCTATATACCTTCGAAGAACTACCCAATCTGACTAACTTCCACTATGACCCAGAACAAGACTACCCACCCCGGTACGAGTCATTTAGAAATTAGGTTAAAAGACAACTACCCACCTCTACACAAGGGTTTGATACCACCTCCTTTACTTCTATTACCACTAGAGGGAGTTTTCTAGGGTACGTATATGACGATGTGAGTCACGGGGATTGGGACGTCGTCCGGTGGTGGTTAGGTACGGAAGTGGCTCCTGAGGGTCTGTGGGTGTCTGTTCAGAAGACACCCCCAGTGACAAGGAAGGAGGAACCAGGATCACGTGTTACAACACAACACGGGAGGTTCTCAGATAAAGGGTCAGGATACATTCAAGACCGTCGAGACACCACCCCAATTACCGCTGGAGGAGGTTCTCCTAAACGGTATGGTTACGGATCTCGGGGACAGGGACACCGTCTGGTGACGGACGGTTGGGTATGGAGGTGTCCTCTACGAGTTTGTGTCAAGAGTCAGAGACATTCCAGGGAGTCAGTACCATGTGCGTCCCAACAAACTCGGGAGACTCGTAAAGACCCCCTTTACCCCAAACTAACAGTTTCGGGAGTACTGAAGAACTTCAACCCACAAAGACAACGAGAATACGGTTCGAATTCGTGTATCCACGAAATGACACGGAAGTGACGAAAATCATGAGACCAGAAGTGTGAAGGGATATAAACAGGTGACGTCGGGGGTAAGAAGACGGTAGGTATGTCTCCTAGACGGTAGATTCTGATGTACCACGTTTATGGAGACGTTAAGGACTGGACGGAGAATTCTTTGGACATACGACCAGTCCTTCGTTGTCAATCTTGACCTGTACCTTGTTGTCTGACCAAGGGTTATCCGTTTCCTCATACAGTTCCGACATATAACAGTGGGACGAATAAATTGAAGATACGTCTCATGTAGTACTCTTTGCGACGCGACCTACTTCGTGTTCGACCTTAGTTCTAACGGTCCTCTTTATAGTTATTGGAGTCTATACGTCTACTGTGGTGGAATTCGTCTTTCACTTCTTCTTGATTTCTCGGAGAACTATTTTCACTTTCTCCTCTTACTTTTTCAACCGAATTTCGAGTTGTAAGTCTTTTGTTTCTAGTACCGTAGGCCAGGGTAGTGAAGTACCGTTTATCTGCCTCTTTGTCACCTTTGTCGTCGTCTGAAATTAAAACCCCCGAGGTTTTAGTGACGTTCACCACTGATGTTGGTACTTTATTTTTCTGCAAATTACGAACCTTTCTTTCAATACTGGTTATATCTATCGTATAACTTTTCGTCTCTGTAATGAAACGGTTGTTTCCAGGCAGATCAGTTCCGATACCAAAAAGGTCATCAGTCCATACCTACACTCAACCTGATATTTCTTTCGACTCACGACTTCTTAACTACAAAAACTTGACACAACCACAACCTCTTCTAAGAACTCTCAGGGAACCTGGCGTTCCTCTAGGTTGGTCAGGTAGGATTTCCTCTAGTCAGGACCCACAAGTAACCTTCCTGACTACAACTTCGACTTTGAGGTTATGAAACCGGTGGACTACGCTTCTCGACTGAGTAAAGTTTTCTGGGACTACGACCGTTTCAAACTTCCACTCTCCCCTTCCCTTACTGTCTGCTACTCTACCAACCTACTGTAGTGGCTGAGCTATCTGTACTCAAACTCTCTTGAGTCCCTCAACCACTACCTGTTCCTCCGGACCGCTCGACGTCAGGTACGCCAACGTTTCTCAGCCTGTACTGACTCGGTGACTTGACTTGACTTGACTTGACTATATATACAAACACTTTCCGACTAATTTCCTTGTCGAAAGTTGTCCTCTGACTCTGGACACTTAAAAGTTGTATAAAAGATTTTACGTGAAATGGGTACACTTCCAAGTAAAAATCATTTGAAGGGAGGAGAGTTCTAACTTGTGTATAGTAACTATCTACAAATACGGTTATGCTTCATTAAAGATGACCGACATCTGACTTTATCAGTCCGACTTAATTATGACTTATTATTATATGACGATAAATATAAGTGGTCAATAAAAGGTTAGGAGGAACAGACAGAAGAAATGGTTTTTTCTGTTACTTACTCTCTACTCGAAATGATGAGTTTGGAAAAACATCTTAATCTTGTACGGCTGTCGATTAAGAAGTCCGTTCCAAAATTTACAGACATCAATACCCGGGAAAATGAGGATCAATAGATCATCATGTTACAAAATCTCGGACAAAATTAGGACCTAGTTCTAATTTAGATTTTTATACATTCAACAAACGAACTTATATCCCCTTTTATCAATACTAAACGATTAATATTAAAAGTGTGTAATACACTCGTTAAGGATGATATACTACTTGGTACAAATTACTCTAAGAGGTTTGAAACAAGTAGTTATATGATTTCAGACTTAAAANTACACTCAACCTGATATTTCTTTCGACTCACGACTTCTTAACTACAAAAACTTGACACAACCACAACCTCTTCTAAGAACTCTCAGGGAACCTGACGTTCCTCTAGGTTGGTCAGGTAGGATTTCCTCTAGTCAAGACCCACAAGTAACCTTCCTGACTACAACTTCGACTTTGAGGTTATGAAACCGGTGGACTACGCTTCTCGACTGAGTAAAGTTTTCTGGGTCTACGACCGTTTCAAACTTCCACTCTCCCCTTCCCTTACTGTCTGCTACTCTACCAACCTACCGTAGTGGCTGAGCTATCTGTACTCAAACTCACTTGAGTCCCTCAACCACTACCTGTTCCTCCGGACCACTCGACGTCAGGTACGCCAACGTTTCTCAGCCTGTACTGACTCGGTGACTTGACTTGACTTGACTATATATACAAACACTTTCCGACTAATTTCCTTGTCGAAAGTTGTCCTCTAACTCTGGACACTTAAAAGTTGTATAAAAGATTTTACGTGAAATGGGTACACTTCTAAGTAAAAATCATTTGAAGGGAGGAGAGTTCTAACTTGTGTATAGTAACTATCTACAAATACGGTTATGTTTCATTAAAGATGACCGACATCTGACTTTATCAGTCCGACTTAATTATGACTTATTATTATATGACGATAAATATAAGTGGTCAATAAAAGGTTAGGAGGAACAGACAGAAGAAATGGTTTTTTCTGTTACTTACTCTCTACTCGAAATGATGAGTTTGGAAAAACATCTTAATCTTGTACGGCTGTCGATTAAGAAGTCCGTTCCAAAATTTACAGACATCAATACCCGGGAAAATGAGGATCAATAGATCATCATGTTACAAAATCTCGGACAAAATTAGGACCTAGTTCTAATTTAGATTTTTATACATTCAACAAACGAACTTATATCCCCTTTTATCAATACTAAACGATTAATATTAAAAGTGTGTAATACACTCGTTAAGGATGATATACTACTTGGTACAAATTACTCTAAGAGGTTTGAAACAAGTAGTTATATGATTTCAGACTTAAAAATCTTCCGAGGTAAATATGACAATGGACTCATAATTTCAGTCGGTTATCATGGGTGTAAGATAAAAAACCAACTTATTTCTTATGAAAACTGACAATTGTAATTACTGAAGTGTTAATTTCTTAATGTCGTGTTTCCCTTAAATTCACTGAGCATCTATTCGACCGGTATATTAAATAGTTTATAAAGATAAGTATTCATTGAGTAGGGTCTACTAAATCCTAGATTTTATGTAGTCGTCTTCTTTTTATAACTATAAAGTTTTATTTTCTAAAACTTTTTCTATAACACACACACACACACACAAAAAGGACGTAACACTCGTGTAGATCTTCACTCTCCTTCAAATAAAACATAAACAAATCGACGTTCTCTTACTTTTTATTATCCTTTGAGGATAGGGACCTTCTATCAGTCAGTAAAACTGAATCATTGAAACTTTTGTTTTAACAACATAATGAAGTCTTTTCTTGAAGGTGGTCTGAAGACAAAATCTTTTATTATTTATGTTCAACACTCTCCTACTTCCGATACAAGTTACGTTTCCTACACGTAACTACTTTGACAGATCAATAATGTCTACATAACCCTGGTACATCAGAATCTACCGTCTGGGAGACATTCCTACCGTCTTCTTACCCCCGAAGTCACCCGTTTATATCCCTTCCTACATCCGGTCTCATGATTTTCGTGACATCCGTGTCATCTCGTAAATACACGAATTCGAACCGTATTTTCGTTGTCTTTGTGGGTTGAAGTTCTTCAGTTCTCCACGAGTTATACTTGGGTTCCAGTATATAAGATTTGCCTCCTCTCCTCTGGAGTATTTTATACTAAAACTGCCGTAAATGGTTCTCAATTTACTCGTTACCGTAACTCCTTCATACTAAATCTCTTTATCTTAATTTACTCATTTAAGGTACGGACGATATATGAAAAGTATTTTCAAATCTGTCACTCTAATAACATTTCATAGACTAAATAAAACTCATAGATATAAATAATTTAACTGAATACGGATGGAATGAGTCAAACTCTGACATATGAAATTGACATTTTAGTTAAAGTTATATATTCCGACAACAAGTGTATCGACCCATTAATCAAGGATTGATAATAGAAAGAGATAGGAGTCTCTTATTAGATGACTGGAACCAAATTTACCTAAACCGGAACCCTCTGTAATACTATGGGATTCTAAAACCTTAGAATTATCATGGTGATCGTATGATACTCGTTTTAGTGTCGACAACATCGACGGAGACTACGGTCCCTAATGAATAGAGGTTCATAGTCCCTCGTTTCTCTTGTCTACCAAATGTTACAGAGGTTGTTTTTAAAAATCTTTGTTGACGATTTAAAACGGATACCCGTAGTCTTTATGCTGTGGATCCAATACAAGTTTTTGTACGAATGAAAAAAGAGTCGTAAATTTGTCTTTCTCTTGACAAAATGTACGTCTATAAACTTTCTGAATCTGGTATGAATACATTCGAATTTTCTTGATAGTTCACGTTAACAGGAATATACTCTTGTAATAGTTTAATATATTATAATGGATAGTTAGTTTTGTCATTTTTTAATTTTTGTTCGGGTTATTGTCATCCAATTTACGTGTTCGGGACTCTAAGGTACGAAACGATGAAAGTGACGACTGGAAAAATACCGTAAGGTACTAACACTGATTCTTTAGATAAACCCAAGACCGATAGAGGGTCTTCGTAAAGGACGACCCTTAACTACCATATATAGTGATTGAAGTAACACGGGCTGTCAGGAGTTTATAAATTTTGACACCTAAGAAACTCTTCCTATAACACTTTTTGTTCAACAATTTCACAATTCTTTTTTCTTTCTCTCGATTTTGGTACCAAATAAATGGATAAATAATTGTGTTTTTTATAAAAAAGTTAGAGATGATACACAGTAAATGACCCTCTGTTTGAAATCAAGCACATACACACACACGTTTGTTGAAAATCACTGTCGATATAAAACACAGTTATCTTCACAATTATAAACCAGATAAATATTTAAAAACCGTCAAATATAATCTTTATATTAATAATAATGTCTTTATTTCGTACCTTTCCTTAAAACTATTGTATGGTACCTATATAGCAACGTGAATAAAAAAAGTCCTACAGAAATCACTCATAAACAAGATAGATAGGGTAGGACAGGGTAGTGAAGTACCGTTTAATTATCCTTTCGTTACCTTTGTCACTGTCTAAAATTAAAGAACCCGAGGTTTTAGTGACGTCTACCACTCACGTCGGTGCTTTAGTTTTCTACGAACGAGGAACCTTCTTTTCGATACTCTTTTGATCTGTCGTATAATTTTTCGTCTCTGAAATAAACCGTTGTTTCAAGGTAGATCAGTTTCGATACCAAAAGGTCATCAGTACATACCTACAGTCTCAACCTGGTATTTCTTCCCACTCACGGTTTCTTAACTACGAAAACTTGACACCATAACCTCTTCTGAGAACTCTCAAGGAACCTGACGTTCCTCTAGTTTGGTCAGTGGCGATTTCCTTTAGTTGGGACTTATGAGTAACCTTCCTGACTACGACCTCGACTTAGAGGTTATGAAACCGGTGGACTAAGTCTCAGTTGAGTAATCTTTTCTAAGACTATGACCGTTTCTAACTTTCTTCCTTCTCTTCCCCTATTGTCTCCTATTCTACCATCCTACCAAAGTAACTGAGTAACCTGTACTGAAACTCGTTCTCTACCACATCTACAGGTTCTCTACCACATCCTGTCTCTTCGGACCACACGACGTAACATAACCCAGTGTTTCTCAACCTGCGTTGAGTCTCTAACTGGTTGTGGGTGGATAGATAAATAGATAGTAGATAGGTAGAAAGGTGGAAAACTTTCGTCATAAGATAAAAAGAATCTCTTAAAGAACGATATGTTCGAGTCGACTACACAAAACTACTCCCACCTATACACTGGTAATTTGGTAGTGTAGAGGAACCGGTATCCAACTCGTGTAGTAAGTACGAATCAGAGTCTCAGTTCTCCCAACTCAACAGTTCTTCTTATTGGTGTGTGTTTAAATTTCAAGACCATAGTAATGTCCTTGGAATGGACCTCGGTGATCTTTTCTTTCAACTTGAGTCTTCTGCGCTCTTATGGTATAAAATTATAGTAAACCCGGGCAGTTAAGTCGATACGAATTTCTGTAGAAAATGTGACCTGTAAAAGTCATTATACTAATTTGCGGAACTTTCTTTTAAATTTATCCCAAATTCTAATACACGATGTTAGACTTAAACACAGGATCTAAGATGGTAGATTAAAAACATCTTGTAAGTGATCCATGATACAGAGTCAAGTCGTAGACATTTTGTCTTTATCATTATCGATGAAGAAACCCGACAATTCTCTTAATGTATTGGAACGTATTTGGTTTGACGGTAAAGGACGGACGTTCTGTGGGTAAAACTCTTGAAAGATAGAGTCATTTACTATTGAGATAGGAAAATCAACAATATTCCCTTTGTGTTTCTCAATGTTATAAAGTTACGTACAACTAAGGAGAAGAAAAGTAAGAGTGTTCATTCAATGATCGTTCAGATACAAATTGTATATAGATTTTGAGTCAATGAAGAGTCGGGAAGATGAAGAGGTTCTGAATCGGTTCGGTAACAATAAAAACGAATCTATCGACGTTATCTGAGTTTTGACCAGAGGGACGGACGGAAAGTCACATCATCGGTGTCATTAGGAGAATTCTATACAGTCCAGTCTAATTTTATTTTACGGGAAGTTCCGGGATATGGTAACCGAAACGAGAGGTTCTTGAGACCCTTTCACACCCTATTAAAATAATAGTGTTATTTCTGTCCATCCCTCCAAGGTTAGTGTAAATAACTCAGTCCAGATTCTTAAAGTCTTCAGGATGTTATACACAAAAAAGGACTTATCGGGACAGAGAAGGTATCAAAATTTCCATTATTAAAATATTTTCACTTTTTAGATATAAATATTCGAATATTTGATCAAGATAAAATGAATATTCGGTTCATGGAAAGATTAACAAAATAATATGACTTTACAAGTCATTATAGTAATAGTCCGACAAACTATTAAGTTTTTCACTACAAGTATTGAAGTCTTTGAGTGTAGTGACGGTATAACACTAACGATTTTGTTTAGACAAACGTAACCATCGATAAATATTACTTTCTACACAACTCGACTGTCCGAACTCCTGACGACGAAATGTACTAGAGTCAAAGTAGTTTTGAAGGAGAGGACAATGGAGAAATCGTAGTATAACTAGTACATTTCGTCGTCAGGAGTTGAGACAGTTCAAATTGTGTGGAAAGGGGGTGTGACGAAGAAAGAGGGTACGCAAACAAATCGAGATCAGTGTTTTAGAAGGAACCTATAATGTCTGTACTAGGGAAACGGACCGGACGACAAAGAAGTTATACGTTATAGACTGAAGGAGAAGAGGAAGTCCAGAAACGAAAAGAGTGACTGGTAGAATACATTTTAATATCACGGGTGGGGTGAGGTTTTAAGGTAAAAGAGAAATGGTCGTAATTAAAACAGTTATCGTACAAATTTGTAGACTAGATGGTACATAAAGAATAAACAGAAAAATAGTGACTTATCTTACATTTGAGTCGCTTCCACGTCCACGTTTTTAAACAGATAAGAGTAATGACGATATAAAGTATATGTGTATTTTAATCGTGGATTAAGTCTCAGGAGGGAGATTTTAAGTCTGGAAGTCATCTATAGACAACTCACTTATTTATTTAACTATCGATGATGGAGTACCTTTTATTAGTCTTGTCATGGGTTGTGTATCATTCTAGAGTTTACTATGTGATAATATTGTCATTATTTGTTATTTCAGTTTATTGTTATTTCAGTCTAACGTAGTCCACAACAATGAACGATGACTATATAAGAACTACTTATTTTTTTCTTAGGGTTATATCGATTAATTTTTAATTATACTTGAATATGTTGTATCATCGATAGTTCTTCAGTATAAGATCTATCAAATCTTCACCCTCGACGTAATTCAAGGTATTGAATTTATATACTTTTTATAGACTATGATAGACAATAAATTTTCGTATTGACTTGAGTGTACAAAATTTGTCATCTATTATACATAGTCAGTTAGTCAAGTCAGTGAGTCAGTACAGACTGAGACACTAGGGTACCTGACCTCGTAGGGTCCGGAGGGACAAGTAGTGGTTGAGGACCTCAAATGAGTTTGTGTACAGGTAACTCAGCTACTACGGTAGGTTGGTAGAGTAGGAAACAACAAGGGAAGAGGAGGGTGGAAGTTAGAAAGGGTCGTAGTCATAGAAAAGTTTATTTAGTCAAGAAGTGTTGTCTACCGGTTTTATAACCTCAAAGTCGAAGTCGTAGTCAGGAAGGTTACTGATAAGTTCTGACTAAAGGAAATCCTACTTGACCAACTGAGAGGAAGGTGAGGTTCCCTGAGAACTCTGTTATAGATACTACACAGTGTTAACCAGTTCATACTTATCCCATACTTTGTTGTCTTCTTCAGTAAGATCTTATTTTCTTAGAGTGAAAGGGAAACTGACTTAGACAATAAAAAATTTCTTCGTATCATTTTTTTTTTCTTACTTTTTACAGTTTTACTCTTCCGTCAGAGTCGTGTAGTTTACTATACCTGTTCTGTTGTTTTATTAGAGATTTTCGTCAAGTTTTTAAATCTTTTTGAAGTCGACTTAATCTTTACAGCACCTTTCTTCTTCCATTCTCAAGATGTCAATAAGTTCCCTTATATAGTTTCTTCATATTAATTGTATAAAGTTAGTAAGAATCTAGTCTTCCCCTCTCTATTTCTCTTCTAGTCTCTTTTCTTATATCCTTAAATCACCGAACTTTCATCTTCTTCAGGACTTGTGTATAGTCACTGTTTTTAATAATAGTATTGAAACTCCATCTCTTAAACTCTTTGCTCTTAGAACATTTATTCACTAGTGACTAATACCGACTTGTTTTGATAACAAATAAAGTGACGAGTTCGGAATCTATCAGTTGGAAGGTTGGGGGGAGGAGACTCGTGTACACGTGTGCGTGCTCATATAAGCTCAACACACTCCGGACCACGGTAATGAAGATTAAGGGAGTGAAAGGGAACGTAGAAACATTACTAGAGATAGTAGACCCAATTAGTTGTAGTGAGACTAGAAACGACCGACTGTTTCAGATTGTTTATCCCTTTTACGTCACCGTAAGATACTACCTCCTTTTACTCGGACAAATACTTTTCTTTTAACATCATTTTGAATAAATGTACTGGTCACCAATTTATTCTTATTAATATTATCTAAACTTTATAAATTTCCAAAAGATAAAAAAAGGACCCTTTTTCTGAGGGAATTCGTAATGGAAAATTAGGGGGGTTATAGATCCTCCGTTTTTAGATAATAATAAATATAATATATCCACTTAGTATTTGATATATATTACAAGAGTCGAGTTTCTAATCCACTGAGACACCCTTGACTTGAAGATACTATGTTAGGAATTAAATGACAGACCCTAAACTAGATGTATACTTGTATAGAGAGATTGATTACAATTAGAACTATCCAATTCATAATTCTATTTAGATACTACTCTCAAACTAATAATATTTAACTTCCGTTACCATATAAACGTTACTGAATGGTAAATACTTGAATCTAAAGATGTTCAAAGTTTTTACTACCTTATTATATACAAGTTTTTTTAATTTTTATATGAAAAGGTTCTTTAATGGAAAAGTCAACTTTACCTAATAGAATATTAACAAACAGATCAAATAGATCAACAAGTTTTTGGTTTATTATATCTACCGTACTTTATATATGGTCTCCTTATTTAGTATGTCTAAATGACATGTTGTATGTTGAATATTAAATGTTATAATATAAGATATGAATATTTAAACGATTCTTCTATCTATAATACGATTCCCACGAATAGTGTGTGTGTGTGTGTGTATGTGTGTGTGTTCATTATTACTCACTACTCGCGAATTCCTTTTGAAACCTCCACTACATATACAAATACGGTATCCAAAATCACTATTAAAGGTGAATAGAAGTTCGAGTAGTTCAATATATGTAATTTTCACATGTATGTATTGAAAAACATATAATCAGTATCAAGTTATTTCACCAAATTTCAGTTTAATAGACATAGTTTATAATTATAAGGTACTCAAATAAAAAAAAAACCCACTTAAATACATAACCGTGTGTTGGGTGAAGAGAAATCATGGTAAATTACTCATCACCAGTTCATAGTCCTCAATGTATACTGTTCCTTTTATTTTTTTTGAGTGATTACAAAAGTAACATAACAATACCTCTATAATCTTTCTGATTCTATAAATTTCAGAGATTTGAGGACGACTTCTACCGGACATTCTTGAGTTTATGTCTAATTACTGTACGAAGACAAAGACCACCATACAATCGACAACAAGTCAACGACTCAGTACAGACTGAGAAACGGTGGGGTATCTGACGTCACCATACCATCTGTCTGTGGGATTTGTTTGAAAGACGTAATCTTAAGAAGTTTCTTTGACTTGGTCATCCTCTATATAAATGTTGTATATTTTATTAGAGAGTTATTTAATTATATATCTCTAAACAATTCTACATAATTTTAAAATTGTATTTCTCTAAATAGTAATTATATTCTTTAACCGAGTACACTAGTACCTTCGAATCTTCAGAGTTATAAAAGACTCTTTTAGTGCCTTTAAAAGATCTCTTTTACAAGATCTCTGGGTCCTCTTGGTCCCCACATCCAAGGTCCCAATTACGTTCTCTTCTGTTTACAAAGTCGAACTTTTGTTAGTCCCTCTCTTCCTTGGGAGGAAATAAGGTACAAAATAAGATAAGTTCGGAGGCTGTCTAGCCTACTCTATGTGGATCCCTATCATTAGACGAAATGAGTTAGAAGTTTGAGTTTACAATTAAAGTAGGTTTTTACGGTAGTGACAGTATGGGTCTTATTACAAATTGATTTATGGACCTGAGGGACACCAGGACAGTTCAACTGTGTATTTTGATTGGTAGTGTTGAAGTGGGGAACAGTTAAACCGTTTGTGTAGAGTTTGGTATGAGTTCGATGTTTATTTTGGTTATTTTTCTAAAAGAAAGATTATACTATATTGATAAGACGTGTGTCAGTTTTTACGTAATTGGGGAACAAATTTACTCTTCCATTTCATTAACGTACCACAAATGAGAAAAACTATAGAACATTGAATTTGTAACACTATATTTTAATTGTTACGATATTTTCAGTTATATAGAATACAATGTATGTTACCAGTCACTAAGTGGAGAGTTACGTTTATCGATCTCTTTAATCTCTTTATACTTTTCCTTACATACATATATCCACGTAGTAACTTTATCATCATTGTATTTCTCCGGTGTCTTCATTTTCTTTTTGTTTTAATACTTATGTCTGAGGATCACCCCATTCGTTTATTTAAAATAAACTTGTACCTTGTCTGACCAAGTTTTAACACTTTCCTCACGTAGTTCCAACATATAACCGTGGGACAAATAAATTGAATATGTGTCTCATTCAGTTACACTTTACGGTCCGACCTACCTTGTGTTCGACATTAGTTCTAAAGATCCTCTTTATAGGTATTGGAGTTTATACGTTCATTGTGGTGAGAATACCGTCTTTCGATTCTCCTTTATTTGTTGGGTTAGTTTTTTACCCGGTTTCTTGATTTATCTGTAAAGAGGTTTCTGTATGTCTACCGATTGTTTGTGTACTTTTCTCATTGAGAATTACTTCCACTTTCTCCTCTCACTTTTTCGACCGAATTTTGAGTTTTAAGTTTTTTACTTCTAGTACCGTAGGCCAGGGTGGTGAATTACCGTTTATTCACTCCTTTGTTACCTTTGACACCGTCTGAAATAAAAGAACCCGAGGTTTTAGTGACACCTGGTACTAATGTCTGTACTTTAATTTTCTACGAACGAAGAACTTTCTGGTTGGATCTGTCATAAACTTTTTCGTTCCTGTAATGAAACGGATGTTTCCAGATGGAGCAGTTTCGATACCAAAAAGGTCATCAGTACATACCTTCACTCTCAACCTGATATTGCTTTCGACTCACGGTTTCTTGACTACGAAAACTTGACACCACAACCTCTTCTGAGGACTCTCAGGGAACCTGACGGTCCTCTAGTTTGGTCAGTTAGGATTTCCTTTAGTCCGTGCTTAAATGTGACCTTCATGACTACGACTTCGACTTCGCGACTATGAAACCGGTGGACTACGTTTCTCGACTGAGTAAACTTTTCTGGGACTACGACCCTTTCTAACTTCCGTCCTCCTGTCCCCTACGGACTCCTACTCTACCGACCTAGCGTAGTGACTGTTACCTATACTCAAATTCGTTCGAGGTCCTCTACCACCTACTGTCCCTTCGGGCCGTATCACGACAGGTACCCCACCGTTTCTCAATCTGTCCTGACTTGTTGACTTCTTCTTGTTGTCGTTGGTTCTTATTACTTAATATTTTATTAGAATTTTCTACGTGAACTTGTATATTGTTTTAAACAATGAGAATCCCTATTTGGATTGTTGTTTTCCTCACGTTAGACATTCCTTTGCTGTTTTAAAAATGTTTTTGTGTAAAATCCTTCAAGATTTATTCACTTTTGTAAAAATAATGAACCCTCTTTTATATATAGTTTCTGATTTTTATAGGGATTTAGATACATATCTAAGTCGTGTTAATAATAGTTTAAAATGTCCTAAAGAGTGTCTATGAATCTTCACAAATGATTTTATATACTCTTTATCGTCCCGAAGAGTGCACCGAGTCTACCATTTCTTAGACGGACATTACGTCCTCTGGATCGAAGCTAGGGACCCATCACTTCTAGGGTAACTCTTCCCTTACCCTTGGGTGAGGTCATAAGAGTAGACCTTTTAAGGTTCCTGTCTCCTCGGATCGTCCGATGTCAGGTATCCTAGTGTTTCTTAACCTGTGTTAACCCACTGATTGTGTGAGTGTGTGTGCACTCTTCTCGTTTTATAATTCTCATCAGTTGTGAGAATTTGCAGTTCTTACGTAAGAAGAACGTTCCTTTCTTGTTCAGTCCTTTAAAAAAGGGAGTCTGTTTGTTTGTGTAGACTTAGTTTTTATTTCACATTCTAACAGGTATACTTGAAACGAAAATAATTAATTTTCATAATTAATTATAGTTGAATAGATACAGGGTCAAGGAATCCCCTATATAGTTACAGATACTCCTACAAGTCGTTGAGACCATACTGTCGTTTAAATACTAACAGGTCATAGTCAGATCTGATGGTATAATTGGAAAGTACACACACACACACAAACACGTATGAAAATTAATGTATCAGTTTACGAAAACAACTGTAGGAGTGGAGAGACCCACTTTGTTAAATAATAAAGACAGTACAGGGGTACCGTCTAAGAATAGTATACCGTAGATATTGTTGAACAGTGGTTAATAACTTTCAATCTTTTCGACGCACAATCGGGAACGACACAAAAGTTTTCGTTTGATATGACGGAGTTCAAGGAGAACTACCTAATTTACATCCTGATTCCAATCTGTATAATACAGTGGACATAATGTTAGGTCTAAAAGACCCCGGTCGTACGACTTACCCGAGTATTTCACCTCTGCCCCATTCTATCTTTGAACTCATATTAAAAGTCCCTGAACTTTTCCCTATGAAAGTCTCATAGGGAAACTGATAGTGGTATTTCTGAAACTGTGGGACTTGTTATCTCGGTCCATTACGTCCACACCCCATATACCTGTTTATACGTTTTATTTGGTTTCTTCAAAGAGTCAGGTCGTCTAATGTATCTTACAAATAAACCCATCCGTATGGGGGATGAACCCGAAGGGTCCACCGGGATCACCATTTCTTGGACGACCCAATTTAGGGACCCAACTCTTCTAGAGAACCTCCTCCCGTGTCGTTGGGTGAATGGTCCTCTTAGGGTACCTGTCTCTTTGGACCATCAGATATCTGGTGTCCTAGTGTTTCACACCCTGTACTGACTTCACTGAATCGTGTCGTGTGTCGGGGATTGACCCGAAGGGTCCACCGCGATCACCATGTCTTGGACTGACAGTTACGTCCTCTGTGTTCTTTACACCCAAGGTAGGTACCCGACCCTTCTAAGGGACCTCCTCTCGTACCGGGGTGACACCTTAGGAACGGATCTTTTCTGTCCGTTCTTAACTGTCTCCTCGAACCGTCCGATGCTAGGTATTCCAACGTTTCGCAGGCTGTGATGACTTCATCATCGTACGTGTGCACGTGTGCAGGTACGTGTGCACGTGGGGTATCAATCACTATGTCTTTATACAAACCCTTTAGATTCTTTGATGTATTAAAGAACTACAAGTAATGTTTTTCTTACGTTTCAAAATTTGTGACCTCGTTTTAAATGTTCAAAAATTTATCGGTATACAACAATCTTGAAATGCATCGGATTCATACGAATACCCGTTATCCTCGTTTCTCTAACGAAGAGTAGAGAGTCATCAGTGCCCTTCTCTTGAAATGTTAAGTCTTTACCATAATGGTTTGTTATAACTTTTTATCGTCATTCTTGAACAGTCATAAATCTTTATATGACCCCCGTCCCTTTATAGAATACCATCGGGAATACCATTGTATTTTATATATAGATGACAATCTTTATAAAGTGGTTCAATTTCCTACAGTGGAACATCCCATCTATAGGACATCGTTACCTCTGACAATAGGTTTGTCATGTCTGTAAAAATATAAAAACCTCTCTCCATATCATTGACGGATTATTAAAGTCAACGTAGTCCTAGAAATGACACATATCATGAGAAAAGTACCTGTATACTAGTTGTTCAGTAGGTTAGATGAACTGTTAATGAATACTGTTTCACAAAAAGATAAGAGGAGAGTTATAAAATTTTTAACATAATCTTAATTTATACATACGATTTCCGTTAGACATTTTTAAGATTCATTAATGTCTAAAATTTAATGATCTCCTTAAAAGTACACAAAGTAAAACTTAAAATAAATAAAACTTCAAGTGGTGTCAAAGTCTTTTGTCTGTAAGAAAAATTCCTTGTATAAATCATAAATACTGTCGCTTACTTATTACTATTAACCAATTCGGTACACAATATCTTTCTATGACCTCGAATTAAGTTATTTCTCCAGATAGTTCTAGATATATGAGGAGTCCCAAATTAAAGTCTGACGAAGATAAAGTATCTCCGAAAGTCAAGTCATCACACATATTAGACACGGTTTAGGAGTCTCTACATGGAAAATTGACACTAATTTCCTTCGTTCTAGTAAAATTAAAGAGGAAATCCAGTATTCGTTAGAATTTTAATAAAGTATTTCAAGAGTAATAATAAAATTAGTTCAATAATAAAATTGTTTCAAGAGTTTATAATTTTAAAAAGAGAAAACCAAAGAAAGTTAAATATCGAAGTAAAAAGTTTAAAGTGTTCCACCTTTATTAACTTTTGATTTACTAACACAGCTAGATAATAAATGACAATGAACAGAATAAGTCCTTACCTTGTAAAAAGTTTAATATAATCCCATGACTCAGTATAATTAAAAAAAAAAAATGGTAAAAATTCGTAAATATCGTACAGTGTTAGTAATATAAAAGGAAAGATTTTTTTCTCAATAGACACTACGCACGTCGTTTGTAACAAAGGTCTCTCGGACGTGTGGGAAAAGATAACATAGAAACCTTATTTTAATTGACGAAGGGAGGGTATTTCTGTGATTGTTCATAGACCTAAAAGTTGTCTTTGTTACAGTCTAAAATTGATGACTCTGTATGGAAAAGTTTAATTATAATACCCCAAAGGGATTAAAAAAAGGGTAACTCATTAATTTGTCAAAGAACTCTGACGTTATTTATATTTCTACATAGTTATACTAATTGACTTTCCCGAAGATGCAACTTGACAGAACGGAAAGCTGTTTCTGAGAGAGAAAATTCGGTTGTACTCAGTCCGAGGAGACTCAGGAGAGAATGATTAGGACTTGAACCGGTTAAAGAATAGGGTAAATGAGACCAAAATCGTTCTTTAGACGACCCAGTCAAATAACTTTTAGGAGGTAGGAGTAATAGACTAGTATAAGGGTTGTGGAAGTGAGAACTATAGAATAGTGGGACAGGACGGAAGTCGTTCTTAGGACTATTCATCAAGACCGTTCTTAAGGACATCGAATTTACAAAACAAAGTCAAAAAAAAAAAAAAAAAGTAAGTAACTGAGTGGTGAGACAAGAAGTCAATATTAAAAGACGAATAGGAAATTAAACATCAACACAGGTTGAGGAGGGTCGATGACGTTTTAGAGTAACAACATCACCAGAACTTATTTCAGTCGGAATGATAGAAATTGTTCAGTTTACCTATCAAAAGAAAAATTGAAAAATTTTAATTAAATAACAAAAATAACTTCCTATTAACGAAATGTCTTAAAACGACAAAAGACAGTTCGGAGTTTTACTTAGTCGGTAGTCAAGTCAAGTCGAGTCAGCGAGTCAACACAGGCAGAGAAACGCTGGGGTACTTAGGGTCGTGCTGTCCGGAGGGACAGGTAGTGGTTAAGGGCCTCAAGTGAGTCTAAGTGCAAGTAACTCAGCCACTACGGTAGGTCGGTAGAGTAGGAGACAGTAGGGGAAGAGGAGGATGGGGGTTAGGAAGGGTCGTAGTCTCAGAAAAGGTTACTCAGTTGACAAGCGTACTCCACCGGTTTCCCGACCTCAAAGTCGAAATCGTAGTAAGGAAGGTTTCTTGCGAGTCCCGACTAGAGGAAATCTTACCTGACCAACCTAGAGGAACGTCAGGTTCCCTGAGAGTTCTCAGAAGAGGTTGTTGTGTCAAGTTTTCGTAGTTAAGAAACCGTGAGTCGAAAGAAGTGTCAGGTTGAGAGTGTAGGTATGTACTGGTGACCTTTTTGGTATCGGAATTGATCTACCTAGAAACAACCGGTTCATTACAGAGACGAAAACTTATGCGATAGATCCAACCAGTATTGAAAGGAAGGTTCCTCATTCGCATAAAATTAAAGTACCGACGTTAGTAGTAGACGTCACAAAACCTCCGGGGTTTTTATTTCAGACTGTGACGAAGGTGACAAGGGGGTAGATGAAGGGTACTTCACTATCCTGTTCTACGGTACTAGAATGAAAAGACTTACAACTCGAAATTCGGTTGGAAAAGTGAGAGGAGAAAGTGAAAGTAGTTCTCCGACAAATCGAGGAGAAGTGACTTCAAATGAAGGATAGAATAGAAGGACGATAGAGTGGAACAGGTACTTTGGGGTTGGAACTTGTCAATCTTGACCTGTACCTTGTTGTCTGACCAAAGTTTATTCCTTTCCTCATGCAGTTCCGACATGTAACAGTGGGACGAATAAATTGAATATACGTCTCATGGAGTACTCTTTACGACCTGACCTTCTTTGTGTTCGACTTTAGTTCTGACAGCCCTCTTTATAGTTATTTGAGTCTATACGTCTACTGTGGTGTGAATACCATCTTTCACTTCTCCTTTATTTTTCGGAGAACTACTTTCACTTTCATCTCTCGCCTTTTCAACCGGATTTCGAGTTGTAAGTCTTTTACTTCTAGTACCGTAGACCAGGGTAGTGAAGTACCCTTTATCTACCCCTTTGTCACCTTTGCCACAGTCTGAAATAAAACCCCCCGAGGTTTCAGTCATCTCTACCACTGATGTCAGTACTTTAATTTTCTGCGAATGAGGAATCTTCTTTTCAATACTGGTTGGACCTATCGTATAAGTTTTCATCTCTGTAATGAAACGGTTGATTCCAGGCAGATCAGTTCCGATACCAAAAAGAACACCATCACATGACTACACTCTTAACCTGACACTTCTTCCGACTCGTGGCTTCTCAACTACGAAGACCTGACACAACAACCTCTTCTGAGAACTCTCAGGGAACCTTACGTTCCTCTAGGTTGGTCAGGTAAGACTTCCTCTAGTTGGGACCCTAAAGAAACCTTCCTTACTACGACTTCGACTTTCAGGTCATGAAACCGGTGGAGTACGCTTCTCAACTGAGTAACCTTTTCTGAGACTACGACCCTCCCTAACCCCCGTCCTCCTCTTCCCTTGCTGGGTCCTACTCTACCGACCTACCGTAGTGACTGAGCTACCTGCACTCAGACTCACTAGAGACCCTCAACCACTACCTGTCCCTCCGGACAGTACGACCCTAAGTACCCCAGCGTCAGTCTGTACTGACTCACTGACTTGACTTGACTTGAACGAAACTGGGTTGTGTAAAACCAGATTCTAACATCGAAGGTGTAGTGGGTGACTCAATCTTAAATACAACATTATCGAATAGAGACTCTAAGTATAAAAAGGGTCACTTTCAGTGAGTCAATACAGGCTGAGTATCAACACTGGAGTATCTGATATGTCAGGTCTCAAGAGGTCTGGTTTTATGAACCTCACCCATCGACAAAGGAAGAGGTCCCTTAGAAGGGTTGGGTCCCTACCTTGGGTCCAAAGGTAACGTCCACCCGAGAATGGTCCCTAGGTGTTCCCTTCGGGGAACACTAAGTATATGTATCTTCATGACACAAATCCCCAGAAGGGGTCACCGAGTCGTCATTTCTTAGATGCAAACTACGTCTTCTACGTCCTCTGTATACAAGTTATGGACCCAACCCTTCTAGGGGACCTTCTCCCGTACCGTTGGGGGAGGTCATAAGAACGGACCTCTTAGGGTCCCTGTCTCCTCGGACCACCCCATATGTGGACTTCACTGACTCGTGCGTACGTAAGAGGGTGCACGACACAAATCCTGTCACCAGGAGTTGTCACCGATAGGTAAGCCTACAGCATTGTTAGACATTTTAATTATGGTTACGGATCTTAGAAAAGATTTAGTGACTTTAGTCTTAGAATCTTTTGTCACCCCGGGTAGAAAGATTGAGAAAGAGAGGGAGAGAAGAAAGAAAAGGGAGAAGGGAGGAAGAAGGAAAGAGGGAGAGGAGGAGAGCGGATGAGAGGGAGGTAAAAATTGAAACTTTCAAAGAATCCACTTTAAGATTTTACGTCGGTCTCATCTTCTGACAATCCAATGATTACTATCTTCGCACGGCATAAGGTGAGACGATAAGTGATGGGTACGGTGGATGTTTTTACTCAACTAAAAAGACCAAAATTGATATAGTAGATAATTTTCACTTTATTATTGTAGAGGGAGTCTCAAAAAGCCATTTGTGTCACGAATTTTGTCACGAGTATCTCTTACTGAAAGTGTTCCACTGTTGATATTAAAAACTTTAATGTAGTGTAAATAATGAGACATTTATACAATATATGTATTTTCCTACAATGTTTGGAGAAAAAAGGGAAGTTTGAAGTTCCATAACGTAGTTAAATTAAACCAAGGTTTTGACATTTTGAACTGATTTGGTACCGATTTCTGGTCACAATGTCGAAGGATATACCGACGTTATACACTCAAAACAAAAGTAGTTTTTTATAATATTGTACAACAGATCATTGGGGTCTTTTTCCGGATCAGAATGGAAAATTTCGGAAAAGTTGTTGAGGACGAGTCAAAAAACTCGAAATCCTAAAAAAGATAAATTAAAACCACTTTATTAATGTCAAGCTATAAAATATAGAAACCGTTTACATCCCTGTTCTCTAAAAGACGAATAAAACTACTTCTTTGATTTTGAAACGGTAGTATATTTCCTTTTTTCTTCAGTAAAATGGTGTTATCTTCACTATTCGTTTAGTGTTTTAGTAGTAAATTCTAATTAGAAAAATCATTTAGAGAGATTTAACCTAAGTCATATTAAAAAAAGTCTATTTATATTCTTTACTTACTGTCCAATAATTTCTTATATTAAATTGAATCAAAAACTTACCTACTGATTGTACATAAAAGAGAAAAATTAAAATAATATAAACAAAATAAAAAATATAAGGTGTTCATTTACTTTTATATGTCTTAAACAGAAGAGACTGTAAAGTCGTTTGTATTATGGGAGGTCCAGGTAGGTATAACAACGTTTACCGTTGTAGGGTGAGGAAAATACCGACTCATCACCGCATAACACATGTATATGGTGTAGAACCGAAGGGTCCATCGAGTCACCATTTCTTAGATGGACGGTTACTTCCACTACGTCCTCTACACCCAAACTAGGGACTCAACCCTTCTCGGGGACCTCCTCCTTTACCGTTGGGTGAGGTCATAAGAACGAACCTTTTAAGGTACCCGTCTCCTCGAACCGTCCGATGTCAGACACCCCAATGTTTCTCAACCTATACTAACTCAGTGACTCGTGTTTGTGTGTGTTTGACACCTTTCTTTATAAAGTATTTTTCCGTTAAGTTATTCGACACGATGTAGACAGACTATCTTAACTCGACGACCACCTTACCCGGACGTATGTAATCCTTAGTGTCTCCAAACATTATTGAGATTGTCAGGTCTTTAAAATTACAGGGAAACAAGGTTACGTAACCCCACCTTTTTTTTTCCAAGACGTTTATTATTATTATTATTATTACCTAGGTCTCACATTCTATCATATATCTATATCTATACCTCTGTTACGACTGCGATTCAAGTCTGACTCAATTTTTTTTTTTATTCCATACATTTGAGTTTACAGAACACTTAAAATTTGAAAGTATTGAACAAACTTTTATGACTGGGGTTTAATTACAGTACTTAATTCAAAATGAACCTCGACAATAGACTACGGTAACTAGACTACGGTAACGATATTCGACTGGTCTACAAAGAGAATTTTTGTGGTGTACATGTACTTTACTTATCTTTATAAACCTCTTTTTTTAGGTATCTAACTCAATTATATATTTTTGTCTCCGGTTTAAAGTTATACCTACACATAATAAGATTGTAAAATGGAAGAATATATTATAATTTTTATCTTAAACTAATAGAATTATAATATAAGTATACACTGTATAAACTTTGGGAACAATGGAAAAGATAAAATAAGATTTTTTACTTCTGTATATTATTCCCTATGAAAATATTCTTTGACTTCTAAGAGTTTAGTACGACTTTTATTTTTACCCATTTTTTAATGAACCCTTCTTAGTACCGTAATATTTTATATAATGGTTTAATATGGAGTTTCTGGACCGAAAATCGGATCGAAAAGGTCACCGGTACACTGGAATTTGTTTAATATAATGAAGGGATCTTAAGTACAACAAAATCTAAAGGGTTCTTACCTAATCTGATAGTAGATAATAGAGAAACACAAGAAGGAAAATGTAAAATCGAAAATAATAAATATTTACCGACTCCAATATATAAAACGTTCCCAAAGATAGTAGATCTCTATGAGTACTTATGTTAGTGAAATATTCATGGTCAAAGAGTTAATAGGAAAGTGTACATATAGTTTACGACATCTTCTTAGGATTGGTAGGTTCTAATTGTAGAAGATCGACGGTGTTGGCTCCGACGGGATGGTAAGTACGATTATGAAGAGGTTACGACTATGACAACAAAGACATCAATAAACTAAGACAAGACTACAGGAACAGAACACTCTAATTAAGGTTTAAAGTAAGGGTTGACTACAGATATCATCCCCTACGTGAAGGGACCCAACCCTTCTAGACGACCACTTCCCTATCCGAGGTCATAAGAACCCGAAGGGAACACCGATTCGACCCTTTCTTAGTCGGACGTTAAGTCCTCTGGACCCAAATTAGGGACCTAAACCTTATAGGGGACCTCTTCTCTTTCCGACGGGTGAGGTCATAAGACCGGATCTCTAAGGTACCTGATGTATCAGGTACCCCAGTGTTTCTCGACCTGTACTGACTCGTTGAAAGTGAAAATAAAGGTTGACTACAGATATAATTTTCTACAAGCCATCATTACGGGGAGAACGGGTCACGGTGTGTGACACCGTCCTCTTTAGCAACAATGAGTCAACGATTCAGTACAGGTTGAGAAACACGTCCTCTTATCAAGAGGTGTTTATGTAGTTTCTCGAAGTCCTTTACCGAGTTGATGACTCACTGGTCATGGATTAATTATAGGAGAGTACAAATAGGGTAAGACAACTTACAATTCTGAAACCTAAGAATTATATGCGTATTTAAAAACAGTGACAGTAAAACACTCCTGATTTAAACTTTTACATAAACTTAAAGTGAGAAGACAACATAATATTGACATAGTGGATCTTAATGTATACAGATTGTCCACTGAGGTGGTATTCCATCGTCGAAGGTTACGTTACTCTTTCTGTTTCTGGTTTAATGTTTTATGACCCTTTCATGTTTTCTCCTTCACTATTGAAGACATTCAGTTATTTCAATATTGGAGACGTTCAGTTCCTTCAACAGGGTCTCCTTTACTGTCCTTTACCTCAACCTTAAAACTGCTTAAAATCGTCAAGTTGTTTTTCTGTTCATCCATCCTGTTGTCCATCCTGTAAATGTCCGTCACCCCTGTCGACCCCTTAAGCTGTAACAAACCACTTTAAGTCTCAAACACCTCCAAAATTTTCTCTCTGTCTCTCTGTCCCGTCCTCTTCACGAACCTCAATCTTTCTTTAATCCGACACTAATTCAAAAAATACAGTGTGGTTCTTTGATCATGAAGTAGAAAATTCTGTGACTTCCAGTACTTTGTAAAAGTCTTACTCTTTTTTGTACTAACCTTTACACAATGACTTTCTCGTATGATCCTATATGGTTATCTTAAGAACTGTTACTGGAAAAACGTATTCCTTACTTTTAGTTCAAAATTTAAAAAATTTAAATTTAAGTACAACTAACTGTTCTTTACTATATTTTTAACTCTACGTGTTAAATGAATAAGTCGTCCTAAACCAAGTAAAGAAACATATTAGGCAAGAATTAGGAGTGTCGTCAATACGAGACATTTCAACGACACTTGGATTTTAATCACTTGTGACTTGGAAGCGAGGATCCACTTTATGTCTCAATACAAGGACATTCTGAGACCAGTGTTATTGAAAGTAGTCAGTTAGTTAAGGAATGGAACAAATTTACACGAAGGTAAACTTCTGTGGAATAAAATATAGAATAACTAGGTAATTGTAACTTGAGTACTGGTCGTTGTGATATTTGGGTACGGACTTGTTTCGAATCGAGTGTTTATATAAAAGAAACATTCTATGTGGTCTCGAAAGAACATAAATCTTTGGGACCTGTAGTGAAGTCGAGATACGAACTCCTCGTGAAATTCATCACTTTAGTGATTGTTTTTCGTGTTTTTACACGTTTGGGTACCGTGATGTATCTGACATGAACAAACGACTTTTGTCTCTCGTCTCGAAACAAAACGAACTGGAACTGACCCTTGTATGTACAACTACGAGACGTATACAAGAACTAACATGTTCGCAATGATTATACTAAAACCATCATATTTGTTTAAAATTACTCTTTCTAAGTCTTTATACCTTAGACACTTACTCTTATCTAACATATAAATTTAACGATTAAAATTCATTTCCAGACGAATTCTTTCTAAAGAAACTTAAGTTGTCCGTTTGTTGATTTTCTTTAAGTATCCTGTTTTTACTGAAATTTAGACGGTTTTGAATTATGCCTTTTATTAACACAAACACATCACAAGTAAGTTTCCTTTTATATAAAGACTATAGTTGTTATAAAAAATCTTTTTTCCTACTTAAAAATGAGAGTTTGTAACTGGAATTAGTCAAAAATATTATTTTAACATATATGAGTCACAAGTATAATTTACCATAGATTGTCTTAAAAAAAGCTCCGTTTTAAAAGGACTTTAAAAACAATATACACGATAAATTTTGTCTGTATTGTCTTAATAGTGATTCATAAGATAAATAAAGTAAATAAAAGGCTTCAACTACTTTCTTTCTTTCCTTCCTTCCTTCTTTTCCTGTCTCCTTCCTTGCCTAATTTCTTTGGTAGTCAATTTCAAAACTCACTTTCTAATTTACACACAGTGATCAACTAATTAATTAATCAATTTGACTAAGAGTCTTTCCCCCCATCTACTTTTTACTCGTTACCCAACGGAATTAATTACAAGGTTAGAGGAAGAAGGACGGTCTCGAAGAACAATTACAATTAGATACTTCCTTGCTGAAGTGACTTTATACGACGAGTGGAATGATTCTTATTATTGAACGAAACAGTCGGTTATTAAGTTTTGTAACCCCCGTGATGTGTATAATATTTACGTGTTCATAATCACTTCGTCACAAAGATTGTTCCTATATAAAAGATATCTATGATATTTTGGTAAATTAAGGCCAATCGACATTTTTATATATGTAAATAACTTCATTAATAAACCAAAACATTTTAAGTTGAATTTACAATCTTTGTCATGGTAAGTAAAGATCCTTATCGTTCCGATATTGACATCCCGTTGACGTCTCTTTTTCTCGCTCGGTCCGTTAGTCCGTTCTTTTCCCTTTGAATAATCTCCCTTTTCTCTCACTGACCGGGAATTCCTCTTGGTCGTAGGAGGGAAAGACTGCCCCAGAAAGAATAAGGAGTGGTTTCTCTTTAAGAGACTTCCCTACCAATGTATCGGCCTCCAGACCTTAGACCATTAGAACGTCGAAACTCTTCTATCCACGATCACTCTTTTCTCGTACGGTAAACCCGTTAAAGTAGTCACAGTGACTAGTCAAGTCAAGTAAGTGAGTCAGTACAGACTGAGAAACGGTGGGGTACTTAACGTCGTGCGGTCCGGAGGGACAGGTAGTGGTTGAGGACCTCAAGTGAGTCTGAACACAGGAAGCTCAGTCACTACGGTATGTCGGTAGAGTAGGAGACAGTAGGGGAAGAGGAGGACGGAGGACAGGGAGGGTCGTAGTCTGAGAAAAGGTTACTCCGTTGAGAAGCGTACTCCACCGGTTTCACAACCTCAAAGTCGAAATCGTAGTAAAGAAGGTTTCTTTAGGGTCCCGACTAGAGTAAGTCTTACCTAACCAACCTAGAGGAACGTCAGGTTCCCTGAGAGTTCTCAGAAGAGGTTGTGGTGACAAGTTTTCGTAGTTAAGAAACCGTGAGTCGAAAGAAGTGTCAGGTTGAGAGTGTACGTATGTACTGGTGACCTTTTTGGTATCGGAACTGATCTGTCTGGAAAAAACCGTTTCATTACAGAGACGAAAAGTTATACGATAGATTCAACTAGTACTGAAAAGAAGGTTCCTCATTCGCAGAAAATTAAAGTATCGACGTCAGTGGTAGACGTCACTAAAACCTCAGGTTTTTTATTTCAGACTGTGACAAAGGTGACAAAGGGGTAGATAAAGGGTACTTCACTACCCTAGTCTACGGTACTAGAAGCAAAAGACTTACAACTCGAAATTCGGTTGAAAAACTACAATAAGAAACAAACACTCCAGATGTATTACTCGGTAGAATAGTTGTTCTGGGGTGCACACGGGATAGTAAGGTCGGAAAAACTAAATCCTATTCCAGGTTTCCAGTTAGAAGACATTGACGAAGGAACCCCTGTCCACACAGTACCCCCACTCTATTCTTTTCCGACCTTACACCCAGTTCCCCCAAACACACCCCAACTTCAAAAACTATTAGACTCACTCAATCTTTATCGAGTACCTATCAAGTCAACCACTTCAATATATTCGTCAGGACTTCTTTAAAACTTTTTTTTTTTTCTCCGTAATTTGTACCCGGTTTTCAATCTTATTCGCATTCATCCTCTCCTGAATCTTTTCCATCCTGGGTCTCGTAGGTTAAGGTTAACGAATTGGTCAAAAGGGTATTTAATGATTCCACAACTGCACAAGAGCTCCGGGACAAACAGTGTAAAGAACGACGTGGGAAATGTTGTGGATTAAATAACCGTATCTTTGTCATCCGAAGGAGGTTTTTATCAGTATCCGGAGGAAAAAGACGACACTCCTCCAGATTAGGAGAAGACAAAACCTCCTGGTGTCGACGGTCCTTTAGATCGACCAAAACCTATCACTAGTCCGACAATCGATAAAGAAGATCCGACAGTCAATCCAGAAATTTTTCCGAAAATTTACCCAACACTCAGGACACTAGGGACAGGGTTAGGGTCGACGATAAGGATTTGATTAATTATCTCCTTACTTCACTTAACGGTAGACCCAACCAATACTCAATCATCCTATCCTTCCCAGACTATCCTCGTTATCTTTATAGACCCCGGTCTATATGGTCCCACGTATAAGGACAGGTCAATCACCCTTCTGTTCTTATCCATTGCCAAGGTGTATTCTTTTTATAAGGTCCCCATTCTTCTGTTGTCGACTTCAACTATCGTTTATCTTCAGAAAGATCCTTAAACAATAATCAGAGACTTTGATTGTCACTTGACTGGTCACATCGGGGATGATATCCTCATAAATATGGTTTACGTCTTCCCTCAGAGGGACTCTTTTATTCTCTTATAGGACGTCAAGGACTCTGTACTATCTGTCTAGAAGGACTTCCCTTCCTCTCTACACTTCACACTGATGTCTCCACGCTGCCATATCAAGGATCAACCCCCATTCTCAACAAGTATCTCAAAACAGACCTTTTTGTCTTTCCTCGGACAACAACATCTACTTACAGTCTTCACCACCCAGGAGGATACGGGGTCGATTGTATCTCCTTGTGACCTTCCAACTGTATTACTCGGTAGAATAGTTACTCTGGGGTGTACCCGGGATTGTCATCGTTCAAGAACAACTATTGATACAATGAAACGTTGAATAAAATTAGATTACTACTACATTCAGGAGAAAGCGTCTTTATTAGTGTTTATGATCTTTTATTTCTCGACCTCTTTATACTTGTACACAAATCTAAAATTCTTATAATGAGACTAACCCGAAACACAACTATAAATTTGAAATCCAGGTTTTTCTCTTTATGTTATCAATATAGTGAGAAAAGTGATGATTCATTTATTTCCTTAAAGAGTTAACCCAAAAGTATATCTATAGGGACTCACAAGAGAAATTTCATAAATAAATAAGGAATCACCGAGTTAACCATTTCTTAGACGAACGTTACGTCCTCTGGACCAAAGGTAGGACCCAACCCTTCTAGAGGACCTCTTCCTTTACCGTTGGGTGAGGTCATAAGAACGGACCTCTTAGGGTACCTGTCTCCTCGGTCTGGCCGATGGGAGGTACCCTAGTGTTTCTCAATCTGTGTTGACACACTGAAATAAATGAGTCATTTAATGTTTTTATCTAAAAAATACGTACAAATAGAATTATATAAAACTTTTTAGGTTCTCGTTATCCTCTCCCTCTTGTTTAGACCAAACAGAATTTACAAAGTAGACGTCTGTCTACCTTCTACCGCCCCCTTATCCTGCCCCTCTGGTGAAAGAGGGAGTGTTTAAGTAGTTTTCTTGTAAAGTTGTGACTCGTTTGAGGTGTTTTGTTGAAGACTTACAACCGTCTCCTATAGTCCGTTGGTCTTTTCGTCTAGTAACAGAAGTTTTTGTCCATCCTTTTTTATATTTTCTACCTTTTTCTCTGTTTCCTCCACCCCTCCCTCGAGGTAGGACCCTTCCCTTAGAATTCTTCTCCACAAAGGTTTGTGGTCCTTTGTGAGAGGGAGGACTCAGACACCGCTCGGAACCTTCGTATCTCCCGTTGTATTGTCCTTCCTTTTTATTTATTTGTTAATTTTGGTTGTCTAATGTTCGGGTTGTCATTGAGGGGGTCACCTTTTCGTCGCGTTTGCGGATGTAGACGGTGATCGTTCACCCCCGTCCCGTCCCTCCGCACCCTCCGCGCCCGACGTCACGAAAAATTCTTAGCCCGTCCTTGCAGGACGTGCATTGGTCTTACTTGATTGGACCCGATCGTTTAGTCTGACACCCTATCGATGGTGCGCTTTTCGAACTTGTATTCTGTGTCGGTCCTGGTGTGTGTCTTGTTTCCTGCCTAGCCTTATCGGCCGACGTCTGGTAGGGGACGGTCACTGTCCATCGGTCTCGGCATTCCCGACCTTCCCCCGTTAGCGTCGGGGCCTCTCTGAAATGGATGGTTTGACGTTCGTCCGAAGAAACGATTCTGAAGACCCCCAAGACCTGTCAGTGGTAGGTGGAGTGTTCGCCGCGGTCACCATGTGGGTCTTTTGAGTGGTCATCTCTACCCTTTCCGCTATTCAGCGTCGTTGGCGCGAGCGGTTTGTGGACTCGATGAGCCTGGACCCTTCCTGTGTTTTACGTCAGGGTTGACTTAGACGTGGAGACTCCCGATGGACTCACGACTTGGACTCGTCGAATCTGACTCCTCCACGTATGTCAGATCCCGACCGGAGTCTGTCAAGGACCACCTCGTTGCATCTCGGACTCGCCAAACACGCGACGCTCGTCCCCGTCCAGGACACACCGACTCTGTGACGCTCGTGTACGGTCGCAATAAACAACCGTCGTAGGGAGGGAGGGGTGTCACGCTGACTTGTTCACTCGGATTTTTTTTTTTTTTTCACAGGTGGTGGTAGGGGGGTACAGTCCTCCCTTTAGTCTGTGACTTCTCTGGTCGTTTGTCTTCTTCAATTTGTCTCCCTTGGAAGAACCTTCACTGGGGTGTGACGGGTGTTGTGGTCTCTTTCCCGGTCTATATAGAAATGATGAAAATACTAGTGAGAAAAAAAAAAGAAAAAGAAAAAAACAACTACAACACACCAACAAAAAAGAAGAAAAGAAAAAGAAGAAAAAAAAGATTGAAACATTTCAACAATTCAGGAGATAAAGAGGAAATTAAAAATAAAGATATTGGATGATAATGCAAAGTTTTTTTTTTTTCTGGGATAAAAAATTTCGTTTGCGGTATATATCAGTAACACACCACCAACAACAAAAAATTATAAAGAACACCGAAACAAAAAAAAAAAAGAAGAAGAAGAAGAAAAGAAATTATAACATAAAAACTTTTAGGTTGGAGATGAGATCTAAAAATTAGAAACGAAAAACCACAAACAACAGTTAAAACATAACTTTTTGGGTTTGAAGTGATGGGTTAAAATGGACTCTCGTTCTAATGACGGAACTGGTGAGAGAGGAGGAAACCTGAGGGGAAAAAGAGGTGGTCCACCGGAGACAGAGAAGGGAGGGGGAAGAGAAGAGATGAGTTGAGACACTTAGAGACACACAAGGTCTACCACCTCTTGTGGATTCCTTGACCAATGACCGACCTAGACAGAGAGAGGAAAAGTAAAGGGAGAAAATAGGAGGACCGGTGGAGACAGATGAAGGAGGGAGAGGAGAAAGGACATATTAAGGTACTTATGGAGACTCACCAGGTCTGACACCTCGTGTGCATTCCTTCACTAATGACCGATCGAATGAGAGAGGAGAAAACTAGGGTAGAGTAGAGTAAGGTCAGTGGAGATTGATGGGGGAGGGAGAAGAGAAGAGGTACATTGAGTCACTTGGAGAGACCCACAGGGAGTTACACCTTTTTGAAAAGTAGAAATTGGATCTCCAAAATAGTAACCACGACATATCTACCTCTTCAGAACTCCGATGACATTTTTATTTTGACTTTTGGTCTTCGTACTCCGAATTCAGGTTTAGGACTCTTGTAGTCTCTTTAGGACTTAGGTCCCTTGTAAGTAGTTATCCTAGAGTGGTTTGAGGAGGTATGGATGTGACTTTGGTTCGTGGTGGGTTCCCGGTTGTTCAAGGTCTCGTTCTGTATGGTGCGTTTAAGAGGTTGTTGGGTCCTTGTGTGGGGACTCGAAGTCATATGTCCGTCGAGTTTCAATGAGGTTTTGGTAACTGTACAGTATTGGGTAATGATCAGTGAGGTAACGTGAGGTCTCTCTTCTTTAGGTCGAGATGGGTGGTCTTGAGGCTGTGTTCGGAGGGATTGGTTCTTTGGAACTGTTCGGTGACTATGTTGGGGTGGGTGTCACTCCTTTGAGGTATTATTTCTCTTGAGGTGTTTAAGGGTCTTATATCTTTCCGGTGGGGTTTGTGTCGTTATATTTGTTCTACTTCTCTGTCTCCTTATGAGTCGTCCATTTCCTAGTCCTCTTTACGGGTGGTTTGGTTTGTTTTCTCCTTCTTTATCCCTTAGCTGGACTCTTTCTTAAGACTTATAACTATCACTTTTACTAGGTTTTAGAACCTTAGTTTCATCTTAGTGTCTATTTATCGGACCTCTGTTCCTAACTCTTCTACGTTCTTTCCAAATTGTTCCTGGATCTTCTTTATTTTTTCTCAGTTATATATTACTTATTGCGTTATTTACTCTAGTCTTTGTGAGACCTCCGTTGTGTATCATCTTATTGCCTCCGTCTTCTATCCTAATCACTTTATCTTCTATCTTACCGTCTTTATTTACTTAGTCTCTCCTTTTTTCTTTTTGCTTAATTTTCTTTACTCCTGTTAGAGTCTCTGGAGGTCCTGTTTTACTTTGTGAGGTTGTAAGTTTAATATCCTCAGGGTCTTCTTCTTCTGTCTTTCTTTCTGGTACTCTTTTAGGAACTCCTCTATTATCAACTTTTGAAGGGATTTTACCCCTCCGTTTATTAGTGGGTTCAGGTTCTTTGTGTCTCTCAAGGCTTATCCTATATGGGTTCCGTTTTGTGGGGTTCTGTGTATAATTAGTTTAATTGTTTCTAGTTTGTGTTTCTTGTTTATAATTTTCGTCGTTCCCTTTTTGTTGTTTATTGTGTGTTCCCCTAAGGGTATTCCTATTGTCGACTAGAAAGTTATCTTTGAGAAGTCCGGTCCTCCCTTACCGTTCTGTATGAATTTCACTACTTTCTTTTATTGGATGTCGGGTCTAATGACATGGGTCGTTCCTAGAATGAGTTTATGCTTCCTCTTTAGTTTTCAAAATGTCTGTTCGTTTTCGGCTCTCTTAAGTCGTGGTGGTTTGGTCGAGAGGTTGTTTACGATTTCCTATAAGAGATGTGTCCTTTGTGTTTTTACCACATATTTGGACTTGGGTTTTGTTATTTCATTTACCGTTACCCTAGTATGAATAGTTATTAATGGAATTTGAATTTACCCAACTTTCGGGGTTGGTTTTCCGTTTCTGACCGACTTACTTATGTTTTTGTTCTGGGGATATATACGACGAATGTTCTCTGGGTGGAGTTTTGTTCCCTGTGTATGACTGACTTTCACTTCCCGACCTTTTTCTATAAGGTACGTTTATCTCTGGTTTTCTTTCGTCCTCACCATTATGAGTATAGGATATTTTATCTGAAATTTTGTTTCCGACACTTTTCTCTGTTTCTTCCTGTGATGTATTACTAGTTTCCTAGTTAGGTTCTTCTTCTATATTGTTAATATTTATATATACGTGGGTTGTATCCTCGTGGAGTTATACATTTTGTTTACGATTGTTCATACTTTGCCCTTTACTTGTTATTGTGTTATTATCACCCTCTGAAATTATGGGGTGAGTGTGGATACCTGTCTAGTTGATTTGTCTTTTAATTGTTTCTTTACGTTTGAAATTTACTATGTTATCTGGTCAATCTGGATTAATTATAGATATCCTGTAAAGTGGGGTTTTGTTACTTAAAGTGGAAAAAGTGGTCCTATCCAGTGTAGGACCCTGTATTTAGATTGGAACTATTTAAGTTTTTTTAGTTTTAGTAAGGTTCGTAGAAAAGACTGGTATTACGTAATTTTTATCTAGAGTTAATGACCTCTTTTTGATTAATTTGAAAGGTTGTATACCTTCGACTTGTTGTGCGAAGATTTATTGGTTGTTTAGTGTCTTCTTTAGTGTTTTCTTTAGTTTTATACGATCTTTGTTTACTTTTACTTTTGTGTTGTTGGGTTTTGGACACCCTGTTATATTTTCGTCACGATTCTCCTTTCAAGTATCGTTATGTCCGTATGGAGTTCTTTGTTCTTTTTTCAGTTTATTTATTGGATTGAGATGTGGATTTGTTGATATTGTCCTACTTTGCCTCTTGGGGTCTCAATCATCTTCCTTTCTTTAGAATTTTTAATCCCGTCTTTATTTACGTTTTCTTTGTTTTCTCTGGTACCGTTTTTAGTTGTTTCGGTTTTTGACCAAGAAACTTTCCTATTTATTTTAACTGTTTGGTAATCGGTCTGAGTAGTTCTTCGTTTCTCTCTTTTTAGTTTAGTTATTTTAATCTTTACTTTTACCTCTCTAGTGTTGTCTGTTGTGTCTTTATGTTTCCTAGTATTCTCTGATGATAGTCGTCAACATACGGTTATTTTACCTGTTGTACCTTCTTTACCTGTTTAAGAATCTTTGCATGTTGAAAGGTTTTGACTTGGTCCTTCTTTATCTTTTAGAATTGTCTGGGTAGTGTTCGTGTCTTTAACTTTGACTTTAGTCTGTAGAAGGTCGTTTGTTTTCGGGTCCAGGTCTACCGAAGTGTCGACTTAAGATGGTCTTTAAAGCTCTTCTCGATTGTGGATAGGATGAGTTTGAGAAGGTCTTTTAACGTCTCCTTCCATTGGAAGGTTTGAGTGAGCTACTCCGGTGGTAGTGGGATTATGGTTTTGGACTTTTTCTACGGTGTTTTTTCTTTTGATGTCCGGTTATAGTGACTACTCGTATCTACGTTTTTGGGAGTTGTTTTAAGATCGTTAGTCTTAGGTTGTTGTGTAATTTTTCTAGTATGTGGTACTGGTTCACCCGAAATAGGGTCCCTACGTTCCTAAGAAGTTATGGGTGTTTAGTTAGTCACATTAAGTGGTGTAATTGTTTAACCTTTTATTTTCGGTATACTAATAGAGTTATCTACGTCTCTTCCGGAAACTGTTTTAAGTTGTAGGCAAATACTGTTTTTGAGAGGTCTTTCGGTCTTTTCTTCTTTGTATGGAGTTGTATTATTTTCGATATATACTGTTTGGGTGTCATTTGTAGGAGTCACCACTTTTTAACTTTCGTAAAGGGGATTTCAGTCCTTGTTCCCACGGGCGAAAGTGACGATGATAAGTTGTATCAAGACCTTCAAAACCGGTGTCATTAGTCTCGTCTTTTTCTTTATTTTCCTTAAGTCTAACCTTTTCTTCTTCATTTTGAGAGTAACAAACGTCTACTGTACTAGGAGATGTATCTTTTGGGATTTCCGAGGTGATCTTTTAATGATCTCGATTAGTTACTTATATCATTACAACGTCCGATATTTTAGTTGTGTGTCTTTAGGGGACGTAAGGATATGTGATTATTACTCTTTCATCTTTTTCTTTAATTCCTTTGTAAAGGTAAGTGGTAACGTTACTTTTCTTATTTTATGAATCCTTATATAGATGGATTTCTTTGATTTCTGGATATATATCTTTTGATATTTTGTGGCCACTTTCTTTAGTTTCTCCTGTGATTATCTACCTCTTTATATGGTACAAGTACCTAGTCTTCTTAGTTATATCACTTTTACTCATATGATGGGTTTCGTTAGATGTTTAAGTTACGTTATGGATAGTTCGATGGTTTCCATAAAAAGCGTCTTGATCTTGTTTATTAAAATTCTAAACATACTTTATGTTTTTTTGGAGCTTATCGGTCTCGTTAGAACTCTTTCTTCTTACTTTGACCTCCTTAGTTGAACGGACTGAAGTCCGAGATGATGTTTCGGTGTTAGTAGTTCTGTCGTACCATGACTGTGTTTCTGTCTTTATATCTAGTTACCTTGTTTTATCTTTCGGGTCTCTATATAGGTGTGTGTATACCTGTGGAATAGAAACTGTTTCCTCCGTTCTTATATGTTACTTCATTTCTGTTAGAGAAATTGTTCACCACGACCCTTTTGACCAGTTGGTGAACATTTTCTTACTTTGATCTTGTGAAAGATAGTGGTGTGTGTTTTTATTTGAGTTTTACCTAATTTCTAGATTTACATTCTGGTCTTTGATATTTTGAGGATCTACTCTTGTATCCGTTTTGTGAGAGTCTGTATTTAGTGTCGTCCTAGGAGATACTAGGTGGAGGGTCTTATGACCTTTATTTTCGTTTTTATTTTTTTTAGTCTAGATTAATTTTAATTTTCGAAGACGTGTTGTTTCCTTTGATATTCGTTCCACTTTTCTGTCGGAAGACTTACCCTCTTTTATTATCTTTTACTTCGTTGACTGTTTGTTGATTAGAGTTTTTATATGTTCGTTGAGGATGTCGAGTTAAGGTCTTTTTGTTTACTGGGTTAGTTTTTTACCCGGTTTCTTGATTTATCTGTAAAGAGGTTTCTTCTGTATGCCTACCGATTATTTGTGTACTTTTCTACGAGTTGCAGTGAGTAATAATCTCTTTACGTTTAGTTTTGGTGTTACTCCATGGTGAAGTGTGGTCAGTCTTACCGACGCTAGGTTTTTAGACGTTCGTTATTTACGACCTCTCCCACACCTCTTTTCCCTTGGGAGGATGTGACAACCACCCTTACGTTTGATCATGTCGGTGATACCTCTTGTCACACCTCTAAGGAATTTTTTAACGTTTATCTTGATGGAATACTGGGTCGTTAGGGTGACGACCCGTATGTGTGGCTCCTTTGGTCTTAACTTTCTCTGTGTACATGGGGTTACAAGTAGCGTCGTGACAAATATTATCGGTCCTGTACCTTCGTTGGATCTACAGATAGTCGTCTACTTACCTATTCTTTCGTCACCATGTATATGTATTACCTCATAATGAGTCGTCAATTTTTCTTATGTAAACTTAGTCAAGACTACTCTACCTACTTTGACCTCGACTAATATGTCTCACTTCATTCGGTCTTTCTTTTTGTGGTTATGTCATATGATTGTGTATATATACCTTAAATCNACTTACCTATTCTTTCGTCACCATGTATATGTATTACCTCATAATGAGTCGTCAATTTTTCTTATGTAAACTTAGTCAAGACTACTCTACCTACTTTGACCTCGACTAATATGTCTCACTTCATTCGGTCTTTCTTTTTGTGGTTATCTCATATGATTATGTATATATACCTTAAATCTTTCTATCATTACTACTGGGACATACGCTCTGTCGTTTTCTCTGTGTCTACACATCTCGTCTGAAAACCTGAGACTCCCTCTCCTTCTCCCACCGTACTAAACCCTCTTACCGTAACTTTGTACATATTATAGTACACTCTTTACTTAGCGGTCAGATACAAACTACGTACTATGTCCTAAGAACCCCGACCACGTGCCCCTACTAGGTCTCTCTACTATACCCCACCCTCCACCCTCCCCCCAAGTACAAACCCTTGAGTACATGTGGGCACCACCTAAGTACAGTTACATACCGTTTTGGATATGTCATAACATTTCATTTTATTTCATTTTTATTTTTAAATTAATTTTTTTAATTACAAAGTAGACACTTTAATAAGAAATTAAATAAGGTGAAGGAGTTTTGTTTAGAGATAAGGGGATCGTGAGGATACAAAAGTCAAGGTGATAAAAGTGGAGACAATTGTAATCTTATAAGTTAAGTATCTGAGGAAATGAAAAATTATAGGGTGACCGTAAGGATAATAAAAGTAGGGGACACCGACGTAAGTCTAAAACCCTAAAGTACGAACACCTGATAAACGTCCTGAAAAAAATTTTTTTCTTTTTATCATATTTTAACATTTATCCCCATTTTTTAACTGCTCCAGGGAACTCCTTTAACATTTATTGGAGACATTCCTCCCCCTGATGTCGAATCGGAAGTCATCAAAATTTAGTCGGAGACGAATACGGGAAAGGAGAGATTTAATCTTGACCCTAAGTAGTGAGTAGTGAGTTGGTGTTACGAAACCTTAGGTTGAGAGGTCGAGTAGTCCGGGGTGGAGGTCTATTATTTCGTTTCTACATCGTTAAGTCTACTGGAACGTGTTACGGTGGTGATATCTAAATACTAGTTATTAGACCAGACTGAAGAGGTTAAGAGACTAACTCTTAAAATGTTATAGAAGAATCGTGAAAGGATCAGAAGTACCTTCAATAAAGTTAGTAAGAGTCATTAGAAGTCCTGAGACTGGGAGGGTGGAAAGGGTAATCAGTAGCCTTTCAGAACGGAGAATGAAACATCTTCTTTTTTTTTTCTGGAATTCTTCTGAGAGTCAAAGGAAAAAGTGTTTTGGGGTGAACGCGTCAACATGTACACGGTAGGTAACAAGGCAGAAAATTCTCGTCACCCGGATTTGGAGGTCAACACGAGACCGGGGGAAAGGGGAGACGGAAATATTCCTGGGACGAAGGAGTCATTAAAGAAGGAAACGGACATAGGGGTGAAGATAAGACTAAGAAAGGGTGAAAAAAGGTCTATACCTAGACAGACGTAAGAAGGAAAATTGTAGTTAAAAGAACTGAAACTTTTTTAACTACATAGAAATAATATAAATGAAAATAATGTTGAACAAAGTATACCATAACGGTGAACCTAAATCAAAACTGGTGACGTGATTTTATCTGATTTCATAAAAACAATGATTTACGTTACTTGTCAAACAAAATGTAGAATAAATGTAAGGACCGTGAGAGATTTCAAAAATGACTTACCACATAGAAAAGAGAATAGTAAACAGATGAGGTGACTTTATAAGAAACAACTTAGATCCGGGTAAATTTCTCCTGTTTTTACACACACATAAATATAAATATTATACATACGATAACTCTAAAAATGTAACGATCATTTTTCTTTTCTGTCGATAATTCCATTTTCTAAGAAGAATCATATATAGGGAAGTTCATTTTGTTACCACTTTGATACATCGATCAAGTTTCTCATATTTCAATAATAAATTTTTTTTTTTCTATTTGGTACTAACGACTCTATTACTGAGTATATTAAAAGATACGGTTTGAACCAAGGTTCTCCATCAACTCTTTTTGAACTGTAATTACGTCGTATTGTATTATCGTAAATCGTATACAATAATCGTATACAATAAATCGTATTGTATTATGTTATATTTTATCGTATTGTGTCGTATTGTGTTGTATAGTTTTATATTGCTATAGTCGAAAATCAAAAGAGACGATATTCTTCAGATAGATCGTATTTTTTTTTCCTAACAGTTTTATTCGGTTACGTTATAGATCATATTTTTAGACTAAAACATAGTTACAAATCTTATTTTTATAGACTTTATATAAAATTTTTTGAAGTTTTGATTATCTTGTAAGAGAATTTCACTATTTTAATTAGTAAAAAAATAAAATTAGTATTCTTTGGATATTTTTTTGAAAGTCTATTTTGTGTCTCAATCTGTGATGTTACGTTGTATATATACTTTAAAGAGATACCCACTTAATGTACAAGACTTAAATTGTGTGAAAATAAATTTCCGAGTGTTAACCTAAAAGAAATTTCTTTAAGAATTTAATTTCAAAGAGTCTTAATTTGTTATCTCACTTAGGTATTGAACTTCATTCAATACGATCTACCTCTTATTCTGACATCAAACTCTCACACTAACTGTACTGGGAAAAAACGATATGTAAATGTATTTCAGTAGATACTTATTTGATCGAACTAAATACCTCATATCGTATTTAAATATATCATTATGACTTATTTTTAATTCTAAACTTTAATGAAAGATAGATCGAAGGTACCCTCTAAATTAATAGTATTTGTAAAACATCAGATACTGACCCTCATTCCTAACACCCAGAGATGGAGTCAGTTTCAAAAGGTTTAACAAAGGTGAACTTTTATATTTCACTTACCATCAATACCTACCGAAACTAGAGATCTCAATTAAAATTTTTAGTAATACTTCGATTTTTTTGAATCTATGAATTATAATACATACTACACTTTTCTTTTACAAAGAAGTAAAGTTTAGATCGATGATTTTACATATAAAAAATTGTTTTATTAGGTTTGATCTGTTCTATTCTACTACAAAAAGATTAAAGAAGACTAAGAAAATTATGGAGACACTATAACTTCATGATTAATAACAAAGAATTTAGAAGTTGATAACTAGTATTATGACTTATATTAAAATTCAACACTAAGATAAGATTTTAACATATAAATTAGAAGACTTAAAAATTTGACCTAGTATCACATTCGTAATAAGTCCGTTACTTCAAATCACCAGTTTTACTCTCCTAAGTATTGATCTCTACGAATCTAAATTAAAGGTCGACATAATGAGTCTGGATCGAAACGTTAACACACGACGAATGAGAACAGTATACATATTTTTTTTATCCTGTTTATCAAAGATGAAATATTACACTAACTTCCTATTTCCTCTATTAATTTATTTTACGAGTCAAGTGAACGACTATATCTCAACTATAATTTTCCCTTGAGTCCAATTGAAAGAATAGATATGTCAACGACTCCAATCACGACGATAGGATTTCAATATTAGTTGAAGACGAATCATTAACGTTTTCATAAATTTAGATTGTAATCCTTATTTATAACCGACACAGTACTGAAAATGAGAACACGAGCTGTAAATAATGGTAACTAATATAGACTTAGATTTTTTTAAACTTAAGTCGTTAATGGTGTACTGATGAAATCTGATTCTTGACACGAGTAGATCCCTTTATGTCACTACATTATATGTAACAGGGAGAGTAGTTCCTTCCTCCAGTATAATGACTTTATTATATGTTGTTTTTGTATGAGAATTTCAAATGAAAAAGTATTTTACTTTTTAACTGTGTAAATTGATTTTACTCATTTTACTATATAATTCTTTTAGGTGAATATTCTAAATATAAATTTCAAACAAAAATGTTGGTACTGAATTTATAATTACCGTTGAAATCGTGAAGTGAAGAGTACCTTGTCTCGTCTAAACTAGTATCACAAAAGATTTAATGTGAACTTCGTTTAGTTCCAGATTTTACTAAAATAATGTAGGGAGGTCATAACGAATTTGAGTCCCATTTGGAACTTACACTTCCCTTGTTACAGACTTACAAACCCCTTAGGTAGTAGGGTGTACGAGTAACTCTCCACTGTAATTAGTAATACGGACTGAAAGTAAAAGTCCTTTCGGAATTGATAGTCTTTCGATAAAGAACCAGATTTATACTAAGTCTTGAAGTCTGAGTTCTGAACTGTAAAAATAAATGTACAAGGGTTCACAAGAACATTTTTTGACATAGTCATTACAGGTGACGTATCCGGGTCGGGGTCTTGTCACTGAGTGACCCTTCGTAGACGGAGGGAAGCTACTCCACGCCAAATGACGGGGGTCGGTGTAGATCTTGAAGGGGGTACGGTGAAGATACCGTTTTAGTTCGGGTGACTGGGTTGGTGGTCGAGGTCACTCCTTCAAGAAGGTGACTGGGGAGAAGTGAAGGACGGAGTCCTTTAATGGTCTGTCACTTCTGTAGGTAAGTGATGACCTCATCGGGGAGGTGAGTGGTCGTTCTTACCAGACTAAGAGACCAAGGTTATTCAATTCGTGTTGTATGTTGTTCTAGATTCGAGTGGTCACCAGTAAAACGACGTAAATATTATCCTTTATGTCTTTGTTTGGTGTTTAGGTAGTTATTCACTGATTTATTTACAACTCTGGAGATCTGTAATTATACCTTTTACTTCTGTGTTTGAAATACATTTCAATACACATTACTTCTCCTACCGTTCTAATGCACTCAGTGAAGTACAGCTTATGAATCCTGACCCGCGTGTTATTGATACCAATTTACTTTTTTCTTTGATTCTTTGTCATAACATCAAGCTATCGTAAAATTCTAATTTTATATACGTATGAATACATGATTATATGTATCTTTTATATATATTTTCCTATATTTGATACATTTCCTCTTTTCAATTTAGTATCGTACAAATTAAACTTTTATTTTGTCTCCTTACACGAACTACTAAAACGGTTTTCGATACTTTCCGTTCTGTTTATATGTCCCGACAAAACTACCGGAAATGGAACTTCTCTAGACTCCCCTTTTAGTTGACTGAAATAACCTTGTAAATAACAAGTATTTTTACAATAGAAGGTTCTCAAGTTTCGATCCTCAACGGTTTATTTACACTTAGTGGTCTAAAGTGTTACCGATTAATTCTTAACATCGAGAAACAGAAGAGGATAAGTTCACTCGTAGATAAACGAATGTAACTCGGACATTTGTTCAAAATAGTCGTCGGTAACATTTGTTATCTTCTCCAAATTTGGATGTCGTCCGGTCCTATCTTTAGGTTGACCAGAAGGAAAAGGAAGGAAAGAGGAGGTTGTGGACCCCTGTTCATGTCCCTCTGTCCTTCTCTCTCGTCTGATTTATTGGTCTCTCGTCTGAGGTCGAGAGGAACAGAGAAGAATACATCGTGAATGGTCAGGTCGAAAAAGACTTATCATGTTCTCTCATTAACTTTACTCTAGCGTGAAATGTTACTTGTCCTGATTGTAAGTTAATTTTACTCCGACAAAAAGATGTCTTATAGTGACACATCAAAACTCTCGCACACACACTCATAAGCCAACACAGGCTGAGAAGCACTGGGGTACCTCACATTGGACAGTCCGAAGAGACAGGTATCCTAAAGGTCCGTTCTTATGACCTCACCCAACGGTAAAGGAAGAGGTCCCCTAGAAGGGTTTGGTCCCTAACTTAGGCGTAGAATACACAGAGGATTTGACCGTCCGTCTAAGAAATGGTCGACACGGTGGACCTTTCGAGGTTTCAAAAATCTAACTTGCCCTAATAATTTTCTTGGTCTATAGACAAATTTGTCTCTTGAAAACCATCGTTAACGATATTTTTGTTTTACGAGTACAAAGAGTATTTTACTCAACTTTAAGAATTGATTTCACTAGTCTCTTTATCATTTTAAAATCTTCAGAGATAACAGGACGTGAGAGAGATCACCACACTACATGTGAACTAAGTGACGACGTCATCACACTTTCCCATCTTTTTCTTTCGGAGTCTCGATGTGTGAGTTTTCTAAGTTATTCTTTCCTCAAGAAATACAAAGATTCACCGGGTCACAGAAGAAACCAGTCTCTCGTAAAGACCCCGTAAGACGCACGGGGGAAAGGTCCTTGAAATTCATTCAACCAAATATTGACCTACATTATACCCATCTTTTGGTCGTCCTTCGGATTAAAGACCAAACCAGTGTGAATCATGTTACGTTAAACATTCTAAATTTTTTATTACAGAATCTAGATTTAATATGGATATACAAAATGGAACGGAAAGATATTAATCTTGTTCCAGTAAAATCTTTTAGTGATCGTTAAGATACGTTAATGGATTCTCGATATATATATATAAAAAAGGTGAGTGAAAACTAAATTCAGGAAAGAGACTTTATTAAACAATGAAACAGAAAAGACATGGATCTTTCTAAAGAAGTTGACACGGACTTAACTGGAAGAGACTTGGTTTATACCCTAGTTGAAGTTTTGTTGAAATGAACGACTGTGTTAATGATACAGTGTCGTGACTCGTAAATGAACCTTAACCTTTGTCCTACTTCACATCAATTTAATGACGAAGGTCATTAAATTGACACATCGTCTCAGATTTCACTCCGTTTATTGGATACATCAAATTTAGAAAGAGTGACCTTTACTCCAATAAATAGTATTGACATATTTGATTGTTCTTTATCTGTTCTTATAGTATCTTTAGTAATACTAGTTACAAATTAAAATGTCGAAAATTAATAAACCTCAGTGGTTGTAGTTCACTCTTCTTTTGTATACAAGAAAAATACTCCCATCAAGTTAGTGTTGACTGTGATACTGACTCAGCTTCCTTACTTAGTGGACATGACGTTTTCTTGGTTAAAGGTAAACGATTACACAACAGTCCTTTCGGCTTACCGGTCGGACTCACGACAGTATGACTCTCGGTCGACAGTTCGATTTAATCGTCTTGGTAAAAAGAAAGGAACATACTTGACAAATATCGAGTAATTCTCTCTCTTGTCGGAAATAACACAAAATTGTCTTTTTCCTCCTCAACACCTCGGTCGTTAAAACTTACACATCCTAAAAAGAAGGGGAATCATCAAAAGACAAATTATGCCTCTGTATTTTCACTGTACATAATATTTTTACGTACGTAGTATTCTTGTTTATATTGGCGTAACATCTGTCTGCGAAATGGCAGACTCGGTGGTCCCTTCAGGTTATATTCTTATTACGGAAATATTTTTTGTGTGTGTGTGTATCCAGAGGGAAACTGACAGTAAAGGTCCAACTGAGTTTTGAGAAAGACCTTTATTAACTACAATAGTCGAATATTATAATAAAAGGACAAATTAAAAAACCGGTTAGAAAGTAAAATTGTAGAGATATCGGTAAATAAAATAATTATGGTATCTCATTAAATATATTAGTCAGGGAATAGTAGTAAATTCAAGAAAGACCAAAGGGTTTTAGTAAGGAGGAGGTGTCTGTCTTTTTTTTTTTCAGTGTATGGTTATATTTTCATTTATGATCAAACTTAAAGTCAAAACGGTATGGGATCTATGTACTGAAGTCCACTCTATAAATCAGAAAATTTTGGAGTTAGAAGGGTAAACGTTAATAACCATTTTATTATAATTAGTCATAACACCTTGATTCACTTTACTACATTCGTGCTGTGGTGTCAAACTACGACACAACACTTGAGATAGTACTTATTTTAGAACAGGACATAAATGTAAAAATAAAAGATTTTTATTTAACTGAAGGATTGTGTGTATGTAAAATACCTTTTGTTTTGTATTATAATATCTGAAATGTCCTATTACTACTTGTCTTTAGTATAAAAAACTGGTCCATAAAGTGTTTACCTAAAGAAGTAGATTTATAATTATATAGACTCGATCCTCACCATCTACTGATTATAAGTACAATAAAAACTATCTTACGAGAGTAATATAACTAAAAGAAAGGTTTACATACTTCTTTGTTCAAACTTCCTTTTTCCTGTGTTTTTTAAAGGTTTTAATTCGAATTATAACTCTGTTCCGTCTTTTTATGTGAGACGTATCACAGTCGAGAGACGACTGTGTATACTTCTGTTGGGTCTCTTGTGTATGTATTAGTAGTCTTATAATAAATATCCCATATAAAACGAGTAAAAGTTTTATGTCTACGTAAAAATTGGTCTAGACGATATTTTACGTATATACATATGTAAAATGAACTCTATTACTATTTATTTATTTCACGAACCCTTAGAAAGTCCAAGTATTATTATATAAGTATAACTTTATATAATTAAACATAACACCACCCTTGATTCACTTTACTACATTCGTACTGTGGTGTCACTGTATCTTCTACGAACGAGGAACCTTCTTTTCGATAATGTTTAGATCTGTCATATAGTTTTTCGTCTCTGTAATGAAACGGTTGTTTCAAAGTAGATCAGTTTGGATACCAAAAGGGTCATCAGTACATGCCTACACTCTCAACCTGGTATTTCTTCCGACTCACGGTTTCTTAACTACGAAAACTTGACACCACAACCTCTTCTGAAACTCTCAGGGAACCTGACGTTCCCCCGAAGGGACCATCGAGTCTGCCATTTTACAGACGGACGTTACACCCTCTAGACCCAAGCTAGGGACCCTACCCTTCTAGGGGACCTCTTTCTTTACCGTCGGGTGAGGTCATGAGAACGGACCTTTTAAGGCACCTACCTTCTCGGACAATCCGATGTCAGGTAAACTAGGGTTCCTTAACCTGTGTTGACCCGTTGAAGTGACATAATGTTCTCTAGTTTGGTTAGTTAGGACCCTTTAATTGAGACTTATAAGTTACCTTCCTGACTACGACTTCGACTTCGAGGTTATGAAACCGGTGGACTACACTTTTCGGTTGGAGTAAACTTTTCTGGGACTACGACCCTTTCTGACTTCCGTCCTCCTCTTCCCGTGTTGTCTCCTACTCTACCAACCTACAGTGGCTGAGTTACCTGTACTCAAACTCGTTCGAGACCCTCTACCACTTCCTGTCCCTTTGGACCGTAAGACGTCAGGTGTCTTAGAGTTTCTCAGTCTGTGCTGACTCGTTGATTTGTTGTTAACTTTATATAATGTCGATATCCACACTTAATAACTTTATGAAAAGAGTTTCTATTAAAGACAAAAAGAGATCTTACCAATAATTTACAAGAGACCATTTCTATACACCTCTCTTTCGTTTTCATAGTAAAAGTCCAGACCCAATCCAATTAGACTTACGTCATTAATAAATACACTATACAAGAAATTTTAAATGTAAAATCCTCATCAAGAAAATGTTCGATGTTAATTTGGAGTCTTCATTCGGAAACGAACTTTAGGACTCCATTTTATATAATATATGTATCCTCCGTCCACTAAGATTACGTCTCATCAAAAAGGAAAGGACATCCCGTCATCCCGACGGGTCCAACGTGATCACTATTTCTTGGGCTGATGGTTACATCCTCTATATTCTGTACACCCAAGTTAGAGACCCACCCCTTCTAGAAGACCTCCTCACGTACCGTTGGGTGAGGTCATAAGGACGGATCTCTTAGGGGTACCTGTCTCCTTAGACCACCCGATGTCAGGTATCCCACCGTTTCTCAGTCTATACTGACGTCGTTGAATCATACGTGTGTACGTGAGTATACGTTATTGGTTTTATGGAGACATTCTTCTTTAACCTGAGACTAAAATCCTCCATTTTCACTAAAGGTAAGAAAGGATCGTTTCCCTCCTTACCTAGTGTACCACACAAAGAGTGGAGAGATGAACCACCGTGAATGGAAACGGATGGAAAGATTACGTAATCATAAAAACAGACAAAGAGAAGACACCTCATGTAAACGGGGAAGAAGAACCTTAGAGTGAGTCTCCAGAAGTCAAGGGTAGGGGTATAGTAAAAGGGGTCTCCAAAAGACAGAGAGAAGATCACTCGACTCGGAAAACACTGGTATTTCGCCAAACCTGTGCACGTAAAAACCTTCGTCTTTGTCTTCTCTTTCCTTCGTCCACGTAGGAATCTTTTCCAAAGAGTAAATAATAAGGTTTTCAAGTATGTGTCGAGAACATAGGTTCTTCGAATCTAAAGGAATGACAATATTGATTCTATCAAATAAAAGGTTTGAATTTGTGTAAATTTCACTTTTTCCGTGATCGGTGTACATTGTCGTCCCTCTACCCGTATTTAGTCCTGACAGATTCGTTTGATCCTGCATATAGGTAGGAGTAAAATTGGATTGTAAGTGTAAAATTTAATAATTTAATTTTGTACATTTCCTTTTGGAAGTTTGAGTATCAATTATAATGTTAGTTACTGTTTCACTATCGTAGTCAAGTGAAATAATCTTTTATCTCCTAGTATTAATAAGTTAAAAGGATATTTCTTCTGGTAAAAACAACAAATCAGTGATTCGGTGCAGACTCAGAAACGTTGTGGTCCCTGACATCAGGTAGTTCGAGGTGACGGGTACCCTAAAAGGTCCATCCTTATGACCTCACCCAACGGTACAGGGGGAGGTCCCCTAGAAGGACTGGGTCCGTAACTTACACCACAGAGGAAAGTTATGTAGAGTGATGGTTGTTTGCTTACGTTTTATATAGTGTCATTTGAATCACACAATCCCTATTTCATTTCTTACGACTTCGTGACTCTCCCTTTAAGACCATATCAGGAACTGAAACTTAATTTATTTTAATTCGATTTTACATTAAAGAATACCATGTAAAACAGTTTTTAGACACTTTGATGATATCATTAGATACAGAATCGAGAATATTAATTTTTTAGGTACAAAACTGTACAACGGTGTAAAATGAACTATATAAAGACAACTCTGGTCTGATAAAGTGAGTTGATTACTTTTTTTTTATAGTTTTATCAATACAGGAAACACAAGATATGACACCGTCTTGTCCTCTCAAATTGAAAAGAACCTTTGTGATCATATATGAAGACAGAAGGATATCTATGACTCGACAAACACTACTTACGAGAGAAGTGCACTTCTCGATGTATGATTCAAGGTCTTGACACAGTAAGTAAAAAGAAAACAGTCTATAGTGTTGACTGAGCCGTCGACACGAACTCCAATGGTAATTCAATTTAATACTTTCGGGTGGTGATAGGTAACGTTAGGTAAACCTAGGACGTTCCCAGTTCTCTTTATTTTACTCCTATACTATGACTTGGGCTAAGGTAACCCCAAGTCATAACGAAGTACAATTACTATAACGAGAAGTCCCCTCCGCCGTGTCAAAAATGCCTAAGACGAATCCGAACATGAGGTGTTTAGTCTCTTTATTACACTTCCTTCGAAGACGGTCCACGCCACGTTGTCCATTTTATTGGCATACAACTGCGGATAGTAGTCTCTTAAGATCCTTTGTATTTCTGTGTTGTCTGTTGTGATCTCTCCATTTTCATTTCTAATTTTATTGATTTGATTTTTCTCTCNTGTGATCTCTCCATTTTCATTTCTAATTTTATTGATTTGATTTTTCTCTCTTTGCTTCTTGATGAGTCTGGCTAATGGTTTGTCAATTTTATTTATCCTTTCAAAGAACCAGCTTTTGGCTTTGTTGATTTTTGCTATGGTCTCTTTTGTTTCTTTTGCATTTATTTCTGCCCTAATTTTTAAGATTTCTTTCCTTCTACTAACTCTGGGGTTCTCCAACTCTTCCTTTTCTAGTTGCTTTACATGTAGAGTTAGGTTATTTATTTGACTTTTTTCTTGTTTCTTGAATGGGATTTTCCAGGCAAGAGTACTGGAGTGGGGTGTCATTGCCTTCTCCGATAAAATACTTAGTAATGTTTTTAATATGGACAGATATACAAGTTTAATAACAGAAGGGTATATCTGAAAACAGTGTCAGACTTTAATTTGGGGGGGCTCCAAAATCATTGCAGATAGTGATTGCAGCCATGAAATTAAAAGATGCTTACTCCTTGGAAGAAAAGTTATGCACAGCCTAGATAGCATATTCAAAAGCAGAGACATTACTTAGCCGACTAAGGTCCGTCTAGTCAAGGGTATGGTTTTTCCAGTAGTCATGTATGGATGTGAGATTTGGACTGTGAAGAAGGCTGAGCGCCGAAGAATTGATACTTTTGAACTGTGGTTTTGGAGAAGACTCTTGAGAGTCCCTTGGACTACAAGGAGATCCAACCTGATGCTGGGAGGGATTGGGGGCAGGAGAAGAAGGGGACGACAGAGGACGAGATGGCTGGATGGCATCACTGACTTGATGGATGCGAGTCTGAGTGAACTCCGGGAGTTGGTGATGGACAGGGAGGCCTGACGTGCTGCGATTCATGGGGTCGCAAAGAGTCGGACACGACTGAGCGACTGAAATGAACTGAACTGAACTGAGCTGATATCTGAAAAAAACAATAGAAATTTTTGGGGCTCATGTCAGTAGACTAATGGGGTTCTACAATCTCCAAGTCAGGAATTCAGGGATCATTGCACAGAATTATGGCCCCTTTCCTGAATTTTTGCACAGCTTCCAGAAACATAAACTTCAGACATACTTGAATGTTCTCTAAATGTTCTCAGTTACATAAGTTCAAGCCGAGTAACAACCATGTCATGATTAGCACTTTTACTTAAAGTAATATTTCCTCTTTTTCCTCTTAATTAAAATTATCACCAAAATGGCATAACAATGTGGAATAATGTTAGTCTGGAATTCTTTTTTTGTATAAGTTGTAATATTTACTTCATATCTCTTGTGTGCCCACAATATTTCAGATATTATTTGTAAGGTTATTCAGGAAGAACAGATATCCAAAGCCTCATGTTTAATGACTATTCAGAATAAAACATCACATTTCATAGGACTCCAATAGACAACTTTGCTCTTAAGAATGAAAAAATCAAGCAATCAAAATCCATATTTTAAAATATGGGACTTAAACTGCCATGCCAATCAATTAACTTGAGGAATAATTTTCAAATACAAATAGGTGTTCAGTTTAAGTTGAGTTTATTCATTTGTTCACCAGATTCTGTTCAGCCATTCATGGAGCAGTTGATTCTGTCCATGTACACTTTGTTCATTATCACTTAAAACAGTGGCAATAAAAGAAAAATGTTCACTGCTAAATAAATATTTTAACACATACTCCCCAAAATATCATATTTTAATGAAAAGAAGACAATAAGATAAAATCAAAACAAAATCAATTTTAATAAATAAATTATATTTAAATCCTGCTGATATTGTTTTGATTTAGAGACAAAGGCTCGTAAATTATTGGGATGATTTTCTGTACATTTAAAGATTTTTCTGAGTTGCTGTAATGGATAGATTGTGCTATTTCTGAATTGGTTTCCTTTCTTTTTAGTAGAAAATTAAATTTTTTACTTTGCTCACAAAACATTAAAGCTGATTTGGAACTTTATCATTGGTTCGATGGGTTTGTTCTGAGAAAGTAACTTTAAATGTAAATGCAAGAAATTCTTCAGATCAATGCATTTCAGGGCTTGTTTTATTTGGACTGAGCTTGGTCTGTAATGTCATGTAATTACAGTCAGTATGGTGACACTTTTTTAGGGTGCACCCAGAGGGAGAGAGACAATGAGTAGAAAGATGTCAGTGCAGTGCCAAGATGCTGCTGATTGGCTGTGATTCAGGGGTCTTTTGCAAAAGGGCTGTCAACTGTTCTTCCAGAGGCTGCACCAAGAGCCTGGGTGCCAGAGTTAGAGGTGGCAGTCAGAGGAACTGTGGCAGCCAAGGGGAACCAGAGAGAGTGTCACCTTCCATATGCTCAGCCACCAACACAATGCCTGCCTTCATCAGGATGCTTGTCCATGTGGCTACAAGAGACAGAAGAGAGAGGGGTACCAGAAACAGGGTGAGCAAGAAGTCCAAGCAGGCCTAAGGGAGGGGGCACTGGATGCTGTAACCCCTTCACTCCCAAGCATCAGCTCTCAAGAAAAGTTCTTATGTACACACAAGAGGACATGTTAAAGAATGTTCACATCAGTATTGTTTGTCAGAGAAAAAATACACTTTAGTCGTGTAATAAAAACAGATGGCACTGGTATTTGAATGAATTACAGCTGCACATATTAACAAGAAAAAAAAATCTCCAAAAAATTAAAATAAAAAGTAAGTTACAAAAGGCTACTTAGAGTATGATGTTGATTATATAAAGTTTAAAATCTGCAAAATGAAACTACCGTTTTGGATGTATATATGACTAGTAAAAGCATAAAGACTTACCTGAGAATGATAGACATGAAATTCAGGATGATGGTGTTTTGGCAGAAGAAAAACAGAGGGGAATGGGGTCAGGAAGTTGCCAACTGTTTGTAAGATTAAACCAAGAAATGGGCGTAGTGTGTCTCTTCATATTCTTTTAATGCCTTTTTATATATATGAAATACATTATTTTTCAAAAAAGAAATTTAAAGGTTTATAGTTTATTATTCTCTCTACTTTTCTGGAATTTGGAGTTTCTTCAAATTAATAAAATACCATATTTTAATATATACTCTATATGCATCACTTCCCCTTTCATGTCATCTGTATTTTATTACTCATATGAGTTGAAGGGAAAATGGAATTATTTCAAACGTAGTGAACCAAGGCCTCCTCTGCTAAGAACCAGAACTTGAAATAAATTAGGTTTGGTTCAGTCTGGAGTATTAATTGGATTTAATTATTTATAAGCTAAGTGTCATATGGGTCCATGAAACTTAAAAGAACTAATCACATTTCAAAGGGCATTGAAAACCATATAAATGTAATAAAGCTGTACAGTCTAATTATCAGCACATTATCTGAGAGTCTGTGGAGAAAGTGGCCTATTTGACATTCTAGATGCTAGCTCAGACTTTTACATCAGACTGTGTAATGTCATTTAATACTCGTGGAGAAGAAACAAAGATTTTACACACACATGCACACACACACACATACTGCAACACATATTTCATAAGGATACATTCATATTTAAAGACATATCAGATGCATTTGTGGATGATTATCTGGGGGTGAATAAAGATGAATAGGTAAAAATAAAAAAGTATAAAACTAGAAAGAGGCCTCATGTGGACTGGTAATAATTTGCTATGAATGGAGTAAAATTGATCCAGCTCTCAGCACTTGAGATAACTGAAAAAAAAAAAAAAAACACACCTAAAAAACACAACCAACAAAAACCACACACACACACACACACACAAAGCGACCTGGACCTTAAGTTACTTAAAATATAAGAGAAAAAAACATTTCATAATATAAATGTGATAGCTTGTAAGGTGCTAAGCACTTCTGAATTCTTAGTCAAAGAAATAGTAATTGCTCATTACTACATGCTTCAATACTTTGGCCTCAGGTAGCAAAGAGCTGACTCATTGGAAAAGACCCTGATGCTGGGAAAAGATTGAGGGCAGGAGGAAAAGGGGTCAACAGAGGATGAGATATTTGGATGGCATCACTGACTCAATGGACATGAGTTTGAGTAAACTCTGGGAGATAGTGAAGAACAGGGAAGCCTGGTGGGCTGCAGTCCATGGGGTCCATGGGGTTGCAAAGAGTCAGACGTGACTTAGCGACTGAGCAGCAACAACAATGTCTCTTTAATGCATTTGTTGACCCTAATGCATTTAGTAATTTGGTTACCAAACATTTTTTTTTCCCAAAAAGGGGGAAAGACTATCATAACACATTCAGTGGAAGATATATCATAGTTTATACCATTCTTCATGCATTTATCTCTTTTGAATGAATGTCACACTTGGCTCCAAGTGAAGAACCAAGGCACACAGGTTAGAGAGAAGCTATGGGGAGAAGAGTGAGCTTTGAGGAAGGATGTTGCAGCCCTGGCATGAGTAAGCAGGAACTCCTCTTTCATTTTGGTGTGAAAAGAATGTAAAGGTAAATATCCAAGTGATGCTACACGTGACACGTAAGGATACAGGTTGCATGAACACCTGATCCTAGTTATATTAACCAAACAGAGTATTTAAACCAAATCATTTGGTTAATGTGATATGACACTAACCGTCTGAAGGGATACTTTGGAGATTTCTGTGTTAAAATGTAGGTTTTCAACAAGACAGAACAGGCTCAATACAGTGAAGTTTTATTCATCACTTATAACATGGTCCAGGGTCTCAGGCTGTCCCTTAACAGTTTCTCTCCAAAGGGGGACCCAGAGATCTTAATTTCTTCATCTAGAACACATGGTATCCAAGGGAAGAGAGAGCTGGAGGGTTTTTGGAGGACATTTTAGGACCCAAAATGAAGGTGGCTTCCATTGCGCCCCCTGCATTTTACTGGGTAGAAGCCAGTCGTAGACCCCGCAGCATAACTGCAAGGAAGGCTGGGAAAAGCAGCACCCCCACTCCCCCAGCATCCAAGAAGAGCAAACAGAATGAGGAATGCCCTTGCTATCTCTACCAGACAAGTGGTATCAGGAAAATCATTGAAGAAATCAGAAATCACCACCTTTGGATGCTTGTGACCATATCTAATATGTGACCACTTATTTATAGACACCAATGCTAATCATTAAAACAATTAATCCTGATTTTTTCAGGTTGATCTCAACAGCAAGTCTCAGCATAGAAAGAACAAAAGTCCAGCCTAATTTCCCCCTAGTCGTGCAGAGGCTCAGGAAAATGGTAGAATTATTGGTGCTCCTAATGAGCCTGATCTGATAATAGTAAATAAACCTTATACTACAGTAAGGTCCATTACTCTGTATCTCTTGAAGTGTAGTTTTAAACCCAATGAGGTAATCTCATTTAGTTGAAACAAATTCAAAATTCAACCATTTATTTTGATATGAATTTTAAAAAGAAGAAAGAAAAGGAGCAAATCAATTTTATATAACAGCAAAACTGAAAAAAAACAATACTACTGCCTGGCCTCCCTTTGGCCTCCATAAACCTCAGAGAAAAAATAATAATCAATATATTAGGAATTCAAAATGGCCAGAAAACCAAAAGAACGTGTATTTCAACAATATCTGCAAAAGCCCCGTGAGTCAGGGAAGTGCCCTCACAGCCCTCCTCACTTACAACAACTGACCAACCTCGAGTCAGAGAGCCTCGCCATCGAGGGTGGTGCTTCTTAACCCTTTTGGCTTCATGGATCCCTTAGCATTACTGCTGCTGGAACTAATATCACTACACTTATGACTCCTGTTCCCAGCTTGCATTTATTGATTGAGTGCACTCTGCTCTGCACTTACACAAACTCTCTATCTTAATGCTCAAAACAGCCTAGTGTGAAGGAATATCATGATGTCCTTCTTTTTTAATTGGAGGATAATTGCCCTACAGAATTTTGTGGTTTTCTGTGATACATCAGCAAGATTCACCTATGTCCCCTCCCTCCTGAAACTCCCTCCCATCTCCCTCCCCATCCCACCCTTCTAGATTGTCACAGAGCCCCTGTTTGAGTTGCCTGAGTCATACAGCAAATTCCCGTTGGCTATCTGTTTTACATAAACTTCCATGTTACTCTCTCCATATATCTCATCCTCTCCCTCCTCCCCTCCCACCATGTCCCTTGGTCTACTCTCTATATCTGTTTTTCCATTGTTGCCCTGAAAATAAATTCATCAGTACCATCTTTTTAGATTCCATATACAATATTTATCTTTCTCTTTCTGACTTATTTCACTCTGTATAATAGGCTCTAGGTTCATCTATCTCATTAGAACTGACTCAAATGTGTTCCTTTTTATGGCTGAGTAGTATTTCATTGTGTATGTGCACCACAGCTTCTTTATCCATTCATCTGTTGGTGGACATCTAGGTTGCTTTCATATTCTAACTATTGTAAATAGTGTTGCAATGAACATTGGGGTACATGTGTCTTTTTCAATTTCGGTTTCCTCAGGGTATATGCCTAGGAGTGGGATTGCTGGGTCATATGGTGGTTTTATTCCTAGTTTTTTTTTTTTTAAGATTTATGTATTTATTTTTATTTTTCAGCTGTAGTGAGTTTTTATTGCAGCACATAGCTTTCTCTAGTTGCAACAAAAGGGGGCTACTCCTCATTGTAGTATGTGGGTTTCTCATTGTGGTGGCTTCTCTTATTTCAGAGCAGGGACTCTAGCTGTGGGCTTCAGTAATTGCTGCATGGGGTTCAACAGTTGCTGCTCAGGGGTGCTAAAGCACAGGCTCAACAACTGTGGCTCAGGGGCTTAGGTGCTCCAAGGCATGTGGAATCTTCCCAGACCAGGGATCAAACCAGTGTCCCCTGAATTGCAAGGCAGACTCTTTAACCACTAGACCACCAGGGAAGCCCCTATTCCTAGTTTTTAAAGGAATCTCCACACTGTCTTCCATAGTGGCTGTATCAGTTTACATTCCCACCAGCAAAGCAAGAGGGTTCCGTTTTCTCCACACCCTCTCCAGCATTTATTGTGTGTAGACTTTTTTTTTGGTTGTTATTGTATCACTGTTTTTATTTACAACTTTATTGGCAAAAAAGAAAAGGGAGTAGTTTCAAACAGTTTAACACAGGGCATTGCAGTTAATCTGTCAGATTAATGAAGTTTCATTTTAAATGTCCATCTAATTGTCCAAAGATATACAATACTGAATCTGCATATGCAGTTTCCTTGATGAAGTACAGGCTCATATCTTAGGCAGTCTTTTAAACATATAAATACAAAGGAAATAGAATCACTCATTAAAAACTGCATTAAATGAAGGGTAATTTAAATTTATGTTGTCCTTGTAACAACACATGCCCAATGAAAATCAAAAGCTGGAAAAGTAGTTTACACTTCCTATTTGAGTGGACAATTACAATCAATCATTTCCTGCAATGACCATTTATCTTTAATTTGTCATGAACTACTCTGAACTTACTATGAGATGTAGCCAAAGTCAGAAAACAAGACGTAGGGAGAATATTCCTTTTTTGGAGGAACTAAGTTCTCCAGAATCAGCACGGGAAACAAACATCCTGTTGAAGAGTTTTAGGTGGAAAAAAATTAATATAGTCAATTTCAACTCTTGCTGAGTTGGCTCAATTTTTTCATTACTTGTTTGGTGTCATTCTGCTAAATCAAGTGTGTTTAATTCTTCTTCTAGTTCATCCAAATCTTCCCCAGTAAACAGATTTTCATCAACAGGAACAGCATCGATGGCTCCATTTTCCTGTCCTTCCCCTTCATTGTCCTCTTCCAAATCACTTCTCTCACCATTTTCAGCCCTACCTCCGGAAGCTTCACTTAATTTGTTTTCTAAAAATAAAAATTAAAATCAATAAGGCCTAGAAAAAGAAAACACTAGTCCATCAGGAATAGTTACAGACTGATATACTTCTTTTCCTTTTTCCATGAAAGCCTTCCTTAAGATTACTCTAATAAGAACTGATTTTTCTTTTTTTGAGCTTATCTGTATCATTTTTCTAAACCTACTATAAAATATGTCTTTCACTGAAGACAGCTGATTGTTCAATGGTTCATACACCTGAGGGCAAGAGTTATCTTATACAACTCTGTATTCTCTACATGACCCAACAATTAGGTTTTCGAAGTCAACCTCCATGTATTTTGATAAATGATCACGTGATCTAGAAAATGTTCATGATCCAAGCAGCTACTGAGGTTTTGGTTTTACAAATAGTAAAGTCACACGAGTTGTAGTGGTATAAATACAGGAACATTTGTCATCAAATTGTGGGAAAAAAACCCCTGGGGCTGTGCAGCTACTTCTTATGACTGACAAAACAAAAATGCTTCCCTTTCTTGTTCAATGACACCCATAATGAACAGAAGAGAATTTTCAATAGCTTAAAGTTATTTCATACATCTCTGATGACAAATTCTTAGGAATTAAAACCTCTGAGGTACTTGCAATTGTGCCTATTACCACCAAAGCCCTACTTCTAAAAGGAGCAAATTAGTTTGCAATTGGCATTAAGATAACAAACAGTCTGATAGCATTCTCAAATCTCAGGAGGGCAGGCCAGTTTTTCCAGTTATTACTTATTCCTTCAGTGTAAAAATAAGGTTTAGCTTTTTTTTCCCCTCTCAACTTTTGTCTACCCTTTTCTTTCACAGCAACTGTGCCAAACTTTTAATTCTCACTCAAGACACAATTAGATATAAATTGTATTAGCAATCTTTTATTTCCAAATATACGTAAGTCAGCCTCCCTTCCATTCTTGTTCTTAATTGAAGTTAACTACTTACAGTTCCAGATTTTGATTCTATATCTATTGTTTCATCTTCAATTTTTCTGTCTTTTTCAGATCCCTTTTCTCTGGCCAACAGATAATATTTAGATTTCCTATATTCTAAAAGACCCTTCCCTCATGACCATGTCTCCCTCTAAAAGTTCTTAAAAGTGAGTGATTTATATTCACTTTTTCTCCTCATTCCTCACACCACTGTAGTCCCAATGAAAACTGTGTACTCTATTCTTACAATTCTTTCCCTAGTCATAATTATTTCTAATTCTCATCCGACTTAATCTTCCTGAAATTCTGTTCTTCTCAGTAACTTTCCCAAGCTTTTTCCTTTCTACTACTCTAAAACATTAATGTTTTCAGCAGTCTGTCCTAGAACATTCTCATCCTATGTATTGTGTCTGAGTGAAATCATTCACTGTTAGCTATGAATGCAGATGACTTTCAAACCTTTTCCTCCTGGGAATGTCTATACAGTATCCTAGACAACGCCACTTTTGATAACCAAAATATCTCATATTCGTGTGCTCCCAAACTGAACTCATTAGCTAAATGTCCAAACTCATCTTCATTCCCTTCAAGTTTCAGTTAACGGCTTCAATATCCAACCAGCCACCCATTTCCACAGCCTCCACTATTTACTAGCTTTATATTCAGCCAAATCATATATTTATGTTACTGGTCTGGTACCTGAGCCATCTAAGTTTGCCAAGACTGGTCTAACCTCCTTTAGACAGTTTCTTAGTTTGTAGAATTACGAAAATTAGCATACTTACCATCCTTTTCTGAAGTGTATGTGCTGAATCTTTCAAGACTGGCTACAGTAATACCTGTCTCATCTACATCTCTTGGGATGTACAGGCTTAAATCTATGTCATTTACACTCACTGAATCATCAACCTTTAAAAACACATAGAAAAGGAGTGTTACTAATAAAAATATTTTCATAAATTACTTGCCCTTTACCTCTGACATTTATCTTAATGACAGAAAATTAAATAGTGCCTAATGAAAACAAATGACTACTGCCAAAATTTACTTCTTTTATACACTTTTTGAGAAAGGAATAGAAATATCATACTTGATGCTTCTTCCTGACATCATAGTTTTACATACACAATATATTTTAATCTTTTAACTCAAAGGCAGAAGTCAGAATTTTATGATAATCATATGAAAAATCAAAAGCTATTTGCTATTTTATTAAACAATATAGTTAAGTTAAAATATTAATATTAATAATATTAAGTTTATCTATCACCAATAATTCTGCTGCTGTCTTCTGCTCCCTTCTCTGTACTTTTTAGTGTCTCTGTCTCATGATTTTTTTTACTATAAAGTATTAAACAAAAACCTTTTTTTGAGAGGGAGAGTAAAACATTTTACAGTTAATACTCAAGCATTTAACACTATATTGGGCACTGTCCCAAGCTGTATAAAGTATAAACAAATATGAACTCACTAACTCACTTAATTCTCAGAAGCACTTTGTGACCGAAGGGATTATCATTATGGCAGTATTATGGATGAGAATGGAGGCCTAGGGTGTAGCTAATTTCCCAGGGCAGAGTAGGGATTTGAACCAAGGCCTCCAAGTTAGTACTCTTAACTATACTGCTCTGTTGTCACTCTCTATTGTTTCTCTCAATCCACATGAGAAGATGAAGTGCCAAAGCACTGTTCTTACCTCGTCACCACCTGTTCCCTGGGTGTAACGGGTATCATCTGCTTCCTCATCATCATCATCAACCAGTTCAGGACGAAATTCAAACACCTCACGACCACTGATCTATTCAAATACACACATATATCAACTCAGGACAAACTTCAAACATTTCTTAGTCACTGGTTTTATTTTTAAAAAGCCTTTATTTTTTTGGCGGTCCCACAAAGCATGTGGGATTTTAGTTCCTCCATCAGGGATTGAACCCATGCCCCTGGCAGTGGAAGTGTGGAGTCTTCACTGCTGGACTGCCAGGGAAATCTCTGCTGGTCATTGACTTTAGACATACACATAATTAAATAGAGATAAAATCTTCCATAATACAGAAATTATAAAATGAAAGAGAGAATAGAAAACCTATTTAGGATTTTGGGACATACCACTAATGCTTTCCCAGCTTTGAAGTCTGCTTTCCTTCTTTCTATATCTTGCTCAAGTTTATCAATCTTTTCTTGTCTTTTTCTTTTCTTCCATGCAAGAAAAGATTCTAGAGTGATTTTGGTAACATTTGGACCTAGGGCAGAACGCTGCAAAGATAAAAAAGTTAATTTTCTCCCCCTAAAGTTATCGAGTCCTTGAGTCCAAGAGTGGTGAAACATACTTGAAAAGCTGTAGTGGAGTTGTCTCCTTTCACATGTTAAAATAACCAACAAATAACTAGGTAAAATGGTGAAAAAATAAAGACATCAAGGAAAACATCTAAAACTTCAATCTGAACACTAAGCATTTTCATGAACTGATGTACCAGTATATGACTCTTATGAAAACAATTTATTTGATAAGCCAGTGGCTAGCACTTAAAAAAACTGTTTCACAATCCTAAAATATCATGATTATGGCTAGGTTTACATTTTTGACATGTGAGAGTAATGAAATAAAAAGTAAGGAAGCTTTGAGAAAAATTCGTATTATTTTTTCCCTTTCATAACAACATGCTATTGTTGCCCCCAAGTGGTAAATATTAGAATTTCACAGTACTGCTATAGAGTTTTATGGTAGGAAAAAGATACCAGTTACCTCTCTTTCAATTAGATCTTCTAATGAAATTTCATCTTCTTTCTCTTCTTTCTTTTTATCTTTTTTCAAGACAAATCCAGGAGGAAGTGCATGACGATACATGCAAATATCACCCCCTCCAGGACATACCCAAAACCAGCCGTATTTGTTGTTTTCAATAGCTTCAAGGAAATGCTTGCACACCTAGAGAGACAGTATTATTAATACAAAATAGTGGCTCAGGGTGGTCCGTTTCCAAGGTAAATGCTTAGGTATATATGGAACAGGTACATTCAATTCACATCTTTTTTAAGCTAACCACTCAGGTACAGAATACCTTGTGTACAGAAATGTAAATATACATTAATCTTAAAATACTTAATACAATGGTAACTTTCCTTTAGAGAGGATTTGTATAAAATACTTATTTTTGACAATGCTCTAAACTGAATTATACAAAAGGATTTGCTGCCATTTAGTCTTTGTAAATGGGATCCAAAGACTGGTTTTTAAATATGAGAAATTAAAAATGGTTACAAGTAAATAAAACCAGTAACTTTGTTTTGGTTTGATCTTTTCTAAAAACTAACCACATGCAGTAAAGATACAAACATATTTCAATTATCTGAAATTACAGTCACAAATAAGAAGGAAAAATTAACTAATAAGCAATATTCTTTTCCTAAAAGGCTACAAGAGATAAGTAAAAACAATATTCTGAATTTTTCTCACACAGCAAGGCTTTTCACTTGTAAATATACTACAGAATGAGTATGTGGACATGAATGCAGCATCTGAGAAATAAGGCTCTGATTTGTAAAAGTATATTTCCTGGAATAATACTAAAACCATTATGTACCAAAAACTCATTCTGCAATTCATATGTAATAATATTTTCACCTTTATAAGTAAATGTCTCTCTACCATTAAAACAGAGTAAGTTATGAATTAGGGTAGTTTAACAGTTCTCCCTCGATTTGTTTTGTATGAAAAGTTAAGAATTCTTATATGAAAACGTGTACTCATCCATGTTTCAGCAAGTAAAACCATCTCAGAAAATAGCATTTGAAGAACTTTAGTCACATGATTTTCAAGTAACTTTTGACCAAGAATTATGTATAACTGACACTTGTATATTCCAAACACAAAGCCTGATCACCTTATCTTTATGAAAAGATCCAGTAACTTAAATAATAACCTAGTAGAAAATAGCAGAAATATCTTGCCACATAACTCTCCCTAATGATAAATACCAAAGCAACTCAATTCAAGAAAAGGACATACTATTTGAGTTTTTGGTTTTTTCTTTTCCGCCTCACCGTGCTTCTTGTTCACAACTTCTTCCAGCTTTTTCTCATCCCAATTATCCATAGTATCTAAATAGAGAGAGATGTGGAGACTAAATACTGTTAATTTTGTTTACTGTCCCCAAAATACATTGCATATATCCTTACACAAGAAAGCCGTATAACAAATAGTCCTACTAAGACTGAAATGGTCTTCAAGCTACTAAATATGTTAGTAACAACAAATCAAAATAAATTTACTTTAAGAATATATCTTTAAAAAAAAAATACCTTTTTCAAGTTCTTCATCTCTTGCATCAATGTAAACGCTTCGCTTTTCACATTTTCTCTCTAGAGTCAAGTCATGAGAGAACTTACACTTATCTCCTTTAGTACACTGTCCTTGCTTGAAGAATGCACATACTACGGATTTGGGATCTGCACCTAAGTCAAATAGCACATGGTATTTACATTAAAAACTGCCAGATAACAAAGTACAGCTTCTTTCTAAGATATAATTACTTTTGGTTAATTTGTTATTTTCTGTTCACTGGTGTGAAAGGAAATACCACACACATAGGTGAATATTAAGACATTTCTTTGAGGTTCTTTCTATAGCATATTATATCTGTATTTGATTCCTTTATTTTTCCCAAAAAAGAGAGCAAGGGGGTAGGAAACTAAGTAAGCACATATGTTATTCTATAGTTACTTGTCTAGTTGGGAGTCAATGAGGTAAGAGGCAAAAGAGAAATATAAATATAAATGTACTTGCAGTGCCAAGAGTTTGGGATTTGCAGTTTTTATAACCACAGGTTTGTTTTGTCTACTACCAAAGATCAGAGATTATAAATCAACTAGTAGAGTGCCAAAATCCTTAAAAGTTTGCCCTTATGCGGGGTGGGGGCTAACGGCTGGATTTAACAGTTGTATGACACAGCCATACACATATGTAAAAGGAATAACAAGAATCAGCATAGATAATTTTGACAGAGTATTACTTTCACAGCATATACAACTGCCGAAAACATTTAAGAGTTTTCAAATATGAATTACATTGGTAAAAACACTTTTGAAACGTAAAGCTTACCTTTACTTATTTTTTGAGCAGCAACTACAGGTTTGAACAACTCATTTAGCTCTTGCAATTCTTTCTTCTTGTCATCTTTCTTCAACTTCTTTTCAGCTTCACTTTGCGCTACCTATAATATTACCAGGTATGATATATAAATTTGATGTAATATAATAAAACTGTTTTCACTACACAGTAATATCTATATCACTGACATAACAAAGACAATCACATTTTACATGTATATAGTTCTTACTTCTTAATATCAATGTTATAATGGCCTTCCAGCATACATTAAATGGTGTGTCAAACTAGTAAATGAAATTGCTAAATCCTGTACAGCAACTGACTCTTATAAAAAAACCTATACATGGTACCATGCCGAGTTAAGAGCATATTTAAAAGCTTACAGCAATAGCATTTATTAAGCATATGCTACATGCCAGCATTTTTAGCAAATGGTTCTCACCTGGGAATTTCTTCTTGTGACAACAAACTACTCCCCAGAAATAAGTAGGTGCATTTTGAAGATCAGAGATATAAACATCCTAAAATGCACAGTCCCACACAAATAAAGAATTGCACCAACCCAAATACCTGTAAGTACCCTTGGGAAAAACACTGGGCTAGGTCAATGTGGGAGACCAAACAAAACAAAACAAACATGACATAAAACGTAGCTCCAGGCACACAATTTACATACCTAATATGATTAGAGGTTTCATCCAAACATTTATATGTCAGGTCCTATGTTAGATGACAGGGAATACAAAGATGAAAAGACAAAGATGCTTATTTAAAGAAGCTCAGAATCTAGTGGGAAGACAGACATGTCAGCAACTATAATATAATACACGGTGCTCTGGAAAGAAAGAATGCTTATACGTCTAGGAAAATTAGACTGAGCTAATATTTATGGATGAATTCTTTCAAAAAGCAAGAAATGCAGAAACAGAAGCTCCAACCAATGCAAAGATGAATCAGGTATGATAGACATCAATGAAAGATGCTGACTGTATCAACAGGTGGACAGGGTGAGATTCAAGAGTTTAAAGTAAGCCAGTGACACAATCAGACTGCATTTCATAAAGATCATAATAACAACTTTTTGAAGAGTGGACTGAAAGGAGTCCACAAATGAAGGCAAGGAAAATTAGGAGGCTAATGCAATTGCTGTAGCCAAGAAAGCATAGGCGCTTAAAACAGGCATTAGTATCAAGGATGGAGAAAAGGTGGAAGAAAGCTGTTAAGGAGGTAAAACTGTTAGGACTAAGTGACTGACTGGACATGAAGTATCAGGAAAAGGGAGGAGTCTAGGATTATCATTTGTATGGTTAGTGATGCTTAACAAGACTGGGAATACAGGAGGAACAGGTTTCATGGCAGGAGGTGGAGATGAGCTCAGTTTTAGACATACTTGGTATGAGATGCTGACAGGGCAGAAAGGTGGAATTATTTAGGACGACACTGGACATAGATCTTGATTCCTGGACAGAAGTGTGCTTTGAGATAAAGATTTTAGAAATAGCTGCTTACGGATAATAAACTTTGGGTGTGTATGAGATTATGCCCGGGCACCATAAAAAAGTATAAGAGCAGAGAACAGTACCCTGAAAAATATCGATATTAAACAAGCCAAAAGAACCTAAAAAGTCTGTTAAAGGAATAAAGAAACATCTAAGAAATAAGTAGAAATTCAGGACAAAAAAGTATTAAAGGGAAAGGAAATTTTAGGAAAGAACTGGCCGAGTATTATAATAGGGTTAAAGACATTCTAAATCCTGGCTTTGATGATGTGGTCAGATGTGTTAAAACAGAACAATGAGAAAAAGGTTTCTAAAAGTAAAAATTTAAGTCACTTTATTTTTAATAAAAGTATTCTTTGTATCAGACGTTTGTGGGGACCAGAACCATTTTTGCAAGTATTTATGTTAGAAATCAAACTATTGTTAAATAAAGTATGGTTTGTGTACCCCTACTTGACAAACACACCTTGTGACATGGAAGAGAAGGTTCAAATTTAAAACACTCAGGTTTCATGGAGTTCCACATGGAGCACGGCAGTAAAGCAAGAATCAATCCCTGGCTGCTCCTCTTTCTACCCTGAGTTTCATCCCACCACATGTATGCGGGGAGACAGAAGAAGCAGAGGAGGACGTGGTTTAGATCCAGACTCTGCCCATACTCCCAGCACATACCCTCTCTGTGACTACGTCAGCCACACAGGCAGTAAAGTATATCCTAAGATGGACTTGGGGTAAGGGACTTTGAGGCCCTGAGCTGGTGTGGGGAGAAACATGTCTAGAAGAGACATAAAGTAGGGTCCTCCTCTGCAGCACAGGGTTTGGTAGGGGTGGAGGTGGGGGGAAGGATCTTTGCCTGGCTCTAACAGTAAGACTGCTGCTCATTTCCAGTGTTAAGTGTGGTGGTTAAGATACCTCAAGTTCACAGATAAAAGGCCAGTTACCCAAGAGATTATCAAAAATGTATTACTGAAAGTACTCGCAAATCCACAAGACATTTTATGGCTTTCTCAGGTTGATGACATTTTAAATTACCAGTCAATATACTTCCCACTGGAAGAAAAAAACAGGAAGAGGAAACATGTTTGAAATGAATCTTTACATTATGCCAGAAGATTTACATTATCTTCTCATTTAACTATCACAGAAACCCTACAAGGGTAATTGACCTTTCACTGTACTACAAATTGAAGACCAGTGTCATTAAATACCTGGAAAAGGAAATGGCAACCCACTCCAGTATTCTTGCCTGGAGAATCCCATGGACAGAGGCGCCTGGTGGGCTACAGTCCATGGGGTCGCAAAGAGTCAGACAAATTTAAGATCATTAAAAAAAATAAGATAGAGGGATGCATACTCCAAAGCCTGAGCATACATTTTTATTAGACCAGGCTACTAAGTCAGCAATGTAGAAGATCAAGCTTTTGGCTCTTGAGTCAAACCGTGTATAAGAGAAAGAAAAGTGCTGGAAGTACCAATCTGTAGACAGAATCAGTGATAGAAGTTAACCATCTTATGAATACATATTCTGGTATTTTCAGATGGAAAAAAAAAGTGTTTCCAAATTAAGGAAAAGGAGATATGGTGGTGAAAAAAATACTTTAAAAAATAAATGTCTGTGTCTATAAAATCCTAAACTCAAAGCGAAAGATCTACATTAAAAAAAAAAAGAAATGAGAATACAGAGATTTGAAGAAAATGTGTCTAAAGTTTTTTGAATGAGTTGCCAATTGATAAAAATAATTCCAAAATTCATCTAGAAAAATAAATGCCTAAGAACAGCCAAGAAAAACAGAAAAGGAGTAACATCTTAAAGGAAAGGACTTGCCTTATCAGCTAACAGAATATGTTACTAGGCTACTATAATAAAAATCGATGTGGTACTCGTTTAGGGAAAGAAAAGAGAATCTACAAATAGATCTGAATATATATGAGACTTTAATATATGTCAATAGGGATGTTTCAATTCAGTGAGATAAATGATGCTAGCTATTTATTTGAAAGGAAATATCATGCAAAATGAATTTATATGATAAATTATAGACTGTAAATAGTCAGAAAAAAAATCTGGGATAAACACATGATCTAGTGGAAGGGGAGACCGCTTCAACCATCTAAAAGAAAAGCTAGACATATCCGACAGTACAAAAACTAAAAACTGTTGCACAGCAAAATGTAACAGAAACATCACAAATTATCTATATCTCTCTAACAAGTTGCCAATGAAAAGACAAAAAACCAAAAAAGCAAAGGATTTGAATAGAAAAGTCAAAGAAGTACAGACTCCAACAGTCAAAAAGCTTAAGAAAATTTCCAAACTCACTAGGAATTAGAAAAAGAAAAATGAAGTATCACTTAATCAGATTGGAAAACATTAAAAAGAGCTTTAGTACATATAACTCACGTACTACAAATGAAAATGTGAAGTATTACAATCTCTATGAAGAATGATCAGCCAAACTTCTTAAAATTAGAAGCTCATTTCCCTTTATTTAGAAATGCGTCACCAGATAATTTATGCTACATAAATAAAAAGCACAAATGCACATAAAAACACCAGTACAACAGAATTTCTTGTAGAACTGTTCTTAAAGTCAGAAAGCTGGAAACAAAGTGATTACTTATAAAGAGTAAAAAGATGGATATAGTACATCCACATCATAGAACAGTATGCAGCCATTAGAATAAATTAGAGCTATATTAAAAAATGGTTTCAAAGAATATCTAGAAGATATTGATTGCTGAGTAACCAAGACAAGATGCAGGTAAGTTTACAGAGTAGGATTCTGTTTTGAAACACAATTATAGCACCAAACATTTTTATCTGCAACAATGTTGTATTACATCCATATGAAGAAAACGCAGAAATTTAAGTTACTTACCTGACGTGGATTCTGTTGACCAAATTTAACTTGATGAGTGACAGCCTTGATAAACTTCTGTTGCTTTGCTCCTTTCTTATTCTTCAGACCAAAAGTTTTGTCCTAAATGAGAAACAGTATTGAAATATGTTAGCAATTTATATTAACGATACATTAGGATTCAATACATATGTAAAACTATCATCATTAAACTTGTTAGTCTATGATGCTTTTTCTGAATTGTTTAGAATATCAGTATTACAGGATATGCAGAGTTGTTACAGCAGGATAATTAGTTCAACTGGTGGCTCAGAGGTTAAAGTGTCTGCCTCCAATGCGGGAAACCCGGGTTCAATCCCTGGGTCAGGAAGATCCCCTGGAGAAGGAAATGGCAACCCACTCCAGTATTCTTGCCTGGAGAATCCCATGGACGGAGGAGCTTGGTAGGCTATAGTTCATGGGGTCCAAAGAGTCAGACATGACTGAGTGACTTCACTTTCAAATAAGTAGGGGAATGCTTACTCAACAGGGTTTCTGATTCTTAAGCATAGGATATCTGNCATCTAAAAGAAAAGCTAGACATATCCGACAGTACAAAAACTAAAAACTGTTGCACAGCAAAATGTAACAGAAACATCACAAATTATCTATATCTCTCTAACAAGTTGCCAATGAAAAGACAAAAAACCAAAAAAGCAAAGGATTTGAATAGAAAAGTCAAAGAAGTACAGACTCCAACAGTCAAAAAGCTTAAGAAAATTTCCAAACTCACTAGGAATAAGAAAAAGAAAAATGAAGTATCACTTAATCAGATTGGAAAACATTAAAAAGAGCTTTAGTACATATAACTCACGTACTACAAATGAAAATGTGAAGTATTACAATCTCTATGAAGAATGATCAGCCAAACTTCTTAAAATTAGAAGCTCATTTCCCTTTATTTAGAAATGCGTCACCAGATAATTTATGCTACATAAATAAAAAGCACAAATGCACGTAAAAACACCAGTACAACAGAATTTCTTGTAGAACTGTTCTTAAAGTCAGAAAGCTGGAAACAAAGTGATTACTTATAAAGAGTAAAAAGATGGATATAGTACATCCACATCATAGAACAGTATGCAGCCATTAGAATAAATTAGAGCTATATTAAAAAATGGTTTCAAAGAATATCTAGAAGATATTGATTGCTGAGTAACCAAGACAAGATGCAGGTAAGTTTACAGAGTAGGATTCTGTTTTGAAACACAATTATAGCACCAAACATTTTTATCTGCAACAATGTTGTATTACATCCATATGAAGAAAACGCAGAAATTTAAGTTACTTACCTGACGTGGATTCTGTTGACCAAATTTAACTTGATGAGTGACAGCCTTGATAAACTTCTGTTGCTTTGCTCCTTTCTTATTCTTCAGACCAAAAGTTTTGTCCTAAATGAGAAACAGTATTGAAATATGTTAGCAATTTATATTAACGATACATTAGGATTCAATACATATGTAAAACTATCATCATTAAACTTGTTAGTCTATGATGCTTTTTCTGAATTGTTTAGAATATCAGTATTACAGGATATGCAGAGTTGTTACAGCAGGATAATTAGTTCAACTGGTGGCTCAGAGGTTAAAGTGTCTGCCTCCAATGCGGGAAACCCGGGTTCAATCCCTGGGTCAGGAAGATCCCCTGGAGAAGGAAATGGCAACCCACTCCAGTATTCTTGCCTGGAGAATCCCATGGACGGAGGAGCTTGGTAGGCTATAGTTCATGGGGTCCAAAGAGTCAGACATGACTGAGTGACTTCACTTTCAAATAAGTAGGGGAATGCTTACTCAACAGGGTTTCTGATTCTTAAGCATAGGATATCTGAAAACCTTTACCCAGAGGGTAGGCAGGCATCCTAAATCTTCTAAATCTTACTTTACCTCAGAAAGCATTTTTCTCAGCAAAAAATGAGGGATTATGAACTTACTACTAACACATTTTGGGGAATACTGCATAAGCAGATACATTAAGTTCTGAATTGGTTTCTTGGGTAATAGAACTATCCTCTCTAAACAATTAAAGAACTCAAATTTAAAATGCATGCATTACTAGCTGTTGCTAAAAATGGAAATATTAAAATTCAAGTATTCCTAACTAAAAAAGCAACACTTTAAATTTGGAATATTATCAAATAGTACCTTGAGAAAGCTATTATTACAATAGCAGCTATCACTTGTGGAATGAGCATAATGTGCACTAAATGATAGTCTTGGACTACTTACGCTATAGTAGGATGAAGAGTGTCCCCCTAGATTCATGTCTAACCAGACCTCAGAATGTGACTTTATTTGGAAAAAGGTCTTTGTAGCTATAATAAATTGACACACTGGATTACATATCCAATGAATAGTATCTTTATAAGAGAAGAAAAAGGTAAACAGGTTTAGAGAAGGCAATGTGCAGAAAGAGGCAGAGAGATTACAGTAATACAGCTTCCAGGCCAAGGAATGCCTAAGAGCTGGAAGCCACCAGAAACTAGGAAAAGGCAAGGGGAGATTCTTCCCTGGAGTCTTCAGAGGGAGCACTGTCCTGCCTGTACCAGATTTCAGATTTCTAGCCTCCGTATCTGTGAGAGAATAAATTTCTGTTTTTTCAAGTCACCCAATTTGTGGTAATTTGTATGAGAACCCTAGGAAAGTAACACAGGAGGCTAGACTGAGTGAGCTTCACCCCAAGGTGAAAAGCCTATCAGGAAACCACCAAACACTGGTATCTGAACGTCTTTTTTCCTGTCTTTTCTCTTTCTCTTGAGAAGGATCTTTCAGCCAGGACAGCAACAAGCCTGGCTAGAGGACTGGAAAAGAGAGCAGGTAGGAGAAGGTGTCTCTTAGTTTACTACATAGACACCTTAGTGGCTTTTTCCAGGCTCACATTTTAACCATGCCTCCCACTTTATTTGTACCTAGTTACAGAAACAGAGAGGCCTCCTGATTTATAACCTCCACCCTCTTTCTTGCAGGGGTAATAAATAAAAACTATCAGCTATTTCTGTACTTTAATCCCTCAATTTTCAATCACTTGCCTTCTGCATTACCTAGTATGTGCCATGGTTGAGTTTCTGCAAAATTTTGCAGAGCAAATCCACTTACTTCTCAATGGCACACTCCTAGGTGGGCACTCAGGCCCAACTGCTCTGTTCTACAAGATCAGTTATCCAATTTATCATCCATCCACTATCAGTTTTTGTATGCTGAGGTTCAAAATTATAGATGTCTCCTAATTTCAAGTCAGAGTTTGGATTTCTTTTATACTCTTGTTTATAAGTGAGTTTCCAAAAGGAAGAAAGAGGCAAAAAGGTCTTAAATTCACCTGACATCTTTGGAGAGGCATTCAATCTGAAATAAATTAAGTGGCTATTTTAAAGCCTTTATCCTAGATATTATTTCTAAGGGAAGGGACAGGATAGTGAGAAGAAAGCTATTATAGGTAAAGAATACTTACATACATATGCGAACAAACTGGAAGTGGAAAAAATTAATAAAACATATCTTTCAATGCTCTCAAGATCACAGAGTTCAAAAGGATTTTAGTTCTAAAAGATTATTTCTCATTGGGAAACAGCTCTTTGTTCATCTCATCTATATCCATCCAAACTTCAGTTTCCCTACTTAAATGCCTATGCTTTAATATTGCATTATGTTACAAAATTCTACATGAATTTCCTACAGCCTATGCATATAAAAAAAGGTAGTAGGTGGCATATACAAACTGATATTCTCTGTATTTTTTAAAAAATATGGTTGGCTTCCTTTGTTTTTATAGAGTTTAACACACAATCCAGTTAGAAGAAAAAAATGGTAACGGTAAAGTGACGGAGATGACGACTGCATACAGCAACCAGGTGTGAAATGCCATAAAGTACTTTCCTGCTACAAAAAAATGAGGTCTCATGAAGGGAGGGAAAACCTCAGATTAAAGTATTACTAGCAGGAAAGTACAACACCATCTACACATGCCTCGCCAGAGAAGAGCCTGTCTGGGGTTCAGTTCATGCTTTCCGTATTTTCTTGTATTTCTTGTAGAGGGGTATAGGCTCCAGATCCCAGAAGAAAAACAGTTTTCCAGGTTTAATTACACTGCATTAGCACATAATTAACCAGTCGAAAGAGATAATGAATGAGTTGTATTTTGAAAGTCTCTAATTAGAACTTGGAAATTTTTGTTTTTTCCAGAGATAAAGGACACTTATTTACATCTAGCATTCATTAAATACAAACTTCCAAATATATAACTTGATTGAATCCTCTTAAAGACCATATTACCTCATTCTGTAAATGTGAACATTGAAACTCAATTCTTTTGAAGTAACACTGCTAATAAGGGGCAGGCTGTACAGTGTAATGATTATAAGAGTGTAAGCTCTGGAGTTAGAGTGCCTAAGCTCCAGTACCAAACAGAACTGGACAAATTACCTTCTTTGCCAGTTTTCTTATTTGTAGAGTGGGTCACAACTTACTAGCATCTCAGGACTGCAGTGCAGGCCAAAACTTATTACAAGGAGGTGGAGCACAGTGGTTAACAGGGACTCGGGAACCAAAATTCTAACTGTGCCACTTGCTGCCTTAATAATAACCTTCGGCAAGTTATTTAACCTGTTTCTCTTTCTTCGAATGCAAAAAGGTTAATCTTACTTACTTCAGTGAGGAAATTAAAGGAGCTGTGTAAAATTTATCACTTGTAGATGCCTTGCTTCTCTTCCTTTCTTTCCACCAAACACTGAGATCTGTGTCTGGTTCAGGTATTACTTGAGTCTAAGCAAAGTTCTTGTTCTTTCCATGAAAAACTACTTCCCAGAGAAACCAGTTAAGTTACAGGGTCGGTTGGTACACAAAGTTTTCTGAATACTACACTGTGGACTTGATACACCAACAGTACCTCTTGAAAACAGGACAGTTTGCAATCTGAATACTTAAAAGCCTCCCTTCTCCCTTCTTGAATACAGGAGAGACCCTTATCTCAAGATTAACCTGGATTTAAGGGTTGAGGGATAGTAGATGGGAAGACTAGAGGTTACACTCAACTCTAGGGAAATAGCGGTTCTCATTAGATTAATAAGGTTCCAAAGGTAAGGTGATAAGGAAGGAACAGTGTGTGTTTCAGGCATGGGAAATAAAATACAAAGGCATTTAGAGATCAGGCAGTAATTCTAAAAGGATGGCTCCCAGAGGCTTCAAAAGCCTTAACATTTAGTGAACTCCAAACCTGACTTAAAACTGACACTTTCTCCCTCTTCTTCTTACCCTTAAGTAATCCTACTTCTTTTACAGACCAGCCTCTACATCTTAAATTCAGATATTTGAAAAAAGGAAGAGGGTGTGAGGGCAGGTCAATAATAAAGAGTGCTCAAAGGTAACTGGAGTCCTCCTTTTGTTCACCAGGGTGAACAAAGGCCAGCACTGTTCTACCTCAGTTTCATCCCCACATGCACTCTTAGTATATTTTTTTTGCCCATCTATGCAATGGATATTTTGCTTCTGGTTAATCCAGCTTCAAGTAATAAACAGTTGTCATTAGCTGAAGTTTTTCACTGGCAACAAAAAACACTTCTTTCTCCATCCTTTACACACCTGGATCCTGTCCCTCTAAGTCTCAATTACTACTTCTTTGCTGCTACAAGGCCTTAGCTGGACATCCTTTATTTGCCTGCCCTAACCCAGATTATCTCCCCCTTTCCATTAACAAACCTTCCATTTCCCAAAGCTGATTTGTTTATTAAATTTTAGCCAAAGAAAGCAAATAGTATATACCATTTGAAACAACTGTATGAATGCTTAACAGAACCATAACCCTTTCTGATATACTCACTGCATAAAGAAAGCGAAAGTCACTCAGTCCTGTCTGACTCTTTGTGATCCCAGGGACTGTTAGCCAACCAGGGTCCTCTGTCCATGGAATTCTTCAGGCCAGAATACTGGAGTGGGTAGCCACTCCCTTCTTCAGGGGATCTTCCCAACCCAGGGATCAAACCCAGGTCTCCTGCACTGCAAGCCAATTCTTTACTGTCTGAGCCACCAGGGAAGCAAATACTTACAAATGCAAATGAATTCATGAAATTTTGGGGAGTTTAAACAGGGAAAGAAAAAAAATGCAGGCACTATATATTATTTTAAGTGACAGAAAGTAAGCACTGTATAAACAGTGCAGGTCAGTCTGATTAATTTCCCTAACTAGTTCTTAATAGTAATAAATTAACAACAGCTGTTATTAATTGAACATATGTCAGGTACTTTACACGTCATCTCATTTAACCCACAGTTCTGGAATGATAGGAATTAGCTCTATTTTGCTAATGAGAAATTGTGGTTTAGATACGTCAGGTAACTTGTCTAAACTAGTTTGAAATTTTAATGCAAAATATGGGACTCAAACCCAGATCTATTTGGCCTCGAGATGGTGCTTCTTTCATTAAATTATGCTGCCTCTCATGCCTCTTTTTACTTCTCAAAGTTCTCAAAACCTATGTATGCTGCTGTTCTACAGTGCGTGTCTAAGACAGCGGCAGTGGAAGCAACAGAGGTTTAGAAGAGGGGACAGGTGGGTAGCGCAACCATTTATTTTAAAATCTCTTCAAAAGCGCTGCTTAAAAGTATACGTTCTACTTAACTATCAATTTTGGTGAATTTAGAAATTTCTGGTCATATGCCTATAAACTTTCCAAAATTAACCAGACTCTGAAATGTTATTAACTTTTCACATGTCAAATATAGACAATACCTTTTCCAAAAAAATTATGGTAATAAAAATCAATTATCAGTATGAACCAGATTTCAACTGCCACATGTTCACTGTAAGTTTGTTGCAAAGTATACTTTACTGTCACTAAAAACATTATATGACTCAGCAATTCCTCTCCTGGGTATACACCTAGAAAAAACCAAACCAAATCACTAATTTGAAAAGATGCAAACCAGTGTTCATAGCAGCATTGTTTACAATTGTCAAGGTGTGGAAGCAACCTACATGTCCATCGCAGACAAACAGATAAGGAAGATGTGGTATATATACTGTGGAATACACCTCAGCCATAAAAAAGAATAAACTGTTGCCATTTGTAGCAACATGGGTGGACCTGAAGAATATTATACTAAGTGAAATAAGACAGAGAAAGACAAATCACTTATATGTGGACTCTAAAAGTACAAAACAAAAAAAGATTATAAAAAAAGCAGACTAGCAGTTATGGGGGGACAATATAGGGGTGGAGGAGTGTGACGTACAAAATATTGTGTGAGATAAGCTCAAGTACAACATGGGGAATATAAATATTTTGTAATAACTGTCAATGGAAAGTAACCTTTAGAAGTTGTATATAAAAATTAAATTTAAAATGTGTAGAATTAAAAAAATATATATATAACTTCATCTTAACTTTTAAAGGCTTTGGTAATAAAAAGCCTTTCTATTAACAGTATTCAAATTATGCAAATTGTACAAAAAAATGAAAAAGTGCTTTTCTCGATGAAATGGAATATACTGTTCCCTAACCAAGCTGAATAACATAGTATTCTCTACAAATCCAGTTTTGCAAAAAAATGATAAAACTTAAACCTACAATTTACAATACTGTGGTTCCTCTCTGGTGGTAGTAAAAATATAAGCAGCACACTACCATTTAAAAAAAATTTACTATTAAAAAAAAAAATCACTCATCATATATTAAATGTGGGGCAGAAAGGCTTAATTCCACTATTCTAATATTTTTGGCTAAAGAATACAGCTGTCTATTTTCCATTTTTCTTTGGTGAAGTCTTCATTAATGAAACTAAAGTCCTCTTCTCTTCACCTTAAAAATAACCTTGTTACAAGATGAATAAATCCATAGCTATTATTTTTGGTTACGGGAATACTGTAATTTTCAAATACAACTGCTTAAAACAAAATTAAATATTTATTTAAAAATAAAGACTGTACACAGATAAAACTCAATAATGCATACAGTATATTTAAACTGTCATGTAATATTTAATTCCATGTCTATATGTGTTTTACTTTGCATTATGGTTGAATGTCTTAATTCAACCTCAGCAAAGGAAGCCAACAAGTGAAATGCCATCCCTAAAATGCCCTTGGTTTACATAGCACCAAATGCCATCAGGTAACCATCCCCAGAGATTTACCAAGTGTCCAGAGTCCAGATTGTTCAAAAAGGTACAGCAGACACAGATGTGAAGGTGACAATGATTGTTTTCAAATCGCTAGCTATGCTACTTCAAGACAGTTCTTAAATAGCACAAACTGGCGGTAAGAATATATGTTCTGCTTCAGAGCTGGAACTGGCCAAAGCTACTAGAATTCTAAAAAAGCATGTTAGTTAAATCCAATCAACACACTAAAAATTTTGTGAAATTTTGACAAACACAAGTTCTGATTAGGTTTATACAATGAAACCCTGAGGACTTTCACTGCTATTATTTTTCAAGGCTATAAATACTGAATATTAAAATAATCATTTACAAATAAATATCTCATTTCAAAACACCCAACATGTTTTTCGTGTTCCTAATGAAAAGTTAGTTATTCCAGAAACGGCTTTCCATTAATTATTCAGATATATCTCATGTAGGAAAATGGTCATGGCTTTTCCAACTATTTCTAACGCACACGAGGAACTGTTTATTATGAGTGATTACTAGCAGGAATTCGGGGAAGGAATACCTTGTTTAGTAGCTGAGTCACGTCGGGCTCTTGCGACCCCGTGGACTGTAGCCCTCCAGCCCTTTGCCCATGGGATTTCCCAGGCAAGAATACTGGAGTGGGTTGCCATTTCCTTCTCCAGGGAATCTTCCCGAGGCAGGGACTGAATCCGCGTCTTCTGCATTGGCAGGCGGGTTCTTTACCACTGAGTCACCAGAGAAGTCCATATGATACGTTTATGTTATCTCAAACACGGTTCACTCTCTTAAGGAAATTCACTGATACAGTCGTTGGACTACAAATATAAAACATTTAAGAACGTCAGTAGCGTCGCTCTGCCATTAAAAGGCAATAGAATCAGTGAACTAAATGAATTTACATAAATATATAACAAATTCAGATACAACACAACTAGTGACAAGAAACCTCATCTCCCTTAAAATGTCTTTCGATTTAATTTAATCCAGAACCTATGTGACAAGCGTCATGTACAAGACGGTGTGATACGATATGAAAGAAATCTCCTCTCTTCACGTGACCTGAAACAGTTTAGAGGTGGATCGAAAAATGTCACGAAGAAGTAATCTGTTGGCTTGAAAGAAGTAACCACTACTCCTAGGTGATGGGTAAAGAAACACGAAACACAAAGGCTCGTAATAAGTCGACCTTCCAGAAAGAGTGTGGTCCCAGACAGTTCAGCGTATTTTTCTTTTTTAACACAGGCCTAGAAACGTCTTCAATTTCGGTGACTAGAGGACACAACCCTGTGAGGGCACTGGGGTGGGGGTGGGGGTCGTTTCGCACGGGGGTCCGTGAAGGCGGCTGTGTGGGGCGGAGAAGCAAAGGCTGAGTGCGGGGGCGCCCGCGGCGTCACTATAGCGATGAGAGGCAGCGGGCGTCAGCAGGAGGCTGGAGAAGGGGCTGCGGGCACACAGAGCCAAAGCAAGGGGCACGTGGGCCCGGAAGATGCGAACAGGAGTAGTCTGGGAGCGGGGAACCGGGAGACTGCTTTCCTGAGAACTCGCGGCGTGAGTGGGGGAGGGGACTAGGTACTCACTTCGATAATCTTCTCCTTCTTTTTCTGCTCCGCCTTTTTGCTGCCCCCGGCCTGAGCCTGTTTCTTGGGGGGCATTGCGGAGACAGGTCGCGCCGGCCAGACTTAAGCGCAGCTGGACTCCCTCAGGGACTCTGGCCCCGCGGTAGGAAGAGGAGGAAGACGCGCGCCGCCGTTGCCGCCGCACCGCACGTAAAGCTACTCGCTCACGCGCCGCCGGAATGCGGCCTTTGCGACAGGTTGGTGCTGCAGAGCATTGTGGGTAGTGAGGAGCGGAACCCGGAAGCGAATCTGCGCCTGCGTTTAGGCAGCGGCGGGCCAGGAGGGGGCGGAGACGAGACGTGGGAAAATGCGCGTTATACGTGCTGTCGCTCAGCCGCCTGGCCTTTGCTAGATTGCCGCAGGCTCGGTCATAGTTGGGGGGAACAGATTGGAACCCACTGCGTTTGTGTTGTTCCTACACAGTCTGTTTCGCTGACGATGTGCGACTTTTGCCCATCTTCGTCTCGGGTGGAGGCTCTTGCCGGCTGGATTAGCAGTCATCTGTATTATCTCCATTCTGGATGACGGCCGAGCATCAAAAGCAACTCAAGGCTGGTTGGAGGGCCAGGGTACGGAGTTAACCTTCTTCTCGTTCCCAGGTGGAGCAGGGCCAGCTTACTGGCGAGTGCGGCGTGCACTCAGATTATTGTGGAGGTTTATGAAGAAATGGAGGAAGTTTCCTTTTATTTGAGGAGTGCCTAACCGTGAACTCCTTTGGTGTATTAGATTTATCAAGTTAATTTCAGGCTTTAGGAGAGTGCCTAGATGATTCCTAAAATCTTTGTAATGAGAGGTTACCAGACCTAGTTTGAGGGTGGAGGGCAAATGTCAACAACTTTCTTTAAATGCTTCAGTTCAGTTCAGTCGCTCAGCCATGTCTGACTCTTTGGGACCCCATGGACTGCAGCATGCCAGGCCTCCCTGTCCATCACCAACTCCCATAGTTTACTCAAACTCATGTCCATTGAGTCAGTGATACCATCCAACCATCTCATCCTCTGTTGTCCCCTTCTCCTGCCTTCAATCTTTCTCAGCATTAGGGTCTTTTCAGATGGGTCAGTTCTTCGTATCAGGTGGCCAAAGTGTTGGAGTTTCAGCTTCAACATCAGCCCTTCCAATGAATATTCAGGACTAATTTCCTTTAGGATGGACTGGTTGGATCTCCTTGCAGTCCAAGGGATTCTCAAGAGTCTTCTCCAATACCACAGTTCAAAAGCATCAGTGCCTTGGTACTCAGCTTTCTTTATAGTCCAACTCTCACATCTATATATGACTAATGGAAAAAACCATTTCTTTGACTAGATGGACCTTTGTTGGCAAAGTACTGTCTCTGCTTTTTAATATGCTGTCTAGATTTGTCATAGCTTTTCTTCCAAGGAGCAACTGTGTTTTAATTTCATGGCTGCAGTCACCATCTGCAGTGATTTTGGAGCCCCCCAAAATAAAGTCTGCCACTGTTTCCCCATCTATTTGCCGTAGAGTGATGGGACCAGATACCATTTAAATGCTTGGTAATCCAGAAACAGTGACAGAGTTGATGGACATGAATTTGAGCAAGCTCTAGGAGTTGGTGAAAGACAGGGAAGCCTGGTGTGCTCAGTCCATGGGGGTCGCAAAGAGTTGGATACGACTGAGTGACTGAACTGAACTGAATCCAGAAACTAGTTGGCAGAGCATACACACTATTTCATTTGGTTATCACAGTGACTTTGAGATAGAAGTTGCTACTGTTAGCATTTTAAAGTGAAGCACAGAAAAGAAACATATTCGGGATTGTAATAAAGGTGGAGCTAGAAATTCCAACTTTAGCAGTTAAACTTCAAATGAGGGCAGGAGGAGGCAGGCCACAAACTTTAAAAGAATGCCATAGCTGGAGGACTTGTGCCAGAAACTGATTAGAACCCAGTAGGTCCAAGATGGTGGCTAACTCAATGGTAACAAATCAGCTTGCTAAATCCATCAAAGACCAAAAGTGGGTGTTGGTCCAATTCTGGGAAATCCCTGCTCCTTGCCACAAATGGGCTTCCTTGGTGGCTCAAATGGTAAAGATTAGTCTGCCAGCAATGCAGAAGACCTGGGTTCAATCCCTGGGTCTGGAAGATCCCCTGGGGAAGGAAATGGCAACCCACTCCAGTATTGCCTGGGAAAATCCATGGACTGAGGAGCCTAGCAGGTTACAGTCCATGGGGCTGCAAAGAGTCCCACGGGGCTGAGCAGTGAATGCTTTTCCCCCAAATAGTGGAATAATCCACTCATTTGCCTATGAAATTACCCAGCCCATAAAAGACTAACCATGCCGTGTTTTGGAGCCACTCTTTCTGATATGGCCCACTGGTGCACACCTGTCGAATGTACTTCTCTCCAGGTAAATCCACTTTTTACCTACCTCTTTGTCTCTCACTGAACTCTTTCTGAAATAAGACTGAGCTTCATTATGTTCTGAAACCAGATGAGTGATTTCAACTAAAATACCATGGGTTCAAGTCCCAATCTCAGTCACACAGCTTCCACTTCAAAGTCTAAATACATATCACTGATAATACAAAGTGAAGTGAAGTGAATTGAAGTTGCTCAGTCGTGTCCGACTCTTTGCGACCCCATGGACTGTAGCATACCAGGCTCCTCTGTCCATGGGATTTCCCCAGGCAAGAATACTGGAATGGGTTGCCATTTCCTTCTCCAGGGATCTTCCTGACCTGGTGATGCTGAGCAGGGCCCTATGGGACTCCTGGGCATGGAGGCCTTTTTGTTTGGCAATCCTTGTAGGCATGACTCCAGCCTCTATGACCGTCTTCAAGTTCCAAAGGGTGGAAGAAGTGAAAGTCACTCAATCACATCTGACTCTTTGTGACCCTGTGGACTGTAGTCTGCCGGGCTCCTGTGTCCATGTGATTGCCCAGGCAAGAATGCTGGAGTGAGTTGCCATACTCTTCTGCAAGGAATCTTCCAGATCCAGGGATGAAACCTGGGTCTTCTGCATTGCAGGCAGATTCTTTACCATCTGGGCCACCAGAGAAGCCTAAAGTTAAGTTGCTTGCTCAGTCGTGTCTGGCTCTTTTGCGACTCTGTGGACTGTAGCCCACCAGGCTCCTCCGTCCATGGGATTCTCCAGGCAAGAATACTGGAGTGGGTTGCCATTTCCTTCTCCAGGGGATCTTCCCGACCCAGGGATCAAACCTAGGTCTCCCGCATTGCAGGCAGACGCTTTGACCTCTGAGCCACCAGGGAAGCCCTAGAGAAGCCTGAAGGGTAGAACAATTGCTAATCAAAGGAGAAGCAGCAGCAGAACCACCTGAGGTAAGATAAAAGGGACCAGAGACTCATCAAGATTAAGGAGACAGGACCACCTAAGACGCGGCACACACCCTAATCTCAGCAACTCCACTCTTTTGAAACTGCAGAAGGAGGACTGAAGAGAGTTATTGCCTTGATCCTTAGACATGCCCTTGCCTGATGATGTAACCTCTTCCTGCTCACCAGGGAGGGAAAGAGAAAAGAATAAAGACTCAAGATCCCAAACAAACAAAACCAAAGGTCCTTGGTGCTGTGTGTGTGTGTGTGTGAGAGAGAGAGAGAGAGAGAGAGGAGATTACCCATTATGTTAAAATTCCCACTTTAGAAACTAAAGGGGCAAGTTTCTCCTTTTCTCTTATCCCACAGAACCAGATTCTACCAATTACATAATTTAGGATTTCACCAACAGATTCTTGCTGCCACCTCCCCATCATGCCTAACCTTTTAATCTCAAAGAAATGAGACAAGACTCAGAAATAGTTCTGGAGTCCTTCAGAGCATTAGAAGAATACATTTTATTGCAAATCCAGTGGTGATAGGCTGGTGGCAGCACCTGCTCTATACTTTAATTACATCCTTTGCTAATTATCTCTTGCTCTTTTAGTTTTCCTTACCTGAATTCTCTAGGTTTCCCAAAATTCTGGATATCCTAAGATTGCCAGATTCCTTAGATTCTGTGGGCAACATTTCCAATCATTTTTTTTAAACTTAAATTTGGCTTGATTTTAGTTGTTTGCACCTAAAGACTCTTTCATGGGATGAATTATACCTGCCTTTCCAAATTTATATGTTGAAACACTGATCTTCAGAACCTCAGAATGTGACTGTATGTGCAGGTAAGGCCTTTAAATAGGCGATTAAGTTAAAATGAGGCTCTCAGTTTGAGCTCTAGTATAATCTCATGGGTGTCCTTTTAAGAAAAGGAAATTTGGACATTAGGTATGCATGTCCAAAAAAGGAAATACCACATGAAGACACAGCAAGAAACTAGCCATCTGCAAACCAAGATGGGAGGCCTCAGAAAAAACCAAACCTGATAATAGTTTGATCTTGGACTTCTAGCCTTCAAAACTATATGAATATAGATTTCTGTTGTTTAAGCCACCAAGACTGTGATAGTGTGTTATCACAGCATGCCAATACAGACCCTAACTGATAAAGGACCAAAGTATGCTGTGGGTGTTGCTATTATGGTGAGTAGAGGCCAGACTACTAGTTTATCTAAATTCTTTTCATTAAGACAGGATTATTTTGACTGCTCCTGTAAGTTGCTGATCTACTCTGTGGCTTGAGGCAGTATATATTAGAAAGTATTTTGATTGAAATATTGGATGCTTCAGAATGCTTCTGACATGTTGGCAGTTTTCCTTTAAAACATTTTTTCCTTCTCCAAAATAATAAACTATTACAAAAGATTTGCCATTATTTCAGTAATGCATGTAAAATCTCTTCTGACTTGTCAGTGTGAGTTTCAATTCATAAACCTTCACTTCAGCTACACTGACATAAAATTTTCTTAAATGAGTGACTTACATGGGTGACTTATCTGTTTCTGTTTGAAATATTTCTTGGTGCCATTATGATAATAGTTATTATGGCATTTGTCAAGAAATCAAGATGTACAATTTCCAAATATTTTTTTTGCTTCATTGAAGCTAAAACCATTTCACATGATTCTCATCAATCATGTCATTTCCCTACTAAGAGCTTTCTGATGATTTCCCGTGCCTTTTTGAAGGTAATACAAGGGATTCCGTGCTTTCCTCAGCCCAGTAATGTCTGCTTTTTATCTTCTACTAGTTTGTGCTCCCCATTTTAGGTCAGCTTTTCCTATCTCTCACCTCCACACCCCTATTACTCTCCACTGCCTTAGAGCTTTTCATTAATACTATAGTCTCCCCTTATCCATGGGGAATATGAATATTCTAATATCCCCAGTGTATGCCTAAAACTGCAGGTGGTACCAAACCCTGTATGGACTATGTTTTTTATTTTTTTCCTATGTGTTGCTAATGGGCAAGTATTATATATAGTACTGATACGCTGGACAAATGGATGATTCAAGTCCTGGGGGCAATGTAGGGAGATAGTGCAAGATTTCATTATGCTACTCAGAACAGCTACTCAGAATGTCATGCAGTTTAATACTTACAAATACAGTAAGTCTCCTGCATAGAAACTTTCCCTTACATACGAAGCTTCAAGTTGTGACATTTGAAAGATGCACACGTGCTATCGTGTGCAATCACGTAAGTTAGTTCAAGTGTCTGGTGTACATTGTCACGGGCATGCATCCTCTACAAGTGGTTTTGCTTTTGTGCCCTTTACTGTGCTGTACAGTAGTATTGTATCTTTATTATAAGCCCAGGATGTAGAGAAGCAAGCATAAAAGCAGCGGTGATGTAGCTGGTACTGCTAAGAATCGCCAGGAATTGGAGTCCCAGAGAAAGGACGAAGAGAGACAAAAAGAAGAAGTAAATGAAGAACAGAGGTTCATGATGCAGCAGATGGCAGATGGTAGGGAGGTTTTCTTTGTTTAAGGAGACACAGCTTTTGAGGCACAGGACCCAAACATAGAATGGTACACAGAGGTTCAGAATGCAGTCCAGTGCTACCATGTCATCTATGAAAAAAAGAGCTACTACCCAAACATCGCTGGATTGTTTTTTAAAGAGGGTGGATAGAATTGAATCCAGCAAGGAACCAGAACCTGTGCCATCACTGTCAGGCATGAGTGGAATTGCAGCTTGCCCTCTGTCTCCTATTGCTGACGATCCTTCAGCTCTGCCAGCTCCCACCTTCTCTCCCTCCTCCAGTCAGTCACTCTTCTTGCCTGTTCACCTGCTGCCAACCCCTGTGTGCCAGCTCTTGTACTGTGTTCTGTGTGCTCAGTTGTGTCCAGTTCTTTGGGACCCCATGGATTGTAGACAACAAGGCTCCTCTGTCCATAGGATTTTCCAGGCAAGTATACTGGAGTGGGTTGCCATTTCCAGCTCCAGGCGGTCTTCCCCACCCATGGGTCAAATCAGAGTCTCCTGTATCTCCTGCATTTGCAGGTGGATTCTTCACCACTGAGCCACCAGGAAAGCCCTCTTGTCTTGTACTACTGTACTTTTCAAGATACTATATTGTAAGATTAAAAATGGTTTTATTTTTTGTGTGTGTTTCCTATATATTATTTGTGTGAAAAGTATTATAAGCCTATTTCAGTACAGTACTATATAGCCAAGTGTTAGTTGGGTGACTAGGCTAACTTTGTTGGACTTATAAACAAATTGGACTCATAGACACATTCTTGAAACAAAATTTATTTGTACGGAGGGGACTTAACTGTGGTTCATTTCTGGCATTTTCCATTTAATATTTTTGGACCAAATTGACTAGAACCATGGAAAGAAAAACTGGATAAATGGGAATTACTCTGGTTTTATGTATACAACTTCAAAAAAAAACTATCTACCTTCCATCTGTCATACATAGAAACTTTGATGAGTCATCTTTGATTCCTTCTTCAACCTCCAAACCAGTCAAATCCTATTGATTGTACATCTTAATCTTTTAAATTATGATCTTCCTATCTCACTTCTTTACTTCAGGGCCACATCTCTTGCTTGGGCTATTGAAGAAACTCTTTTTTTCTCAATTTCAAAATTTCTCCTTCACATTTGTTCTTAAAAATTAGTAGGCTGCTAGCATTCTTAGTTATTGGGTCATAAAACACATGTACAAGGAAGAAACAAGTAGTAATGGATGGATAAAATATTTCATGTAACTGAAAGTGTTTCATATACATTCCACATAATGTGGAGCTATTTATGTAGAATATCATCTTATTTTTTGTTAGAAACGTGTAGGCTTTTGGTGAAATTCAACATATCTTTTTCTGCATATTACCCAAATAACACCACAATTTTCAGATGTCTGCTACTGAACACATTTCAGAATAACTGATTTAATTAATCGAACACCATGTCACCTTCATAGCTAGATTTAGTGCCTGTTATCCCAGAATTTTAAAAGTCTTTGAAGTGATAACTTTGTTCCTAGAAAAACTGTGAAGTTAATTGCTTAATTTTCCTGTTATGAAAGCTAATATAACATGTTTAAAAGATCAGATTTTAGAGTCAGAAATGTGTAGGTTAAATCTTATCCCTTCCTCTTCCATAGGGGACTTAAGGCAAATTGCTGAACACTTCTAAGCTTTGGTTTCTTTAGATATACAAGATAAATAATCATACTGTTCATAGCTCACAGGGCTATTTGAAGGATGAAATGACATAGTGCATGTGACTCATTCAGAGTGCCTGACACATAGTAAGCACATCATTAGTTTATATTACTATAACTCCAGGTCGTAGTGTAAAGAAGTAAAGAATTTATTGTTGACCTGTTAATTTCTGAGGGAACTCACAGGAAAGAAATGTTAAGTTTGTGAAATTGGGGATTGGGTGACTATGTGTGGGAGCTGAGGGGGTAGAAGTCAGAAAACAGAAGATTTTCATGCTTGATAGCATGGGCAAAAGATCACTGATGCTGCTAGAAGGTTACATGTGGAGTGAATGGAGTGTCTGGGCAGGGCAGGGGATAATGTATCCAGTTTTGACTCTATTGAATTAGGGAAGCTAGTGGGACATTCGTGTGTAGAAATCCAGCGGAATGTGGATATTTGGCTTGGAAATTCAGGAGAGACTTTGGAACGTATAGGTGCCAATGGGAATGGAGAACTTTGAGGAGAATTGCACAGAACAACAACAAAAGAGTAAGAATGTAACGGATAAAATTTAAAAAGCAAATATATAAAAGCAGCTCAGGAAGCAAAATGAGAAGAGGCAGCTATGATAGGGATGCTTAAGGAGAAGAGCCTTTCAAATTGGAGGTTGTCGGCAGAGTAGTTTTGACTCTGGAGTTGGCTTAAAAATGTGACTACTCAATCAGAATTAAGGTGAATCATACTGGACATCCAATTTAAGACATAGACATCTGAAATTAGATATTTCAAGCTGTCTTGGCTTGTATTTCTTGTATTTATGGGTATTGCCATCTGCTAATAACCTGAAATTTTGTTAGTTTTTTGTTTGTTGATTAGGATACTATAGGGTATGGTTACCCTTGTTCCCTCTATAGGGTATATTAATCTCCCAAATCTCCACGTATCTGGCTTGCTTTCATCCCAGAGGTCTGAGCTCAAGTGCCGTTCCCTCTAATGACCCACCCTTACCGTTACATCTAAGGGGCCTCCCTCCCTCAGTCCCTGTTTACTTCATCACTCTTCACTTCTTAATATCATTCGTCACAATCTGTAACTACTTTGTGATTTTGTGTCTTTATTCCTTAATTAACTGTCTCTTACCCCAGCATGTAAGCTTCGTGGGAGTAGGGACCCTGGATCTCTTGTTTGCGGCTCCATTTGATGGTGCCTAACATAACCAGCCTCTTAGAAGGATCTCAGTCAATGTGTTAAAAAGTGAGTGATGGGCAAGAACGAAGGTGAGAGCTGAGGGTTCTTTACCATTTTCTCTGCAACAGTATATTTAGCTTTGGTATTTATCTTATCTATTGATGAGTTTAATAAAAACCTCTGTGCCCAGATATGAGAATCCAGATCCAGCTGGGGAATTTTCTAGCAATAATGAGGATGTGTGTCACTGAATGCCAAGATTCTACAAGAACAGGAAAAAACTATAGATGAGACTTCTGAGGATAAACATCTTTAATTAGATGTACAGACACACTTGCAGGCTTCCTTTCTTTCAGTTCTCCTGACTCTGAAGCTTATTGTGGGAGTGGGTTTGTAATGGTGTTCTGGGAATTGTGGTGAACGGGGAATGGGCAATGTGGAGAAGGATATAAACATTGGTAAATTATTTACTTGTGCTCTGGGCTTTAAATGACATTCTACCTTATTCGATGATGCAGGTTTGCAACATAAAATCAGAAAAGATTTCAAAAATTCTTTAAGAGACAACAAAGCCTCTTCCTGTAATAGGTTATTCTGGAATTCCTAGAGGGGACAAGTAATGTCACTAGTAATTGTATTTTCTGCATTAAAAGTGGGAAGTATACTCAGATAAATTTACTCATGTTCTTATATGGACATAAAGACAGAACATTTGAAACCGAAACAGCTCTAAAAACGTCCACAACATATAGGTGACAAAGATATGCCATCAGTATATGCAGGATGATGTGAAACCCCAGTAGATGAAAATGACTTCTCGCCTAGAGAAGTCAGAGAGAGAAGCTTGGAGGAGATGCTGTTTGCACTGGGAATATAGGAATTTACCAAGCAAAGTGGAGCTAGTTGGTATGCCAAGCAGAGAAGACAGCATGTGCAAATATATGAATATATGAAAGTATGTGATATTTTGGGGGAGTGACAATGATTTGGGAAGATGTGTTGAGACAGTGACAAAAGATGAAGCTAAAAATATATTAGGATCAGATTTTAAAGGGTCTTATATATCATTTTAAATGACTTGGGCTTTAAATTGAAGTTATTAGTGAGTCATTCAAGGTTTTTATAGAGAAATATGATCTCAGATATATATTTTAGCCATGATAAATCTGACAAAAGATAAATTAGCAAAAGGAGAGACTAGACATAAAGATCAATTATCAGGCTAGTGTAGTAGTCTTAGAAATGGTGACAACCTGTACAGAGATAGTACTGATGGAGAGAGGAAATAAATTGAGAGTTATCTAGGGGGGCATAAACAATGAGGATAAATCTACATCAAAGATATGAGGTAGGTATTGAGGATAATTGTATTTTTTCTATTTTGGGTAACTGGGTTGAAGATAAAAAAGAAAGCTGAATGGGAACAAAGAGAGAGGAAGACAAGTATTTGGTTTTGGCAGTTGAAAACATAAATATGGGTTTTGGAAGAAAGATGAGGACTAAAATAATGAACCTGAAATAATGGTTTGAGATTCTATATAGATGAATATATTCATCAATATAGATGGCACTTGGAACCAGGGGTAGTTGAGATCACCCAGGGTAAGTGAATAAAGTGAGATGGTAAAAGTTACTGGTAAGATCTCTAAGTAGTAGTAACATTCAAGGAATGAAATGTAGTATTCTGTGGTAGTAAGGAAATATGTCCACAGTTTAACTGATTCTCTTTAAGAGGCAGAACCTAATTCTTCTCTTCTCCAGTGCTGGGATGAATTTAGTGCTTAACTCTCAACAGTGTACAGTTTCATAGCTCCTGCTGCTGCTAAGTCGTTTCAGTCGTGTCTGACTCTGTTCGACCCCATAGACGGCAGCCCACCAGGCTCCCCTGTCCTTGGGATTCTCCAGGCAAGAACACTGGAGTGGTTTGCTGTTTCCTTCTCCAATGCGTGGGTGCATGCTAAGTTGCTTCAGTCATGTCTGCCTCTGTGCAACCCCATAGACGGCAGCCCACCAGGCTCCCCTGTCCGCAGGATTCTCTAGGCAAGAATACTGGAGTGGGTTGCATTTCCTTCTCTGACAGTTTCATAGATGAGGGCATAAAAGGTACTGCAGCTCTTCTGTCTGTCTGTCTTTGCTTGATTGGGTGGGTGGGGGTGCCAGCTTTCATGCCATGAAGACACTCACGCAGCCCATGGAGAGACCCATATAGTGAGGAACCGAGACACATGTAACAGGTTAGGAACTGAAGCCCTTTGCCAACAGTCATGTGAGTGAATCTTCCTGGAAGTGGATCCTCCTGCCCTATTTGTCTTTAAATAATTGCAGCCCCAGTCAATGCCTTCACTGCAACCTCATCAGAGACCCTGATCCAGAATGTCCCAGTTCCCCCACCCCAACCTGTACCTGAATTCCTTGACCATCAGATGCTTTGAGAAGCAATGCTTACTGTTTAGATGCACTAAGTTTTAGGGTACTTTTTTACATAGTAATATATAACTAATACAAAGACATTGAAGGAAAAAAGAAGTTATCAGAGAGAGAGAAAGGAAACAAGCAGAAAGAGGAGTGTTGAAACAGCCACGAGAGGAAAGTTTTTAAGAGGAATTATGTCAAATGCTATAGGTAAGCACTTTTTCACTCTATTTTTTCAAAGCAATGGCACCCAAGAGTACTTGCAGTCATTGTATTCTTCACTACAACATACAGAACAAGGCAAGCTTCACTTAAGAATGTCCCTGATAAAGTGGTGTAAACTATTAATTTTATTAAAATTTGGCCCTTAAATACATCTTTGTAGCATTCTGTGTGACAAAAATCAGAATTATTTATAGTAATTATTTTTGATGCACATGTAAATATAATGGCAATCTCAAAGAAAAGCATTTGTGAAATTGAGTTGGAAGCTGAATTAGTTGCTTTTCTGTGGAACAGCATTTTTGCTTGACAGAGTAATGAATGAACTATGATTATTTAGACTTGGGTATTTGGCAAACGGTTTCTTGAAAAACGAATGGGTGAGACTGTCACTTCAAGAAAAACCTTTGATATCATTTGTTGCCAATGATAAAATTTAATCTTTAAGCAAAATTCAGAACTTTAAAAAACTTGGTCATTATGGACTTGACAGCTTCATAATATCTAAAAACTTTTGTGATGATGAGGGTGGTGATATCAACAGATGTGATTTTTTAAAATAATCATTTTATAATAAACATTTGGTAGATCTATATAACTCATTGAACTGATATTTTTCAAAAGATCAAAGCATGAATGAACAGAATGAGATGTGTAGAAGATCCATTCAAAATACAGGATGGGTCATTTTAATGTAACAGAGTATGATAATTTATTGATGTAGCTATAGATTCCTCATCTCATAAAGAATTTGTATTACCTGCTAGAAAGCAGATACTGCTTACAGAGAGCTGTTTTTTTTTTTTTCATTTTTGTTTTATAGAAAGACCCCAATTTCTGAAGAATATTTAGGGCAAAGAAGAGAGTTGAATTCCTTTGAGGGAAGTGAACAAGGAAAGAGGAGTTCCCCAAGACTGATTGGAAGGTTTATGAGCTCCAAAACTAATGGTAATCCACACTCCATGCCCTGGCAATACCTTTAGGACCTGGCAAGACGTCGAGTGGGTTTACTGTGTGGAGCTCCTAGAGAGACTGGGCAGGGAAATGGGACTCCACGCTTTGACAGAGATTCCAGTGCTCAGGTTTGACATGGAATGGGCAAAGCCATCTGTCTTCAGGAGCCAAGTGGCCTTGAAAAATAAGATATCAAAGGGGATTACGATAAAGCTGAGAGGATGTTTGTGAACTCTAAAGGACCTAGGTTGAATTTCTTCCTGGTGTGTGGAATGGAAACTTGGAATTAATTTGATTTTAAAGAAATAATGGAGTTTGACATTTCTTGCACACCTGTTTGTGGTTGAAGATACAGTATCTACTCAGTATGTATGTGTGCACACTCAGTACAACTCTTCAACCCTACAGACTATAGCCCACCAGGCCCCTCTGTCCATGGGGTTATCCTGGCAAGAATACTGGAGTGGGTTTTCATTTCCTCCTCCAGGGGATCGTCCCAACCCAGGGATCGAACCCACATCTTCTGCATCTCTTGCTTTGGCAGGTGGATTCTTTACTTTTGAGTCACCTGGGAAGCACCTCATATACTCACTATATCAGTTAGAATTCTGCAGTGAACTTGTGTATGTCTGTGTGTGTTCACGTACACATACATGTTTATTTTTTAAAATTTAAATTTATTTATTTTAATTGGAGGCTAATTACTTTAAATATTGCATTGGTTTTGCCGTACATCAACATGAATCTGCCATGGGTGTACATTTGTTCCCCATCCTGACCCCCCCTCCCTCCTCCCTCCCTGTACCATCCCTCTGGGTCATCCCAGTGCACCAGCCCTAAGCATCCAGTATCATGCATCAGACCTGGACTGGCGATTCATTTCTTATATGATATTATACATGTTTCAATGCCATTCTCCCAAATCATCCCATCCTCTCCCTCTCCCACAGAGTCCAAAAGACTGTTCTATACGTCTGTGTCTCTTTTGCTCTCTCGCATACAGGATTATCATTGCTGTCTTTCTAAATTCCATATATATGCGTTAGTATAGTGTATTTGTGTTTTTCTTTCTGGCTTACTTCACTCTGTATAATAGGCTCCAGTTTCATCCACCTCCTTAGAACTGATTCAAATGCATTCTTTTTAATGGCTGAGTAATACTCCATTGTGTATATGTACCACAGCTTTCTTATCCATTCATCTGCTGATGGACATTTAGGTTGCTTCCATGTCCTGGCTATTATAAACAGTGCTGCGATGAACACTGGGGTACATGTGTCTCTTTTAATTCTGGTTTCCTCAGTGTGTATGCCCAGCACTGGGATTGCTGGGTCATAAGGCAGTTCTATTTCCAGTTTTTAAAGGAATCTCCACACTGTTCTCCATAGTGGCCCTACTAGTGTATTTGTTTGTTATGAGGGGTTAGCTCATATAATTTTGGGAGCTAGCACGTCTAAAATTTGTAGGGTAAGCTGGCAGCTGGAAACTCAGGCAAGTGTCCGTGTTGCAATCTTGTTACTATCTTGAGGTGGGATTCCTTCTTTTCTAGGAAACTTTAGTTTTATTTCATACATCTTTTATCTTTACAATTACCTGTATACTTGCTTTTGTCATCATAGACAAAATAAAAAGGATATCAGAATGTCCATAAAGAAAAAGTAGAGAGAATAAAAATATCAAATATGTTTCTAGTGTCAATTACAGTTCTAGTGTAAATTAAAATACGTAAAAACGTTAATTATGGGAAATAAGCATCTGCAAACATACTTTCATGTTTCTGGTTTTATAGAAATCTGTGTGACTGTTTCATGTGCTATACATCTGACTCATTCACATTCCTCTGTTTCCCTGATATTTTGAGGAAATAAGTCTTCCATCAAACAAATCATATATGAGAAAATATATATATTTAGAATGAAGTTGGAAATAAAAATTGTATGAAGTAGTTAGAATTACAAAGGGACATAAATAGAGTGTTTTTGGTGCTTTCTTTCTACAGCCATCCCAAGGTCCTTTTGGTTGTCATAATAAGACAAAAATAAAAGTTTAATCAATAGAAATGAGCTTGGTTCCAAGATAAGAGTTAACCTTGGATTTGAATGATCCTATTGATTTGGCTTTATGAACCTGAGGCGAGATTGCATTTAAAGATTGGGCTGTACTTTAGTTTAAAATAAGTGCTTCTAAGATGTTGGCAAATACATTGCAATTGCCAATGAACTTGGCTGAGATAGGCTCAAACAATAGCTCAGTTCATACAGAGATAATAACTGAGATAAATATAGTCACAAAATGTTCATTTACAAAAATCTTTCTACACTATAATTATCAAAATAAATATCACCAGTAATGAGAAGTGAAGCTAACCAAAACACCTGAGGGGTACTCATGACCTTCAGTGTGGAAAAGTGGAGCAGAGTTTTAATTTTCTTTTCCCCCTTAGGAACTATGTCCTGCTCTCCATCTTTTCTTATTTTCTTCTTTTGTAAGCTACAACGTCAACTTCACCTGTAGGGAAGTCACATTTTAAGCAAGTTAAAAAGCACTTGTCAAAGAAGTTCTGGCTCTGAAATCTTAGATAGTGACAATTATCTAGTCACTGTGGGAGCTGGAGGGGAAGGAGGCGGTTGCAATCTCATGGTTGTTCCTCCATCTTCCTCCCCCTTCCCCACTGGTTCAGCTAGCTGAAACATCAGCCTATTGCTTTAGCAGAGGGATACGAAAATTACTATCAGTGATAACACAAGTTTGTCTTAAATGTTTCATTTAAGCTGCTGCTGCTTCTGCTAAGTCACTTCAGTCGTGTCCGACTCTGTGTGACCCCAGAGACGGCAGCCCACCAGGCTCCCCCGTCCCTGGGATTCTCCAGGCGAGAAGTTAGTGTTTTTTATTTTAATTTGGCTTATAATAAAAAAAAGATAAATAAAGATTTTATTTTATTTGTTGCCTTTTGGAGATTAAAGATGCCAGATTAAATAAGGTATGGCCCCTATTGTTAGTAATGGTGGATATAGACATGAAGTAGTTATGATACAACGTTGTAAATTTTGTAACAGAAGTCTGCAATGTGTTCTGAAACCAAAGTGCCAAGAACAATGAGCTGCATCTTGGGGTGACAAGAAATGTAATGTGATGTAAGGGTAGGTTTTATAATATTTTGGAAATGTGTTGACATAGTAAAAATGAAGAAAAAAAAAGCCTCTTTCAAAAATTGGAAGTGAAAATACAAGGATAGTAAGGAAACAGATCCCATTGGGTTAATACCAGCAGGCCTTAGGGAGAAATACCAAGGGGACAGGTCAGCTCCCTGTATTATTACAGTATGCAAATAGGAGGAGGCAGGGGTCTAATGAAATCCCTGGGTGAGTGAGTGGTCAAGAGAGGAAACAAAGGGAAGAGGAGGAGTTGTGTGTTTTTTTTTTTTTTGTGGTATAAATATATATATTCAAGCTTGTATGCCTGGGGACTTTTTGAGTACTATACAAACCTAAAGTAGCCTCCGTCACTGACTCTGATGAAATCAGTGTAGATGATTCATCACAAAATGGTCACATAATCTTACCACTCTTGTCCTCCCAGGTGGACTCACTGAATAGAAGAAACTTCTGACTGGGAAAAAAAGCAAAAGCAAAAGCCAGGAAGTCAACAGAGGATAGTGGGAAAAGTTCTCAAGAAAAGTGCTCTTTCCCAGGCATGGAAGCAATGGAAAATTCATTCCAGGAAAGGCAAAATACATGTGCAAAGGCTCAAGAGCATAGAAAAATTATGGTGAGTTTGGTGAATAGGAAGTTGATTGGAGGAGCTAGTGACAGCTGTCACCTTTAGAATCATTGGTGAGGTCACAGGGCACAAGTCTTTGAGTGCCACTGTTCTTTGAGCTAATCTTTAACTTGAGGAACTTGGGTCAAGAGTATGCTATAAATTTCAGGAATTGAAAGCAGCAGAGTGAAAGGTCTCTGATAATGGATGACCTTTTATATAGGTAGGAGTTCTGTTTAAATGTCCCAGCTTAGGTTAGGGGATTAGTTTCACCTCTCTACGTATCCAAATTTTCCTGTGCTAGCACCCCTTTGTCTCTTCAGCATTAGAAGTCAAGGGACCTTCAATGTCAAAACAGCAGTAAATGATGAAGAAAAAAATGCATCACTGCTTAAATTTAAAATAACTCTGGGTTGGAGTTACCATAATTTATATAGCAGCACATCTCTAATGAGAAATTTATATTAGCCTTTCTATTATTTCCTTGTATTTATTTCTCTTTCCATTGTGCTTACTATGATAAAGTACCCGCTAGAATGAAGTTACAGTAAAGTGTATGTTATAATACAGTTATGGTTTTCACTGCTGATTTTGACTTCTTGTGATGAATATGTCAGGTGAAAAAAGAACAGAAAATATGAACTATAATAATGTAACACAAATAAACTAAAAATAACTCAAAGGCATAATGTATTAGTTTTCCTTTGCTACATAACAAATTATCATAAGCTTTGTAGTTTAAAGTGACACACAGTTATATCTTACACTTTCCATGAGTCAGGAGTCCAGACACAGCTTAGCTAGGTCCTCTATCTCAGGGTCTTGCAAGGCTGCAGTAAAGCTGTCAGATGGAGCTGCAACTCATCTGAGGCTTGGCTTTTCTTTCAAATTTGCCAAAGTTGCTGAGAATTCAGTTTCTTAGAGTCGAAGCATTAAGGCCCTTTGCTCCTGGGGACTGCCTGCCATCCTTCCCCTGACTCCACAACATGGCAGCAGTTTGCTTCTAGACCAATGCGATGGTGTCTGCTGTTGCTTTGAGCCTCTTTTAAGGGCTCATCTAATTAGGGCAGACCACCACCCAGCACAGTTTTGATGAACTGACAGTCAACTAATTAGTCACCGTCATTACATCTGAAAAATGCCTTCAGCTTTGCTGTATAGTGTAACCAACCAAAGGGATGCTATCCCACTATATTTGCAGGCCCTGCTTCTACTCAACGGGTCGGGATTATACAAGGGTGTGGATTACTGGGAGTCATCCTAAAATTCTGCCTTCCACATATATCGATCTTAAATTACAAATATATTTCCTATTTTCACAAAGAAGTTGAGAAATTCTGTAATGCCTATACAATATCTAAGGCTTAGATGCTATCACAGCACTGTTTAGTGGAAATATAATGTAAGCCACAAATGTGAACCACATGAGACTTATTTTTAGTAGCCACATAAGAAAAAGTAAATAGAAACAAATAAAATTAATTTCGACTCAGATGGTAACGGAGAAGGCAATGGCACCCCACTCCAGTACTCTTGCCTGGAAAATCCCATGGACAGAGGAGCCTGGTGGGCTGCAGTGCATGGGGTCACTAAAAGTCGGACACGACTGAACGACTTCACTTTCACTTTCCACTTTCATGCATTGGAGAAGGAAATGGCAACCCACTCCTGTGTTCTTNCTCAGATGGTAACGGAGAAGGCAATGGCACCCCACTCCAGTACTCTTGCCTGGAAAATCCCATGGACAGAGGAGCCTGGTGGGCTGCAGTGCATGGGGTCACTAAAAGTCGGACACGACTGAACGACTTCACTTTCACTTTTCACTTTCATGCATTGGAGAAGGAAATGGCAACCCACTCCTGTGTTCTTGCCTGGAGAATCCCAGGGACGGGGAGCCTGGTGGGCTGCCATCTGTGGGGTCACACAGAGTCGGACACGACTGAAGCGACTTAGCAGCAGCAGCAGATGGTGAAGAATCTACCTGAAATGCAAGAGACCTGGGTTTGATCTCTGGGTGAGGAAAATCCCCTGGAGAAGGGAATGACTACTCACTCCCGTATTCTTGCCTGGAGAATTCCACGAACAGAGGAGCCTGGTGGGCTACACTCCATGGGGTTGCAGAGTTGGATACGACTGAGTGACTAACATTTTAACTTTCAAAATAAATTTTAATGATATGTTTTATTTAATCACTATGCCCAGAATATTATCATTTCAGCATGTAATCAATATGGAACATTATGGGGGAGATATCATGCCTTTTAAAAACATTGTCTTTCAACACCACATCTCAGTTTGGGCTAGCAACATTTCAAGTGCTGCTACATTCAAGGGCTGCAACATTTCAAGCTGGGCTAGCAACATATCAAGTGTTGGAACCAAACTGCTGTTAATTGCCTTTTCAACAATATCCACCAGGTGTCACAATGAGCTTATTACTTTAAGACAGTGACATCAACAACTTCTCTTGATATCAGTTGTTAGGATTCTATTTCTATTGATGTATTTTTGACCTTCCATGTATTCAGAATTTCCCTTTAATTTGTTGCCTAATTAAGAAATCAAGCAAAGTAGATTTTACTATTTAAACAAATGAGTCAGAATTCAAAATGATGTGCATGTGAGACACATTATTCCTTACTTTTTCTGTAATCCTGAGATGATCTGCCTAGTGAGAGGGTGAATAATTCATAATTACATGCACTTGCAATACTCAACAACATAATAAAAATTATTTTAATGTTAGATCATTTTAAATACTTGGGCAATTTTCACTACCTCAGGCACAATTAAATGGTGTTCTTTTTACCTTTTCAAATTGTTTAGTGGAACACATTAAAAATAGAAAACCAAATTTTTTAAGTGACAAAATGTTCTTTAATTTTCATACCTATTACTGCAATTTACTTATTGCCATCATTTTTACTTTTCTCACACACAGTAAGACTAAGTAGATTATATTTGAGCTCATTAACATTTTTACTTTGAAAGACAGAATCATTTTAAAATGTTCATTTACTTATTTGCAGGTTGTTTTAGGATTTCTTTTAAAATTAAGGCTAAATTCCTTTTGTTTTAATATTCTATGGTTTTAATTTTCAGTCTTGTACTTTTAAGTATTTCCTAGGTAAAACTAAATATACATATTTAGAGATTGAAGCATCTCAAATATTTTCTCCCTAAATTTTAGAAAATCACTAATCTATAAAATATTAAAAATACAGATATCATACAGAAGTACTAAGTAACAAAAAGATTAAAGTGTGTGTTTTTATCACTAACTTCCATAAAGTGAGTATAATTTAGATGTACTCTAGTTTTATACCAATAATTAATCCTTCTCTTTGTCCTATTAATTCCAGGTATATGATGTACATAAAATAAAAATAAACTTGATCCTAATGAGAAACAATAATTATCTCTTGAGGATTCAATTGTCAGTTAGCTTCAGAGGAAACTAATCAGCCTTGGCATCTTAATAACCAATATTTTAAGGAGAGAAATGACCAGTGTTGTAGCTATAACTATATGAGAATATAAAAGAATCACTGAATGGAAATATGTGACTAGTATTATTAAAAAAAAAAACCATAAAGATTAAAGTTAGGATAATGTATACTTTGTGTGTGTGTGTGTGTGTGTTGTGTGTGCACATGTGCACATGTGCACCTCTGTTTGGATAAATCTCTTTGAATGCAATAGGAAAATTTAACCACATATAAATATTTTAGAAGCCAGATTTTTAATGAAATATGTATATGCAAATAATATTTTTTGCTGCTCAGCTCTTTACAATTTTTGTTATTTCCTTCTTTTTAAAAATTTATTTTAGCTGCACTGGATCTTCATTGCTTTGCACCAGCTTTCTCTAGTTGTGGTGACCAGGGGCTAGTCTTCGCTGTGGTGTGCTGCTTCTCAATTTGGTGGCTTCTCTTGTTGTGGCACACAGGCTTTAGGTGTGCTGGCTTTAGCACCTGCAGAACACGGGCTCAGTAGTTGCAGCTCCAGGGCTCTAGAGTACAGGCTTAATAGTTGCGGCACATGGGCTTTGTTGCTCTGAGGCATGTGGAATCTTCCTGGACCAGGGATCGAACCCATGTCCCCTGTATTGCAAGGTGGATTCTTATCCTCTGTGCCACCAGAGAATTCCTCTTATTTCCTTCTTGAAGAAATATTAGCCATGTAACGCCTGAAGCTGAAAAGACCCTGATGCTGGGAAAGACTGAAAGCAGGAGAAGGGGATGACAGATGGTTGGATGGTATCATTGACTCAATGGACATAAGTTAGAGCAAGCTCCAGGAGATGAAGGACAGGAAAGCCTGGTGTGCTGCAGTGCAGGGGGTCACAAAGAGTTGGACCTGAACGAGTGACTGAACAATGAAAAAAGCCAGAAGACCTAATTTGTTTGCTCTTTTTGAAAGTATAATACTGACATAGTCCAGGAGATGGCAGCCAACATCTTTTGTGAAATAAATGAATTATGTTGATGCTTTATTATGGTAATTTTAATGTGATTTCTCTATTTTAATAACATCAGCATTGAAGCAATCACTAAAAGCATAAAACTGTTGAAATTCTAAATATGGATATCTCATTGTATAAGTGTGCTTTAAAGAGATTCTTCAGAGTATTTTATAAAGCAAACTGAATACATTTCTCTTCTTTCTCCCTGCCTTCAGAGCATTGGTTTCTGCCAGAATATTGACCTAGAATTACCTATAGAGCAGTAGGATTAATGAATAAATTGTAATATTAATGAATATTTCAGAAGTGTTAAAATTAAGCACATAAAATACTAATGATATTATTTAAGAAATGTATCAGAACTGATAACTGAGGTTTTTTTTGGATACCACACGTTTTTGGTTAAATTCATAATTCATAATACACAAAGCTAGAAAAAAAGACCAACGCAGTGAAGATGCTGCATTTGTGTTAAAGGGCTATTTTAATCTCTGAATACATCACCTTGTATAATATTAAAGCTATTTTGTTGTGGGAGCCTATAGGAAAAGGAATGGCATAGTTTTGTCCCTTGTCCACACATACGGCATCCCAAATTTTATGGCCATTACCTAAGGGATAAGTCCCCAAACCATATAGCTTTGATAGCCAACAGTGTATGTATTTACAAGTTCCACAAGACTACAGTGCAACAAAAAAAGCAGTTTTTAAGTGGGTGCAGAGGCACTCTATTCTAACCCTGGCTATATACCTGGGTTCGGCCTACGGGGAGCATGCCAAAATGCCCATCTCCCAGTTTCTCCCTGGGAACGGTTTAACTGTATACTTCCCCAGCTGTTGCTTGAGGGTCTGGATTCTATGCAGCCTGCATCTAGGTGCTGACTGCCATTCTCCCCTTTAGGACACTGCTGAGTCTCGGCACATCCTTAAATATTAGGAACTATTAAGAACAAAGATGCCAACTTGCACAATTACAAAGATCTGAGAGGGAAACAGAGCTCCAATCAAGCTGACTGATGAGATTCAAACCCTATAGAAGTACAGAAGTCAGTCAAGACTTGAGGTGGTTGTTTTATCTAATATGCAGAAACCAACACAGAGAGTCATGGAAAATGAAGAAACAAAGGAATATGTCTCAAACAAATGATCAAGATAAATATCCTGAAACAAATATCAATAAAATAGAGGAATGATTTACCTAGTAGTTCAAAATAATGGGCATAAAGATGTCCTCACTGAAGTCAAGACAACAATGCATGAATAAAACAAGAATTACAATATAGAGAAATATAAGTAGAATATATAAGTAGAAATATAAGTACTAGACAAAATAAGGAGGTAGATAAATAAAAATATAAATATATAAATAAATTAAAAGTATTATCCTGAAATCATAAAGTTGAAGGAACTCATAACTGAACTGAAAAATCCAGTAGAGGAGTTCAAGAAAAGGATAGATAAAAGAGAAGAAAGGAACAGAAAACTTGAATAAGGGAAGTGGAATTCGTTCTATCAGACAAACAAAAAAGAAAAACAAAAAAGAGTGAAGATAGCTTATGAGACTTAAGGGGCACCAATATCTACCCTAATGGGGCCTAAGAAGGAAAAGAGAAAGAGGGGCAGAAAGCTTATTCAAAGAAAAAATGGCTGAAATTTTCCTTAACTTGGGGAAAGAAATATACATCCATATCCAGGAAGGAGACTGGAATACCAGACCACCTGACCTGCCTCTTGAGAAATCTGTATACAGGTCAGGAAGCAACAGTTAGAACTGGACATGGAACAACAGACTGGTTCCAAATAGGAAGAGGAGCACGTCAAGGCTGTATATTGTCACCCTGCTTAGTTAACTTCTATGCAGAGGACATCATGAGAAACGCTGGGCTGGAGGAAGCACAAGCTGGAATCAAGATTGCTGGGAGAAATATCAATAACCTCAGATATGCAGATGACACCACCCTTATGGCAGAAAGTGAAGAGGAACTAAAAAGCCTCTTGATGAAAGTGAAAGAGGAGAGCGAAAATGTTGGCTTAAAGCTCAGCATTCAGAAAACTAAGATTATGGCATCCAGTCCCATCACTTCATGGCAAATACATGAGGAAACAGTGGAAACAGTGGCTGACTTTATTTTTGGGGGCTCCAAAATCACTGCAGATGGTGATTGCAGCCATGAAATTAAAAGATGCTTACTCCTTGGAAGGAAAGTTATGACCAACCTAGATAGCATATTCAAAAGCAGAGACATTACTTAGCCAACAAAGGTCTAGTCAAGGCTATGGTTTTTCCAGTGGTCATGTATGGATGTGAGAGCTGGACTGTGAAGAAAGCTGAGTGCCAAAGAATTGGTGCTTTTGAACTGTGGTGTTGGAGAAGATTCTTGAGAGTCCCTTGGACTGCAAGGAGATCCAACCAGTGTATCTTAAAGGAGATCAGTCCTGGGTATTCATTGGAAGGACTGATGTTGAAGCTGAAACTCCAGTACTTTGGTCACCTGATGCGAAGAGCTGACTGATTGTAAAGGACCCTGATGCTGGGAGGGATTGGGGGCAGGTGGAGAAGGGGACGACAGAGGATGAGATGGCTGGATGGCATCACCGACTCAACGGACATGAGTTTGGGTGGACTCCGGGAGTTGGTGATGGACAGGGAGGCCTGTCGTGCTGCAGTTCATGGGGTCGCAAAGAGTTGGACACGACTGAGCGACTGAACTGAACTGATCCAGGAAGCCAGGAAAATTCCAAAAAAGATAAATCTAAAAGACCCACACTGAGACACAGTATAATTAAAAGCAGCAAGAGAAGAGCAGCTTGTTATACACAAGGGAACCCTCATAAGACTGTTAGCAGGTTACTTAGCAGAAACCTAGTAGGGCAGAAGGGAATGTAGTTAAAGTGTAATAGGGGTGGAGCAGGGCACGCAGTCGTTAGCTTGCGACTGTTATCGCGAGATCCTGTGTACTATGGTTAGAGGTCCTGCTCAGCCAACAGTCAGCTTGTAGAAGTCACCGCAGAGCGAGTATGGTGAGAGCCCACCTGTGGCCTTATCCTCAGGGTCCTCCAGGCCCTCTGACCGCGGGGATGGTAGGTGAGCTGGGGGCTATATCCTGCAGGGTTCCAGAGCGCTTGCAATGGCAGCCCACTGGCCAGGCCCAGGCCTTGAAGCACCACTGAACCTGTCCCTCATCCCCACCTCTGCCACGGGGTGCAGTTCTTGGAGGTCTTAGCAACTGAAGTACACTGACGCTGCCATTAACGTAACAGTTTCAATCAACTTCACTCTCTCCTTTCAAGTTTCAAAAATTGGTATGCTTAGATCAGTTGACTAGATCAGGTGGCCAGAGGTCAGGGTTAAGCGGCAAGGGCATTGCATTTCATTACTGCAGACCCACCTCTGTGGTTGGGGCTATTCTCAAGAAAACAAACAAAAAAAAGGGCAGTTGTTGTGAGTTGGGAATTAACCTGATTGGTATTTGGTACAACATATATTCCTACTGGGGCTTCCAAGGTGGTGTTAGTGGTAAAGAACCCATCTGCCAAAGCAGGATATGTAAGAGACGTGGATCCAATCCCTGGATTGGGAAGGCCCTGTGGAGGAGGGCATGGCAACCCACTCCAGTATTCCTACCTGGAGAATTCTGTGGGCTGTAGTCTATAGAGTCACAAAGAGTCAAACACGACTGAAGCTACTTAGCTAGCACGAATGCACACACATGTTCTTATTGATCCTATATAAATGTTTCTCTCCAGTTAAATGTAAAGCCTGAAGGCTGGCAGGGTCCTGGATGCCTGGTTCCTCAATTCTGATGACTGGGCAGGGTTTGGGGACCTGCCCTGAGGACACTACCCACTAAGATCTGTGTCTTCAGATAGGTCTGGACCCTGGGGGGAGGACCTGGATCAGGTGCTGGATGAATGCTCCTGGACAGGGTAAACAGCCTGTGCAGGGACCACCCTCCTCTTAGCCAGGGCCTGGACCCCAGAGGGCAAAAGTTGAGCTTTGAGATCTTGCTCTTTCCTCTCACAACAGAAAATAACATTTATTTTGTGCCTGACTTCAAGACCAAAGGCTGTGACCCCAAGAAGTCTGTAACAGCTAATCATGCCCCTTCCTCAGTTTTCCACTTTGCTGAAAGCTTCCTGGCAATTTAGGGTTTTTAAGGCATGAACCAACTGTCTCCTTGTACATGTATGCTGCGTGCTAAGCCCCTTAAGTCATGTCCAACTCTTTGTGACTCTATGGACCAACGCCTGCCAGATTCCTCGGTCCATGTGATTCTCCAGGTAAAAATACTAGAGTGGGTTGCCATGCCCTCCTCCAGGGGATTTTCCCAACCCAGGGATCAAACCACTGTCTCTTATGTCTCTTGAATTGGCAGATGGGTTCTTTACCACTAGTGCCACCTGAGAAGCCCTTGTATAGCTCTGCAGTAAGAGACTGACCCAGACTTGGCTGTGAGTGTCCAGGAGTCTCCAGCAGAGGCGTGGGTTGGTGGTGGCCTGATGCAGGGTTGGGGGCCCTGAGTGTAATAGTACGTGCATGAGATATTTTGTAAGAGGTCACCATTATTTTCATTACCTCCACCATAGTTTCGCCCCAGGTAAGTATCAGGGAGGGAACACAGCTCTACCCATGAACAGAAAATTGGATTAAAGATTTACTGAGCACAGCCCCAGTCATTAGGACAGACCCAGTTTCCCCCTCAGTCAGTCTCTCCCATTAGGAGGCTTCCATAAGCCTCTTATCCTTCTCCATCAGAAGGCAGACAGACTGAAAGCCACAATCACAGAAAACTAACCAACCTAATCACATGGACCACAGCCTTGTCTAACTCAATGAAACTACAAGCCATGCCATGTAGGGCCACTCAAGATGGACAGGTCATGGTGGAGAGTTCTGACAAAATGTGGTCCACCACAGAAGGGAATGGCAAACCACTTCAGTATTCTTGCCTTGAGAACCCCATGAAGAGTAGGAAAAGGCAAAAGTATAGGACACTGAAAGATGAACCCTAGGTCGGTAGGTGCCCAATATGCTGCTAGAGATCAGTGACGAAATAACTCCAGAAAAAATGAAGAGAGCCAAAGCAAAAAAGAACATCCAGTTGTGGATGTGACTAGTAATGAAAACAAGGTCTGATGCTGTAAAGAGCAATATTGCATAGGAACCTGGGATGTTAGGTCCATGAATCAAGGCAAATTGGAAGTGGTCAAACAGGAGATGAAAAGAGTGAACGTCGACATTTTAGGAATCAGCGAACTAAAATGGACTGGGATGGGTGAATTTAACTCAGAACCATTATATCTACTACTGTGGGCAAAAATCCCTTAGAATAAATGGAGTAGCCATCATAGTTAACAAAAGAGTCCAAAATGAAGTACTTGGTCAAAAATGACAGATCTATATTTATTTTCAAGGCAAACAATTCAATATCACAGTAATCCACATCTATGCACTGACCAGTAATGCTGAAGAAGGTGAAATTGAATGGTTCTGTGAAGACCTATGCTGGATCATGGAAAAAGCAAGAGAGTTCCAGAAAAAAATCTATTTCTGCTTTATTGACTATGCCAAAGCTTTTGACTGTGTGGATCACAATAAACTGTGGAAAATTCTTTAAGAGATGGGAATACCAGACCACCTGATCTACCTCTTGAGAAACCTATATGCAGAACAGGAAGCAACAGTTAGAACTGGACATGGAACAACAGACTGGTTCCAAATAGGAAAAGGAGTACATCAAGGCTGTATATTGTCACCCTGCTTATTTAACTTACATGCAGAGGACATCATGAGAAATGCTGGGCTGGAAGAAGCACAAGCTGGAATCAAGATTGCTGGGACAAATATCAATAACCTCAGATATGCAGATGACACCACCCTTATGGCAGAAAGTGAAGAGGAACTAAAAAGCCTCTTGATGAAAGTGAAAGAGGAGAGCGAAAATGTTGGCTTAAAGCTCAACATTCAGAAAACTAAGATAATGGCACCTGGTCCCATCACTTCATGGGAAATAGATGGGGAAACAGTGGAAACAGTGTCAGACTTTATTTTGGGGGGCTCCAAAATCACTGCAGATGGTGACTGCAGCCATGAAATTAAAAGA